>CM050906.1:8405000-9100000 GCA_027726005.1 Juncus effusus | reverse complement strand
AGAGCAAATTGTATAAGAGCAAAAAGTATCAGAGCATATGTTATAAATTTTATGCTAGTTAATTTAATTTTGTTTGCATTTTTGTTTATATTTGATTAATGTAATAACGTGGGTAAAAAAATTATAACACAAAATTAATCATTTTGTTATCAAAGTAAA
The DNA here is from genome assembly GCA_027726005.1 of Juncus effusus. Lineage (NCBI taxonomy): Eukaryota > Viridiplantae > Streptophyta > Magnoliopsida > Poales > Juncaceae > Juncus > Juncus effusus. The sequence goes on along the minus strand of CM050906.1, from coordinate 9,099,841 downwards.
TTTTAGAAATTAGTATCGGAACGAACGATATCGAAACAAATTGTATTAGAGCATATGCTAAAATTTGCTCTGATACCAAAACTATATTATTAAAGAATCATCTTCAAGTCACTGCCATTAGTGGGAAGCACCGAAATTCACTCATCTTCCAATGGAGGCACCACACATTGCGCGGGTTGCTCTTTGCTCCATGCTGATCGTACTGGTGAGTGAAGGTTTAATTTATCTCGTTTCTTTTTTCATTTTTCTTTTCGAATTTCTTTTCGTTTATTTGGATTTTCATTTTTTTAAAATTAGATAGCGGTAAGTGCACGGGAGAATGAGACCCACCATGGCTACGCCAGTGTGTATATCAAGTTTGGAGTTTTGCTCAACGCAACATCACACCCAGGTTTGTTTTCCTTATTCCTTTTTTTCCTCTGATTTTAAAATTGCAAGCTACTAGGGTAGATGATTGTTTAAGATCTAGTGTATAATTAATTATTGCAGGGTTGCATATGAAGATGTCTTTCGTCACCGAGCTCATTCTGGTTCCTCTTACTATACAAACTACTGAAGAGTTATATTATGCTAAATTCTTATGCAAAATAATATTCTCTTTATGTCTAATTTTTATCTTAACTAATATTTTTTAATTAGGTAAAAAAACATGCCATGAACGACTAAATGCCAAGTCAATCTGACTACAAAGAAACTTCGGGTGCATTCTCTTTTTTTTGTTTTTCTTCTTTTTATGTGCAAATCAATGAGGATCAAGTGCGCAATGCCGTTGCGGGTTGTGGAACAGATTTCTATAAGAACTGCATAAAGTAATCCATTCCGATTGAGGTTAGAAGGTTGGCCCTTTTTTCAAACTTGAAGATATAGAGTATCTAAACATTGACAATGTAAATTATACATTATTATTTCAATTTCAATATTTTTAAGGGGGGATAATATGTAGCATACCCCCTAATAACGGTACAGTGTCATGCATGTATTTAATTATTAATATTTATCAAATAACTTTATCCAGTGTTATTTTCCTTGTGAATCAGTACCCGCTCCAGGTTCATAATTGGGTCAAACTTAATTTGGTAAATACGATTTATATTTTTATTTTCTTAACCTTTTTTAATAGGGGGGCGGTGCAGTGAAGAAGTATACTAAGGCAGCAGAGAAATACCACACGGACTGTTTTTGTGCTGAACATTTAAATTATCATTTTTGCAGGTTGGAACCCAATTTAAAAATCAAGTTTAGTCGCGTTGCTCTGCCCATGCTAGAGACAATATCGAAATTCTCAAAATGAGAATATTAGAGATAAGAACGTCGAAAAAAGTGGAAAATTGTTATCAAATGTTAAACAAGGAGAGACAATTTTTTTCAATTTGATATATAGGAAAAAACATTTTTAATCCGAAGGATACAACCAAGACTATTAAGGAAGTAGATTAACACAAGAAAGATTTTGAGTCTAACAAGTTAAAAAAAAAATACTATTATTCTGAAAGCTATAACAAGTTACCAAGTCTATCAAGCACAACATCGTGGAAAATACAGGCGGCTCCACTCCTCTGTACCGGAGTTACAGTCTACAGTCCATTAAAATATTTTCGACTCAAGAAACCTAGCCTAAAAGGTGTCATTTTAGGTCTAGGAGGCGTATGGGTCACCACGTGATAGTGATCAGCTCATCTAATAAGAAGAGATCTGAAGCGTTGGATCATCTGGGCGCTGATGATTACATCGTCAGTTCTGACGTGGTACAGATGGAAAAAGCGGGTGATAGTTTGGATTATATTATCGCTACGGTGCCGGTGTTTCACCATACTACTCCCAAATCCTGGTAATGACAAATGATACTAATGATAGACGGATAAATATGTTGAATGAATATGTTGAAGAATATGCAAATTGAGATGTTGATGAATATGCTGATGAATATGTTGATGAATATATGAATTAATATGTTGATGAATATGATGATACTAATGATATATTAAAAAACAGGTTTTTTTTTAATATGTGGATTGAGATGCTGATAAATATGTTGATGAACATGCATATTGAGATGTTAATGAATATGATGATGAAAATTCAGAAACATGTTTTTTCAATATGTTATATTAAAAAAAAAATATTCAAATATCCATTAAATGTTCCTTATATATATATATATATATATATATATATATATATATATATATATTACCTTTTTATACTCGCATCCATAATCATCATCAATGTTTACATTATATTTAAAATTTATTCGTTTCCTTCTCATTGTAGTTCTTGGATGTACAAAGAAATCTGCTGAATGTATTGCTGGCTGCACTAAAAAAGTATGATTAAATTTATTAGTTTTAATTTTTTTAAAAAATAAATTCAAATATAGTTCTTAAAGAGGCATTGCAAGAAAGTGATGCATTCAAATATAGTTTTAATTTTAAGAATATCATGTTAAGAGAAAGTGATGCATCTCGTAAACTTAAAGAGGCATTGCAAGAAAGGACTAAAAAACTTTAAAAAAAATACATAGTAATTATTTTTTATATATCATACCTTCTTCATTGGTCAGCCGGGGAACATCATCTTCATTTGTGCACGAGATTACTCATGGAAACGTCGGAGTGTACTTCCAGGGTGGAGCTCTGATGAACGATACCTCAATGCCATGCAATTTATTTCAGTTCGATATAACAACCACACTCTCTGTGTCCCTCTCACAGGCCATGCCCAAATAAGAAAAAAAGAAAATAGAGAACGTCTCTTCTCTCTTCTCTGGCGCACAGATTCCCATCTCTATTTTCTTTCGACTACCTTCAATCAAATTTGAGTTAGAATTTTCTCAATCCATCCGATCCGACGAATTATTCTAAAGATAAACCTAAAGAGTTTTATCATATAAGCAAAGAAAAAAAAATTAATTATATTAATCAAGTTATAAACAAAAAAAGCAAGATAAAAATAATTAACATAAAATTATAATATATGCTCTGATACCAGCTGTTTCGATATAATTCGTTCCGATACTAATTTCTAAAATTTATTTTGATAAGAAAATAATTATTTTTTTGTTGTTGTAATCTTTTTGCCCACATTATTACATTAATCAAATATAAACAAAAAAAAACTCAATTAAATTAACTAACATATAACATATTCTCTTATATAATTTGCTCTAATATAATTTGTTCTGATGTTAATTTATAAAATTTGGTCTGATACCAAAAGTATTATCCTAATCTATGATCTCTTACATGATAACAACCCTTTTTAATCCCCTTATCCCAATTTACTAATTTATTACAACAAACACAGCAAATAGGAAAAACAGTAATTAGGCTCAGATAACATTTAAAGCCCAAATACAAAACTATCATACCGGATGCTCCAATAACTCACTCTCCAACCCGAATCCGATTTCTAGGCGAACGTCTTCTTTCCTCATATTTCCCCTCTTTCACTTGGCCGAAGCTCCGAAGTCCGTTTTGCTCACCTTCCAATGGAGGCACGACGCATTGCACGGATTGCTCTCTGCTCCGTGCTGATCGTACTGGTTAGTGATTATCTCATTTTTTTGGAAAATTACATATTTCCAAATTTAAAATTACAATAAAATAAAACTTTTCACTGAAGAAAAATAAATTGACCTTAATAATGGGCTTGTTGCATATTAAATAATACAATAAATTAATTTTAGTTTCCTCCAATATATCAATAAATTGTTTTTTCTTCCCAAATGGAAAAATATCGTTCAAAAGGAGATGGAACCATTCTCTGTAATTTACAAAATTCATGCCCCATAAAACAACAGAAGTGGAAATACTATTGTATGCCTATTAACACATAAATATAAATAACGTGACTTGTCAGAGACTCACAATTTTATCATTCTTGTTAGTTTTAGTACATCACACCAAAGAGGCAAGTAATTTTAGAAAAAATATATAAAAAATCTCGTCCTTATTTCAAGTTTTCAACTCAAACAAACACATACCTAACCCAACGGTACCAAAGAGGTTGATAAACACGATCAAAAAATTGTGATTTATTAAGTTATGGGATGCCAAATCAGCAACGGGAAATGTTGGTGTGATATCTTCAAGTGAGAGATATGTGGATGCCATATCAGCAAACATGCATGAGATGAAGGGCGCAATTGAGAAGGGTGGAGGTGCCACATTAGCAATCGGAAAGTGTTGGTCTGCCACGTCAGCAAATGGAAGCACCTCAATCATCTATCTATCCTATGTATTAATTGTTGTCTGGACTGGACTTGGTGTACATCAATATACTTCATTTCTAGTGTGGGTCCCATTTGCAGTGAGGCATTTATGTTAAGTCTTTTGTGAATTATTGGACTTTTATTGAGAACACATGAGAGTATGAGATATTTCTTCCAATATCTCAATAAATAGAATTATTGTTCAAATAAAAACTAATCATACCTAAATGGAAAAAAAAAACTAAACATATTAAAAAGATTCACAAGCATTATAGACATTCCACTTCAACAAAACTGGTATTTGTAAAACTCAGACCATATGAGGTACATTTGAATTTGGTAACAGTACATATTATAAATAATTATCGCAAAAGCATGTAAATGTTATGAATCATCACAAATTTATCATTTTTTTCTTATTTTTTCTTAGTGTTTTGTGCAAGAAACAGAGAATGGGTGATACGAGAGACTTAAGAATGGTGGAAAGAACATATTACAGAGGAGAAGTCTAATATAATTGTATATAATTTTATAAATGTAGAATACTTAGTTTGAATTTGGTAGAAGAAAGAAAGAATTTGGGGAATAATTAGATGCGGAAGCAAAAACAGATTGCTCTGATACCATAATTAACGAGCACAAATTGAATCTATAAATATAATATTTAAATATTGAAAATTAAAAAAACAAAGAGAAATTTATTTATTTGTAAAAAAAAAAGATATTTTAGAGGCTCTGATACCATGTGTTATGATTATTAGAGAGAAAGAGAAAATATCAGTGGCGGATCTTAACCTTAAAACTCGGGGGGGCGGTGTGAAAAATACATCAAAAATCTAGGGGGATAGTGTATACATAACTTTCAATTTCTATATAAAATACACTAATTTAACCGCATATATATACTATAACTTCAAAATTTTTAGAGGACAACTGCCCTCCTAATTCCTATTAAGATCCGCCACTGTTTTGTATTGTGCCAAAAGTATATCACACCAAAGAAGCTATTATTTTTTGGAAAAAAAATGTATTTTTCGTTTAATTTCAATTATCCCTGCTTCACTTAAAATTTTGTCTTTTGTTGATTACTTAGATGGAACTAGGTCTTGTAAAGCACGATGGAGTACGAAGAAATCTAGATGGATTTTGGCAAAAGAAGACTTGTAAAGCATGATAAAGTTTTAATTGGAATAATAGAACATTTTGGTCTATCATATCTGTTGATTGTTTGCTAACACTTGAAAAAAATATCCGCTCAGAGTTTTACCAACCATCACTTTTCGCCCAACTTAAACAAACACACAAACACATACAACACATCACTTTTCAGTTTTCACCCAACAACAAACACACAAACACATACAACACATCACTTTTCAGTTTTCACCCAACAACAAACACACAAACACATACAACACATCACTTTTCACCCAACAACAAACATACAAACACATACAACAGCACAATCAGTGAGAAAGATGAGAGAGAAACAGAATCGTATTTGGTCAAGCCGGTAAAAGAGCAAGCGAGAGAGAATAATTTGTCGATTTGTTTGGGTGTTTTTGCAAATGCGTGTGGGGACCAGAACGCGATTGAGGGACTTTTCAGGGGTGTTTTGGAGATTTTGCAAATTAGAATCGAGTATGTTTATATGTGTGGAGCAACTGATAAATGGAGCGTAATGGGAAATGTTTTGTCTGATTTGCTCAGTTTGATTTCTAGAGAGAGAGTTTCTGGCGAGAGCTCGGTTTCGGCCCGATTTGTTGGACAAATTGGAGAAGAAAGTTGGGGTTTCGCAAGGCCATGTTGAAGTGGGAGGACTTTTGGCCTATTATCAGGTATTTAATTTAGTAAATTTTCATAATTATAAATTTACAAAAAAACCTGCATTATGTCTAAATTTAATTTTGAAATTAATTATTCCAAAAAAGGTTAATCGAAATTAATTCTGATTCTGAATTTCCTTAAGAACAGAAGCGCTTTTCTTCTTGTTTTGCAAATTTCCAACAACGAAGGGCTTTTTTCTCAATTCAGTCACAACACAGGGGCATTTACGCAAATTTCCTTTATACACAGGTGGCGAAACCAATGGCCTTCTTGACCAACACCCATCAGAACAGAAGAACATCCGTTTACAGGGACGAAATTGCAAAGAACGCAATGGCCGTGATTCAAATGATTAATCAATCCGTTTACCCTAAAATAAACGGGAAAAACAAACAAAGGCTCGCGTACATATTCAGCATTCTTTCGGCCTGCCATGCGCGGCTCAAACAGTCCCTAGACCCGGTCTACATTAAATGCATGGACCAAGAGAATGGTTCCCACATTTTGGAGCTCTTCCAGTACTACAAAATGCTGGAAAAAAGAGTGATTGAGGGTTTCTTGCGTAAAGGACCTCGGTTTTAAGAATATGGCGGGTTTGGTTGACTTGGAGGTTTGTAGGAATGTAAGTGAGGAAACGGTTGAGGCTCTTGCTGAGCTGGCGGGGTCTCTTGTGGGAATTTACGATTTTGCCCTTCAGAATGGTTTGGTTATGAAAGAGGGGGTTTATAAGCATTACGTTTTGGGCTTGTTGGCCTCTTTAGAGGGCCGAATTGAATGGAATAGTGAGGATGAATGGGATAGTGCCGGGTGGGAAACATTTCCTGACTAGGTGGTATACGAAATCGGAAATTAAATCGGATTTAATATCAGTTCACCAGCTTCATATTTGCTGGACGGCTTTGGTCCACAAAGTAATTAATTTCTAGTTTTAAAACTTGTCTCAAGTTTACTGCATGAAAGGCCGCGCGAGCAGTGATTTCGGCTTATCGAAACCAAGTTGATGACCAACACAGACTTATCACATATATATATATATATATATATATATCTCACAACACAATATACTCCGTAAAATCCATATCACATGTACAACCTACCTAACAATAAACAACCATCACATGAGAATTTACTTAATTCTTTTTTTATTCAAACATATAATTAACATTTTCCTAGTAGGAGGTGGAAACATGTCTAAACCCACTAACCGCAAGATAGGAATTCAAAATTTTGAACCCATTACACAATGAATATTCAAATCATACAACATAGCTAATTTTTTTTTTTATATAGAATAAAGAAGAAATAGTTAAATTTCGGTAAAAAAGAATTAAGAAAAAATAGTTACCACCCTTCATCATTTTTTAGGTCCTCTAAAATCATACATACAGACCATTAGATCGTCACTTCAATAATTAAATGAAATATTAAAAATCATCACTAAAAAGTCCTAAATATTTATTACAAATTGGAATATGGAAAAGATCCTTTTGTTTGACCAAGGGGCGGCATGCACAAAGCCGAAATATACTTTTTCTACACTCATTTTTCCTAAATAGGCTCTCTTTTTTTCCGTAAGGCTGAGAGTTTCAAATATCTTTGCTCAAATTTGGACCGATTTTCAAATATGGGCTAATATTTTCAAAATTTCCATATTTCGACAAAACGAGACAACATTGTGAGAACACTTCTCCTAAAAAAGGACAATAAATTTATCATAGTGTAATTTATGGATTATGAACTGTTCTATAATGCTGGGCCCCGACCCGCCAACTGTTCTTAGAGTTCTGATTCACTGTTAAGTCCCAAACACCAAACACCGTCTCCAACCAATCAATCAACAACTAGTTCAGCACCCGCTCCACTCGAATTAACGGATCGGATTCTGGTAGGATTGTAATAGACCCGTTAAGCATCAGAGTCCAACGAAACGCACGCAGTCTTTTCTTGCTGCTGAACAGAACAGTGGACTGGACCATTTACACAACTCTTTTGATTCCTTCTCTTTTTTCTTCTGTCAGAAATTGAGAATAAACAAATCCGAATTCCCTCAAGCAAGTATTCAAAAAAAAAAAAAAATTCGAATTCAATCCTGTGACATCACCTGAATTCTCTTCTCCTTCTACTACTACTACTAGGGTTGGTTGAGTAGTTTGTTCTGACTCGGTAGTTTGCTCTGAATCGGGTATAGGGCAGAGTGGAAAAGGCTCTTTTGGTCTGCCTTTGGAATCGAATTTCACGCGAGAAGCAAAGCCCTTTGAGCTCCTCTTTTCCTTCTTTTGAGTTACAGAGGGGGAAAGGAGAATTTTGAGGTCCTTTGTAAGTGAAAACAAACTTCACTTTCGACTTTTTCTCTCCTATTTTTCCAATCTCTTTACACCAAGTGTTAAGTAAGATCTCTCGGAGGGTCTTTACTATTCAATCCTCCTTCAGTTCGCGTATACGCTAGAGAGAAATCCAATCTTCTGAGCTTCCATACACCAATCGAACCCAGAACGGAGGAGGAAAACCACGCAAATCCAGTCCGAAATGACATAACAAACTACATACAGCGACAGCTGGCAGGCGATCCTCAGACGGATCCTTCCGCCAGGCACTCCGATACCAGAAACGCCTGAGAATCTCCACTGCTCAATCGCTCTTGAAGTCTCATACAACCTTCCACGCGCCGATCCAGTAAGCCTCCACGACCCCACAGCCGATCCCCTCTCCAACGGCACGGCGCCACGTGTCATGATTCCAATCCCCTTGCCCGTTTCAAGAATCTCCCAGAACCTTCAAAACTCCAATGGAGGAAGCTCAGAATCGGTGGTCTCAGTCCTCCAGAGCTCGGAGTTGGAGCCAAACGGGTCCGCTCGGAGCTCCCCCGGCCTGCGACCCGAACCCTCAGAGCAGCCCACTATAAGAGACGAACTCCAGTCGTCACTTTCAACTCCAACAATCGATACGAAAGCCATGAATTCGACGAAACAATCTCACCCACCTCTCCTCAATCCACAGACGATAATTACAACCCTACAATCACAACTTCAACACCAACAATAACATATCTACAAGAGAGAGAAGGAGAGGGATTAAAAAAGTTTTGTCACAGATGCGGGAAAAGAAGGTGGGAGAGCAAGGAAGCCTGTTTAGTCTGCGACACGGAATACTGCAGCTACTGCGTTATACGAGCAATGGATCCATGCCAGAGGGGCGAAAATGTGTGGGCTGTATCGGTCAACCAATCGACGAGTCGAAGCGGGCGAAGCTGGGCAAAGGGTCGAGGACACTTGGCAGGCTGTTGAGTCCGTTGGAGGTGAGGCAGATTCTGAAGGCTGAGAAGGAGTGCGCGGCCAATCAGCTCAGGCCGGATCAGCTTGTGGTTAATGGGTATCCGTTGAGAAGGGAAGAGATGGCTGAGCTGTGTTTTCTTGCCTGTTGCTGCCGAATATTTCCTCAGCAGAGTAAAAACAATAAAATAATTACATTAAAAAAACAAAATAAAACAAGTTTTTAAAAACATATATAATTACAATTAAAAAAATAATTACAATTTTTGTAATAATAATTATTTTTTTTAAAAATTATTTACATTTTAAAAAAATAAATACATTTTAAAAAAGTAATTACAATTTAAAAAATAAGTACAGTTAAAAAAGAAACAATACAATTTTTTTAAAAGAAGTAATAAATTATTGTTTAAAGAATTTATGAAATGTTTGTTTGGTTTGATTAGGCCATGGAAATATCAAGTAACGAATACGAGCCGTCAGAAAGAGACATACTATACGCAGAAGGAGTGACGCAAGGAAACGGCTTGGCCTTCATTGTTTCTCATTGGACGATCGAAGCCCAATGTCCAAACCTTACAATGATAATCTAGACCCTCACTCTCAAGCCATTACAAAGTATGAATTACACAAACATTTAATACATTTAATCTCCCTTAAGTTATACATTATGTTGTGGTTATGTTTTGTTTTAGGTATCAGTTGATAAGGGTGATTGGGAAGGGGATTAACGAAGGGTGTAAATGGGTTGAAATGTTTGAAGATGTACGAATCGTGATATTTTACGTGAGTTTAAGTGATTATGACCAATTAGGGGCCCCGCTTAATTCTGTTAATGGAAGGCCGCTTCAGAATAAAATGCTTCAGAGCAAAGAATTATTCGAGTCCACAATCAGGTACATAAAAATTTATTTCAATTCAATTAAATGCAAGGAAAGTTTGCAAAAAAGCCCCTGCATTATGCCTAAATTGAAAAAAAAACTACTGTTAGTTGTTTGAAGTTAACACCGTTAGTTTTATATGTTTAATCACTTGAAAAATATTTTTTTAATTCTAATTAATATTTCTGTTTTAAAAAAATTCAGGGGCTTTTTTGCAATTTAGGCATAATACAGGTGCTTTTTTGCAATTTAAGTATAAACCATACGTTAATTCAATTAATTCCATTAAATTCATGTTTTTACTTTTTATAGGCAGCCGTGCTTTCGCGATAAGCCATTCATACTTTTACTAAACAAGTACGATTTTTTCGAAGAGAAAATCGGGAAATCACAGCTGGCGGCGTGTGATTGGTTCGACGATTTCTGCCCGGTCAGAACGCACCATAACAATCAATAAATCGCTCACCAAGCTTTAGCCATGAAATTCAAGGATCGCAAATTATTTGTTTGGCAGACTCGGGCCCGCGAGAGGCCCACGGTTGACGAGGCGCTTAAGTATATTAGAGAGGTTTTGAGGTGGGAAGAGGAAAAAGACGAGACTTATAATGACGATTTGATGTATGATACAACGGATCTTAGCAATTAGAACTTTTGAAGAGGTTAAAAAGCTCGGCTTGTTGAAGAGTGAGAAAACGTCCGTGGCGATGGCTCAAGTACACTTGAGCGAAGGAAATTACGAAAAGGCCCTTGAAGTTCTTGAAATTATGAAGTTTAAAAAAGTTGAAGTGTCGGATATTGGGTATAATGCTTTATTGAGGTGCCACGTGGCGAAAGGTGATTGGTCTTCAGCTGAGGCTTGTTTTTAGCCTTAATTAATCGTGATTTAATTTCGTTTAACTTGTTGCTTGGGTTGTATTTGAAATTGGGTAATTTGGAAAAAGCAAAGGGCGTAATTGTAGAAATAAGAGACAGTGGGGCACGTTTAGATGAAGAGCTTTATAAAAATATTTTGGATGTATTTTACAGAGAGGGGTTTGTTCGTAATTTTGAAGAAATTATTTCGGAGATGGAAAATTACAGAATCGCCCTTGATAAAAGTTTGAAAATGAAACTTGTAGAAATGTATGGGAAAAAAGGCATGTTTGCTAAAGCTGAGGAGCTGTTAAGAAAATGGAATTTTGTGGAGGGGCAAATTGAAAACGAAAATGTTAGTTTAATGATGCTTAAATTATATGTGGAATTCGGTGATGAAAAAGGATTTGTGGATGCTTTGAAATCCGTGCAGGATGGTTTGTCTCTCGCGTGCCAATTGATATGTAAATTCGCTAGAAAAGGTAAGAATTAATTAACTTGATTATGTTTATTTGTTATTATTATTATTATTATTATTATTATTATTATTATTATTATTATTATTATTATTATTATTATTATTATTATTATTATTATTATTATTATTATTATTATTATTATTATTATTATTATTATTATTATTATTATTATTATTATTATTATTATTATTATTATTATTATTATTATTATTATTATTATTATTATTATTATTATTATTATTATTATTATTATTATTATTATTATTATTATTATTATTATTATTATTATTATTATTATTATTATTATTATTATTATTATTATTATTATTATTATTATTATTATTATTATTATTATTATTATTATTATTATTATTATTATTATTATTATTATTATTATTATTATTATTATTATTATTATTATTATTATTATTATTATTATTATTATTATTATTATTATTATTATTATTATTATTATTATTATTATTATTATTATTATTATTATTATTATTATTATTATTATTATTATTATTATTATTATTATTATTATTATTATTATTATTATTATTTTGCTGATTATTAGGATAATATGATTTAGTTTTATCATTGTTTTATTTCAGGTAGTGTAAAAGAGACACAATTCATACATGAAAGATTAGTTGAATTTGGGTTTCAGCCAGATGTTGTTACTATAAGCATTTATATAAACGCTTTGACTAAACATGGTATAAATTATTAAATTTCTTTTTAATTTAATGGTTGTACGAATAAAATTACAAGTTTTATGTTTTTTTGATTAATAATTTACATATATTCTAGGGAAATATGAGGGGGCAGAAAATGTTATATATAATAGTTTCCGTGCTGACGTGGCGCTTGATACAATCGCATAGAAAAGCTATGTATTCTTCTTGAGCGGGTCAAATTATTTCATTAACGTGACTCGTTACACAAAAATATACTGGGAATTGGACCACATAAAATCTAACCGTTTGTAGCTTGTAAAAATTTGATTGAAATATATAGATAGGAAGATTGGAACCTGCGTCATTTTTGAACGAGAGAACAGTTCAAACCACCAAATCATGAAAAATTTGGTGAAACATTATCTTGTTTTTAATAAAATACCATTCCAAAGATGTAGTGGGCACGTGTCACCACGTGGTACTATGTCCAAAATTTTAACCTAGTAAAAATATGAGCTAAAAATAACTCGTCAATAAATTATTGCTTAGACGTCATGAATTTTTTTTTTTTTTTTTTAATTAGAGACATCATGTGAGTCGTGAAAATTACAAAAAAAGGAGTTTCTTTACAGTTTTTTTTATGCTTCAAATGCCCAATTTTGTGCCGGCTGGTACTGGAATAAACAAATTATTTATCCAACATGAATATAAAAAGATAAAATAAAATGGATGAAAGATGTGAAATAATTTATTTGATGCAAGAGATACAGAACAGTGGAATATAACTAATGAATAAACTAAATTGTCTCTTCCTCTCTCTTTTCAATAAAAAATATCAATTTATCTCATTATTGTACTAATTTGCTTTGCTGAGCATGATTGACATACAATGAAATAACATACGATTTCACTATTGCACTTATTGCTTGATTGACATACAATGAAATAACATACTATTTCATAATTTATAATTTCACTATTCTACTTATTGTCGAAGCAGTAATTTTCAAGTATTACCTCACATGTCCTTGATAGATATGATCTTTTGCCATATTTCAAGCACCGTTATGACCAATTTACTTACCATCACTTAATATTAAATAGCTTTAGATCACGATTTCCATTGACTAATTAGCTCACTAAGTGTCATTTGGTTCAGAAAATTTTCTCTAATCACTCTAACGAACATCTAAAGCACCTTTTCCGATTCCTAATCCTCTACAGCAAGTACTTCTCTGTGGACTATGCAATGCAACAATCCGTTCATCAAAATATAAAGCTACACAGGTTCACACCAATTTCAGAGGTTCAGTCCATTCAGGCTCTTTAATAAAGGCCCATACCAAACATAGTTTCATAAATCCCTATAAAGGCAGCAACTCATAAAGGCCCATTCATATTTCATAATGAAATCAACAATTCTAAATCAGATCAGAAAAGACCTAACTAAAATAATCTAACCCATAAAGGCCTAACAAGAAAAGCCCATTAATTTTCAACCTTCTTTGTTGGTACATGATTGATGATATTAAGATTCTTTTGTTGCCTCAAAGTCAATTCATACTTATGCAAACTAAACAATACACAGAAGAAATTTCTTAAATTTTGTTATTTCATAATGAAATCATTTATAAAGAAAAAAAAAGTGGACTGACAATGGAAAACAGTAAGCAGGCTTAAAAGCCCAAATACTAACTATAATATTGGATGCTCCAATACTCTCCAACCCGATCCGATTTCTAGCCAATTGTCTTCAAACAGAAACCCTTGCCTCATTTCGCCCGTTTCAGCACGCGCTCTTTCCATCTCTCTTCTCCTTCCATCAAATTAGGGTTAGGTTTTCTCAATTCATCCGGAGCTTGACACGTGACCCTTCGTTCCTCTTCTTACCTCATCGTTTTCAGTGGAATTAAGACTCGTAAGGGTTTTTATCGCCATGGCTCAACAGCAAGAACGGCAGAAAGAAGAGGAGAGGAGTCAAATTCCTGTGCGGGACCAACAGCTGCTGCTTACACGCTTCGCCATACTGCCTATCCTCTCTATTGTAAGTTGTGAAAATCTGAAAACTGTATGAAATTGTGTCGCTAGTTCATCTCTGGTGAAAACTGTATGCAATTGTGTCGCTAGTTCATCTCTGGTAAAAACTGTATGCAATTGTGTCGCGAGTTCATCTCTTGTAAAAACTGTATGCAATTGTGTCGCTAGTTCATCTCTGGTAAAAACTGTATGCAATTGTGTCGCGAGTTCATCTCTTGTAAAAACTGTATGCAATTGTGTCGCTAGTTCATCTCTGGTAAAAACTGTATGCAATTGTGTCACTAGTTTGTCTGTTTTATTTAGTTCGTACTGAGATCTTATGAAAAATTCATGCTTACCAGTTAAATAAATTGGCAATTATTCAAATTAAATAAAAACAATTTCAGGTGGGAATTGCATTATTTCTCATGTCAAGTATTTCCAGTGGTTCAGCGATGCTCTTATGGAAACATTTACTCATCCAGGTTCTTCTCTTTGGATCTGTTACGCATTTTTCTTTTTTTATCTTTAGGTTTTCATCTCATGCTTTCTTTCTTTATGTGTAACCTTTTTATTCTTAGGTTTTCGTCTCAAGCTTCCTTCGACCAGGTTCAGACCGATACAAGTCATCATTAGATTCGATGAGGTGAGGGCATTAATCATTCTTTTTAGGGTAGAATTTAGTTGTGTTGTTGAATTCGCCCCATAGAAAGTTTGTTTTTAGGTTACAATTTAGATGTATTCTTGAATTCGTCCCAAATTGAAAGTGCTAGTGGATCAATTTACATGCATGTCAATAAATAAAATATATCTCTGACCGCCAACTCACTCCATGTCTGTCAATCAGGTTAGAGATGTTCCCTGCACTACAATGGATGGCGTCAATATTACATTTGATAAAATAGAGGTTTGTTTGAAATAAGGAAACAATATTTTTTTTCAAACATTAAAAGCTTGAGGTGATGTCAAACAATTTATTGATTTGTAATTGCAGGTTGTCAGTCGCCTACCTAAAGAACATGTTTACAAGATACTACTTGAACACGGCGTAGATTATGATAAGACACTGATACTTGATGGAGTACATCCCAAGATTAAAGAAATATGTAGTGTTCATCGTGTAGAAGAACTCTATCTGAACAGACTTGATTTTGTAAGTTGTTTTTTCCTTTGTTATTTCCTAACGTATGTATCATCGGGTTTTGCGTGCCAACGAAAATTTATGGACTTTGTTTTTCAGGTAGGCGAGGAAATGGGAGTTGTCTTCAGAGCTCATTGTTGGCGATACGCTCCTGGACTTCAGATCCGGGCCGTTATGGTTTATCAGACAATTATTCCTGACAGTATTAAAAGGGCCTATGTTCGTTTGGAAGAAAAACGCACCAAGGTATAAATTTGTAGGGATTTTTGCTGGCTGGCTGTATTTTGTTTGAACTCAGTTTGGTTAGTTCTTTTTCTTCTGACAGGCATTGGTAGCGGCAGAGGGCGACGACAATTGCACCGAGTCTGAAGAAATCGAGGAGTATGAAGACATCTAGCTGTTAGATTGGTGCCATTTTAGTTTGGTTGTGAATCAGGGCCTTGATCCCTTTGTTGGAGTAGTGAATAAGTGTTTTAAAATATTCATGCACTCATTTTTCTTTGTTTTGACTTTGCACTTTGCTGTTTTTTTTTTTTTCTTTTTTTTTTTAAACAATGCATCTGATAAACGCGTAAAGACGGAAATTGGCACTGCATCGAATTTCCTCTCTTAATCTGAAAATCTTGTGAATATCTGATTATTTCTTGCAATCTATGTTTCCCACATACCAGTGCCCGCTAAGATAAAGGAGAGTTGTATATTCATCCTCAGCACCATACACAAATTAACCACGAATTACAGAATAAAAAATTAAAAATTTTAATATTTTCACCATACTGGAAAAATTAGAAATATTGAACGCGCTAACAATCAAACTAACAAAACACGCAAACAAAGATCCGAACATCAAAACATGAAGTAACACTCAAAAACATGAAAAAAATTCAAACTTAAAAACATGAAGTAACAAGATCCTGGACCGTCATATACCATAACATCACACATCAATAAACATCACACATAACAATATAGTCAACATAACAATAATAATATCTGTTTCACAAATCATTTCTCACCAAACAAGTCTCACACAACAAACAAATAAACACATACAACAGCACACTGCCCACCCCTTATAGTCTATAGCAACAAACACCACAACATCAAACAAACACGCAAATACAATGCATATCCATATTAAAGTCTCATACTTATTCTCTCATTCTTTCAACTAACATAGTACTCTTTCCTTGTTGGGTGGTTTCTTGCAGAAGGGATTTCATAAGCGCGTTTATTAACATACTCATAGTTGTTTTGGCTGTTCCAGCCTCCTGATCTGAAGTTCGAAGGAACCACTTGTTGTTTATTAAATGGGTGCTGATAAACAGCCCCATTTTGACCAACAAAGTTGGAATTATTATGAGAATTTGGCCTCACTGACATCTGTGATAACGTATCTTTCACCTCTGATACCTTACCGTAATCCTTATTCATCACACCATTGTAACCTACAATGCATAATAATAATTTAATTAAATAATTTGTTATATTAAACAATTCAGTATATTAATTAAACAGTTGTGTATGTGGTTTTTGTACCTGCATGGTTAGGTTTGCCTTGATACTGCCTCACATTACTCACTGGCATATTATTGTTCTCACAACCCTGTGAAAATGAAAAATGAAAGTATATTAATACAACAAATGATAAATATAGAAATACAATGCATGATAAATATACAACTACAATGAATGATAAATTTCAAATATATGAATGACATTTGTGTGACAAAATACCTGATGGTCAAGATCAAGTTTCCTTTGCACACCAACACTTGACTTGTATGGAGGTTTAATAACATTATTTGGGTGAATAATATTTGTGTTCATATTGTTGTGAGCTGGTTTCGCATAAGATAATGTGCCAGCTGGATTTTGCGGATATTTTCTGTTGTTCATCACGCTCTTCTGCTCTATTGATGCTCCTAATTTCATTCCCACTGAAGAATTATTTCCAAAAAATAACTCGAGTCAGCCTTTTTTCAATTTTAATTTAATCTCTTTTTAACATAACATTTTTATTTTTGTATTTATAAAGAGGGAAAAGAAAACGAACCAGATGGAGGAGTGGATAATATTCCGGCTGATCTAAAGCGAAGAGACGGCAGCAGATAATAGCAAGGCTGTAAATACAAAATAATATGTTATATTAATTCATAAATAAAATAAATAAATACAATAACAAAAGATTAAAAAAAAAGACAGATTAATTCAAAATATTGATGATTAAAAGAAGAAAAGAAACCTGGAAGAAAGAATGCTGAAGAGCCTCTTGCGCCGTAGGCCTTTTGGCCGGGTCCCATGAGCATAACCACTGCAATTTATTATTATTATTATTATTATTATTATTATTATTATTATTATTATTATTATTATAAAAAAGTGAAGTAAATTATACCGAAATAAGGCTGATGGCATCTTTGCTAGCATTTGGAATCAGCTCAAACAGATTCACACCCTCACACTGCAACACAATAAACAAATACAAACTATTAACACTAATTTGATATTTCGTATTCTCTCTTGTGCATGTGTAATAAAAGTTGGATACTTTTAACACGAAAAAAGAAAAAAAGAAATAAAAATTATACCTGTAAAAATCCAGCCAATCCCACTCCTTGAAATTCTGCCCGCCTTGTCTGAACCAAACAATATATACATAAAATGTGGGATAATTGATATTTCATGAATTAAATAGAATGTGCATGACAAGTTATATGAAATAAAAAGAATAATCAAACTAATTTTTAAGAGTTTGGGTTAAGAAACTTGTAAAAAGTTTTGAGTAGCTCAGTTATATTAATGGAAAAATATTCATAATTCATAAATAAAAACATAATAATATTAGTTTCATCAAGAAGGAGCAGAAATTGAATAACTCATTACTGTAGCAATCCAAACAATTTTGTGTTTTTTGTGTTCTGATTATGTAATAGTTTATTGAGTTTTTGTATTTACATGCGAAAAAGTTCTGGTTCAATCCTTAGTGCTGATTTGATCGAGCTAAACTCTTCTTTTTGGCTTATTTCATATTAAATACCATGAAAAAGGATATTGACCTCAGTTATACAAAAAAAGTTAATTAAGGCACAATTTCATTATTAATCTAAATGCAGATTCAAAATAACTGGGGCTTAAGTGATTCATTGATCAAATTGTGATATGTACATGCTAAAATTTCAATCCAGTATTTCAACTATAGTATTCCGATATACAATTATATTGATCTTTGACAACAAATTAAAAGATAATTCACTATGCAATGGACATACCATACGAATGTCAAGGCAAATTATTTCTATTCCGGTATATAGAAGCATAGACAAAGTCTTCATTTCCTGAAATATATGTTCAGAAGCATAAACAAATTTTAAATGTTTAAATACTAAAAAGAGAATGAAAATCATAATTTTCTTTCTTTTCTAGTGCATAAAACCAATTTCCCTATGCGCTTGGCATGCCTGGTGAAATGCCTCACAACAAAAAAAATGACAATCTTATCCTATGAAATCATACAACCAATGGTGATAAACAGGGTTTTGTATAAGTAATATATGGATTATTAACTGTTCTTGATTCCTGTTAAGTCCCAAACGGCAAACACCGTCTCCAACCATTCAAAGTAAACAGACTTAAACGCCCAAAAAATATTTAAAGCCCAAATACTAACACTATCATATCGGATGCTCCAATAATACTCTCCAACCCAATCCGATTTATAGGCAATGGTCTTGAAATAGAATAGAAACTCTTTCCTCATTTTGTTTCCCTTCTCAGATTCCCGCCTCTCTTCTCCTTCCGACTCCCTTCCATCTCAAATTAGGGTTAGGGTTTTCAGTGGAATTAAGACTCGTCCATGGCTCAACAGCAAGAACGGCAGAAAGAAGAGGAGAAGCTGATAGGGAGTCAAATTCCTGTGCGGGACCAACTACTGCGGCTTACACGCTTCGCCATACTGCTCATCCTCTCTATTGTAAGTTCTGAAAACTGAAAACTGTATGCAATTGTGTTATAGTTCATCGCTCTTTCTTCTCTTGTCAAAATTGTACTCAATTGTGTCGCTCTTTCAACTGTTGCAAGTTATGAAAATTCGCGCTTAGCACTTGAATATATTGCAATCAACTTGTCATATCTCAGAAGTATTATGATCAATTTCAGGTCGTAATGGCCTTGTATCTACCGTCAGGTAGTTTCACTTCTCCAATTTTGCATCAAGTGCCAGATAACCATGTTGGGGCGTACTGGAGGGGTGATGCTCTTATGGAATCATTTACTCATCCAGGTTTTTTTTCTTTTTCTTTGGATTTGTTAAGCATTTTTCTTTTGTAGGTTTTCTTTATGTGTAACCTTTTTATTTTCAGGTATTCATCTCAAGCTTCCTTCGACCAGGTTCAGACCGATACGAGTCATCCTTAAAATCGATGCGGTAAGGGCATTAATCACCCCAAATTGACAGCTTGTTTCATGATATGACTAACTCTCTCCATGTCTGTCAATCAGGTCAGAGATGTTCCTTGCATTACACAGGATGGCGTCGAACTCCGATTTGAGAAAATAGAGGTTTGTTTGACATAAGGAAACAATATTTTTTTCAGAAGTTAAAAGACTTATAATTGCTGATTTATAATTGCAGGTAGTCAGTCGCCTACCTAAAGAAGATGTATACGAGGTACTACTTGAACATGGCCCAGATTATTATAACACACTGATGCTTGCTAGAGTACATCACAAGGTTAAAGAAATATGTAGTGTTCATCCTTTCAAAGACCTCTATCTGAACAGACGTGATATTGTAAGTTGTTTTTTCCTTTGTTATTTCCCAACCTAAGTATCATTGGGTTTTGCGTGCCAACGAAAGTTTATGGACTTTTTCCAGGTCGGCGAGGAAATGGAATGTGACCTTAAAGCTCATTGTTCGCGACACGCTCCTGGACTTCAGGTCCGGGCCGTTAGGGTTTATCAAACAATTACTCCTGACCTTATTAAAAGGGCCTATAATCGTTTGGAAGAAAAACGCACCAAGGTATAAATTTGTGGCTGAAATTTTATAAATTTGTAGGGATTTTTGCAGGCTGGCTGTATTTTGTTTGAACGCAGTTTGGTTAGTTCTTTTTCTTTGACAGGCAGTGATAACGGCAAAGATGCAGAAACCGGACGGGTTCCAGGCAAAGGTCAGGATGTATGTCGAAGCAGAGGGCGGCGCCAATTGCACCGAGAAGGCCAGGATGTATCGCGAAGCAGAGGGCGACGACAATTGCAGACATCTAGGTCTGAAGAAATCGAGGAGTATGAAGACATCTAGCTGTTAGATTGGTGCCATTTTTGTTTGGTTGTGAATCAGGGCCTTGATCCCTTTGTTCGAGTTGCGAATCAGTGTTTTAAAATATTCATGCACTCGTTTTTCTTTGTTTTTTCTTTGCAATTCGCCGTTTTCTTCTTTTTCCTTTTTTTGAAACAATGCATCTGATAAACGCATAAAGACGGAAATTGGCACTGCATCGAATTTCCTCTCTTAATCTGAAAATCCTGTGAATATCAGATTATTTCTTGCAATCTATGTTTCACACATACCAGTGCCCGTTAAGATAAAGGAGAGTTGTGTATTCATCCTCAGCACCATACACAAATTAACCACGAATTACAGAATAAAAAATTAAAAATTTTAATATTTTCACCATACTGGAAAAATTAGAAATATTGAACGCACCAACAATCAAACTAACAAAACATGCAAACAAAAATTCGAACTTCAAAACATGAAGTAACACTCAAAAACATGAAAAAAATTCAAACTTAAAAACATGAACAAGATACTGGATTGTCATATACCATAACATCACACATCAATAAACGTCACACATAACAATAATAATAGTATCTGTTTCACACATCATTTCGCACCAAGCAAGTCTCACACAACAAACAAATAAACACATACAACATCACAGTACCCACCCCTTATAGTCTATAGCAACAAACACCACAACATCAAACAAACACGCAAATACAATACATATATCATCCATATATATATGTCTCATTCTTATTCTCTCATTCCTTTCAACTAACATAGTACTCTTTCCTTGTTGGGTGGTTTCTTGCAGAAGGGATTTCATAAGCGCGTTTATTAACATACTCATAGTTGTTTTGACCATGCCAGCCACCTGATCTGAAGTTCGAAGGAACCATTTGTTGTTTATTAAATGGGTGCTGATAAACAGCCCCATTTTGAACATAGTTGGAATTATTTTGAGGATTTGACCTCACTGACATCTGTGATAACGTATCTGTCACCTCTGATACCTTCCTGTAATCCTTATTCATCGCACCATTGTAACCTACAATGCATAGTATTAATTTAATTAAATAAATTGTTATATTAAACAATTCATTATATTAATTAAACAGTTGTGTATGTGGTTTTTGTACCTGCATAGTTAGGTTTGCCTTGATACTGCCTCACATTACTCACTGGCATATTATTGTTCTCACAACCCTGTAAAAATGAAAAATTAAAGTATATTAATACAACAAATGATAAATATAGAAATACATTGCATGATAAATATACAACTACAATGAATTATGAATGATAAATTTGAAATATATGAATGACATTTGTGTGACAAAATACCTGATGGTCAAGATCCAGCTTCCTTTGTACACCACCAACAGTTGGCTTGTATGGAGGTTTAATGACATTATTTGGGTGAATATTATTTGTGTTCATATTGTTGTGAGCTGGTTTTGAATAAGATAATGTGCCAGCTGGATTTTGCGGATATTTTCTATTGTTTATCATGCTCTTCTGCTCTATTGATGCTCCTTTCATTCCCACTGAAGAATTATTTCAAAATAATAATTCAAGTTAGATGTTTTTACTTTTATTTAATATCCTTTTGACATAATTTTTTTTATTTTTATATTTATAAAAATGAAGAGAAAACAAACCGGATGGAGGAGTAGATAATATTCCGGCTGATCTAAAGCGAAGAGACGGTGGCACATAATAGCAAGGCTGTAAATACAAAATAATATATTATATTAATTCATAAATAAAATACATAAATACAATAACAAAAGATAAAAAAAGACAGATTAATTCAAATATTGATGATTAAAAGAAGAAAAGAAACCTGGAAGAAAGAATGCTGAAGAGCCTCTTGCGCCGTAGGCCTTTTGGCCGGGTCCCATGAGCATAACCACTGCAATTTATTATTATTATTATTATTATTATTATTATTATTATTATTATTATTATTATTATTATTATTATTATTATTATAAAAAAGTGAAGTAAATTATACCGAAATAAGGCTGATGGCATCTTTGCTAGCATTTGGAATCAGCTCAAACAGATTCACACCCTCACACTGCAACACAATAAACAAATACAAACTAGTAACACTAAAATCACAATATAATATTATATTTAATAAAATATTAAAAAATGAAAATTATTTCACCATAGGGAACTGAAACTTGAGATCAGCAGCAAGTCTTAGCCCTTCAGGCCAGCTGTCCATATTTGGAGTCCCAATTACACTGCATATTTTGTACATTTCATCCACCTCACTGAAAAAATAATAAAAATTATCATGTTAATCCAAATGTAAAAAATAATAATTAAAAATGAAAAAATAATAATGAAAGTAATATAAAGAGTACCTAGAGCCAGGGAAAAGAGGGCGGAGCGTGAAAAGCTCCGCAATAATTGCGCCCATGGCCCACATATCTATATATAAAAAAAATCAGGAATATAATTAAATTATTTCAATTCAACCAAGATTTATTTAATTAAATATGATAAAAAAAGGAAATGTTTAGTAATCTAATACTCACCAACAGCAGAGTTGTAAAAAGAAGCTTGCAGCAAAACTTCAGGTGCTCGATACCTATAAAAATAAAAAATGAATAAATATAAAATCAATCAAGCTCTAAATCCTAACTATTTATCCCTTTAAAAAATAAAAAAAAATTAATATTTAATTTTACCAGCGAGTAGAGACATATTCAGTGTAAGGCGGATTTGAAGTAGTCTCACGAGCCAGACCAAAATCCGCTACCTTTATCACATCTTTTGTCACCAACAAATTTTCTACAAACACAACCAAAAAAACTATTAATAATTTTCTAATATTTCATCATAAATATATAATTAAATAATAATATAAATAATTAAATACCAGGTTTAAGATCACGGTGAAAATATCCACGTTGGTGCATGTGGGCCAAAGCCTGAAATACTTGGAAGCAAAAAGATCTCACTTCTTCTTCTGTAAATGGCTTCCCTTTGTTCTTCATTAGCTCGTATAAATTACATTCCTTTTTTTAAAAAAATAAATGGTTAAATTTGGAAATAATAGTTAGTATTTTGGTAATTTAAATAAAAAAAAGATTGTGAAACTACAAAATTTAATTGAATACCATGAATTCAAACACAAAGAAGAGCATTTCGTTTTCTCTTATAACTTCCTTGAGTTTCACGATGTTAGGATGATTCATTCTACGCAATGACTGAATAAAAAATAAAGAGAGAGTTAATAAGATAAGTAAATTAGGAAATATATAATAAATTAAAAAAAATTGGAATGGGAAATAAAATACCTTTACTTCGCGCAGATTCATGCATTCGTCCCATGACTGGTATTTCTTCTTCATTTTCTTAATTGCAACCTGTTTATTAATGAAAAATACATTAATTAATATCCAAAGATTAACACTAAGCATTGAGACATTAAATGTATAAATTAAGACTTACAATTTCACCAGTTTGTTTGTTTATCGCTCTAAAAACACTTCCAAAGGTTCCGTCCCCTACTTCCTTTATAACCTTATACCTCTCCATTATTTCAATTTTTTTTTATTTTTCTTTTTAAAAACAAGTGCGCTAAATATGAAAGGCTATTCACCCTTTTTATGAGAACTTAAATACTTTTTCATAACAGGTATAAAAACAGGGTTTAATGGGGGAGAAGTAAACTTCAGAAAAGCTCCATGTGATAAGTTAAAGTGTGTGAACATTATACTGCAGGAGCTCCAAAGTTTAATTGTTTCAATTGACCTGAAAAATAAAAATATAATAACATTAGATAAAAAAAATAAGAACGAAAAATAGAAATATAAAATAAAATAAAAATTATAGAGAGTAAGTACATACCTCATTCAAAGTGATCCATATTTCAGAAATCGAAGAAGGTTTACAACAAAATATGGAGTAGACTAGCACAACAAGAGAGAGAAAGTAGAACAGAGAAAAGAGAAAAGAGGAGATAGAGAGAGAGAGAGAGTAGAAAAGAGTCAAATAAGAAGAAAGACAAAGGTCAACTTTTACGAAAAGTTTGCATGGAAAATCTCTCTAAGTGGAGTTGAGAAAAGAAGAGAGGTTGAAATATCCGAAGACAAAGAAACGCCAGCCAAGCACTTCTTGCAGCAACAAAACTCGGCACTTTGCAACAATGAATAGGGTTTGAGCCATATCCTCTCTTTCGCCCTCTGTTTTATCCGATTCTCAATCTGCAATCAAAATCACCAAATTCACATCTTAAATTAACAAATTCAATAGGTAATCTTTCTTTCCTTTTGTATA
This sequence comes from Juncus effusus, assembly GCA_027726005.1. Classification (NCBI taxonomy): domain Eukaryota; kingdom Viridiplantae; phylum Streptophyta; class Magnoliopsida; order Poales; family Juncaceae; genus Juncus; species Juncus effusus. Next base: position 9,074,894 of record CM050906.1, on the reverse strand, counting down.
AATAAAAGGGGGAGCTTTTTCATTGACTTTGGGTAAAATAATGCTTCAAGATTTGATTAAAAAGAAAAGAATATGAATCAGCATGCACCATGGAATTCGAAAGATAAGAAATTTAGGCCAAAAATCATGGAATTTAGGCCAGGAGGGCCCACGAGTTTAGAGCACCACCAACCACAAGAAAGCCCCAAAAAAGAATAATAATAAGATTTAATTTAAATCAGTTCCCCAATTGTAATTCGGGGAAATTGAATTAAACAACAAAAAAGTATAATTCAGTACACCATATAACCAGAATTTAATCTATTAAACTATGAATCCACAAAACTTTCCCAATTGTTCAAAAAAATCAACAAATCAATCGCAAAACCCCCTTTTCGTACACACACAAATCACATCGATCAAAAACCCAAAAAGGAAACAAAACCAATTAATCGAGGAAATCCAATAACAATACCTTGAAATCTACAGGCATACAAAGCCTCGCCGCGACGCCGCCGGTGTGAAAGCGCCGTCTCCAGCCCCAAATCAGTCAACGTATTCGCAAAAGAGATAAGAATAAGAAAATGGTTCGGTTCGTTTCCTTCGAAAATATCACAACGCGCACCTCTTTATTCCTCTCGGTACGATGTCTCGCGGACATTCCAACCGCCCAAATAATCCACCTTGGACGCTTTCGGAAAGTTTCTACTTTAATTAATGTTTCCTAATTGCTCGTCCTTTATTCTGTACCGCAGGTACATTATAATTGCTGAAGTTTCGGGCCCATGGGCCTTTTTATAAATATATGATTTTGAATGGGCTGAAATGTAAAAAGTATACGGCCCATATATAAAGCAGTAAGAAAAAAAAGGAGGGAAAATGAAAGTAATAATTTTCATTTTCCCGCTTCTGATTTACCGCCTAAATCATTTCCCGCCTTAATCCAATTTTTACCTTATAAACAAAGTAACAAACCCTCTCTTTCTTCATTCATTCATTAATCCCTCTCATCTCTCTGAAAGCCAAAAATCAATAAAAAAAGAAAGAAAAACGAAAGAAAGAAAAGAGAGAAGGAAAAATGGTGGTTGCATTAGGACCAGGGCGATTCTATGGAAGAACACTTCCAAGGCCGCGTTTCTACCCAGATCCGAAGCTGAATCCGACGCGCGTAGATCCGCCTGAGTCCGTGTCGGATCCTCTCCTCTCGTGGGCCAACGAGGCGCACTGGTCCATGGGCGGTCTCAGCTTCCGCCGGCTCCGCCTCCAAGGCTCCATTGAAGGCAGTATTGCAAAGCTGCGTGGATCTGTGAGTTCTAAGAAACCGAGGTTTACTAAGGAGAGGCTTGATGCGCTTGATGAATCTGAATCTGAATCTGAAGAAGAGGAGGTGAAAGAAGAGATGGTTGAAGATGATGAGTCTGAGGAAGAGGAAGTGGTGGTTAGTAAGAAGAGAAAGAGGGCAAGAAGGCTCGGAGATGAGTTTGATAAAATTGCTGAACAAGTGAAGAAGGGAAAGGGCAATAGTAAAGAGAATAAGAAGGGGGTTAAAAAGGAGAGTAAGAAAGGGAATGGAAAGGTTAATGGCAAGGGGAATAGAGAGCAGAATAAGAAGGGGAATAAAAGGGTAAATGGCAAGGGGGATAGTGGGGAGGATAAGAAGGGGAAGGAGATGGTCAGGAGGATTTCACCAAGGAAGAAATAGATTAATTCTTGATAGATTTGGTTTCATGTATTTTGTTTTTCAATTTTGTTGTTTTTTTTTATATTGGACTTTGTTTTGGGTTTTATTTTATTGTTGGTTTTTTTTTGTAGATCTGATGAATCTGGTTGTGATGTAGCAAGATGGGTTTGGTGTGGATTATATGCTAACTTAGTACTATGAGTTATCTTAGATTTTTATTTATGCACTCTGTTTGATAAATTTACTGTGATTTTTTGTTTCCATTTATTGTACAGCAGCAACTAGTTTTTGCGCCACTTTGAAATAAACTATTAAAGCATCTCAAATCTCAATATATCATCAATTCAGATCTATTTTGAGTAATTTCCTAAACATGTTATTGTTTTTTGAACGCAAGCTTGAAAAACATGATTCAATCAAACAGAAACAACAGGAGTAATTCGGCCCAATAAGGTTACTGCAATGTCGGCCCAGAACAGAAGAGAACGAGCGGGAGCTAAGAAAAAATAATGGATAGTCCAGTGTTGGTTAGAACTGGCGATGTCCAGTAAGGTGCGAAGACCAAAGGACGAAGCATCGGTCGGTGCGGTGCGGTGCTGTGCTGTGCTTCCTTCCCCCACTGTTCACTCCGTAGATCTCCAGCTCCAAATTCATCCCCCCAACCAAACTCACTGTCAAGCTTACATCCGTTCCGTCCTTTCTCCTAATTCATCTCTCTCTCTCTCCCTCTCTCTCTTTACAAAATCAGACTGCGATTAATTACTTCACTCTAATGGAGTCAATCTAATTCTAAACCCTAATAATAATCCATCGGGGATGGCCACGCTCAATTCGCCCTCCCTCGTCCAGGTCTTCGTCCTCTTCCTCCTCGCCCCTTTCCGTCTCTCTCTCTCCCAACCTCTCAACCCTCAAGAGGATTCTTCATCCGTCCCTCCTTCGCTCTTGGAACGGCAGGAAGCTCTGGTTAACCGGCTAGAAACCTTAATCTCCACTCTTGAACAATCACTCGCGAGTTCCAAACTCAAGCAGAAGCAACAACCCGATTCAACTCCCTCTTTTGAGAAGCCGGCCGTGTCAGTGGCCAAGCACAGGCCGTTATTCACAGAGCGGTTCGTCTTCTCCTCGGCAGCGAAGCTCTCTTCTTCAGTCCCTTCTTCAGCAACTCCACTCCCGTTCGAAGACCACGGTGGTCTTTCAAAATACTTCGCCATTGGAGACTCTGTTGGTTCCGTGTACATCTTCTCCTGCACAGGGGACGTGATTCTATCTCTTCCTTCCTTCTCCAACAGCTCTGTCACTTCTCTTCTCTCTTACAACTCACGCAAGCATGGCGAGTGTTTGCTCTTCGTGGGTCATTCAGATGGGTCAGTGGGGGCTCATAGATTGAGTGAATCCACCTCATCGCCTGAATCTGACTGGCTTTCTCTCTCTACAGTTGGCCCTCACAGACTCATAACTCGCGGGCTCGACAACTCGCCCGTCACGATCCTCGAATTCTACCCAATAGCTCGTACCCGCTACATCATCACAGGAGACGAAGCGGGTCGGATTAGGGTTTTCACCGAAAACGGTACGCTTTATGGTACGGCCATTGCATCAAGCAAGCCGATCGCTTTCATGAAGCAAAGACTCTTATTTCTCACCGAAACAGGGGCGGCTTCTCTCGAGCTCAGATCCATGGCGGTGAGAGAAACAGAGTGTGAAGGGCTTAACGGGTCGGTCGCGCGAGCTTATTCCTTCGACCCGTCAGAACGGTCAAAGGCTTATGGTTTCACTCAGCAGGGCGATTTGGTCCATTTGGTCATGTTAGGTGATGTCAGCAATTTGAAATGTCGTGTCCGAGCCGTCAGACGGGCCGAGTTTGATAAACCCGCTTCGATCCAAACCATTAAAGGCGGTTACTTACTTGTCGCCACTCAGGATAAAATCTTTGTATATAACATCTCATCTCAATATTACGGCAGAGTGAGCGCGCCACGACCGTTATTCTTCACCGAAATCCGGGAAATCAAATCCCAGTTTCTGAATCCCGATTCCGAGGATTCAGAAACCGGGATTTCAAATCCCATCATTTCCGCCGGACGAGTCAACCTCGTTATATTAGGGTTTGGAGATAATTACGTAGGAGTTTACAGAGCGAATTTCCCCATAACCAAGCCTGAAAATAGCGCGGTCCTGTGGAGCGGGCCCGCGTTATTATTTTTATTATTTTTAATCGGGATCTGGCAGTTTTACGTGAAGAAGAAGGATTCCTTAGGCTGGGTCCCAGACGAAAGTTTCAACTCGGTACCGCCAGCTGGCAGTTTGTTGAGTAATGAAAGGGTCGGGTTGACTGACAGTAGCAGGTCAGGGAGAATGGGAAGGGATCCGAGACGGTATTTGTCGCCGAGTAGATACAGTGGAGTTTCAACAGGTTTGAATTATAGACCTGTTGGAAGTGAAACGGGTCTGGGTTATAGTAGCGGATTTGGGAAGAAACGGGATTTAGTGTTTCAGAGTGGGAGTGCTCAGTTGGGGGATGAACATGTTGATTGATTGGGTTTTGGATTGTGGTGTGTTTTTTGGTGGATTGATGAGTGATGTGTTGAGTGAGAATGAGATTAGGTACAATTACATGAGTGTTAATAAAATTGGTGCCTTGATAGAGATATGAATATGAGTTTGAATAAGATCATGAAGTTGGGCCCTCGTGGTACCCTGATACGCCTCCCATTTTGGTTTTAAATTCAAAGTGATGCTTATTGCTTATATAAGTGCCATTGTTATTTGTTATATTGCTAGTTGAAACATGAAACATTTTGGTGTTGATGATATGACTCGTTATCAATCACAACAATGTGTACTATTATAATTTTTGGTATGTTTCTAATTGCCAGTTTCAATTTGGAGTTTTTTTGGAATTGAATTAATTCAATATACTTTTAACGAGTATCAGAAAAGAAGACAACAACTACTAAAACTAAAAGAAGACATTTTCTTATGTCAAAACAAACTAATACAACAAATTTGTTAATTCCGATCAGTATTCATATAGTAAAGGCACAATATAGCACTAACTGATATGAGCTCACTAAAAAACTAAACAGAATTGTCCAATAATTGAAAGTTCAAACTAGTTTAGATCAAGCATAGAAGTGTAGTTAATATATTCCATTTTCTTCTAACAAACCCACAATCAAAAACACAGATTACTTGAATGGTTAGAACAACAACAATGAATGGTTAGAGAATAAACTGAAACAAATAAAAAAAAAGTAAGGGTTTCGCACTGAGATTAAGAAATAAAATAAAAAAGATTGAGAATGTTAGGGCGTGTAAGAATAATTTAATGGAGATTAATTATTGTATAATATAACCGAAAAGGTTTAAAGGGTATTAAAGTCCAGGTCAGACTAACCCCACCTCCTCTCTCCTCTCTCTCTCACTCACACACCGCACTCAAAACTCTCAATCCTTCAGTTACCATCACTCGATAATAATTACTTTAGTTTTGTAAGCTTTTGAAGAGAGACACAGAGAGAGGCTGAGAGGGCGTTTCATTTCAATTCATTGTCTCCCTTTTCCAAAAGTTGAGAGAGAAAGAGAGAGATGGAGAAGAAAGTGGTGGTGGTGTGCGGCGCGGTGGGTTTCCTCGGCCTCCTCTCCGCCGCGCTCGCCTTTGCTGCCGAGGCGACACGTGTCAAGGTCCGTCAGAACCACTCTTTCCCTTTTTCTTCTCACTCGTTTTTATTTGTGAGGGGTTTAACACTGTTTGTCTCCCTGATTCTGATTCTTTGCCAATTTCGCATTTTGTACTCTCTTTTTGTTCTTTTTACAGTACTAATTGTTGGGTTTTGGTCCCTGTAGATCTGCGACTGTTTAACATTCTTTATTAGTCCGGCTTTGAATATTACTTGTTACATTCCTGAACTGAAAGAACGAAAATTCCCTAATAATTTAATATCTACAGTATGTGTATTATTACTTGGAAAATATTACCTTACCAACAATACAATACCATCTTATTATTATATTCTCACAAAAAGGAATGAATGAATAAACAGGCAGGTGATGTACAAGCACCACAACCAGGCCAATGCTCGTACCCTAAAAGCCCGGCTCTTCTCCTAGGGCTGACATCAGCGATCGCTCTCATGATGGCGCAGGCCGTAATTAACACTGTGGCAGGCTGTATTTGCTGCAGCAGAAATCCCCATCCGTCCGACAAGAACTGGACCGTTGCTCTCATCTCCTTCATCCTTTCTTGGTACTACTTCCAAATCTTCTCATTTCATTTATTCCACTTTTTTTCTAACATATAAAATTTAGGGAAAATTTCAAATAACCCCTTTAACTTTTCATATTACAAAAAAAAAACCTCAGTTTTTAGATTTCGTCAATAAAAAATACTTAACCCCATAAATTACTATATATAATTCTTAGCCGTTCATTTATTCTATCTTTTTTGAACATGTGAAATGTGTGTTTGCCGCCTAATATGACTATAGAACTTATTTTTTGACAGGGTGGCGTTTATAATATCGTTTCTGTTATTGTTGACCGGAGCAGCATTAAACGATCAGAGAGGGCAAGAGAGCATGTACTTTGGCGGATATTGCTACGTGGTAAAACCCGGCGTTTTTTCAGGCGGGGCCGTGCTGTCGCTCGCCAGCGTGGCGCTCGGAATTGTGTATTACGTGGCCTTATCTTCATCGAAATCCGTGCGGCCAATGGGAGGCCAGGATGGGGTTGTGATGGTGGGTCAGCCTGTTGTTGTCCCGCCTCAGAGCACTCAGCCTGTGTTTGTGCATGAGGATACGTATAATAGGCAGCAATTCCCTTGATTTGATTGACTTGTTAAGTGTGTGTTGTGGTGTGTTGAGTGGTTGAGTTGAGTTTATGGAAGGATGTAATGTAAGGTTATGTGATGTTGGTATAGTTGTTGACTTATATTAGTTAGTGTAAGGTTTCGTATTTGAATTATTGGACGATACTTGATCTTAACAAGATATGAGAGTGGAAGGGGGGTGGGAGATTTTGCAATTAGCTGATTTATCACTATTTATTATTTAATGGATTTATCATCAAGATTTTTCGATTTATTCAACAATTGCAATTTCCAAGTACTTGATTTTGACTTGTATGCAAAAAAAAGGAAAAGAAAAACAAAGAATGTCGTAATACAGTAATTGGCTGATTTATTCAATGTATTTATTGTCAGAATTTTTAATTTCTTCAGCAATTGCAATATGCAATTACTTCCAATTTTCATTGTACAAATCAATTATAAATTCGACAATGGATTGAAGATTCATTGTAGCATCGACCCTAATTATTCCTTCATCATCATCAATCTGTAACAAATCAAATTGGGACTGCAACAATGAAACAGGCATGAAATGGTTCCCGTCCAGTGATCTTCTCTTCATCCTCTCCATTACCACCTCAACTGGAGCCTCCAAACACACGAATTTCACTCTACAGAGTTTGTACTCGCCTGATTTGTAGTTACAGTCAGCTGATCTGAGAATCTCTCTGTATTTCTTTTGCAGAGCTGAGCAGCTAATTGTGACATTTTCACCATTGTTGAGATTTTGTGTTATTGAATCACGAAGCGATTCTAGCCATGGGATTCGGTCTGAGTCTGACAGTGGGACCCCGTTTTTCATCTTTTCTGAATCAAATGAAGATTTTTTTATTTACCATTAGTGTTTCAAATTTTCAATTGATTGTAATTTTGATATAAAGATGGAATTATGAAGACCTTTATTTGAAGGAGAGTGATAATCATCAGCTTCAATGAAGTTACATGATAGAGCTTTGGCGAGTGATTCAGCTACAGTTCTGATTAAAATAGAATTCAGAAAGAGAAATGAGAATGAGTTTAGAGAAATTGAATTAAAATGGGATTAATTAAGATGGATCGATTACGATTTGCCACATCCGCTTACTCCCATGATCACAATCGCCGTTCCTAATCCCATTGTAGATGAAAAAATGAAATTAAAAGAAGCAAAACTAGTATAAAATTGTTTTTCAAATCATGTTATTGGTAGCGAATTGAGAGAGAGAACTGCCGAGAGAAAAGAGACGAATTTTACATTGCTTTACTCTCTTTTACTTTTTTTTTTTTTTTTTTTTGCAATACGGGCCTAGTTTTAGTAGGGCCCAATTAGGATATTTCCACTGATTCTACTCATCTATTATTCTCTTTTTTCTGTTTCTTCTACTAAGAAAATAAGTACTGATTTTATGTATTTTTCTAGCCAAACGAAATTGAGGTACAAAAAAAATAAGATAACAGCCACAAAGATTGATAACAAAAATGATTATTACTAAATCAATCTTAAAAATGTTCATTATCTCAATATTATTATTACCAAGTCACGCATACAAGAATAAACCAAAGAGTTACAACAAACCTAAACATAAATACTACATACAACATTATGTTTATTTATGCCTTTATCCCTCATAATTACCAATTAAACAATTACAACAAATCTCCTTGAATCAGCATGATTAAAAAAATGGATAAATATCTCGCTAAAAAGAATTATCAATTATTTCCCTCAACTATAGATCCTACAATTATTTATCCTCATATGCGGTCTCTAAAATAATTATTATTATGGTAATGAATCGGTGGAAAAATGAGAATCATTCAACACCTTATTTACTGGATGGACTGGACAGAAAGAGAAATGGAGAGGAAGAGTCATGAGAGGCTCATCATTATCTCCAGTTTTGTTTTGCCAAGCCATGGCCAGTGTGAAGCCTAAGGCTTTTCCCACTGGTATCGCCACTGCATTTCCTATCTGCCTATACCTGCATTTATTTACCATTTTGCCACTCAACATATATTATTATATATCATCAAATAGAGTTTGTAATTGTAATTATGTTTAAATAAAAATTGTACCTGTCTTTAACAGAACCGCTAAAACGGTAGAAATCAGGAAAGCCTTGCAATCTTGCGCACTCACGTACAGTCAGCGTTCTATCTTGCTCTGGATGTAATACAGCCTTCACATTTTTATAAATTATTATTATTATTAAATAATAAAAAAATTGAATTTTAATAAATATTATGTTTTTGTTTTGTACCATTGAATGAGAATCGGGCACGGTCACCACTGTGGCCACCACTTCGTCCCACCATAATCGTGCAAACGGTCTGAATAAAAAAATAATAATTTAATCAATTAACAAAATATTTTATTTTTTTGGTCATGGTAAAAAAAAAGCATAATGCAAAAATAAAATATTATATAAAAAAAACTAAACAGTGCTCAAGCTTGCATTAAAAAAAAAAATAAACAGTAATCTCACCTCAATGACTTGCCATCATCAAAGTTCAATGCATAGTTAGGTATCTAGGATAAAAAATAAATTATCAGTAATATTACACCAAAAATAAATTAATATATATATATATATATATAAGTTGCAAAAATAATATTATGTAACTTACCAAAGGCCGGCCAGATGGTAGAAATATTTGTTCCATTTTTGGATCTAATTTCGCCACATTATCAGGGCCCACTATTACACCCGGCAGATCTCTAAAATTAGCTCCCTAAAATAAAATAAAAAACAATAAACATAATACAATTTCGTTTAAATAAATATGATATGTATATATATTTTTATTTTCTTATATTTTAAGATTTGAATGGAACCTTTCTTTTTGGAATTTGGCAAACGCGTAAATAATCATCATCATTTAATGGGAAAGACTGATGGTCATATACTTTAGGTTCAGTATTTTTTGCACCTAGCATTTCTGAAAGTAAATAAAAGTAGCAGAAATTTAATAAAAACTGTTTTCAGCTAAAGTAGAAAATATATAAAATAATAATGACGAGGAATATTTATATAGATACCAAAACTTGGAGTGCGAATATATTTTTGGAACTCGGTTTGAGGGTCTTTTAAATACGGCATTTCATCGCGTGTTTCCTTGTTATCCACCTAAAAATATAAAATTAGTTTCATTAAAAAGGTCAATTCTATTGTTCATATATAAACCCGAAAAATATTATTATTATGAAGGATTGATAAAATGATAGATAAAATGAAATTTGTAAATTTGTAATTACAGGTGGGAGATCAGAGAGAATATCTTCAAGAACTAAGGCTTTTTCAAGCTGACGTGGCGTGTTTTCATCGTAGCCAACCAAGTTACGCTGCACAATTTCAAAACAAAAAAAATTAACAATTCCAAACTTAAATTTCCCATCCAAAGAATTTTTTTGCACAATAACAATAAAACTACAAGTCAATTTCCTATACCTCAAATGCCGCAGGTGATCCGTACCTCAAAACAGTCTCATGAGTAGGCAGTGGAAACTTCGGTAATTTCTACAAACAAATAATACAAAAATCAGACATATAAAAAAAGAATAATAAAATATATAACATCATTAAAAACTTTTTATTAAAACAAAAAGACAAAACAAGTACATAAAAGAAAAACAAAACAAGTACATATACCAACATAAATAACATCATTGAAAAGGCAAAAACTATACCTGATTCATCAAACATCCCCAAAGGAAAACCCGCAGTCTGAACTGCGGCAACCCGTAGGATCCCGCAGCCATGATCCCCAACCTACTCTGATACCTCATCCCCACCAACCTCCCCACCGCGTACTTCCCTATTGTTCCCTTAGCAAATTTTAAAATATCCGTCACATTCTCCATTAATATATATTTTGGTTTTAGGAACTCGACGATGTCCATGAAGACGATGACCTAAAAAATAATCCCATATGCATCAGTTTAGCAATTTCTTACAAATGATGCTCAATTGAGGATTTGAAAAAAATAAAGATGATGACTTGTTTGTTCTTTTCGTCTTCTAGTGGCGCGTCGAAGTTTCTGTGCCGGTTATACCCGCTCATTCCTTGGCAGGGTGGGCCCCCACATATTACGCCCACTTGGCCCTAAAAATCAAATACCGACATTCCAGGTCGTTATCGCTCAAGGTACGGATAGATGCAATAAATATCTTTTACATACCAAGTGTCTTGTAATTAGTTGGGGTTTTGTGGGACGTTTTTATTTCTCGTTTAGCCAGCCCAAGAAAATAGAATTTTTTACTTTTTGTTGGAGATGTAAATACGAAAAGCTTGTAAGTATTTAGAAAATATGTGAAAAAGTATAACATTTCGAAGAGGGATTTCAAGCCCTCTCCAAATTCTCAGGAAAAAATAATTATTTAAAAAAGTTAGATGGTAATAAAATGTTGGGAAATGTAGCTTGAGAAGGTAACTTACAGGAAGGGGTAGGATTTTTGAGTTATAACCTTCTGTTATATATTCTCGTATTGCTTCATGACAGTTACTGAAAGTAGAAAAAGAAAAAATGTGGTGAAATTAAAACAAATTAGAAAAATGTGCAATTTGTGTTGGTATTGTAGAGTTTAGACCTTAAGTTCTCAATGGACTCCCATGTGTCGTCATTTTCCGTATAACCTTTCCATCGTACCTTCATACAATAAAAAAATATAAAAAATAATAATAACAAATAAAAAAGATAATGTAGATTTTAATTACCTTAAAATGTAAACCGCGTTTATCATCTTTATTAGGTTCGCCGTAACAAATATTGACAATTTTCCACACTTCATATTCTTCTTCTTCTTCCTTTTTAGATGAAGAATTATTTTTCTTTTTATGATTCTTCTTTTTAGATGTAAAATGAGTTTTCCTTTTATTAATTCTCTTTTCATTGCCATTATTTATGTATCTTTTACACAGTTTTTCCCAAGCCTTAATTAACTCCAAGAAATCCTCTGCCGATCCGTTCCTGACCTAATCAATTTTAAATTTCATCAAATTCCTTTTTTTCTTTCTTTTTTAATTATAAATAAATTAGAAGACCTCAATTAGAAATATTTAATAAACCTCAACATTCGGATGATTTTGTTTCAAACTCTTGCATGCAATCGCGTCAAAATCAATCGCCCATTTCTGTACCAATTTTATAAAAATCACTCAAATTAATATTTTTTAATATATTTTTTAAAGAATATAATAAATTAATTACAGTGACAAGATTCAGGCCGCCAATTTGAGCTCCATAGCAAAGACCAGTAGACATGCCCCCACATCCGCAATATAAATCCAATAAATAAACTTCATTTTCTGATTTATTATTTTTGTTTATATTATTTGAGCTATTTATTTTGTCGCAATTTTCTGAAGCGGTATAACTAGACATGATGAAATTTCCCTGTTTTTGTTCTGTTGAATCATCTGAAATTGAAAAAAAAAATGTAAAGAAAAATAATGAGGAAAATTAAATATTATGAATATTTATTTACAAATGTAGTAGAAAAAATTAACTTACAAGAATTAATAGTAGAAAAGGTAGAATACTCTAGAGAGTATTTCATGTCATAATAATAGTTGCATGATGGTAAAACCCGCTTCTCTTGACCCTTCAGTTTTGAAATAAAAAAATAATATATATAAATTCAAAAAAATGAAACAAAAAAAACAGTTAAATTATAATTAATACATACAAGAGAAATTTGAGCAACGCGAACTTTTGAAACAAGACAGTCTAACAAGTTATCATTTTTCAAGTCAGATATAAAGAGTCTCTTATTATCATGCAAGGATGAATGCTCCCCAATTACCTAACAAAAAATTGAGATATTTCATATTTCAAAAAATAAAGAAAAAATATTTTTTTGATGGAAAGAAAAAATATTTTGATATTATTTAATTGAAAACTATTGAATCACTCACTGTATCTTCAGCTCGGTAAAACCACTGGACTCTAACATAATTTTCACCCCTTTCTGTTTCGAAAAACTCTAATATCATTCCTACATAGTTTGGCTTTCCTTCTGGACTCTAAATTAAACAATTCGCATGATTTAATGTTATTTTTTATTTAGGAATTAATGAAATAATTGACTTAATTTTTGTAATTTTTTGCCACCTTTATATGTGCACAATCTCCAAGTTTTATAATAGAACCTCCTATTCTGGCTTGCGAGTAATGAAACTTTACATTTAAGATCAGTACATCATCATCATCATCATTATTATTACTGCAAAACACATAAAATTAAGATAAAAATTCCAAATAAATAAGCCAAAATTTAGAAAATAAGAACAAGTACTAAAGTTCAAGTCACCTGCAAGCTGTTTGGCCACGCCTCTTTTTTGCCTTCAAATCAAAAACAACAAAAATGTACAATAATTAGAGCTTGAAACAGAGTATATCCACAAAATTCAATACTGACTAATTTTCTTTGTTTATACAGAATTTAACAATAAGTATATAAATCAATATTTAACATACCGTCTCAACATAGCGGTACGGCCATTTTTGTCTTGCTTCTTCATCTGGAACTTGGTCTCCAACAAAGAAACAACCTCCAATCCCATTCTTCTGATCCTTCCCCGATTTTCTCTCTTTCCCTTTCCTTTTCTCTTCCGTGCTTAATTCAACCCTTTTTCTCTTGCTACTATTTGAAACTGACTTCTCGCAATTCAACTTATTTAAAGACCGCTTTACAGTAGTACAATTTTGAGGTACATTGCTTGAATTCATCCCGTTTAATTTAACAACAGGCAGTATAACAGTGCCGTTTTGAGCTACATTACTCATTAGCAATCTCGGAGACCGACGGAAAGGAGGAGGAGGAGGAGGAGACATGGCGATTGGTAGAAAGTACACTTCGTTAAGATTATCCGTGCTGTACTGACTCACCACTATCTGCAGATCTCTCTCCTTTGAGCTCAACTTCGCCTTTCTGCCATTGATACACCTCGAATTCTCACTATTCGGCTTGCTGGCACACTGCTTCAGAACACCGTTTTGAGATGCCAGCAGACGAGGTGACCGGCGACGGAGGGAACACGCGGAGGGCACCAGCGCAAGACAAGTGGCAGTCGCCGGAGAACTTGGATCCGTCGAATTGGGCGCGATCTGAAGAACTGTTTCAATCTCCATTGGAGACGAGAACGAGACCCAGTATTTGTACAAGGAGAGTAAAAAGATAATTAATTTTTACAGCATTTTCCTTCTAATTCGTTGATTGATCGATCCATTTTTTTACTGGAATTGTAAGAAGAAGGGGAGATGAAAAGGCGAGTGGAAATGTACAATGAAACAATTCAATAATTAACTTAACACAATTCAATAATTAACTTAACCTTGGCTTTTGATTGACAGTTGGCATGCGAAAAGTGGAAAGCAACCACCAACAGTCAGTAATTATCATTTCAGATTCATTGTAACATGATTATTTGTAGACAAATATATAACAAATCACTGCACCATGCCAAGGTCTTTTCATAAGATTTACCAAAAAGGCCCAAACATATCTTTGTTTCAGCCCAAACACTTTTTAATAATATTCAGAGAAAATAGGGGGTTTTCATACGATTTACCAAAAAGGCCCAAACATTTCTCTATTTCAGCCCAAAACATTGTAAACGAAACTTCCAGATAAACAGGAGAAAGAAAGAAAGAGCACTTCGTCGTCTTCATTTCGCCAGACTGAAACCCTAGCTAGAGCTTTCTCTCCTCTCCGATCAAGGTAATACTTCCTTTCTTCTTCTTCTTTATTCATTCCGATTTATCTATCAACTTTGATTGCTGTCTTTTGTATTTGTTACTCCATTCGATTTATATGGTGTGATTGTTGTCTTCGTATTTGTCTTGCTTCTTGTACTGATCGCAAATCCTAAATTGACTCACGCGAAGAGTAAATTGTGAGCGTTTTACAGTGTTTTGTTTGAAAGTTGATTGGATTGATGGTTTTTAGTTGAGATTGAGTTCTTCGTTGATTCTCAGATCTGTGAATCGTTTGGCTGGACGGATCTGACGTCCAAAACTAGACACTTGAAATCTAGTAACTCAGATTCAAGATCTTGAGTGGATATTTTTAAATAACATCATATCATCGAGATTTTGACTTCTTTAAATTCCATTTTTCATTCTCTTATCAATTTTCTTCAATTTTCCTGACCTGGTTCTTATCCTTATATTGTCTAATGTTTTCAGATTTCAGTTATATTGACACTACGCCGTAGAATTCTTTATACAAAACCAGATTCATTCTTTTCAAAAATCTATCTCATTTTTTATACAAAACCAAGATTCATTTCATTTTTTCTAAAACCCTCTAAAGAGTTAGTTATCCATAATCAATATCTTGATATTATTTTATCTGGTCATAACAATACTAATCTTGTTTATAATAATTTACCATACAGTAATAAAAATGCCTGCCAAATACATAATCGGTTCTCTCATCGGATCCTTCGGCATCGCTTACATCTGCGACCATCTTATGGCCGAAAAGAAGATCTTTGGAGGTTTTACTCTTTTTCTTCTTCAAAATTCTTCAATTTATTTATTCATTTAATTAATTAACTAATTAATTAAATTTGGGTTGAAATAGGTACGACACCTCATACAGTTGCTGAAAAGGAATGGTGGGCTGCAACCGATAAGAAATTCCAGGCTTGGCCACGCACGGCTGGCCCGCCAGTTGTCATGAACCCAATTAGCCGTCAGAATTTCATTGTCAAATCTGCTGAATCTTAAGTTTTATGATTGATCGTTTTTATGTTTCGCAATTTTTTTTTTACTTTGTGTTTTTTGGTTTTGAATTGATAATGTGTAGAGAGGGACTCTACTTGGGAGTTGGAATACTTTCTGTTTGTTGGATGCTCATCTGAGTTGTAATAATGATATAGTCATCTGAACTTGATTTTCGTGAGATTGTTGGTTATCAAAGTGTTAGTTTACATCAGGATTTTCCTCCATTTCATGCATGAAGCAAATACACCAGTTGAAGTATAAAAATCTCTGTTATTAATATACTAAGCCTGAAATGTACATGATGTGTGATCTCATACATACATAAGAGGTAAAGAACAATTGTTTCCATGAACTGTATATAGGATATAACATATAAACATAATATAAGATACATTAAGTGCAACTATTTTCATGAACTGAGCAGATTGGGCTATTCAAATGTGATTCATGTACTGTGGTGTTTCGTGTATGGTTATATCTGGTGTACTACATGAGATCGTGTCACGATGGATGTAACATCAATCTTTTGATCGAATTTGACAATGACATTAACTTTGTTAAGATTATTAATATTAAACGTCCTTTCCATGTCCAGAAATGTTACATGTCCAATAAAATATGCAATGAAAACAGAATAAGTTACCAGGTCGGTAGGGTAGAATATTTTTTCTTCCTACGGGTTTCATATAAAAATAAAAAATATTTTTTCTTGATTTGATCCGTAGAATATAGTGAGAGCTGTAAATTAAGTGGGGCCAGATCTCAAAGGTGGTCTGTGTTGTGTTGACACGTTGCTAAAAAGCGGTGGGCTTAAGCAACTTCTATATTCGAGGAGGTTTCTCGTTCTCTCAACTTCTCTTATTAAATTCTGTCATCTTTCTTTCCATTTCCTTCTTGTTCACTTATCAGTTCTCACTCTCAACTAGCGAAAGAGAAAACTGAAGAAGAAAGAAGAGGTATTTTTTTCTTTTCGATCGCCATGGCTGTTGCATCAATCCGGTTTAAGAGCAGTAGTTTTTCTAAGATACTCGGCTCGCAATTGCAGAATGGACGTGTCCAGCCATCCCTCTTCTGCCTCAGGTCACCACCTCTTCCACTTTTAGTCTGTCATTTCTTTTCAAACTTGTCATAGATTGTAGATCATATTTCGTTATCACTTTTCCATAATCAGTTATATTTTTCTCATTTTATTCATTCGTCCTAAAAAAATGTTGATGCCCTAACCTGTTGATCAAATGAATCTATTGAATCGAGCTTGCAATCTTGTGTGAATCGTTCCCAATCCCAAGTCTAGTTCATTGACAGAAAATCCCAATTATCTACAGGAGAGAAGCTCACGAATCTTCGCACAATCCTGACAACCATGACATAACCAAAGCCGATATGAAACAAGCTAACGAAGCGCTAAACAGCAAAAACATAGAAGAACACGACACGAACAAGCAAACCGTCGCGTCTGTTTTGCCAGAAGAAGCGATAGAACAAACTGAGAATTTTTGGGCCCCGGATCCTGAAACCGGGGTTTTCGTTCCTGCAGAGGAAACCGAAGGAGATTCAAACGGAAATTCAAATGTAAATTGTTCAAATCCTGCAGTGCCACATCATCCGACTGGAAATGGACCGTCGGTTTTGGATCAGACAGTTTTTGTGAGGGAAGAGGAAATGGAAGAGGTCCAGATTGATGAGCCTATGGATCAGGAAACGCAAGAGTAGAAGAAATGTGGAAAAATATTTTGTTTCTATATTTCTTTTGTTATATCACAATATTTGGTTTCTGTATTTCTTTTGATATATCTACAGTAGTTTTAGTATTTACTGATCTATGGATGTAATTAAATAAAAACCTAGTTATCTTGCATGTTTCTAATTTTGAGTCTTAACTGAAATTTAATGTGATTCGTTTGCTTTAGCGTGGAACTTTAATGCTGTTCGTTTTGTTTTAATGTGGAAATAAATCGAATATTTGCAAGATATTGTTTTAATTTGGAAATAAATCTAATGTTTACAACATTTTATCTTTACAAAATACAATATTTTCATTACAAAAGAAGGAAAAGTAATTAACTCTTAACACATGAGGTTTCAAAATTCTGGCTTATTTATAGCTCCAAACTCATGAATAACACCATCTATTTCGATCCAACTCCGTCCAGGAACTTTCTTCACCTTATTTCTTCTCATTTCCTTTCTCACTTGTATCGAATCATAATATCGGTTAAAAGATGCATACAAATTTGACATGAGCACATAATCACCATCTTTGTTTCGAACTCCTAAATAAACTCTCATCACTCTTTCGCCCATTTCTACGTTTCTGTGTGTTTTACAAGCCGCGAGTAAAGAGCCCCAAATAAACAAATCCGGCTCAATCGGCATTTCATTAATAAACTTTTCAGCTTCATTTAAATACCCGGCTCGACCAAGCATATCTACAACACATCCATAATGTTCAAGTTTAGGCTTTACACCATATTTACTCAACATATTATCAAAATAAGAAAGCCCTTCTTTCACTAAACCGGCATGACTACATGCATTTAATACACCGATGAAAGTAACCTCACTTGGTTTTATCCCAACACTTAACATTTCGTTGAAAAGATTCAAAGCCTTATTTCCTTTTCCATGCATGGCTAAACCTAATATCAAGCTAGTATATGTAAAAACATCTCTATGAATCATTTCATCAAACACTTGTTGTGCATGGTTTATTATGCCACATTTTGAGTACAAATCAACCAAAGCATTTCCTAAAAACCCATCTGGCTTAAACCCTAATCTAATCATGTACACATGGACCCATCTTCCTAAATCAAGTGCACCAAGATTCGTGCATGCATTAAGTACCGATACAAGAGTTTTACTATCTGGTTTAATTTGTTTATTTTGCATTTTTTGAAATACTGATAATGCACTTGTGTACTGGCCAGCATGAACAAATCCAGAAATAATTGTGTTGTACGAAACGAGATTTTTGAAAGGCATTTTATTGAATTGGTCATTTGCACAAGTTATATCTCCGCAATTTGCATACATGTCCACTAATGCATTATAAGCATATATATCCATGTTAAAATTATTATTTTTAATATACTTGTGCAATTCTTTGGCTAGTTTTAAATCACCTAGTTTGGAACAAGCTGAAAGAGCGGTTACAATAGTCACTGCATCTATTTGCAAATTCAAATCTATCATTTGAATGAATAAATTAACCGATTCTCTAAACAACCCAGCTTTGGAATAACCAGATATTAGTATAGTCCAAGAAATTATATCTCTTTGGGGAAATAGATCGAACAGTTTGTGTGCAATACCGATTTGACCACACAATGAGTAAAACCTGATAAGATTGTTTCTGATATAAGGATCCAATTCAAAACCGAACTTAATTATCTGGGCATGAATCATTTTTCCAGCATTTAATGCACGAGAATTGGCAAGAAGTTTGAGAAGGCAAGGGAAAGTGAAGGTGTTTGGTGAAATGCCTCTTTGAAGCAAATCTCGATAAAACGAGATGGATTTGGTAATTGGGTCGTCATTTTCCTTGGTTAATTTGAACAAAATTGAGTTGTTTGTGGAAATATCTCCAATTCCATTGTGGGTTTTGAATTTGAACTTGCTTCTCTTTCTCTTCTGATTGGATTGGAAAGTGCACAAGAGGTGGGAATGAGAGCTATAGCTTTCTAAAGCTGTGTGAAGAGAATTTAAATGCATCTTATTTTAAGAATGAAGTAAAAATTGGATAAAATACGATTTCATTAATACTCTATCCGTTTGTTTTGAAAAAACATTTTATGTTGTGACTTGTGAAAATAAGATGAGATCTGGCTCAGAAAACCTTTACACCGTAAAAATCGTCATGCTACTACAAAACCCAAATAAAAATTCGGGGAGCCGTAAGACCGGCCTTTTTCATCATCATCGCCAGATTGAATTGAAAATCTCAAAACCCAAAAAAGATTCAAATAAAACAATGCCAAATTGAGAGGTTATTGTAACAAAAATAATGACAACTTCAATTTTTTTCAAATGCAAAGAGTAGAATGAGAGCAGAATAATCCGCCGCCACCAATCTTGGATGAGTTTTTGAAGGCATATTAACGGGTCGGATTCAGATTAGTCTTGTCCGTATCCAATAAGATTAATGGGATCCGAATCCGGTAAATAATTGGGCCGTGGCCTGCAAATAATTGTCACTGTAAATATATGTTCGTAACAATAATAAAATAAGAGGGGCTTATACTGCACGACGTTATTGTAGCGACCCTGTAGCGACAGTATATAAAAACTGAAAACAATATATACAAACATATGAACTGAAAACGAACAGTACATAAAGATTCATTCTATAAAATAATATATCTTTACAAAAAAATGAAAATAGTATATACAAACATATAAATTGAAAACAAACAATATATAACAATTCATTCGGTAAACAATATATAGCGTATATAGGAACGTGAGAAAATAGTATATAATTTCAATCCGTCGCTACAGTATCCCCGGCGTGATTTTCAATTTCCCTAAAATAAGTAAATACATTTGAAGCAAAGCATTGTCACCAGTGGCGGATCTTGGGTCAAATTCTAGGAGAGGGGCAGTAGTTAAAGCTACCAAAAAAAAAGGTTCCATGATATATAATATTTCAGCTACAGTAGTATTATATAAAATATTTTAACTAATTTTTACATTAGCTTCAAAAGTAACAAAATAATAAAATAAAGTTAACTCTAATATCTCTAAAGTCGAGCTCTCCGCTCCCCTAAATTTTTGAAATCTTCAATAATCTCCTCTAAAGTGAAATTTTCCGCAATCTCTTTCTCAATGTACACAACTAAACTATCAGCAAGATATTCATCTTCCATCTCATTACGAAGCCTTGTCTTCACTATTTTCATTGCTGAAAATGCACGCTCAGCGGATGCCGTAGACACAGGAAGTGTTAGAAGTAAACGAATTAATTTATCTACCAAAATATAATTCGCTCGCTTATTGGTCTCCGCAAGGGTTTGGCATAATTCTGATATGGTTGTTATGTTATGGAACTTCTCACTTTTTGGAACATCAACAATAAAAACGCGCAATTCAAAGCTCAAACAAGTTATTTCTTGCTTAGTAAAATCTCCGCGATAATATTTCGCAATCATTAAACAAATTTCATCAATGTTAAAACCGTCGTAGCCGTTCTTTGGAATCAAAGCATTACTAAGAATTAAAAGATCCATTGCGGCCTCATTAAATTTGCTATTTAACTCTTGAAGTTGTGTATCAAGAGTCACAAAAAATACCTCAACTTTAAAATAATGCTCTATAGTATAATGATTTGGTTGGTGGCGTGTACGCCCTCCGCGTAAAATGTAAGTCGCACTCAAATCCGGAACAACAATACCATGAGCTTCACAAAACGTTATCACTTTAGCGAGAAAATTTTGCCAACCATTTTCTCTAAGATCTTGAAGAACGATTTTGGTGGATGAACCAAATTGTGTTGCATTTATAATATCTTGGGCTCATTTTTGCAAAACTTGGCAAAGATTCTACGTTATACCCATTATATCCCGCATCATTAGCAAAATAAAAATAAATTCAAATGATACTAAATACTGATAAGAAGTATCCGCATCTCCTCGAAGAGATACTGAAGAATCTCTATCAATAGTAGCATCTTGGATAACGGAGCTAGTAACGAGAAACATATTAATCAAACTCGATACGGAATTGTAATGTGAACTCCAACGAGTATCACCGGCCCTTTTTAAAGTGCCAACTTGATTTGCTCCTTTACCCGTCTCAAGCTCATCATTTTCTAATAAATTAGCCAACTCAACTTCTCTTGCATTTTGTAACTCATCGTGACGTTTAGAAGAACCAACAACCGTATTTATAATAAAGGTAAGTTTTTGAAAAAATTGGTGAACCGGAATTACATCTTTTGAGGCCGCAACTAGCGCTAATTGTAATCGATGAGCAAAACAATGCACATAATAAGCATGCGGGCAATCTTTTAAAAAAAGAGCTTGTAACCCATTCCATTTTCCTCTCATATTACTAGCACCATCATATCCTTGCCCTCTAATTCTACGGATATCAAGACCGTGTTGAGAAAGAATATCACATATCACATCTTTCAAAGTAACCGCCTTAGTATTTTTAACATGAATTAGAACAAAGAGTTGCTCTTTTACAAAACCATTGTTATCAACAAATCTCAATACCAACGCCATTTGTTCCCTCTTTGATACATCAGATGATTCGTCTACTATGATACAAAAATTAGAATCACCAATTTCTTCTCGAATATAAGAGCGCACTTTACTAGCAAAGATATTTAAGATTTCTTTTTGAATGTGATGCGATGTGTATTTTAAATTATATGGAGCATTCCCTAAAACAACTTTAGTAACTTCATCACTAAATCCGGATACAAATTTTATAACCTTGAGAAAATTACCTCGGTTTCTAGAATCCTCTGTTTCATCATGGCCTCTAAATGCACAACCTTGAAATGCAAGCAATTTAACCGATGCAACGGATACTTTCAACCGTAAACGGTTCTTCTCTCGTAATTCATGACTTTGAAAATTAACTATGTTTTGAATGTGACACGATTGATTTAATAAAGTCTCACATGCTTGTACCGCTTGATTGTGAGTAGAACAAGGTTCGGTTTCAATGTGCTTTAGAAAAACACAATTTTTGCCATCTTTAACTTTCTTCCAATTTCGGAAACCCGTTATAGTGAAGGCATCCGCCCCGGATCGTCCAATAGGTTTAGCAAAAAGAAAGCAAGGAAAACAATATGAGGCATTATTTTCTCTGAGTACTCTAACCATGGAAATAACTTAACCCATGAATATTGAAAGCGGCAGGGATTATTGCCCGATAACGGATAGTTCTCGAGTTGCTTATGAAACGAACCCCAATTCAAGTAAGCTCTTCTCACATCATCTCTTTGGTTCGCGGGATAGTCACAAATTTGTGGTCGTTCTCCGGGATCCCGAGCCAATTTTTTGCTATCAAACTCTATTTTTTGAGCTTTTGTAGGAGGTTCTTTGGGTTTTGGATCATTTGTTATAGGTGAAGAGGTTATTGGAGGTGTCGAACTAGGTGCTATTGTGCTTTCTCCCTCATTATTAACTTCTTTCTTGAAAAAAGAGTTAAGAGTCTTATAGCCCCTTTTAGCCATATTTAATAACTAATAAGTATTTTAAAACCTACACCAATAAATAGTAAGTTACAAAGTTAGTATACTAAGTCTAAGTTAGAGATGTTGTCAAATAATGAAATAAAAAAGAAACTCTAATAATATTATTTGTTTAACTCAAACATTTAATCGAACACCTATCATGCATGAAAAATATATGGACATATGATAGTAGAAAAACAATACAAACACAAAAATAACTAAATAATGAAGTAAAAAAATAAAGAGAGAGAGAGAGAAAAAAAAAGAAGAGATAATGACTCAAGCATTTAATCGAACACTTATTGTGCATGAGAAATACATGGTCATATCATGGTATAGATAATATTACAAGACCAAAATAACCAAAATATTCAAATAGAAAACAAAGAAAAAGAGTAAAGAAATAAGAGAGAATCATTACACATTTACACAATTGTATATGTATTAGAAATTTTATTTTCTCTTGCCTCTCTCTTGCCTCCACTACACCACTACTTCACTACTCTATTTTATTTTGTTTTTGGGAGGGGAGATGGAAATGAAATGAAAAGAAAAAGAAATTTGTTGTTTTTTAGTGATACAATTGAATTGGATTTGGGCTTCATTAAGATATAAAGGCTTAAATTTTTTTTAAATAATTTAGAGGTCATGACCTATATGTGTGTAGTTCTTCTTTTATTACAAAATAATATCATGAAAATATATTTTTACTAGTTAGTAGTTAATAGTTATATTTTTTTGTGACAAAATTGTATGTAGTTAATAATTATAGATATAATTCAAAATCTAAGGGGGCTACTTCCGAAATTTTCAAAAATATTTGGGGGGGGCAGTAATATATAATTTTCATATTTTTCACATAATATATTATCATTATTATATATATACTACTAGTATTTCATAATTTTTGGGGGGCAGCTGCCCCCTCCAGTCTCTATTAATAGATCCGCCACTGATTGTCACTTGTTTTCTTAACTTCGTAACTACTAAAGATAGAAAGCTTAACTCCACAATTCCTACAAATCTTTCGTTTTTGAGAAACTCAACAGATAAATGGACAGATTGTTGTGATGCTCACTCTATTTCTCTTCTCCTCAAATTTTATTTTTCAGTGAATTAATTTGCTAATAATCTCAGTCATTTTTATTTGGATTTTTGGAGTTTGGGAGAAGTAATTTGAAAATGCTGCAAGGATATCCACCCCAGCAATACCCACCTCCACCTCCATATTCAGCTCAAGGTAATTCCTTCTTCATTGATATCTCAGTAAAATAATACTAAGTGTGGTTTTATAATTTGCTTTTTTTTTTACTGAGTGTTCTTGTCATACTTTCATTTTTATAATTGACACATATGATCAATTATATATATATTTTGCATTTGCAGGATATTACCAAGGGCCTCCAGTGATGCCACCGCCTCAGTATGCTGCTCCTCCACAGCAAAAGAAAAATAAAGGCTTCTTGGCTGGATGGTAAGTTCATTATTTTGACTAATCATGAGCATATGAATTGATGAAAAAATCTTCAAAATGTATTATATATTTTTTGAAGGCAATAAGAATTTAAAGTTGACATTTGGTGTTCATTCACTGGTTTTTACAGTCTGGCTGCTCTATGTTGTTGTTGCCTGATAGAGGGGTGTTGCGATCCAACCGTCATAATTGATTACTAACACAACTCCATCGTTCGATTCTACTTATTTTCTTTGCATTTTATAATGTATTCATCAAAATGCTCAGCGAGTCACTTCCCTGAAACTCGAATGTCCGATCTTATGTTATGTTATTGTGATTCGATACTGATTATAAATAAATGACACTCTAATCTCTTGTTTTATTTCTTTCATTTAAATTCACTCAGCAGTATAGTGAGTAAATTGGAACTCATAATAATACAAGCATTACTCCACGTGAACTTGGAAGACTTCAATTATTTTTTTCATTTTCAATGAAAACATCATGCAAGCCTATCTGAGGTCTCATTTACATGGAACATACGTCTCCAATAAAAAGGAGTTGACAATGGCACCAAAGGAATGCTACTCAAATTTTGATATAGTTATTTGATGTGTTAGATACTTTAATAACCCCAATGATGTGTTTCATTTTGATGCCAGACCAATTTATATGAAGTAATTATCCTTGAACTATTTGTTTTTGAAAGCATAACTTTATATTATTATTACAAACAAACAAACAAACAACTAGCATTAATAAATAAAACATAGGCCAGAATAAGATTAACCCATGGCCCAAATAAGCCTGGCCTATTCCAACTCGAACCCATTTCAATTCAATCAAATACTCTCCTGCTTCTAGACTCTTCCATTGCTATTTGCTACTCACAATCTCACAATCCTCATCCGACGGCCCTCACTCCCCTCGAACCTTCACGATTCCTAAACCCTCGGATAAGCCATCCCCCTACTCCCGTTCCACCAAACACCGACCGTATTAAATTAGATTTCACATTCATTTGTTCTCTCGGTGTTTGAACACCGGGTGTTGGTAGATGGGCATGAATTGTCAATCTATAAAGAGACCAATCCATTGCCCTTCCGTTCACTCTAGCTAGAAACAGAAGAAGCACAGAGCGAGAGGGTTGCGCTCGAGGAAAACCTTATCTCTATAAACTCTCACCTAAACCCTAGCCTCTCACTCCCTCCCGAGGTTCGATTCTTCTCAGATTCCGTTATACTTGTTTGTGCTTACTGTCTAGTTGTTTTTTCTTCAGATTTGAGTACTCGTGTTTTAAGATTAGGGAAAGAAATCGTATCCACTGGCAAAAGTTTACTATAGCTTAGTTTTGTTTCGTTATTAATTATCTTGATAGATAAGATTTAGTTTACACGGATTATACATTCAATTACACTGTCATTTGTCAATTGACGATAGATTTGAAGGTAAATTCGTTAAGTAGAACTCAAATCTCTAACAAATCTTGCTCTAAACAGGAAAATGGCTACAACCTTTGGTGCTGTTTCCACAATCGGACTCGTTGCTTCTTCAAGCGGCCTAAACTCCGACAAAAAATCCTCGGTTCCGTCACGAAGCGTCAGATTCAATCAGAGGAGACAGAACGTCAAAGTCAGGGCCGCTAAGGAGCTCTACTTCAACAAAGACGGCTCTGCCATTAAGAAACTCCAAGTAAATCTTCTCTTCCTTAACACATTTCCCCCATTTTAAGTACTGTTTCATGTGCAAATGTTGAATGTTGTTATTATTTTTGTTAATTCAGGCTGGAGTGAACAAGCTTGCGGATTTGGTCGGAGTAACGCTCGGACCGAAAGGAAGAAACGTGGTTTTGGAGAGCAAGTACGGTTCACCCAAAATCGTTAACGATGGTGTAACAGTCGCAAGAGAGGTAATTATTAACTATTATCTTTCACAAACATTTCATTAATTACAAGACAAATAATAATAAACTTGAAGTAATTATGACTGTTATGTTATTGTACAGGTGGAACTGGAGGATCCAGTTGAGAATATCGGAGCGAAACTTGTGAGACAAGCCGCCGCAAAAACCAACGACCTTGCTGGCGACGGTACGACCACATCTGTTGTTCTTGCTCAAGGACTTATCGCTGAAGGAGTCAAGGTAAATATTAAAAATATCAAGGGTATAAATGTAATTTGCGCAAAAACAATGGATTGATTTAATTTTTAATAATTCAGGTGGTAGCAGCTGGAGCGAATCCGGTGCAAATCACGCGTGGGATTGAGAGAACAGCGAAAGCTTTAGTCGATGAACTCAAAAAAATGTCCAAAGAGGTATATCACAAACTGATGGATTTTTGCCATACGATAAATATCTCAAAATACTTTTATTACACAAAATTTATTACGACATTCTCTCTCTCTCTCTCTCTCTCTCTCTCTCTCTCTATTATTTCAATATTAGAAAATGAACTAACCAAATACAAACGCTCATTTGGTTCGGTTTATTCGGTTACCGAACCCAACCGGTCAATTTTGGTTAATTTGGTTCGGTTGTTAGGTTTATTCGATTTTGTTCGGTTTAAAAATTTTGAGTTAATTGGTGAAGTCGGTTCGGTTTTGGTTTGAAAAAATCATAAAACCGAACCGACCGAATCGAATAAACCGAACAAACAACCGAACTGAATTATCCGAAATATATTCGGTTTACTCGGTTATGAATATTAATTAGCATAGTCATTATTTAGTTTAAAAAAATATTAATTAGTATAGTCATTGTTTAGACCTCATTATATTTCGGTTCAACCAAATAAACACAAATCATTTTTTTCACAATCGGAACCCACCGATTGAACGCCCCTAGATACATACAATCCATCCTATAATTCTCATTTTCTAACTTTTTTCTCTTTGTTTTGCCAGGTGGAGGACAGCGAGCTGGCTGACGTGGCGGCCGTCTCCGCGGGGAACAACATTGAAATCGGCAGCATGATCGCCGAGGCGATGAGCAAAGTCGGAAGAAAAGGCGTCGTCACTCTAGAAGAAGGCCGGAGCGCCGAGAACTTTCTGTATGTTGTTGAGGGCATGCAGTTCGATAGAGGGTATATTTCTCCGTATTTCGTCACGGATAGCGAGAAGATGACTGCCGAGTATGAAAACTGCAAGGTATTGTTAAAGAAGAGTGAATTTGCGAAAGAGCCCTTGTGTTGTTGAAAATTGCGAAAACTGCCTTGTATTATTGCCGAAATTAGAAAAAAGTCTTGTTGTGTGTTATTCGTTCAAGTTTAACGAACATCTTTTGCAAATTCGGCAATAAAGTAGGTTTTTTTTGCAGTTTTCAATAATGTAGGGTCTTTTTTGCAAATTTCCGTAATAATAACAACAATGATACGCAACATGATCGAAAATCACTCCCTGTTAGTTAGAAGCTGCCGTCGGGATTTTTCATCATGTTGTGTAGCATTGTTGTAATACTAATTACCAATTCCGCTTTCTAACATCATTGGAAATTGCAAAAAAGCCCTTGCATGATTGAAAATTTAAAAACCAACCCTGTATTATTACCGAAATTGCAAAGCACTCCCTGCCTGTTCGTTAGGAGCTCCCACTGTTGGTTTCATTTACTAACCATTTGAAAACACCATTCTATATTAAAGATCACCAAACATCACAATAATGCCTTTTTACAATTTTCCACATTTCATGCCCTAATAACATCATCATTACTTTTCTTCCTTGTACAGCTGTTATTGGTCGACAAAAAGATCACGAACGCGCGCGACCTGATCGGCGTTCTGGAAGAGGCGATCAGAGGCGGGTACCCGATCGTGATCATCGCCGAGGACATCGAGCAGGAGGCCCTCGCCACTTTGGTTGTCAATAAATTAAGAGGCTCTCTTAAAATCGCAGCGTTAAAGGCGCCTGGATTCGGCGAGAGGAAGAGTCAGTATCTCGATGACATCGCCATCCTCACAGGAGGTAGTTTGATGTTATTGATTGTTCTCTTGAGGAGAAATATGCGAAAGAGCTCTTCTGTGTTGTGATAAAATTGCAAAAAGGCCTAACATTGTTGGAAAATTCAGAAAATATAGAATTGTTTTCCTAAGTAGTATGGGCTTATGGGCTGTCTTTGAAAATTTGAAGAATATAAATTTAATTTGTAGTTTCCAACATTGCAGGGTTTTTCTTGCACTTAAGGCATAATGTAGGGTTTTGCAAATTTCTCTTTTTTTAATTATCGATTCTCGCATTTTTCAATAGAGCCCAAGCATTATTGAAAAATTCAAAAAATATATCAAAGAAGTTCCTAGGAGCGACTTATCTTTAAATTTTTGGAGAATCATTTTTTTGTTAATTACAATTATGCAAGGGCCTTTTTGCAATTTAGACGCATCGGCTTTTTTTTTTCAAATTTCTTTTCTCGTAACTATTCATTCATTCACTTGGAATGAAACTTGTAAATGTTTAGTGCGATCAAACAATTTCATTAATTAATTAATTAATTAATTAATCATTTTATTTTTTTATTTATTTAACTACAGCGACGGTGATAAGAGACGAGATCGGACTATCGCTGGACAAGGCAGGGAGCGAAGTGCTGGGACTGGCCGCGAAAGTCGTGCTCACGAAGGACTCGACCACGATCGTCGGCGACGGCTCGTCTCAGGAGGAGGTCGCCAAACGCGTCGCCCAAATCAAGAACCTAATCGAGGTATAATAATAATAATAATAATAATAATAATAATAATAATAATAATAATAATAATAATAATAATAATAATAATAATAATAATAATAATAATAATAATAATAATAATAATAATAATAATAATAATAATAATAATAATAATAATAATAATAATAATAATAATAATAATAATAATAATAATAATAATAATAATAATAATAATAATAATAATAATAATAATAATAATAATAATAATAATAATAATAATAATAATAATAATAATAATAATAATAATAATAATAATAATAATAATAATAATAATAATAATAATAATAATAATAATAATAATAATAATAATAATAATAATAATAATAATATGTCTATCCGTGTGTGAATGACTAATGTTCTTTTTGTGTGATTAGAATGCGGAGCAAGAGTATGAGAAGGAGAAGCTGAGCGAGAGGATTGCTAAGCTTTCCGGCGGTGTTGCTGTTATTCAGGTATCAATTATTATTGTTTTATTATTTTTGTTATTTTATGTTTATATGTGATTAATATAAATATACTGATTGATTGTTTTGAATAATGTACTAGGTGGGAGCACAAACAGAAACAGAGCTGAAGGAGAAGAAACTGAGAGTGGAGGATGCTCTTAACGCTACCAAGGTATATTAATACATTTTAAAATCTCAATTTATTCACGTTATAACTCTAATTTTTTTTGTTTGTTTAACTTTAATAATGTAATATAAATAATATAATGAATTATATTATAAATTCAG
This sequence comes from Juncus effusus, assembly GCA_027726005.1. NCBI lineage: Eukaryota > Viridiplantae > Streptophyta > Magnoliopsida > Poales > Juncaceae > Juncus > Juncus effusus. Next base: position 9,045,582 of record CM050906.1, on the reverse strand, counting down.
GCGGCAGTAGAGGAAGGAATTGTGGTAGGTGGAGGCTGCACTCTCTTGAGACTCGCTGCTAAAGTCGATGCGATTAAGGAAACCCTTGAAAATGATGAACAAAAGGTTCTTCACTATTTCATAATTTATAAATTATTTCAATTTTTATTAAAATAATATTTAGTTAATAATATAATAATTGTTTTATATAGGTGGGTGCGGAAATAGTAAGGAGGGCTTTGGGTTACCCACTTAAGCTGATCGCCAAGAATGCTGGTGTCAATGGAAGTGTGGTCATTGAGAAGGTTTTAAATTTTAATAAAAATTTAATTATTAAATTTATTTTTTGGATATTTGGATTATATGTTGATTAACTTGATTTTTTGTGTGTGGATAATTAGGTGTTGGCTAGCGATAATTTCAGGTTTGGTTATAATGCTGCTACTGGTAAATATGAAGATCTCATGGCAGCTGGCATTATTGACCCCACTAAGGTATTACTTTCTCTCTCTAGATTTTATTTTAGTAAATTTTTATCATTTTTGTTTGTCAAATAATATATAATTGTGCCTTGAAAGTTATAATTTGGGAGGAAATGGGTACCCTCTTTAGTAGACAAAGTGTTACTATCAAGTTGGTCCAATTTTCCTTAATTGAGTGCAAATGTAATTATAACAAAGAGAATTAGAAGTTAGAAATGAGGTCACTAGAGCACTAAAATAAAATATAATATTCTAGGTCCCACCGAGATTTGCTGTTAGTTTTACCAACTTTTGTATTAGCTGTCGAATTTAATGAAACTTTTCTAAACGGTGAAAAAGGTTTATTTAAAGATCATGTTTGTTTGTTGTCAATTTCCCAATTTAATGAACTTTCCTAAATAGTTACCTTAGTTGTAAATTGTAGTTGAATCAGATAATCATTCATTATGAATTATATAAAATGATCAAAATTGTATAATAATATAATAGATATGGCTAATTTTGCGCAAATGTGAGTCATGAATATAATATATCAGAATAAAAAATAGAATATTGAGAATGAAAATAGAATATTTCAGAATGAAAATTGAATATTGAGAATAAAAATATAATTTTTTTAATTAAAAATGGAATATAGGTGGTGAGGTGCTGTTTGGAGCATGCAGCCTCAGTTGCAAAAACATTCCTGACATCAGATGTGGTTGTTGTGGAAATTAAGGAGCCTGAGCCAGCTCCTCTCGCCAACCCTATGGATAACTCTGGTATATAATTACTTTATTAATTTCATTTATTTCAGTTTCCTAAATCAGTTAGTTTTTTCAGTTGGGGTTGATGGTGTTTCTTGGATTTAACTAATTAATTTTTGGTTGTTTGTTAGGTTATGGGTACTAGATGAGTTGTGAGAAGACTGTGTGTGGAAATTCAGGTTTGAGGCTAAGAGGCCTGTTAATTTTTGTAGGGCAGAGCTAAGTTATTGTATGCATTATTATCATGATTTATGTATGCGGTATTGTATTGAGTAGGGCTGCTATGTTGAGGTTTGTTATTTGTCGTTCTGCAAACTTGTTGGATATTTTTGTTGTTGTGAGTGTAATAAGAATTCTGCAAATTTGAAATAAGTGGAGTTTTGTATCATGCGTTTTTAACTGTTGTGTAGGTATTATCTTAATTATTATCACACTATAGTCCCGCCTTGTTTAGATTATGATTATGATTATGATTTCAATTTTTGGTTGTTAATTTGTTATCCGCAAACGGCGTGTTCTTTTTCGAGCATGAAAAGAAGTGAAGCCTTATTCCATGCTGCGCCACAATGCACAATTCCCCATGACAAAAGCTATTATCATTGGATTACTACTCTGCAGTAAATAATGTAACGGGTCATTCTGGCCTCCAATAGGAAAAATTCGAGTATAAACGGGCTTTTGGCCCGAAAGGTCACTTGACTATTCTTTGACTTCTCCTAACAACGGTTTTCATTTGCTGATTTCTCTTTTTTACTTGAGACTGCTTTATTTATTTCCAGGCTGGGTGTATAATAACTAAGTAGTGACAAGTGTTAAGAGCTGTCTCTCTCTATTTCATAAGCTAAAGCCGTAAATTTGGTCCATTTTTTTTGCCCATTTTTTTTGCACTCTCTCTAGGGGAATTATAACTGGACAGTGGAGTCATTCTCAATAAAATGTCTCAAGTAATGCATGAAATGGAGAAGAAGTTTTGTTGTGTGTGGCCTTACAGCAATTTGTTCATCAAAAGGATGTGGAGTGGCTGCCCATGTTAGCACATCATTGCATCTTCCTTTTGGTTTGGAGAGAAGAAGGGGATTCGAACCCAAAAGAAACTATTTCCGCCATTTTTACACCAAAGCGAGCTTCTATTTTTCCTTTTTCTTTTTTCCTTCTATTCCTCATCATTATTATCATGCCAAAGCTAACAATAGGCCCATCTTCGCTTCATAATATCATGTTTACGAATTGTAAATGCATGAGCAAAAATACATGCAAATGAATGTGGGGCCTGTTTTAAAATAAAAGTGAGTAAAGGGCATCCAAGAAAGAAAAGGCGTGACCAGCTTTGAGTTCGTTAAAAGATAGATAAGACTTTGTTTGCTCACCTGTTAAATCTCATATTTAGCGCCAGATCCAACTCCCATGCCTCTTCTTTTTTCAACCTATTGTTACAATACTAATAATTCATAATTTCATGTAATAATTATATTTCCCCTTTAAAATGTAATTCTGCTTGGATCTACTAATCATCAATATCTGTCCTTAGTATAGGTTAATAACGTGTGTAGAGTCATGCCTAGCATTATTAACAAGACATTTGGCTACTATACAATTATTTTCGTAAGGACCCTATAAGAAAAGGAAATTTGAAACAAACAAAAAGAGAATCCAAGGAAGAAATAAACCAAACCAAACCAAACCATAAACTAATTTTCGGGAGGCAAAATAATCCAACTCCCAAAACCCACACACAACCAAACAAAAGTACCAAACGGCCCCTCCTTTTGATGCCAAGTTTTTGCTAAAACCCCTCCTCACAAAACCCTAAACTCACTCCCTTCCCCCACTCTCTATTCCCACTCGTATTCACTCACTCCACTTGTCCAAAATTCACTAGCTCTTTCAAACATATGCTAGTTTTCCCTATGGCATTAAATTTGCACTATCGCTAGTAAAAACAGCAAGTGTGTTTACAAAAGAACTAAAACGCAATACTCACTCACTCTCTCACACACAAAACCAGTCAGCTTCTTTCTTTTCTCTTATAACCAACCCTCCATCAAACCTCTCTCTTGAGCTCTCTCAACCTCTCATTCTATTTTGCACCAAGACCAACCCTTTTTCTTCACTGTAACCTCTCCAAGCTCTTCTTCTCTTCAGACTTCAAGACCCAAAACCCACTACTCTGCTCTCTGCACTGACCAAACTCGGCCAGCCATGTCGGGGTCGAAGAGCATGAGAGAGGCGCTAGAGAAAGCCGGGGTGGAAGAGCAACTCCAGCACCAGAAAGAAAAAGAAAAGGTGGTACCCAAGGAGAAGGAAGCTCCAGTTCCGGCCTACAAAAAGGACGTAGAACCGCCGCCGGACGCGCGCGAGATCCAGGTGGTACCGAACCGTACCGACACGTACTCGTACCCGTACCTCTACGCCTCGGTGGTACCGGAAGACCCGCCGTCGCCGCTCGAGCTTGCCGGCTGGTACATCTACAGCTTCTGCTCGTATTTTGTACTGACGGTTCTCGTGCCGGTACTGTTTCCGCTTATTATCACTCAGATTGCCTTCCCGGCTTCCGATCTGTCGTCTTCGGCTGTGCTTTCTATCAAAGGCCATTCCTGCTCTCAGAGAGAGATGGCTCTGTAAGTCCCTCTACTTTTTTTCCTTTTCTTTTGTTTCCTTGAGAAATTTCTACGTCTTTTCTGTTTGTGCCATTTTTTAGCTTGAATTTCATTGTTGAAAAATGTTGAAGTATTTCTATAATTTTATTTCGTGTAAAGAAAATTAGTATTACATGCTGAGATTTAACGTTTTTCTGTAAATCACTTTTTCTCTCCTTTTTCCCTACTTTTTCCCTGTTTTCCAGGGATATTTTACTTGTTTTCTGCCTGTTTTAAGCTTGAAAAATTATTTATTAGACAAAACATCTTTTAAGTATATCCAATAATGTTATTTCGTGCAAAGAAAATTAATATTAATATTCTCTAATAAATTATACCTACTAAAATTCAACGTTTTTATTTCAAACCTCTGTTTAAAGTTTTAGTTTGAAATACAAACAGAGTATAATAATTTAATAAACTATTATTATTTCGAAAAAGGAAGAAGTTTACGAAGTTCAAAATTTGTAAGTTTTGAGTCTTTTACTATTTTTATCCGTTGCGCTTCACATGGGAGGCGTGGGAGGACGCAACGCATTTATTTGCCAAATTATTTTAAAGTCCTACAAAAGTTAAAAATTTAAATTTAGGCCCTTTGACTCTTCTTTTTCTATCCGTTACCCACTAACTCCGGTAAAAAAATAATTACCACTCTTTTAAAAGTAGAAAACGATATTGTGTCAGAACCCACTCACCCCACCCTTTATTTATTATTTATTATTTATTATTATTCTATATTGAATTAGTTACATAATTAATTGCAATAAACACCCTTGGTTTTCTAAATTGTCGTCTTTCAAGACTCAAGGGATGATGCCTCTTCTCTAACTCAGAAGAGCACAGTCTGCTATTTCTTGTCACCTTTGTTTCTTCCTCCATTTCATATTAAAGTGTAATTAATCATAGTTATTAAGTTAATTAATGTGAGTAATAGTAAAGTATGGGTCAGAAAGCAAGCACAATTCACAAGAGGCTTGGCTTTTTGCTATAAAAAAAGATAAAGTACGTTTCATTGCGGTACAGCTGTGGCAGGTGCAGTAAGTAAAATCATTATTATTGTGCCAGGCTTTGGGGCCCTGTTCTGTTTCTGATTCTTTTGTCTGCACCCTGTCTTTGTACACCACCTCTTCTTTTCCTGTTGGATGTGGGGATGTAAATAGGAACAGTTGTGGACGGAGTCTAGCCGGGTTTTTTGTGTCTTTTTTGGAGGTTATTGTTTTGTTTGTCGTCCTGTTTTGAAACTAGAACGAGAGAAAAAGCGGGAATTTTAATTTAAGTTGAAATTAACTAGCGGGGATTTCTGAAAATATTAGCAAAACTTTTGTGAAATAGTTGGCTACACCTGCCTGTGATATATTGATATATTTTTTATGCTAATTAATAATTAAACAAATAATTTGTATTAATAAGTACTAAAGAATGGACACAACCGTCCTTTGTTGTACCGCCTTTTACTGTTTACTGTACACATGTTATAGCCACCTTCTCTTGTACATTGTCCACACCTTCATTTAATGATTTTTAACCCACCTTTACACTATTACTACAACATCTATTACTTCCAAATCCTTCTTTTTCTAACTGTGGTCCATGCATTTAATTCTTACACCAGGTACACCCGCCTAATCAAGCACTCGATCAGCATAGCCGGGTCCCGCCTCTCTCCCTTAAACTGGGCCGCCATCTCATGGGCAGTCGGTCTTATCCTAACCGCCCCTCTTTTAGCCCACACGGCTCGCCACCTGGACCGTGGCCAACACCAATCCTTAATCCTCATAGCCGCCATATCAGCAGGCTCTTTTGCCTGTCTCTTAACCGGCTTCTTCAAAACCTTTTGGCTCTTCCCATTCTACATCGTGATTATCATTGGAGGTTTTATCATTGCTGATGCGGCTCATACAAGGAGTCTTGGATTGTTGGTGCGTGGGCTGACAGCTCACTCGAATGGGCGCCAGCTCATTTTAAGAAGGAGAGCTGCTGCTGCCAGGCTGGCGCTTCACGGAGCGGCAGCTGGCGGTGTGGGGTCTGCTTTAATATCCGCGTTTGTGTACCACATGCTTAGAAGATCTGACCAGTTGACTGGTTTGTGGGTCGTTTCGATATTTAGTGGGTTGATTTGGTTCATTGGGATTTGTCACGGATTATTTTCGAATAGACCTGGTGTGTCAAACTCACCGAGAATCGGAGCGGCGAGTACAAATGATGGTAGTTCGTTTTCTAGAATGAGTTACGCTTTTGTGCTGTTTAACTATCCTCATGCGATTGGGAGTTTGGGGTCTGGATTCCTAGGGGCGTTTGCATCAATGTGCATCTTTACGAGCGGGGTTTTGTATGTGACTGGTGGCCTTTGCATGAAGCCTGTTTTGGTTTTATGTTTGTGGATGCTCTACTTTCTGTTTCCAACTATAATACTACCTGTTATGTATCCTATCCAGCTGTTTATTCGAGCTGATGCTGTCAAGATGCAGTTGTTAGGGTTTATGGTCTCAGCTTTCGCTGCTGGTGCAGGGTTTTACTTCAAGAATCACAGATGGGGTGCAGTTCAAGTTATTTTGGTTGTGATGGTACAAAGTGCTGCTTCTGGGCTTTTGCAAGCTTTTGGTAGGGTTTTGCTATTGGATTGTGCGCCAGCTGGCAAGGAAGGAGCGTTTGGTTGTTGGTTGGCTTGGGTTAGGGCTGCTGGAGCGCTTTTAGGGTTTGCGGTTGGATCGGCTTCGCCTGGACATGTTGGTGGCGCGTTTGGAGCGGCGTTTTTAGGGAGTTTTTTGGGGCTTGTTGTGCTTGTTTTTGGGAATGTGAGTAATTTGGGAGGGTTGGAATCGGCTGGACATGTGAAAGTGGAGGAGGAGAAGAGACAGAGCGTGCATGGAGCGGATAAGGCGGGTGAGGTGGCCATTGAGGAGAGAGAGAGTTATGGAAGGCCGAGGGTATAATGGGTATTTTTGGGTTTTTGAGTGGGGGATTTGTGATGTGAGTATTAAGTTTGGTGATGATGGTTGTTAGTTTGTGGTTTTTTTTTTGTTGTGTTTGTTTGATGGTGATGACGTAATTAATTGGTTGTAGTAGGATTGATGAATTCTTTTCTTTATTTGTTTTTAAGACCAAAGTGTAACTTGACAAGCGGTGTATTTTTCTTGTTTGGTATTGTTAGTTTGCTCTAGAGTTTAGTGTTGTATTCTCTTTCATTGTTTGTTTTACTTTTTATTTCTTTGTATTTTAATCTACAGTATAATTTGCTTCTGTAAAATTGTCTTGTTATTTGTTGTCCCATTCGTACTGTATGTACTGAAATTGTGCATCAATTATTTTGGAAATTTGAAGTCCAGTGATGGAAAAAGCAAAATTTAATTAAGGACCAATAAAGAGGAATCCAGTTCCAAAGTACACTCAAATAATTGAAATAAACTTAAATTTTCCTCCCGCAGAAAAGGAGAGATCCTCCAAAACACTTCTCTTTTCTTTCACAAAAGTTTCAAGTGTAACAAAAAAAAATTACATATTGCTCTGTACTTTTCAAATAAGAATTATCATTAACATATCAAAACTAAACTACGTGGTTATCTCCTATTTAGAATGCCAAACAATTCTCTACAGAGATCTTCCAAAACACTTTTTTTTCTTTTCTTTCGCAAAAGTTTCTAGCGTAACAAATAAAAAATTACTTATTGGTCTATACTTTCAAATAAGAATTATCATTAACCTATCAAAACTAAACTACATGTTTATCTCCTATTTATAATGCCCAACAATTCTCTACATTTTTCAAAAGATAGAACCGGGAATCACTTTTCCTAGCTTTGTTTAACCAAAGTTTACATAAAGGAAAAAAAAAGATAAAAGGGGCCGCCAACTTTTTTTCTAAATTGTATAAACAAACAATTGTTAAATGCATGTTTGACCAGATCCAATTAGAATTCAGATCCATCTATCTGAATAAAACAAATCCAGTTCGAAATATCAACCCGACCAAGCAGTATAATCTGTGTAGAATTGTGGTGAAGATTGTAAAGCAGAGGTATATACATAAACATGAATGATGTAAAAAAAAGATCATTAGTCGTGTTCAAATGATGACGATTTGACATGTTGGGTCCAATGTTTGAGCCCATTCGTCCAATCATACCTTATTCAGTTTGACGCAAACACAACAAATTTGGCCAATGGCCATGTTCTAGAATGATTCTATAATGCCAAACTTTAGCTACGAAATGACACTACAAAAGTAAAGGCAAAGCATGAGTGAGTGTGAATCATTACACTATATTATATAGTGCCCTTTTTATTTATTTATCCAATTTTAACAATATTACTTTTAGGACTTATGAAGCTGCACCATTCGGAAAAACAATATACAGAAACAACAAATAATATGTAATTTTTTTAAAACAACATATAGAGATAATAAATAGTATATACATAAAACATCGGACAACAATAGACAAGAAATTAAAAATAAATTAAAAAACGAAAAAAACAATATACCATGAGTTTTCATATTTCCCTATTATTATTATTATTATTATTATTTGAGTAAATTAATATTATTAATTTTTATTGTCGACAATGTCTTAAAAATAACAACGGGCCTTGTTATTTCCAAAAGGCTCAATATTATTAACTTGGACTAAAATACCTTCTAACTAAGCTGGCCCAGTGTTAATCCCATTTTTTCTAGTTCCAACTTTCAAGCTCTAACACTGGCCATGGCGGGCGGAGCACCACCGCCCACACCCGCCCCAAAGATCCTCCTAACAAAGCCTCACTCCGCCTCTGTCTCCACCGGAATTGGCGGCGTAGGCGGAGGAGGAGGAATCGCCGGACGGCGAGAGCACGATTCAGCCTCTGACACCGGCTTACTGCCGTCACGGAATTACTCTCAGGCGGTCTCGCTCAGCCTCCTCTCACCTGAATCTTGGGACCTTCACATCGATCGAGTCTTGCCAGTATTACTTTAACCAATGATTATCTCTTTAATGCGTACAATTGAGCTTATTTTGTGTATTTATTTGTGCAAAAATGGATGCAGTTTCTAACAGAGAACTCAGATTTTGTGGTGATTGGAGTGATTGGTCCACCTGGCATTGGAAAGTCTATGATCCTCAACGAGCTTTATGGCTATGATAAAACCTCTCCTGGTTCGGTCCCTCTCTTTTTATTATTTACAATAAAGTCCTTGTATAATATAAGTTGCGATCAACTTATTATCTAATGAATTAAATGCAGGAATGATTTTACCATTCGCAACACAAACGGACGAAATGAAAGTGATGGCAAAGAATTGTACCTCTGGAATTGAGTTTAGGGTTTCTGACGAACGGCTTATTCTCTTAGATACTCAGGTTAGTAATAAAAAATGTACTTAAATTTTTTTTAATAAGCTAAAATAAAATAATATTATTAATGCAGCCAGTTTTTAGTGCGAGTATATTAGCTGATATGATAAAACCAGACGGATCGTGCGCCATTCCTGTTTTGAGTGGAGAGATTTTATCTCCTGAATTATCTCATGAATTAATGACAATTCAGGTAATTTTATTTTCCAATTTTACATTTTTAATATATTTTTTTGAATATTTGGATTCTTATATGATTTATTTGTAGATGGCAGTATTTCTTGCATCGGTTTGCAATGTATTGTTGGTTGTTTCAGAAGGGATTCATGATTTAAGCATGTGGCAACTTATGCTTACAGTAAATTAACTTATTTTATTTTTTTTATAATGAAATTATTCATATTTGTTGTTTTATTATATGTTTTTTTTAAAAATTTGAACTTTGTGTAGGTTGATTTATTGAAGCATAACATACCAGATCCATCTCACGGATTAAATTTCATACAAGACAAGGAAAATAGTGTAAATAATCAAGAAGAATACTTATCTGATCTTGTTTTTGTACACTCAAAGTAAGAGCCTTGTATTCTTTTTTTTACATTTAAGCCCAATTTTTAAAACAATTTTTTAATTTTTCCCTTTTTTTATAGAGTGAGAGAGCAAGACTTGTCGCCTCCAAAAACAATGCTTCTAAAAAAGGCCTTGTTTCAATATTTCAAATCAAGTTCTTTCATAAGTAAAGTCAATTTAGAACAAGATTTATTCTTGATTCCTGTCAAGTCAACGCAAGAAAGTTCTATTGAGTTTGAATCCTCAAGTTATTCCTGCATGCTTGGTTTGCTTCGCGATAAAGTAATAATTTCTTTATTTTATCATTTTCTTTTCTTTTTTCTTTTTTCTTATTTATTGTTTTTTATTAGGTTTTATCAATGAATGGAAGATCATTTTCAAAGAATATATCAGAACGTGATTGGCTGAAAAGCGCGGCCAAAATTTGGGAGTTGGTTAAGAAATCACCTGTTATTACAGATTACTGTAGGACTCTTCAGGATTCTGGCCAATTTAGGAAATAAATTAAATAGAGACTGTTTCCTTTTGTGGTGATGTGACGATCTTTGAAAACTTTCATGTACAATAATCTCACATTTTGAAGGCTAATTCATGTAAAATGTTAGTTTTTTTTCCAGCGTTATTGCAAAGTTTTTGTGTTAAGGCTGATAATAGAAGGTTTTGTTGTGAAAAACTGATTGTTTGTATTTATATTTCAATTTTGTATAAAACTCCTGCACTCATTTGAAGAATAACACAACCAAAAGACTTCTTTTCAATCCTTTTACCTACATAATCTTTGCAAAATATTTTTACACGATCAAAATGCACAATCTTTGCAAAATATTTATTTTTCAATCTTCAAAAAACCCATAAACTAAAGGGAAATCTAATATCACGATGGCTTTGTAGCACGCCGAATCACGACGGACAGTATATATAATTTTTTTTCCCTTTTCAATATACATATTTTTTTTCTATATATTATTTTTATTTTTTTATATATTATTTTTATTCTTTATGTATTTTTTTACTTTTGGAATTTGTATATACTGTTTTAATATATTATTTTGTTTTTTATATAATGTTTTTACTGTTTATGTATATACTGTTAAAAAAAATTATATATAATATTAATAAGCTATATATATATATTGTAGTCGTGATTTCGACATACTACAGTGTGTCATGTCATATGAAGTCCCTAAACTAAAAGCTAATTCCATTAACTATCTCAAATTTCTAAAATTTCTAAAAGCCCATGATTTGACAATTAAGACTTGCATAAAAAAAGTTAATTCTCTCAAAACCCCATAAATTAAAGAAAAGTACGAAAATACCAAACATCAAAGGAGCTCGCATTCCAATCTGCAAGTATTAAAATACCAAAAATACAAAATAATAAAGAAAAACTACAACAATATGTCCATACATACGAAAAAAAATCTCACGAGATATCAGTTCATACAAAACCCATAATTAAAAACGGAATCACATAGATAAAAGGGCTCGGCCTAAACCCTAAACCAAAGTTTATAACCACACTAGGATTTTATTCTACAATAACTAAGAACAGTAAACCCTCATAACTTGAAACACATCCCAGAATAAAGTCTCCAATCTTATCTCACTCAATCATCTGCAAAAAAACCCAAACAAAACACAAGTTCAAAAAAACCCAAACAAAACACAACTTAAACTCAAACCATTCAAACAAAACGAAAGAATCAAAATAACATCACAAAAAATCATAAAAAATTACGAAAATACCATTGGGAGAAGAACCAGAGGATCCCATCGGAATCGAAATCGAGAGCCGAGTCGTCGAGAAAGAATTCCTATTATTATTATTATTATTATTATTATTATTATTATTATTATTATTATTATTATTACTATTATTATTATTATTATTATTATTATTATTATTATTATTATTATTATTATTATTATTATTATTATTATTATTATTATTTCTCTCATCCTCCAAATCAGCCCAAGTCTCTCCTCCTCTGTTCTTAACAGGCCACTCATCAAAGAACGGCCTTAACGGATTCTCAGCCTTAAGGGGTTCGAACCCGATAAAGGACGGCTTGTGATGTTCTTTTGGTAGTGAACTTATCGTCACGATCTGACCCAGCTGGTCTTCATGGACCGGGTCCAGGTAGGACGGAAACGAAGAGTAGGTGGACCCGTATGTGAGTGGGCTTCCGGAAGGTTCCGAGAAGTTGGAGTACCTGTGTTGTTTGTTTGTTGAATGATTGTGCTTTGATTGATTAAATACTATTTTGAAATGATAAATGTAGATTATAAACAAAGTTATGGTACCTATTGAGATAAGTTGGTGAGCAAGCGGGCCCACTGAGACACAAACCGTGGGCTGGATTCAATGGAGAAAAAGCCTCAAACTTCCTAGCAACAGTAGGATTTAGGGCTGATGTCAGCACAGAGGAGGAAGAGGGAGGAAGGATGGTAGTGAGAGAAGAGGAAGAGGAAGAGGAAGAGGAAGGAATAGGGGTTTTAGAGAGAGAAGAGGATTCCACAGGCTTTCTTGAACGGTTACGGCCACGGTGCATGTGGCGCTCGCAGTATTTGGAGTCAGGATAGGCTTCCTTTGCGCACCTCCATTTCTTGCCGTCTGTCCTTCTGCACCTCCATGGCTCCGGATCCAGCTTCTTCCCGTAGTACGAGTAATAACCCACTGAAATGGAACATCAGATGTAAAGAGTATCGTGAAGAAAAGAGGAGAGGAAATGGGAAAGAGAGAGAAGAGTTATTACGGGAAGAATGGCGGTAGTAAGGAGATTGGACTGCGTCGAAGCTTGAGCGGATTGGATGGAGCAGATCTGGAGGAACGGGGACTCCGGCCATTATGTACTTGTAAATCAGAGCTTGGTGCTCCAGCTCCACCCATTGCGCCGCCGTAAACCCCCCTCCTCCTCCCATTCCCATTCCCATGCTCATCATTTTTTTCCTTCGTCTTTCTTCTCACTACTCAGTTCCTTTGTTTTTTCCTAAACAATAACACCTCACTATTTCTTCCTTATTGCAATCGAGAGAGAGAGAGAGAGAGGAAAAGAGTGGTTTGATGAATCAGGAGGGGTGGAGAGACGGCGGGTGATTAGCCATGGATTCGATTTGGAGATGAATAAGTCAGTCGGTGTATTGTGAAAGAAAATAATAAAAGAAGAAGAAAAGATAAGCAGCTGAGTGAGATCTTTTTTTCCCTTTCTTTCTTTTTTTTTCTTTTAGACAGCGAGTGAAGTGAAGAAGATCAGATCAGAAGGAAGAAGCGGGAGTTTTATCCAATGACCCCCTCCCAAATCCAGAAACTACAGAAGAAAACCCCTAAACAGCTAAACTAGACTCAAGTTAACTCAACAAGCGGACTTTTACACAGCGACCCCACCCAAATCCAGAAATTACAGAAAAACACCCTTTAAACTAGACTCAAAAAAGAGGAGTTATACACAGTGTCCCCTCCGAATTCGAGAAATTACATAACTAGACTCAACTAGAAGACAGATCGAGCATTATTAGTAAAGAAAAGGGCAATAAATAGACGTGGGTAATGTTGGAAAAGAGGCCAGCAGGAAGTGCACGTGATGGGTACGGCCCCGACCAGCCCAAAGGCCCGCCTCTCGTCCCCACTTTTCTTTTATTTTTCCTCTTTTACAAACACACAAAATATCTCATGAGAAATAGGAAAAAAAAGAAAAAAAAAGAGGAAATGTAACGAGGTACAATTCTCCTGTTTTCTTTTGTGGTCCATCAATTTTACAGGGCCCATTATTCCGAAGAAAATGAATCAATCCAACATAATGGAGTGGGACGGGTCTTCATCAATCCATCAATCCAAGTTCAAAACTCAAAAGTATGGATACTTTATGTTTATGTTTATCATGCATCTACTGGTTGAAAGTCAGGATTTGATACGAGCAGCAGGATTTGAGCAGTTTAGCAATGGGACGTGGCTTGTTGTGATTGGTTGGGACGCATATAACTGTGGTAATTATCGGGGAGTAGAAAAAGGTAAAACTGTTTAGTTTGAGGAGAGTAAAACAGTTTCAGATCCGCACGATCTAATGTTTCTGTTGCTTCAACTTGTCAGTTTTCATTTCACCATACCTACAGTTTGACCACAGTACAAACAGTCTTGCATTACATATCACATTTTTAACTACGTAAATTTTTTAATTATACATGATGTTTAATAGCAATGTCAGCACAAAAACAACAATGAGGAGCGATTGATTGAATGAAAACCTCTGTAGAAACCAATTATCACTCTGCTCATAAATCGCATTATATGTTACATGTTACATACCTCTCCTCAAATGAACTATACAATCAATATGGAATCATAAGATTATACAAATGAGTTTATAATTCAGAATAGAATATACTTAAGAATTAGCAGAACGATCATGATAAAACATAGTATGACGAGGACCGATGCGCACATCACCATCCCTCCTTTCTTCTGTGTTCTTTCCGCCTGAAATTTAATTAATATTTATAAAATAAATACATAAAAACATTATATAGAAGCAAATTTTCTTAATTTACTGAACAATTTAGAGAGAGAGAAAAAGAGAGAGACCTTTTGTAACTGCTTGTATCCTTCTTCTATTTGAGAAGAAACATTTTGTATATTGTAGTCTATTCTGTCTACAATCGTTCCCTGTTATAGAAAAAGATTACATATTATTAATAAGTTAGCTTAATTACTATTTTAATTAACATTATTTTTACAAAAAAAATATATAGTACTTGATCTATGACTAAAACCGAGAGATCCTTCATTATCTGAGCAAGCTCATTCACTGATTCCACAACCTAAAAGATTAATATTAAAATATCTGATAAGTAATAGAAAAAATTTCACATATTTTTATTATTATTATTTTTATAATACCTGCTCTATCTCATGCTCTCTCTCTCTTGTGAAGAGCTCGCTCTTCTTAAGCTTTGCCATTTGAAGATCCGTAAAACCCTAAAATCACAACCGTTCATTTATTCAGCCAAAAACTCAAACAAGCATTAATATTTAAAAAATGTAATATTAATCATTAATTACCCCTTCATTAAATTCATCATCATCCAATCTTGATCTAGAACCATTTATGTTTATATTCATCTCCAAATCCACACCATCAGTTCCCTATATAAACATCCCAAAAATAAGTCACTTCATGGATTACAAAAAATAAAAAACAAAATAAAATATTAAGTAAATTAATCTAACATCTTTTTGTTGCTCTAGTCGCTTTAAATAAGCAGCTTGCTTTTTCCTGAATTCCATCGAAAGGCTCTGAAGATCCGTTGCAAGAGACCTCTACACATTTAATTAATTAATTAATAAACTAAAAACCAAATATAATATCATTTTTACACGCTACAATTTAAAAAGAAAGAGAATCATATATAAAAGGGAAATTTTCAAAAAACCCTAAATTTTCTCAAAATTACAAAAAAAAACCTAACTTCATAGATTCTCAAAAAAAACTACAAGGTGATTTAAATTTCTTGAGTTTTTTTTAGAATCTAAGAAGTTAGGGTTTTTTTTGTAATTTTGAGAAAAGTTAGGGTTTTTTTTTTGAAAATTCCCTGTATAAAAATACCTGAACGTTTTTACGAACGGTAGAATCTTCAGAAGGATCCTTTGAAGACAAATTCTGCAACCTTTTCTCAGATTTTCTAAGTAAACCCGTTATTTCATGAGTCAAAATTTCAATCATGTGTTGGTCTTGATTGCTGTCTCCAAAAGAAGGCATGAGAGCTTTAGAGTGAGCTTTCGCCAGCTCAGCGATTTTGGATCTCGCCTTTTGCATGTTTGATGATATTTCTTCTGATAAATCCACCCATTGTGGCGGTAATCCTACTGTTACTGCACCTCCATTACTAAATAATTGAACAAAAATTCCAACAATTTAATTAGTTTTTAGCAAATTCTCTCAATTTAAGAACATTTACTCGATTCAGATGTTACAAATTGCCCCAAATTAGTCAAATTGGTAGTTATTAAGCGGAATTCAGTTCATGATTTAAGACATTTACGGCTCTGTTATGAACTGTACGGCTCAATTTGACGATAAGACATCAAATAAGCAAAGAATTCAATTCACATAAGAATAGACGGCATAAAAAATGAAGTAAAATATCAGACCTAGAACTGCCAGGATCGTCAGTGCTGAGAGGCGCGTAAGGCCGATCAGATCGCAAAAGAGAAGTACTCACGAGCTCGATCACCGGCCCGCCGTCGCGTCCGTACGAAGAAGACTCGCCGGAGGGGGAGCGGACGTGGCGGAGCGCGTCGCGGTATTTCCTGTACAACGGCGTTCTGTTCCTCGTCGCCATGGAATGAAGTTTAGTACCTTTGCAGAGAAGTAAGAGAGTTGTTTGATTTGTTAGTTTGGATTTGGATTTGGATTTGGAGCGAATTTGACGAGAGTCGGGAAGAAGGGAGGAGTTGTTGAACTGGAGAGTTATAGTATTTGTTTGGAATGGAGAGGAAATTTGGGCAGTTTATTTTGAATGGGCTTGTTGGTCCTGATATTTTATTTTTGAGCTTGTCTATAATATTCTACGTTAAAAATATTAGTTTTGATGAATGATTCAAATTAGCATGAAAGTGGAGTAATATAGATGTTTTTTCCTTAGCGTTAGAGGCAAAAAAATATAAAATAAGCAGTTCTGCCAGAGAGTCTGGCGGAATTAATAAATTCGTAATTTTTTTTTAATTAATTGACCTTTTAAATTGAGAATTTAATTCGAAAAAATGAATTTTACCTGTTTTGGATTGGAGAGGATGTTTGGGCAGTTTATTTTGAATGGGCTTGTTAGGCCTGAGATTTTATTTTTAGACTTAGCCTGAAAGCCTGTTTATATTTGAGGAGGAGGTCAACTGTAACGAGTTTCACGTTTCGAAGTTTCAAACAAACTGCCAGTAATAATCAATGGATATGTGGATAGAATCAGGATCTATATTTTAAGTTTATTTTCTATTAGTTTAGACTTGAATATTGTGATTTGTTACGGTGTAACAATGACATGGTTAAAGCATGAAATAAAATAAAGAGGGGATCCTGCAAAACAATGACATGGTTGAAACATGAAATAAAATAAAGAGGAGATGTATTGAGATAAAGGCGTGGCACCACATTTTGTGAAACAGCTCCATGCATTGAAATATGAATTAATGTAAATAATATAGATTTTGTTGCCGACCATCTTTTCTTCCTAACGGTCAACTTATTATGTTCCCCCTACCATTCCATGTTCTTTCTTCCTTCCCTGTTAAGTCTCTAGTCCTATATAATCCCCAAACTAATTAAGGTTTTATCCAGACTGAATCAGCTTGAGTAGTATTAGAATCGAAAAGATGTAAACACAATGTCATCAAATGGAGAGATTATCATAGTCACCTTTCCCTTTTCCGGTCACATATTTCCGGCGACTGAACTCGCCACCCTCCTCGCCTCACGGAATTACCAAATTACCCTTCTCCTCCCTTCCGTTCCTTCCTCCCCTCTCCACCCTCTTATCCGTGTGGTCCAAGGCTCGTCTCCTCCTTCTGGAGCTCCAACAGGCCACAACCAAGGCCCGCCAAATGGATCCAGCACGGAAGATATTTTAGCGCGATTACTTGACGAGCGTGATTCATCGTCTCCTCCATTGTTATGCGTGATAGTGGACATGATGATCGCTGATGTAATAATCCAAGTATGTACAAAGCATGGGGTTCCTGCGGCAAGTCTTTTCACGGCGAGTGCTTGTGTGGCTGCTTTGGAGCATGCATTAAGTGATGTTAAGCTCGCAGATGCGGGTCCAGATGGGACTTTTGTTGTACCAGGTTTGCCTGAGGAGATGGCTCTCACTACTTTCAACTTATCACCTTCGACCGGTTCTCATGTTAGTGGTCCTATGACGCCACCAGGACATCATGCACCACCATCACTTCCCTTGAGACACGCAGAACCACCGCTAGGACATCATGCACCACCACCATTTGGCCATCCTGGTTTCAATCCACCGATGCCCCCATTTTCTCAATCAGTAGACTCACAAGGTCACGATTCATTCCACTTCGGGCCGCCAGGGCAAGGACAACATGGAGGCCCACCGTCGCCACCAGCAATGGGCCTTGGACAAACAGATAAGGCGATTGCATTGCTATTCAACACATGTGATGATCTTGAGCATCCGTTCCTTGAATATATTAGAAAGGAGGCAAAGAAACCCGTTTTGGCTGTAGGACCATTACTCCCGGCCCAATTTTGGTCTGCCATCACTAGTTCAACTCCCCTTGTTCATGACGAGTCGATCCGTTCAAAACATGACTCAAGCCACACCGAGCAAGAGGTGCAGAACTGGCTCGATTCAAAATCGCCTGGCACAGTAATCTATATTTCCTTTGGTTCAGCCAACACCCCATGTGATGCCGAGTTGGTTGAGTTAGCAGCTGGACTAGAGAACTCGAACCAGCCCTTTATATGGGTGATTCAAAAGTCGGTCATGAAGCATGATCCATCAGGGTTGCCGATTCATGAAGATGGAGCAAGTTCATTCAACCCGAATGAGGTACAAAGCCGAGTTGGTGATAGGGGTCTCATAATTCGTGGATGGGCTCCACAATTGATGATTTTAAGCCACAAATCGATGGGTGGGTTTCTGACTCACTGTGGGTGGAACTCTACGGTTGAAGCGCTAGGATGTGGCGTGCCAATGCTGACCTGGCCGATACATGGTGATCAAATATACAATGCGAAGCTAGTAACAAAGCAACTTAGGGTTGGCCATGTTTTGAAAACGGAGGGGCAAGGATCGGTGAAAAGCGAGCAAGTTGTGCTAGGAATTGACAAGTTGATGAAAGATGAGGAGACGATGGAGCGTGTTAAGGCATTTTCAAAAGATGTGTTTGGCAAGGGGTTTCCGACGAATTCAGCAAATTCAGTCGATGCGTTCCTTGATTTGATTGATGCGAAACGAACGAATACTCAGTAGATTATATGATGCATTTATTTTGGTTTGTTTGATGTAATATTATGAGTTTAGTCTGGTTTGTTTGATTTAATATCATGAGATTTGTGAGATGAACTTTCTTTTCTGTTGTGATATTATTTTACCCTGTAAAATTAAAAAAAAAGATCATTATATAATATATTTTTGCATGCCTCTTGTGCTACATATAATATATTGTTAACCAAACAGAAATGGTATACAAAAACATTGCATTACAACAGTAACAATCAAATGAACACAATAAATACTAAAAAAAATCATCTGAACAAACATAAAAAAACTTTCCGAAAAAAATTCCCTCACCACCCCTCAAATCACTGAGAAAATACAAAAAAAAAAAAAGCCCAAATGCATTCTATATTCTGAAACTTGCCAAAATTTGTACAAGTATACAACAAAATATTTCCATCTTCAAAATAATTATATATAGCTCCCAACAAGAGAGGCGCCAATCAATCGAGTTGTGTATCATGATGTATTTATCTACACCATTTGTAATTTTCGAAGCACGAGACTAACATTTATACCGAAATAAACAACATTGAAATAAATAAATAAATAAATAAAATACAATAACAACAATAATAATCATAAAGAATAATTGTCAAGATCAGGAAGAACAGCAGCAGAGAGCTCGATATGTGACATGCGAACTGCACCGATCAACCGCTCTGGCAACTCCTCGATCGTATTCGCCTGATAATTTAATAATCACATCAATTTCATTCATTTTATTCCCAAAATACCCTTACAAAAAATACCTAAAAAATGAGAAAATATTAAAATAATTAAGTACCTGAACGAGAAAAGCCATGTCAACAACCAAGCTTGTAATTGCGCCACAAACAATCCCCAAAACGCCATTGGCCACAGCCGACGATCCAATATCAACATCCACCTATATAAAGAAAATTTTAATTATTTAATAATCATGACTAGTTTAATAAATTGAAAAGAATAATTGAGTTTATTAATAATATCTTACTTCTAAGTAATTTTGGCCACGTATGTAGGTACAATCGACTGCCTTGCCGAGCAAGCAAGGCGTGCTTCCCACACTCTGTCTCACTATCCACGACCCCTATATTCAAAAAGATATAACATGATTACAAAAAACTATAAAAGGATTACAAAAAGGTATATTAATATACAAAAAGGCAGAACGGACATATAAAAAAATACAATGCGTAAAAATAAGAATATGAATTCAATTGAAAAAAAATATAATATTAAAAAAACATAATTGTTTTATACAAAGGTATAATGGACAACTAAATATGTATAAATACATGGTGGGCGGTGTTTAGACGGTGCTTAAGCGGGTGATGCGACCCCTTCATTAAATGTTTCATTTTAATAATAAATTCATTTTTCAAGACATTTATTTAATAATTAAATAACTAATTAAGCATTTATTTAATAATTAAATAAACAATTAAATAATTAAATAAATATTTATGTAATAATTCAATTTTTAAAACAATATTTAATAATTAAATAATTAATTAAATACTTTGGGCACGGATGGAATGAGTTTCAATCGAGTATTACGAAACTCGTCGTCGCCGTCCACGAATCGCTGCAGAAGCGATCCGGGCCTCAAAGGCTTCGACACAAAGTACATCACCATGCTGTAGTGCTGCGACGCTGGAATCTACAAAAACATATAATAATTTAATTAATTTGTAATGCGATCAAATTAATTAAGGGGAATTCACAAAACAACCCCTGCATTGTTGGAAATTGTGAAAAGGCCCTGTGTTATATTGTTAGAATTGGGAAAAAGCCCGTACAGTTGGATTAGTTTTATTAGTTTAATCATTGGAAAAATATTTTTTAACTATTCATTCATAATTTTTGTTTCAGAAAAAGAATTTGTCAAAAAATTGTTTTTAAAAAATATTTTAGGAAAAATATTTTTTGCAATTTAGACTTAATGCAAGGGCTTTTTTTGCGAAATTTTATTAATTTAATTATGGTGATATTTAATTGGAGAAAATAATAAATGAGAGACTTACTTGGAGGTTTATGACCAGAGAGAATAAACCTTTTTCCGACGCAACCTAACAATAATAACCAACATATCAAATATATTTATTTTTTAAGGTAGATATATAAATCAAATAATATTACAATAGAATATTATTCAATAATAAATAAATACTTGTGCTGCACAGCCTTTGCGTCTCGCAACATGATCGATACGTGTGCTGGCTTTGAACCAATCAGACGCGACCAATTTCATCTGATACTTTCCAGCTGGTATCTGATAAATAAATAATTAATTAACTCTTATTTTTAATTCATATATTTAATTAATTAAATAATTGATTAATTAATTACCTTGGATTTGTCATAAGGGAAGTTTTTACTGCGGACTTTGAACAGTTTTGGCTCAGGCAGGCTCCAGCAATTACGGCCTTTGTCACTATTATCGTGTTTTAAATTTCCAGAAAAGTTTGACGTGTCGATTTCTTCTGACGACTCTTCATCCAAACCTAATATTAAAAAATCATAAATAAATTAATAAATAAATAAGGTTAGTACTTAGTAATAACAATAATATGCAAAGTAATACGGACCTGTATGCTTATTAGCCTCGGTCTCAGATTCGTCCTGAAACATTGTTAAATAAATTTTCACAATGAATAAAATTTCAACTTCATGGTAAGAAAGACGAAATATAATTTTAAATTCAATTTAAATTAATTTTTTAACCTCAATGGAATTTTCAGGTTCTTGGAATTCATCCTCATCGTCAGACTCTTCATCCATCGCCTCCCCATTATTATTGAGAATATGAATATTATTATTATGATCGGATATAATTTTGCCAGATGTATTAGAGTCAGATTCCATGCCAGCCATGTTAGGAATCCTTGATACTATTTTCACACCATCCTCTTGCGAAAAATACTCTCTCAACCCTAATTAACATATTTCACTCATAAAATTCAATAAAATTTTAAACATAATATAATGGTTAAATTATTTAATAAATAATATTTGGGAAATTTTCAAATAACCCCCTAACTTTTCTGAATGTTACAAAAAAAACCTCACTTTTCAAATTTCTCCAAAAAATTGACCAAAGTATTTTTTATTGACCAAAATTTATTCATGGGGTTGAATATTTTTTTATTGACCAAAATATTCAACCCCATAAATGGTTAACTTTAACACCATACGGGCTATATGAAAATTAAATTCACTTTTAGGGTTTTTTTTCCTGAGAAATCTGAAAAGTGCAGGGTTTTTTTAACATTCAGAAAATAATAAAATAAAGTACAGGGACTAAGAGCGTATTTATCCCATAATAAACCAATAAAATAATAAAATAATATATTTTATTATTATTTTTTTTTTTACCAGCGACGCTATTTAGCATGTGTAAAACGGTACGTTGTTGGTACCAAGGAATGTAATTAACGCCCCATCCTTTTAAATCAATCTGCATTAAATGCTGAACTTGTGTGCGGGGCCGGCCGTTTCGAGTCTTTAACGATGTTATTTTAAATCCTCCACCTAATAAAAATATTATTTTAATAAAAAAAATATATAATTAAATAATTAATAAGATAAATGGGTTTGTTTTAGTTATTTGTTTAGTTAATACTTTCGATGTGGGCACGGACGTAGCCAGGATGGGGATCACAATATATGCTCTCTCTTGATTGATATAACACAACTGTATATAAATAAAAGAATAAAAAAAATAGGTATCAGTTCATTAATTGGAGGAAATTAAATTTACAATAAATTAAATTAAATTAATTTTAGGATTTATATATTTACCATAGCTGCCATCGTCATTACATCGCCAGTACCGCACGTAACAAAGATCGCGCGGCCAAACCAACCTTATTCAATAATAACAAATAATAAATCTCATTATTTATTAAATAAAACTAATTAATTAAATAATAAATAAATAAAATAAAAGAGTATATTACATGGGGCACCAATCGAGTTGGAGTCTGTGATAAACAATGTGAGTGTGTCCATCAACCTCTTCTATTTGGTTCCCATACGCAAAGCTACAATCCCACCTGAATTTCACATTTTTGCAATTAATAATAACTCAATAAAATAAAAATAAATAGAAATAAATAAATAAATAAATGAGTTTTAAATACTCGTGTCTTTCTAAATCCAAACTCATGACAAGCTTAAACACATCGTCACATTTCGCCTCCACAACTCCAACAGCCTTCATTGCTCTTGTATAACTCCTTGGCTAAAATTAAAATAATAATTAATAATAATGAAATATTAAATATTATAATTATTTTATTAAAACGGAATATTTATTATGTGTTAAATATTGTTATAGTGCTACTTACAAGTTGGTCGACTGGAGTAAGCTCCTCAAATATCCGTAAGCCTGTATAATAAGAACAAATTGTTAAATTTTAAGGGTTATTTTTGTAAATCATGAAAAATAATAACATAATAAATGTGAAACTTGCCGTTTTGGCATCTAACAAGGCGCCAATTCTTTTTGTTGTAAACATTGTTTTGACCGTTTTGACTTGAATTTGCAACATCTAAATCCTTTGTCCAGTCATAAACTGACTCTGGTGGACCTAATTGTAGAAAATAAAATAATAAATAAATAATAAAAATAAATAAATAAAGATATAAATAAAGATATTTTCATCAAATATAAAAAGGAAATGAAAAATATGTGAATACCGTTTCCCAAAGTATTTTTCCGATCCAAGGTGTGTTGGTTCTCTTCCTCATCCTCTTGCCTACAAAATTTAGGAAAACAAAAAAAAATTATATTAAAAAAATAAATATAAAAAAAGAATTATATTTAAATAATTTTTGAAAAAGAGAAGAGAAACGAACGTTTTAAAATCCAAAGACATATCAAGCTTATCAAAATCCATTGAAGCAAAGGCCTTTCTGTGCTTTGCTGATGTGGATTGTGTTTGCTACATTTATAATATAATGTTAGTTCATTTAAAAAAATATATATATAATGTTAGTTTTTATTAAGTTAGATTTCAAATATATAATTTATTTAAACATTTATAATATAATGTTAGTTATTATTAAGACCTGATCAATGACTTCTTCGATTTTTGCTTTCCATGCCTTCCAATCTTGCATATTTGTAGATCCCATCTATTTTAAAAATGTAAGAAAAATATTTTATCTTAAATTTGTTAAAAAAAATGTACATTTAATTTAAATGGATGAAAAAGCTCAAAAGATGAGAAATTTAGTACATACTGTTATGCGGTAATCCCTTCTGATATGAATGGTCAAAAAGTAAATGTTCTACACAAAATACATATAACATTTATATTAGTATGCAAATATATCATAAAAATGAGAAATATTTTTTTTCTTAAATAAAAAATTAAAATGACAAAAACCTCGCCATGATGTGATTTAAGGCCGCTATCCTCAACGCGACATTTACCATCTAGAATATGATTCTTGAGCGCTCCCTAAATGTAATCAAATTAAAGAAATTAATTAATTCTAGCATAAAAGTATAAATTGGCAATTTAATCATACCATTTCATATGCGCAAAATCCTAATTGTTGGTTTGTTTCTGTCTTCAAGAGCCAGATAACAGGAATTATTGAAAAAAAAACATAATTTCTGCAACCAAGATGAAATATGCATAAAAAAAGAAGTTTTTGGCATACCATGTTATCTTTTGGCTCTCTCTTGTAATAGGATATCGAATTCTGCTCCAAAATGAAATAACGACGATGGAAAAAAGATTTCCCGATTTTTCTTTTGCCATACCGAATCAGCCATCCTTGATAAACTATCTTCGAATTAGTAGACATCTCCTTTAATTAATCCCCACTCTCAAATCTCTCAAAAAACCCAAAAAAAAGTCGCCCAATTCTGTAAAAATCCCGTGCGAACAAACAGAGCTGGATCCAATTAAACAATTGAAAAATTCAATGGATCTGGCATGAATAGTAATACCCACTTTCCTGCTGAGATAAAATCAATTCGATTTGGTAAAACAAAAACACAAATTCTCCATGAGATAGAATTGAAATTGATTCATTTTGAGGGTAGTTTTTGGCTCGGAATGAAGCTGAAAATGTAGGAGAAAGATGAAGGTCTTTACGAGCAGGTAGAAAGACGTTAATCTGTTCAATTTTTCTGTTTTTCTTAGTCCTAATTAATTACAATTACAATTTCCGTAATTAATTTGACAATCATAGTAAATACTTTACCTGCACCTGGCGCACGACCGGTGTTGAACAGTTATAAACCGCAGAATTAAACATGATCCCCATTTAATATTTACACCGAATTTATTTGTTTGAAGGGAGGTTGTTATTGGTTAATTAATTAATGCTCTAAATAGGTAATAAATGAGGATTAGTTTGGTAATTAAGGGAGAGAGTGGCGGGAATGAGAGGCGCTCCACGACGTTTTATTCTGATTAATCACAGCCGTCCGTTTAATATCTTAGTGAGATTTGTAAGGTATGGATTGGATTGGATTGTTTAGAATGGGTCTGTAACGCAAACTGCTCCTAGCTGGATACATTTTTAATTATTATTATTTTTTTTGTTTTGAGATGTGAGATGTGTAGCTGGTATTTTGTAAATTTAGGGTTGAGTGTCAGATTAGGTGTTGCAGATCAATATTATGTGATTTTGTGTAGTGAGTTGTTATGGTTTGGTGTTTAGTGACTTGTTTGAGAGAGATATAGGATAGTAAAGGGTGTATTGGTTATGTAGTTTGATTTGGACTTAGATTTTGATTTTTGAATGAGGAGCAACCAGTGAGATATTTGAATATTTCCTTCTGTCAGAAAAAATAAAAACAGTGAGATATTTCCAGGTCAATTGACCATTTTGGGACAGAGTAAACAACTTTGGGGTCAATGGCATCATTGATTTAATCTATGTTTGTTCAGTAAATCTATGTTCAGTTATTGTCTGTTTGGAAGTTGGGATTTTTTATATTTTTATTTTTGGTGTTTTTTGCATAAGAGCTTGAGCTGATTAATATAGTGTTTGTGTTTGTTGGGACTCAATCATTAAGTCACATTTTAAGTTAATACTTAATAGGATCATAATCATTAATCACATTTAAGTTTCAGAATATTATAGCATGTTATTAATGAGAACAATTATTTATTTGAATTGGATAGATGCAGTTCACCAAAAATCAATACTTATCTGAAATCCGAAAATATCCGGTGTCATTTTTTCACGGCAATTGTTAAGCCTGAAATTTCCGGGCTCTTTTTTCTATTTTAATCAATCACACCTTCAAATTTTCATATCTATCATAAAGTAATTTCAAATTTAAGGTTTATCTTCAACTAATAATGTTATCCCTGTATCATATTAAAAAACAGGACCGACCCGAGTTTTCAAGGGCCCTAGATCTATTGTGAAAAAGACCACAAAAAAATTAAAAAAATCTAAAATATTCAAATAAAAAATTCAATATATCTATCAATATTATTTTACTATACAAAAAATAGAATATATAATTTTTCATTTTATATTATGATTACAAATTTCATATCCCTAACTTTCTAACCTTACCAATAATCAACCCAATAATTTAAATAAGTCTAATTCTCCAATAATACTAATTTCTAGCTTTCTAAAAAGAAATTATACTAATTCTAATAATCAACTCAAATCAATTAATCATAATAACTAACAAGATATCATTTTTTATTTTTTTAACATATATATATTTACATATAAAATGAAATATATTTCGAACCCCTCAAAATTTTGGACCCTAGATTCAGATCTCGCGGGGCTAAGGCTGGGGCGGCCCTAAAAATAGGTGGAGGAGTTCAGATGTTTATTATTTTAAGAGAGAATGACATAATGAAAATGAAACAAAAAAGGAACCAAAATTGGAATGATACGGCTAGAAAACAATTCATTTGGTGCCAAAATGAATATACTCACTACTCAGTTGATTTTCCATGGCTTTTCATTTCAGCTCTTATCGTGTGTTTGATGCGAAAACATTGTGCTTCCTGACCTAATTTGACGCAAAACTATCAAAAAACTTTTGAGTATAATTCACGAGAAAATTCAATAAATTACAAATAATTACACATTGATTTCGGAACTGAAGGATTCTCAACAAGTTAATATGCCACAAGAGAGGACTACAGAAGAACAAGATGCAGGTGCCAATTGGAGCAGGTCATAGATTTGGGTCCCTTTCACTAATCCCTCTCTTAAATGATCTGATTTGATGGAATAATCTTGTATTTTTAATTCTGCAATGGTTTTGGAATATATTGTTTTGTTAAGGACATAGGCCTTCGATGGGCTGGAAATTTAGTTAAGGCCCATAGAGGCTTGTTGGGCTGGAAATTTAGTGAGGCCCTTAGGCCCTTGTTGGGCTGGAAATTTAGTTCCTATTCCTATAACTTAATTTTCTATGACAAAATATATCCTTCCTTTTTGGATTGATGTTGTTAGAAACTGAAAACAATTTTTTTTAACTTCTCAGTGAGTATGATTTTGTAAAAAAGAAATGAAAATTGCTCAATTGATGCATATGAGATTTGAACCCACAAGCTATAGTATTTCATGCAAGATATTCTATCACTAGACTATGCGATGAAATTGAAAACTTTATTGACCAACAAGTAAGAAATATACAAAATCGTAGTTGGAACAAAAAAAATAGAATATAAAATCTAAATGTGTAACCAAGACAACTTATTGTAGGCAAGACAACTTGATGTAGACAAGACAAACTTATCATAGACTACCTCATTTGCTTCAACTCCTCCTTGCTTCATCAATCAAATCAAGGAATTCCCCCAATGCTTTATCCGAACTTGAAGGAAACCCCTCGCCAAACATCTTTTCCGCCACGTCGCCTGCCAGTTTTCTCGTTTCATCATCACTCATCAGCTTCTCGATTCCTTCTGCAACTTCATTCCTACAAACCGCCTCGTGTCGGCCTCCACGTTTCAACACATGGCCGGTTTTGAGCCACTCGGTGACTAACCTAGCGTTATACACTTGATCGCCATGTATAGGCCACGTCAGCATTGGCACGCCACACCCTAACGCCTCTACTGTTGAATTCCATCCACAATGAGTCAGAAATCCTCCAACAGATTTATGGTTCAAAATCATCAGTTGTGGGGCCCAGCCGATTATAACGAGACCTCTATCACCGACTCGTTTCGCCAGCTCGTTAGGGTTGAACGAACTTGGACGACTATTGTGGGTTGGTAGACCAGATGGAGTATGTTTCATAGCAGTGGGTTGTATGACCCATATGAAGGCTTGGTTAGAATTTTCAAGACCGGACGCCACCTCAGCTAATTCATCATCATCTGGACTGTTGACCGAACCGAACGAGACATAGATGACAGAATGAGGTGGTTTGGACTCGAGCCATGTGAACACATCATGCTCAGTATGGGTCGAGTCATGTTTGGGCCGCACTGACTCGTCGTGAATCAAATGGGTTGATCCAGTCACAACAGACCAAAACTGGGTTGGTAGGAGCGGACCGACAGCTAACACCGGCTTGTTAGCTACTTTTGCAATGTTGTCAATGTGTGGCTTCTCAAGATCATCACTCGTGTTGAAAAGAAGCGCAGTCACATCTTCTGATTGAATAAGATCGGTTCCATATGGCCCTCCCGGTGGTCGGCCGCCTCGGCCAGAACCTGGCGGTGGACCTTGGCCGGAATGTAGTGGTGGTTGGATGCCTTGGCCGGAAACTGGTGGTCGTGGTAGGCCTTGGCCGGAACCATTGGCAAGTACAAGGGATGTGGCAGAGGCGCTAGCAGTAAAAAGACACGCAACAGGTACTCCACGAGCCTTACACACATCTAAAATCCCGGCCATCATAACATCCATTATCACACACAACAATGGTGGAGATGAAGGATCACGGCTGGTGATTATCTCCGTTAGTTGGTCGTTCAGAGCCGAATCACGAGGTGGGCCACGGCGGGGCCCAACGGCAGGCGGAGGACCACTGAGAGAGGGCGGAGCTCGTGGTCGGAGACGGAGAGAGGAGGACTGGACGGTACGGATGAGAGGGTGAAGAGGGGAAGAAGGAAGAGAGGGGAGGAGAAGAGTAATTTGGTAATTCCGTGAGGCGAGATGAGTGGCGAGCTGTGTTGCGGGGAAGGTGTGGCCGGGGTCTGTGAAGGGCACTATAACGATCTCTCCTTCCGCCATTAACGTCTGAGGAGTGAGCTCTGCTCGTGGTGAGAAATGAAGAAAGGTTTGGTTGACTTCGTAGAAGAAGAAAGAGCAAGACGAAAGAGGAAAGGTTATTAAAAGAATCCGAGAATTGAGTTCTCGGTTCTTATAAAAACCATCAATTGAAATCCCTGATCGTAAAACCCTCCAGTCAGATTTATTTTGAGAGCGTATTTCTTATTCGGAGAGCTGAAAGTACGGAGTAAAGATGCTCTTACAATATATCCCAGCTCTCAGAATAAGAAATACGCTCTCAAAATATCACTTCGTTTATAACAACCCCATTCATTTGTTAGGGTTTTTCGACTTCACTCTTTTTCTTTGCTTCTTTCCTCTCAATCCAAACAATGGCGATGGCCGGAATTGCTCGATCCTTCCTCTCCTCCTCTTCCTCCTCCGCCTCGCTCCTCCGCGCCCATATCCTCTCCAAACACTTCCTCTCTTCTTCCTCCTCCTCCTTCCGCCTTCTGCGTCCTTCCACGCTTCGTCCGCTCACTGTACCCCTCCAGTTCTACCGCCTCAGCGCCGTACGATCCTTTAACCGGCCATCTGGCGGTGATGGGTCTTATTCTCCGCCGCAGAGATCCGGCCGTGGTGGCGGTGGGTCTGACCGGGCCCCGGCGGAAATGGCGCCGTTGTTTCCGGGATGCGATTATGAGCATTGGTTGATCGTGATGGATAAGCCGGGAGGTGAGGGCGCGACCAAACAGCAGATGATTGATTGTTATATCAAAACCCTCGCCCAAGTTGTTGGCAGGTATATATCTTCTTTCTCAAAATTTGATTTCTTTATAATCATTTTCTTAGTAATATGAATCAATTGGTGGAAATTGAATACTACAATTCTTCTCTAATTGTTGAACTTTTGGTTGTGAAAAAGCGAGGAGGAAGCAAAGAAGAAGATATACAACGTTTCGTGCGAGCGATACTTTGGTTTTGGCTGTGAGCTCGATGAAGAGACCTCCAACAAGCTTGAAGGTCTCTCTTTCTTCCTTCTCTCTCTTCATTTTGTCCAATTCCATTATTTCAAACAGTTAATTGAATCGATATGCTATTTTTTTTAATACAACAGGGCTTCCTGGTGTTCTGTTCGTGCTTCCTGATTCTTATGTCGACGCTGAATACAAAGACTATGGCGGTAAATAACTTCAAATTCTTACTTGCTCTCATATCATGATTCTTTTTTTCCTTTTTTATGAGAAATTTGCAAAACCCCCCCTACATTTTCCCCTAAATTATCTTGTGAGAAATATGTTAGTTGATATTGAAAACATGTTTTTTAAGGTATAAACTATGAAGTCTAACGTTCTTAAGTCCTAACTAGTTTTTTTATTTATACTTTTGACAATAATTTAGGGGCTTTGTTTCAATTTCTAATTATGTAGGGGATTTTTCTTACAATTTCGGGAGAATGTAGGGGCTTTGTCAACATTTTTAAAGAGTTTAGGGAGGCGCGAGTCTTATTTTTCTCATAGCACATTTCTTTTCGTTTTTTTTTATTTTTTTTATTTTGAATGTGCAGCTGAGCTGTTTGTGAACGGAGAAATAGTGCAAAGGTCTCCAGAGAGACAGAGGAGAGTCGAGCCTGTGCCTCAAAGAGCGCAAGACCGACCGAGATACAACGATCGTACACGTTACATGCGTCGCCGCGAGAATCAGAACCAGAACCAGCATTAAGTTATTAATGTTATATTTTGTGTTATGAGAATTTTCGAGTAATGTTTAGTATATCTTGTTTTGTTATAATTCTGGAGATTTCTGCTCTTGGATAGTGTACTGGGTGTTTGAACTGAACTTGCCATGTGATTTTCTGTGTTGAAAGTCGCCGTGAAAATCAAAACCAGTGTTTAAGTTATTAGTATGATATGTTGAGAATTTTCTATTGATATTTTTAGTAGGTTGTTTTGTTATAATGTTGAGGAGTAATGTGCTCTTGAATGGTGTAGTGAGTGTTTGGACTGAATTTGTGATGTGCAAGACGTTGTGATTTAAGTACTCTATGTAGGATTTAATTATACATCCACAACACAATGATACAAACAGAAAAAACAGTTTAAATGTTTCACACACAAATTTGCTAACAGCTTCTTAGTCAAATTGTTCAAACATAAAATTTTCAAAAATATGATGAGCCTTCACGTGCCGCAAAAATGAACCTAGTACAAAAATCAGAACGAAGAAAAAACTGACTGTATTTTTGTTCTGCCCTAACTATTCTATAAGTTCATTATAAAATAAAACTTGTATAAAATATAATTATATTAAATTATCATCCAGATGCACCAGCAGCAGTATCGCTCTTCTCAAAATCATTCTGCTCTTCTTTCGCAAACTCCTCTATTAACTCTCTTTGCCTCCTTGTCAAATTTCTGTTAATAAAAAAAATCATTTTTAGTAAATTTACCGAATAAATAAATAACGAAAAGTAATTTTAGGACTAACGAATTTCTCTTATTTTATTAATAAACTTACACAGGGATATGAACATTGAAATGCACGTACTGGTCACCATAGTACGACGAGCCTTTCGTCTTTATTCCTGCAAAAAAAAAAATTGATAGAATTTTATTTTAATTCTTTTTTAATAGAATTTATTTAAAACAAATAAATAAAAAGATTTTTACCTTTTCCTCTCAACACGACCTTCTGACCAGGCTGAGTACCAGGCTTAACCTGCAACAAATAATATGCATAAAAAGTTAAACACCCATAAAAATCTCAAAATAAAAAAAATATATAAAATAATAAATAAATTTTGGACTAAAATAATAAAGAGACCTTAACGACCACATCACCAGTTAGGGTTGGAACTTGAACCGTTCCTCCTAATATCGCCTGGAAAAACAAAATTATAAAAATAATCATTTAATATCACAAATAAGAAGAAAAAATAACTTAAAAAATGATTTAAATAATTAATTATAAAAATACCTGAGCGATATTAAGAACAGCATCAACATGTATATTCGCTTTTTCTCTGCGAAACACCGGATCTTCTCTCACCTACTCACCATTTATTTATTAATTAATTAATTAACAAAGAATAATAATAATAATAATAATAATAATAATAATAATTATTATTATTATTATTATTATTATTATTATTATTATTATTATTATTTTACCTTGAGAGTAACATAAAGATCGCCAGGCTGGCCGCTGTCAGGATCCGCTCCACCAGCTCTAGTCACTTTCAGCGTATCATTATTATCCATACCTATTTAATTAATTAATTAATTAAATTTCTCTTAAAACAAATTAATATTTTTGATACAGTGATTTTTATATAATAAAGATGTAATAATTTACCAGGCATAATATCGAGTTTTATAGTTTTGGTCCCGAGCATTACTTTCCTCCCTCTGCATGACTTGCACAAATCCTGCTCCACAAATAATTAAATAAATAAATCAAAAAATAAATATTAAAATTAATTAATATGGTGTATAATAATTAATTAATTACCTTGACAGATTTACCAGAGCCGCCACACTGGGAGCAAGTCGACTGCATTCTGAAAGGCCCAGTCTGCATAAATATCTGTAAAAATAAAATAATAAATCAGAAATTTGAACATATTTTATAATAATAAATATAATTATTCATTTTTATTATTAAAGAACTGACCACGCCAGATCCTTTACAATATTTGCACGTCTCAGGTCTCGTGCCAGCTGGCACACCCGTCCCACCTGCAATAAAAAAATTAAAATAAAATAAAATAAAGAAAATAAAATAAATAATAAACAAAAATATAGTTTTTATATTTAAATACCGCAAGTTTCGCAAGGAATGGAAGTCTGAAAACTGATTGTCTTTGTGCATCCTTGCACCGCTTCCATGAACGATATTTCCAAACCAACCTTCAATAAATAAATACATAAATAATAAATACATTGTTCATTTAACAAATAAAAATTAAAAAATGAATTATTTATAAAATGAAGGAAAACAAATAAAAAAACAAACCTTCACATCCTCCCCGCCAAACTCTCTATGAAACATATTCTTGAAAAACTACAAACATACAAAATGAAAAAATAAAAAATAAATTCAAATAAAAAGATAATAAATAAATGAAATATTACATCATTCATTCCACCGCCGCCCATTCCACCGCCAAAAATATCCTCAAAAGGATTCCCGCCTCCAAATCCTCCTTCAAACGGATTCCCGCCTGAATAAATTATTAAAATAATAAAAAAATGTTTATTTATTTTAAAATATTAAAATAATAAACATTTCCTCAAACGGATTATTACCTCCTCCTCCTCCTCCTGCCGCCGCCTTTTCATATTGATCCGCACCCACCTGAATAAAATATTAAATTAATAAGCATATTATAAAAAGTTTATTTGGAGAAAAATCTGTATGAAATACTGAATAGGAGTATTTACCTGGTCGTAAAATGATCGTTTCTGCTCATCCTTGAGAGTCTGCGAAGAAAATTAGATAGATATATTTCTTCATTTCAATATTTTGCATAAAATGAATAAATTAATATATTATAAATAAAATTTTATTTGCATAAATGACCTCATAGGCACGAGAGACTTCTTGAAACTTCTTCTCTGCATCTGCATCTCCTTTGTTTGTGTCTGGATGCAGCTTTTTCGCCAGCTGTCAGTTTTCGATTGGCCAGGTGAATAAACTTCTCAATTCTATTGGATTTAATTTTTTTTATTTTGGAATGTATATGAAATGTACCGCGTAATAAGCTTTCTTGATCTCTGACTGGCTCGCGTTTTTGCTCACTCCAAGCACGTCGTAATAATCCTTCGCTAAAACACTTCTTGTAGCTAAACATAATCACATAAATCATGATTAAAATAAATAAATCTTAAGAGAAACAAAATAAAAGATTATGCTAAAATTACAAAAGTGAAAAGAGAGACTTTACCGTGAAAAAATCTGGTTGGGTGAAAAAACTTGCCAGCTGAAACCCCATTGCCCCATTTCGCTGCGTTGATTAATTTCACAAGAAGATGCTTATTAGAATGAAATAGTAAGTTGTATAAAATTAAGAAAAAAACTAATTGACAGTACCTTTTTCATAGGAGTGATCGAATAAATGGCGTGACGAGGTGCATATTCCTGATGTAAAAATCTGAGAAAAAAACGAAATTAAACAAGATCGATAAGCAACAACTGATTAAACATTGGTTAACAAGCTTTCATTATTACGACCAGCATGTAGTTATATCGCAGCTCACAGTTCGAAAACAAATATGAGTTGAACTTTACGGTGAACTTTCTCGTGCAAACTCGAGAAGATTCGAAAGAGAGAGAGAGAGAGAGAGAGAGCTCACATGACTAAGCCGGGATTGGCTGGACTGGAGAGACCGGCGAGCAAGAGACAAGGCGAGGCGAGCACCAGAGTAATACCTCATCGTTCGAATTTTCCGGCGAGAATTGAACTGAATTGGATGATGGTTCAGATTTCTCTCATTAAAGAGGCTACGCTGCTCTGTGCTCTGCTTGCCCAAGGGAAAAAGGTACACTGGAGCGAAAGAGAAAGAGAAAGAGAAAGAGAAAGAGAGAAGAATTAGGGCAGCCGGTGCGACCGAGCTCAAAGTATCCAATGGACTCCAGTTATTCCAAACTGGAGGCGAGTTCGTTCAATCGTGTACACTATTTAATGGAGATCTATTGTACTTTAAATGGAGAAAGGTAATATTATTTCTCGGAAAGAAAGTTCTGGAAAGGGCCTGTCCTGTTCAGTTACGTATTTGGGCCTAATTTTAGCAAACGGCGGCCCAATCCATATCCTTCCTTTTCTTTCTCTCCTTTCGTTTCTGTCATCAATCATCACTTTTGAGACCTCAAACTAGGGTTAATGGCTAGTGTTTCCATGGCGAGTCAGGAAGGAAAGAAGGCGGATCCGGCTTGCATCAACGCGTCCAATCCTTACCACGAGTGCTCCGATTATTGCCGTCGCAAGATCGCCGAATCTAAAATCAAATCAGGTTTCCTTCTTTCTTCTCCTTCCTTACAAGATCTCAATTGCTTGCGGAGTTATGTTGATTTGATTTAATTTTCTTTTTCTTGATGTGATTACAGAGGAGCAGGCGGTTTTGAATAAGGTCGAGCCTCCGGCTGAGAGAACTTTACATCCTGATTGCATGAATGCGTCTAATCCGTATCATGAATGCACGGAATATTGTTTTCTGAAGATCGCGGAAACTCAGGAGCGGATTGAAAAGGATCAATCAGGTATTTTTCTTTCTTAATTTATCTTTTTCTTTCAAATCCATGTGGTCTAATACCTTAAAATCAAGCAATTGACTATTTTGTTAGTTCAAATTGGAGATACCTTAACATTATATGTATATTTTTCTGTATTTTAGGTATACAGAAAGGTAATTCTGGTTCTTCTTCCTCTCACCAACCACCTGATGAAATTGAAGCTCCTTTAATACCAGTACAAGATGGTAATAAAGAAGAAAATAATGAAGATATTGCGAATAAAGATGCTGAATCTGGTTATCCTCAAATGAGTGAGAAACAGAAAAAATTGTTCGAATTAAGGCTCAAAATGGTACACTATAATTCTCCTGCTACTCTATTTCAAAATTTTCCCTTATTGTTTGTACATTTTTCCCCTTAAATTCTTAATTTTATCTCAGAACGAAGCTAGAAAAGCCAACCAAGCAGCAATGGTGGCTGAAAAAAAGAAAATGGAGGCTCCAACTGAATCAAGGGGAATTTCCAAGCAAAAATGGCTTGAAGATAGAAAAAAGAAGATAGGAAAACTTCTAGACTCAAATGGTCTAGACATGAAAAAGGCTTACATGCTTGACACGCAAGAAATGGCCGAAAATAAGTACAAGAAGTGGGAGAAAGATCCTGCTCCTCATGGTTGGGACGGTACGTAAAGCAAACCCTAAATTGAAAAAATTGTAATAAACTCTAACTTTTATGAAGATTTAAAAATAAAACCTCGCTTCTAAGATAGTCTCAAAATCGCCGTATATAGTTATTTTATTGAACATTTAGTGATTTTTTAATATTGAAAACATAAAGATGAATTATTGAAATTATATATTGAAACAAGAGGGGTATTTTGGTCCATAAAATTATTTATCTCCATCATGTTAACTTCAAATATTCAGAAAGTGAGGCTTTTTTTTAAATATTCAGAAAGTAAGGCTTTTTTTTAGATATTCAGAAAAGATACTCTTTTTTTTTTTTTTTGAAAAATCTCCTTAAATGAAATCATTCTCACAAAAAAAAAAAATCTAAATTTTTTTGCAGTATTCAACCAAAAGACATTGTACAACGCCTACAAGAAAAGGACAGAGAACATAGAAGTCGACATGGAATCATATAACAAAGCAAAAGAAGCCGATCCTGAATTCTACCGAGAGGCATCGAGTCTACAATACGGCAAGAATTCCAAAGTAGAAGAACAAAACATAGATAGAATGGTTCAGGAATTGCAGAATACGGACGAAAAACGAAAGGCGTTTAGCAGGAGAAGGAAATTTCACGATGAGAAGGATATCGATAGTATTAATGATAGGAACGAGCACTTTAATAAAAAGATTGAGAGGGCGTTTGGGAAGTATACTCTTGAGATTAAGAATAATCTTGAGAGGGGAACAGCCTTGCCTGATTAGTGATAGTTTAGATTAGTTTTGTGATGTGTTTGTTTTATGGTATTTGTAGTATTGGGATTGGGAGAATTTTGATTTTGTAAGATGGCCGATAAATTAGTATTTGTAATGCTTGAGTTGAAATACTATGTCTCCTTTCTTATTTAGAATCCTGAATAATATCTCTTTTCTCATTTAGCATTTATTTATTAGCTTGGTTCACTTAATATGTGGTACGTTTGTGAAACATACAAACATGATATTGAGAGGGGTACTACCCTTGCCTGACTAACATATTTTATTTTTGTGCTGTGTAATGTATTTATGGTGGTGTAATATTCAAGTTTGGAGATTCTGGTTGTGTGTGATTTCGTAATGCATAAGTTGAGTTATTTCTTAATATTTATGTGGTAAATTGAGATATTTCGTGATACACATGTCATACTTTGGTTATATAAAGGAATTGCCATTGGATGTAAGCATTTGATGCATCAATTAACTGGTTAAGCGTAAGACTTTTTTAACGCAAAGTCTCGGTTCACCGTTGACCTGGTTTAGGGAAAAAATAATAAGATAAGTGGGTCTTAAAGGCCATCGCAAAGGTTGGGCCGAATTGGGCTGGAATCTTGTTTTACTCTGTCAAGTCCACACCGTGTCGTGCCGCCTTATCCGTCTCTTTGATTCTTACGGAAGAAGAACGCGAAGTTCAGTTCTATTCAATCAATCAATCAATCTAGGGTTTTCCTTTCCTTTCTCTATTTTCCCCCAATTCCTTCTTCATCTCCTCCATGTTCGATTCTCTTTCCTTATTCGAGTTCTTTGTTCTTTACATCCCGTTATAATTCGTTCTCTTTTCTCCTTTCTGAACTGAATCTCTCTTCGTAAATAATACTTGTTGCAATTTTCCAATAATGATCCTGTCCCCTAACTCCTCCATTACTGCTGGCGTCTCGAACATGCGTGCTTTCGGCCCTGGTTTGAATCCCTTCGCTCCCTTCTGCATGGGCAACTACACTTCCTCCCGCTAATTCCCCTTCTTCTCTCTCGTTTTTTCCCCAATAATATGTAAACCCTAGGTCCTTCTTCTTCCGTTTGTTTCTCTCTTAATTCTCTCGATCTGCTTTTATTTTGCGGTTCTTTCTGAATAGAAGCTTTGATTTGATTGAGCTTGTTCTGCTGAGGGTTTTTGGTGTATTTCAAAAACAAATATGATACAAATACAAGATGATGTTCTGCTTCTGAAGCCTCGCCGCCAGCTCAGCAGGCGGCATCTGAGTCGGCGGTGCAGCGGCAGAGACGACAGGGGCTGGACCCCGCTCCACATCGGTGCTAAAAAGGGCCATCTCAAAGAGGTAATTTAATTCATCTCTCTTTTACTCTCACTCTATTTATTTTTAGGAAAAATCTCACTTTTGCCCCCCTAAACTAAAAAATGTGATTTGCCCCTGCAACTATTTAAATTGATGACGTGGTAAAATAATATTAAAAATAAATTAATGACTAGGAATTTTATTAAAAAAAATAAAAAAGAGTTGTATAATTCATATACCAACCGAATAAACGTTGTATAATTACCACATAATACTATAACATAGCATTACAACACCTTTCAATATAAAAGAATACTCATATTTTCCAAGCAATCACCACATACTCACCAAACCAACTAACATACAATTACACCGCATCAACTCTATCCACTCTCATGTATCAATCACACCCTTAATAATTTGACAGTCATCAGGTAACGAACCTGCTGGACGAAGGCACATACGTCGTACAATCAACATATAATAATACAATTATACACGTAATTCATATACATATTCTGTTAAACAGGTGAGGAGGCTGCTGGACGAAGGCACGGACGTGAACGTGGAGGCGTGGGGCCCGAAATCGCAAGGCATGACTCCTCTTCATCTTGCCGCACAAGGCGGACATATTAAGATAATGGACGAGCTGCTCGAGCGCGGCGCGGATATCGATGCGAGAACCAAGGGCGCTTGCGGCTGTACGTTGTCAATATTTATTATTATTATTGTTGTTATTATTATGGGAAATTTGCAAAAAAGCCCCTGCGTTATGCCTGAAGTGCAAAAGAGTCCCTGCATTATTGGGAATTAAAAAAAAAAACCGTATTATTTTAGAATATTTTTTTAAGAATCACAGTTTGTAACAAATTTCTTTACTGGAAAATATTTTTTATTTTTTTTGAAAAAATATGTTTCTGAATTTTCCAATAATGCAGGGGCCTTTTTGCAATTTAGGAATAATGCAAGGGTTTTTTGTCAAATTTCCCATATATTATTATTATTTTTTTCGAATTACTCGACGTGGGGCCATTATCGACGCTAGAACCAAGGGTGGCTGTACGTTGTCAATATTTATTATTATTATTATGGGAAATTTGCAAAAAAGCCCCTGCGTTATTCCTGAATTGCAAAAGAGTCCCTACATTATTGGAAATTCAAAAAAAAAATGTATTATTTTAGAATATTTTTTCAGAATCATAGTTTGTAACAAATTTCTTTACTGGTAAATATTTTTCTGAATTTTTCAATAATGCAGGGGCTTTTTTGCAATTTAGGAATAATGCAAGGGTTTTTTGTCAAATTTCCCATATATTCTTTGTATTTTTTTTTTCGAATTACTCGACCGTGGGGCCATTATCGACGCTAGAACCAAGGGCGCTTGTTGCTGTATGTTAAAAAAAAATATAATTTATTTTCGAATTATTAGTGTACACTTACGAAACCTCATAATTTCACATATGCCCCTGCTAAACCTCATAGTTTCACATAGACCCCTACTAAATCAGTAGTATATCAGAAATATCCCTACGAAATGACTCATATGTGATTAATGCCCCTACGAATTTGTTGAGTAAGACTAATGAATGCCCTTGGTTTTAATGTTCGGTCGATATTGTTGGACACACAACATCTTTCGTGATTTTATGATTATTAATTTGTTTGTTAGAAATATAAAATAATTATTCTACCCTCGATTTTTATTATTTCGTTGAATTCTTTTCCAGAATTACATG
Source organism: Juncus effusus (assembly GCA_027726005.1). NCBI lineage: Eukaryota > Viridiplantae > Streptophyta > Magnoliopsida > Poales > Juncaceae > Juncus > Juncus effusus. The sequence continues at coordinate 9,005,980 of CM050906.1, read as the reverse complement.
TTTTTCAATCAGAGTTATTTATATATTGTAGGTTCACATTCATACTAAACCTACCATATATAAATATACGGACTAAAAAAAACATAAAATAATTCAATATAAATAGCTACCTTATTAACACGGGAGAAAAAAAAACTAACAATAATATTAACACTGTTTTGCTTTACACTTATTAACACTACAAGGATAAGGCCTTGTAATATATGACAGTATTTTGCTTTTGTTGGGTTTATTTTAATGCCTACGGGCTTCAGCAAAATAAATAAATAAATAAGGTCATTCATGATATTCGAATAATGGTGATATTTCACATTTTGTACGGGTACATGTGGAATTCAGCCCTCTTTTTTTTACTAAAATCACATCCAATTCTTGACTAATTTGTTGACTGACTGTTGATGTTAAATATTTGAAAATTGCAGGGACGCCGTTGCATATAGCGGCGAAGGAAAGGAACAGAGAAGCTATGAAATTCTTGTTAGAGAACGGAGCGTTTCTGCCGCCCGACATGGACGATTTACGTTTCAACCCTCCTCTCCATTACTGCCCCGGTCTCGAGTGGGCTTACGAGATCAAGCGCCAGCTGGACGCCAGTAACCGCCAGCTGGCGGTTAACTCTGGCGAGACTGAGACTGAGTCATCCTACAGTTCTGAGTGATGATGGAACTGTTTGGAATGGAATATTCCTTTTTGTCCTCTTGTGAGATATACTAGTTCTGGTTGAGAGGTGTTGTTTGTGAGTTGATTTGACGAGACAATTGGTGATGTTTGTTGTATTGTTTATTTACATGGTTGGTTATGGTTGTTGCTTGTACTTGATAGGGCTAGAAGTGGATGTTAATTTTGGAACATAATCACATTATATTTTGTGTTTTGATTTTTGATTTTTGGTTTGATGATTGTTGTGTGTGTGTGTGTGTGTGTGGACGAGTGTTGGCGGAGATGCCTGCCTCATGTATTTGTGGTTAAGAGAGAGCTTTAATACGTCATTGGTGACGTCATCATGGATGGACACGTGTCACCCATCTGTTATTCGTTGTGTGGCTAGGCAAGATTCTCTTTTACTTTCTCAATTCTGGCTGAAATACGAGAAACATGTCATTCATCCTTTACTCGATGAATGAATCTGGCTGAAATACGAGAAAAATGTCATCCATCCTTTACACAATGAATGAATGGAACCAATCTGATTTTCAATATCCAATTGTTAGGAGTTCAAATCACCATAAAAAGTTCGTCTATTTTAAAATAATGTTCAGAAAATGTATGTTCCAAATGAAGCCACATTATTCAATATTTCAAGAGTCAACATTCATTGCACAAAGAAAGAAATCATCACGTACTTCGTTTAATTGTTACAGTTAATTGACTCTCCTACCCGCTATATCATATCACGTATCTGACCGATCAACTTTTCAATCGGTACATAAGATAACATAACAGATCATTTGTGTTAACCTAATCCTTCATCAACTATCAAAAACACAAAGCAAATCTCATATCATGCATGTCATGACTCAATGCGTTATGCGGCTCAACCTTGGAAGTACATTCACATTCAGAATCTTCTTGCCACATGGCGGCTCCACACTCCACATCCCCTTCCCTCTCTCTCCTCCTCTCCCACTCCTTCTCAGCCCCACGTCCACCACCACCAACGCCTCGCCGCCGGCCAGCACCACACAAACCTTCTCCCCTCGTGCAGCCAACTGTGTGGCGCCTCTCAACCTCTCTCCCCCCTCAAACACCGTCACCCACGTGTCCCTCCCCCATTGGTACACTTTAAGGGCCCCACTTGCTTCGTCAACCACGTATATATTTCCTTCTTCGTCGGCCGCCGCCGGCCCGGTCCAGCCGGTTCTCAAGCCGGTCGGCATTTCTGCCCATTTATTCATCTTTATGTTGTAGACTAGACCTTCTTTTGCGCAACGGCCTCTCAAGTTGACCATGCAGAGCTTTCCGTTTGAGGCCACGGCTTCAACGGCCTCTCGGCTGAACGTCCCGTCTCTAAGCGGTGCAAGTGGGTCCCACTTCCAGTGACTCGTGTTATTGTTTGAGTTTGAGAGATCCCATTTGAATGCGGAGCGGGCAAGAGCCGGATCATACGCGAGGGATCCGACGCCCGAAAAGATGAAAACGGATCCGTTTGAGGATCCGGCAGCGCACCATCGACGAGGCGAGATGGGGAAGGAGGGGCCCACTTGCCAGCGAGGCGGCGAAGGGTGGAATACGAGAGGACAAGGCAAAGCCGGCGCAAGAGAAGGGTTGGAAGCTGAGAGGAGGAGGAGGTAGGGATGAGAAGAGAGAGACTGAACAGGGAGCAGACGGGATATAAATGAAGGGTGCTGGAGGATGAGCGGCGAGGGAAGAGGCGGAGGAGGAAGCGGGTCCCACTTGGCGGTGAGAGGGTCGAAGGAGAAGAAGGATAGGGAATCCGAAGGGGAGTCAGAATCCGCCATGAGAGAGTAGAGCGAGAAATGAGGCGAAGGGAAGGCAGAAGAATAAAGAAACCGGCGCCATGGGTGGCAGACAGAGAAGATGAGCGACGGCGGAAGGCGGGCGAGGCACTGCTTGGTTAAGTCATCCGGTAATCCCGGTATCAACATTCCATCTTCTTCTTCTTCTTCTTCTTCTTCTTCTTCCTTCTCTTCTTGTTTCTGAACTTGATGGTGGTTGTTATTCATGGCGGAATGAAATGGCAGAGATGGGTGGTGAGGTTTGTGGCGGTGATGAGCGGAGAGTTTGGGGCGCTTGAGGCATGGGCTGGCACTAGCTGCCATTCCTCGCTTTCTTTTCCTTTTGATGATGAATTTGCTATATTTGGGAAAGAGAGAGAGATGATGAGATTTTGGGCCTGATATAGTGCGATTCTTTCATTGATTATGGAACAGAGACCACACACAAGGTAACTTGTCAATAAATTAATAATTTTGTAATAAATAAATGAATAAATGGTCGTCATAATTCAAACTGTGGATACAGACTTTCTGTAAGCAATTAATCATTGTATTAAACTTAACAAATTATGGTCGGATAATCATAATAAATATGACAGTCAAGAGCTTGACTGAGTTTATTAGAGACCAAAAAAATTATTCTTATTAATTAATACTATAGAAAATTTTTGAAGGATCAAATACATAAAAATATATGTATTTCAAAAAAAAAATTCATTAAACCACTACTGATATATATACTATTTTGTCAAAATCTTAGAGGGATATAGCCCTCTCAATCTCTATTAAACTCAATCTATGTAAGCAGATAAGAGATAAGGATAACGTGAAAATTAGGAGACGTGGTGATTTCAAAATTGAAAAAAAAAAGTATTATTTGTGCAAAGAGTCAATTAAACAGTATGAATAGTTGTTTTTCTTTTTCAGATTTGTCAGCTAAAATTATTGGTTTCAGTACAAAATTAAAACTCACAAGTCAATTGATTCTGTAATCTGTGATCATCTTTTTTATGTTAAAGAAGTGAGTTGATTAAAAACTCAGAAGAAGGAAGTGGAGATCGCTCAAGCGTCAGAAAGAGTGATGTACTTTTCTCATAAAAGCAATGTTTGGACTTTTCCACATTCATGACTAGACAAAATATATCGTGCCATATCTTTGGTTTTCTGTGACTTGAACCACATGGATGAAGGAAAATCTCAAGTCTGTAAGCATTTGTTCTCTCCAAATAACATAATCACCCTAAATTGAAATTATTTAAAAGTTTATCTTCAAATTTCCAGAGAATTAATGGTCAATTTCAAATCTAGTTTTTGAGAATGACACTTAACTCAAACCACACAAAGTAAGTCTATGGACTACAACTTGCTTACAGAATGATTCATTCATTCATCTTGAAGTTAAGTCGGCTTTAGTACTTCAAAGCTTTGGGACCCAACACCCATTTTATCAAATATCATTTCAAATAAAACTAATTAATTACTCACCACCATGCCTGTACTTTTTTAGTTTTAATCTGGAAAACCAAAAGTAGCTTTTCGACTTTATTCGGCCTTGTCATGTGAGTCCCCCCTTTCCTTTCCCTACCTTTATGATCACGCCATTCCAACGATCATTTTATTTTCCTTGAAATCGTTCCAACGTGAACTAATATTCGGCTATTTGTTATTGCCGAAATTCATATAAGTACAACAAAATTTAAAAAACACTATATCAATATATAAAAGAATATAATGAACATATAAAACGGTATATTCATATATATAAGAATGTATATAAGAAAAAGAATAAACAAAAGATATTTTTTCGATCAGTTCTATAAAAATATAACTGATAACAAAAAAATTGTATAAAAGTATAATATACTGATATTTGAAGTGATACTTAAGTAATATTTAAGCGGATGATATAATGTTTTCAATTATTTTATGTTCGTATTTAACATATTGGATAAATAAGGAATGTATGGGTTAGGATATGAAACGTGTTTATATAAGAAAATATGTCGTCATTGATGAACATGAGCAGAATGGGCCACTGCAGTATAAGACAATACTAGCTTTTTCGCATTTAATTCGTAAAGAAAGATAAGTAGTGCGTTTGATCTAATCAATCTTGGCCGTCCATCCATGCAATCAACGGCTATCCTTATTTTGGAGTGGAAAGTTCAAGATATGCTTTGCATTTTTACGAGACGCCTTTATTCTTTGTTCCAATTTCCCATGCGAATGAAAAAGCTTCTGCAAAAAATATCTCTTTTGTCTTTATCATTTTAGTACAAAAAATATCTACTTGTATCAATCAAGTCAGTTGAGATATATCTTGGTTATTTTGTATAAGTTGGTTTTTGGGCTTGTATTTTGGTTATTTTGTACAAGTTGGTTTTTGAGCTTGTATTTCGGTTATTTTGTACAAGTTAGTTTTTGGGCTGAAAATAACTAACATGCTCAGCCCATTTTAATAAAAGCAACAAATCTAGACAATTCTTGTTTATTCTAGACTCTCTCCCGTAGTCCTTGTTTGTCGACAGTCTCTTAATTTCCACACAAAAATAAAACCAAAAATTCTCCTGTTTCTATTACTACTTTTTAAGTTTGAAATAAATGATCACAAGTGTAATACAAAGTTACAATCCTTAACTAGCGATGCTCAGAATATTCTAAAATCAACAATCAACATACTGAAGGAATCAAATATTATAAACAAGCTTCAATTAATATCAAATTTTATTTGTATAATCACACAAAAAAATTAACTAATAATAAAGATAACACAATATCTTTCATCATAACATTATAACCAAAAGAAAAAACTAAACTCTTAGCAAAGTGAAGTACCAATTACTTCTTGCTTTCATTTTGTTATAACTATACATAACATTAAAAGACTCAGACTTGTTCATTTTATTAAACAAACACGTCTTTTATAATTAGAGAATGAAAGAACTATCTTTGGATTTTGTCAAAGCATTTGTCCGTACATTTATGGTACGGATTTGATGCATTCAGACAAGATGGATTCACTTCTCTTCTCTCCCCATTTTCCTTGCTATTTCTTCCCATTGATAAATCTATAAAAAAGTAATAAATACAAGCATAAAAAAAAACTTCGATGTAAACAACAAAACACTTTATTATTTATGATTATTGAAATGAAAATAGGATTAAAACCTGGAGTGGAAGGATTAGACACGTGTAATTTCTGAAAGCAAATGTCGTTACATTCATGATATGGATTTGAAGCATTTTTACACCTAGAATCAACCTTATTATTCTCCCCATGTTTTCCACTACTTCCAGCTGAAATAAAACATATCACAAAACATTAATCATAACAATAAAAAATACGTAAAATGTAATAATATATTTAATAACATAAAAAATATGTATTTATTTACTGCTGGAAGAGGAAGAAAGGCGGGACAAGAAAGAGAAAGGAGACTTGGGACCCTCTTCTCTTTTTGGACCACCATTTAACTTCAATTTTGTCAAACAAAGGTCGTTACATTCATGATACAGATTTGAGGCATTTGGGCACTTTGGATCCACTTTGTTGTATTTCACTTCTTCGTTTGAACCATATTGCACTGTAATAATAACCGCAAATTTCATCGTGTCAAAAAATGTTAAATTATCTTAATTTAGATGTACAAAATTTATGGATTAGGAGAAATGAAAGACCTTGTAAAGCCGGTGCAGATCCAGCACGGTTATTAAAGCATCGATCTGTGCATTCATGATATGGATTTGATGCGTTTTTACATTTCGGATCCACTTTTTTATTCTCTCCAACCGTTTTATTACTTCTCCCTGTAAAATAACAAAATAAATAAATAACAAAATTTATTCATTTTATTACAATATGAAAAAAGAAAGAAGAAATGAATTACCACTAGATGACGAAAATGAAGAATGGCGAGACAAGAAAGACAAGGGAGATTTTGGAGTACTATCTCTCTTAATCTCATTATTCATTTTTGTCACGCAATAATTTGTACAAATGTGATAAGGATTTGATGCGTTTTTACACTTTGGATCCACCGTTTTGCCCTCTTTGTTTGAACCATCTTGCACTGTCATCAAATCATTTATTTTTATTACAAAATTGTGAAATTAACTCTTTATTAATTAAATGTGTGAATAAAAGTGAATCTTACGAAAAACGTATAAAGGGAGGCCGCCTGATCCGTCTTTCCGTTTTACGCGACGTTTGCCTTGCTCTGCATTTTTGTGCCCATTTTGAGCTGTTTTAAATAGGAATAAAAAACATTATACTTTTAATTTTCTAGGGCAAAAATAAGACATTCAATGGAAATACAAAAAAGGATGGAATTAATGAAAAAAATCAAAATTTAAGCACAAAGTGGGTGTGCTGTAACTACCTGTGCATGAATTGTTCATCACTTGTAATTTGAACCTCTCAATTAAGGAATCAATCAAGAAAGAACCTTATTTCAGACAGTTTTACTCAGCCGAAATTCAAATTTTACAGAGAAATTTGTCCAGAATTAGAATTCCAGTAAACCCAATATTTTTCAGCAATTGAAAGCTCCAAACCCAAATGAACAAGTTCTTTGTGTGAAAAGCACGAGAGTTCATTTCATTCCAATAATTTATGGAGAGAAAGAAGGTCAACAAGAAATCAACACCAACCTCAAAACCAGAACCATTCTTAATCCCACACCAACAAAACTATTAAAAAACCAATTAAAAAACAAAAACAAAACTAGCTTACCCAGTACAGTAACTGGTCGGTCGTCGTTGGTGGGTTCCTCAGCCGGAGATCGCCGGAGACAGTGCTCGGAGCAGCGGTGGTAAAGATCGTCGGAGGCATGCACGCAGCTCGGGTCTCGTTGGTCCATCTCTATTACCTTCCTCTGCTCTTCCGCCGCATCTTGTATCTCCTCTATTTCACACACTTGATCCCCCATACTTCTTCTTTCCTTATTAGAATACTATATAAGGAAGTCCTTTACTTCAGCAGAAGAAATAAATGAAGAAAAGCAACCTAACCTAACACTTTTATTAGAGAGAGAGAGAGAGAGAGAGAGAGGGAGAGAATTCGGGAGAGAAGATTTGGGTTTTGTGTTGGTGAAGATGGAAGAAATACGGACTTCAAGGGAAGAAAAAGAAACCGAGAAGCCCTGGTACGGAATACTCTCAACTCTCTCCAGAACCAACTCAACTGGAGAGCTCTATGTTAGTTTAAGGAATAATTTCATATTTGCCATTAGGAATATCAAAATATCATATTTGCCATTACAAAAACTTGAAAATATCATATTTGCCATTACAAAACTTAAAATATCATATTTATCATTCCAAAATTCAAAATCTATCAAATTTATCCAAAACTTGAGGCCATCCATTTTTTTCCGTTAAAACTAACGGTCTAATCTTGTAATTATCATTTTATCCCTAAACTTATTTTATCAAGTAAATTATACTTGCCGTTGAGTTGATTACTTATTCCAAATTTATCTCCCCCTCTCTCTTAAGGATTTAGATTCACATATACAAACAAAGATTTTTTTTTTTTCTAATGTAAAGTCAGAAATTTATATGAGAAAAAAAATATATTCAAAAAAAGAATCAACTATTCCTGATGGCGTACGGAAGCGAATAATTGAAAGAGAAATAAAGACAAGACACGATAAAAGATGAGTAGTACTCAACTCAAGAAATAACTTTATTGATAATTGATTGATTGTCTCTTACAATAGCTAATAAACTCTTTATATAGGCAAGACCTGAGGGGTTGCCAAAAGAAACCATAATCATAAGAAAATCGAACTCCTCTATATAGTCGTTGACGGTGCGATCATCCTGCTTCACATCTTGGAGTTGATAAAAGGCCTCCTGCAAGTAGCCGTCAGGTAGAAATTTCTTACGGAGTTCCCTTTTCATCTTCTCCCATGAGCGAATTTTCGCCTTACCTTCTCTTACTCGTCGTTGTTTGACTTGCTCCCACCAGATTGAGGCATGCTTCGTTAGTTGGATTGCCACAATCTTGACCTTCTCTTTGTCAGACACCTCTTCATAGTTAAATGTGCGTTCAACTGTATGGAGACAATCAACGAACTCGTCGGGTTGCATGCTTCCTTCAAAAATCGGGATGTCAGTTTTCACATCAATAGACCTACGGTGGTGCTCTCTCCGATGGCGGCGGGGTGAAGGAGAGAACTCATCGCTGTAATCGGCGGATCGGTTATTGTGGAAGGGGTTGATGTTGTCATCGGAACTGCTCGAAGATCCGTGCCTCGATCGGCGATCGCGGCTTCGATCAGAGTTGTTGCTCGGGGTACCGTGCCTCGGGCGGCGTTCGCGGTGACGATCAGCGATCTCCATTGACGCAAGGCGCTCTTGGAGTTGTTGTATCTGACTTTTCATCTCTTCGACCATGCGATCATTCGCATCAGCTTCTGGAACCTGATGGGCAGTAGCGTGGGCGTTACGTCCTTTTCGTTGACGAGTGGCGGCCATTGAACCTGCTCTGGTACCAATTCATGGCGTACGGAAGCGAATAATTGAAAGATGAATAAAGACAAGACACGATAAAAAAGGAGTAGTACTTAACTCAAGAAATAACTTTATTGATAATTGATTGGTTGTCTCTTAAAATAGCTAATAGACCCTTTATATATGCAAGACCTGAGGGGTTGCCAAAAAAAACCATTATCTTGTTACTAAATTTGCCATACAATTCTATCTAATATAAAATATAAAATAGGAAATAAAAAAAATACATGGTAATAACGAAATCCCCTTGTCAAGAAACATTATGCCTAAGAAATCTCCTTCCTAATTTGTAATTATGGAAGGTTGAACGCCTTCAATTCCAATTCCATTGAGTTTTGAAATAATTATTTTTGAAGAGGAAAAGTAAATAAGGCGAATATATTATCTTTATATGTAAAATAATATTATGAGAAGAATGTGTGAAAACGAGGATGTGAGTTCAGGTTGGAAAGATAATGTATATATTTGCTTGAGAAGAAGAAATAAAAGGATATTTTGGTCATTTTAAATAAAACTTAACGGAGAATTAACGGTTTTTGATATATTTGATATTCTTGAAGTTTTAAAAGGGTAAATTTGATAAATTTTTTGATAAATTTTGTGTTTTGTAATGACAAGTATGATATTTTAAGTTTTAACAATGGCAAATATGATATTTTAAAGTTTTTGTGGTGACAAATATGATATTTTAATTCTTACAATGGCAAATATGATATTTTAAGTTTCTCTAATGGCAAATATGAAATTTTCCCTTAGTTTAATGGTTGGGATTTGCTGATTTGGTGAGTAAAAGTAAAACGATTGAATTGGAGGGTAAAGCAGGGGAAGAATGAGGTACACGCGTATTATGATTTGGTACTTTAATGAGGTTGTTTCGTGGAGTGGCGGATCTTCACCCGAATTTTTAGGGGGACGGGAGAGCTGTAATGAAAAATACAGTGAAAATTTTGGAGAGACAGGATACATATAATATATAAATTTATCATAAAATACAGTAGTATTACTATATATATATATATATACTAAAATTTTAAAATTTTGGAGGGGGCAGCTGCCCCTCTCTGTCCCTACTAAGATCTGCCACTGGTTTTGTGGGCTTGGATTGGCAGTGAGACTGTTTATGTTGTTGCAAAATACAATTAATAAAGGTTATTTAGTGGGCCCCAACAGGCAGTGAGATGGTTTATGTTGTAACAAAATACGAAGTTATGAGGTTTATTTGGTGGGACACAAATGGCAGTGAGGGGGTTTATTTTTGTGCAAAGTACAATTAAGGGGTCCGTTTTGTAAGGCTGAATATGACTGAACAAGAGCAACAAAAGTCCGAAACAACGAAATCTCATTCTGTTTTGGGTGTTTTGTCTCGTGCGATAATTTTTTTGTTCTTTTTGACAATTTTAACTGCAAGTTGATTTTCTGCTAAGAAGAATTCAGAATGAGTGGGTCTTGTTCACATTCAACCGTTTTTCCAACTTTTTTTTTTTTTTGATGTGATTTTCCAACTTTGTTGTAACTGAATTCTTTTGCTGACGATGTGTATTATGTATGAAATTTATAATTCTTAGCAAAATTTCCAGATTATATGAATTTCATCAAGAGGCTAGAATTGTGTGTTTGAAAGAAGAAGAAAGGGACGTTTGGTAAAGAACACAACCACATGAATTAATTTTGTTATTAATGAATAACAAAGATATCTTTTGGCCAGCAAAACCTTTTGATACGTTGTGACTTGAATACTTTCAAGTTTCAACAAACTATTTTAATGAACCGCATTTAAAGCCACCAAACTACGTGCGTCATGAATAGAAAAGAGGAAGAAATTCAAAAGTAGAGAAAATGCTGTCAAAATACATGCGCTTTCATTTCATGCTGGTCCTAAGTCCCAAACATTATTAAATAAAGAAAGAGTAATTTAAGAGGACATAAGAAGGTGAGACTTGAGAGAGTAGTCAATGTTTCTAGAATGCTCAACAGTCAACAACGACAAATCAAGAATGCTCTCTTTATTAATGATGAATGGACATAACATGAAACATGAATAATCCTACAAAGAAAATGCTACAGGCCATCTGAACGGAACCTTTTGATTGACTTGGTTTTGACCATATGATTTCCATCAGCAATATACAACAAAATATTTACTGCCCACTAATTGAATTGGGTAAAGAAAGATATAGCCAAAGGATTTGACAACACTAAAACAATGACATGTCAATTAAATCTATAATTTATTTATTTGACGTTGAAATTGTAGAATTTCTGCTGAAAAATGTTATTAGTAGAAAGAAGCAAGCGTTTTAGCCTTTTGTCCTATGCTTAACGATAAGGCCTCAAAAAAGCGTTTGCGCCTTTTATTTTATGCTTAACCATAAGGCCTCATAAATAGCCTTTTGAGCCTTTTATCCTATGCTTAATCATAAGGCACAAAAAATTGATTTTCGGCCTTTTTTTCTGTGCTTAATCATAAGGCCTTAAAAAGAAGAGATAATTCAGGCCTGTGAAACCTAAAATATATGTACAGTGATGGATGACATAATCAAACTTGTTTGTATTTCAAATTTCCAAATCTCAAATCCCCGACAAAAGAAAAGGCGAATAAATAAACAAGGAAAAAAGAGCCCACAATTCTCCAACGGTCACAAATCTAATCATCTCTCTCCGTCTCCATCGCAGATTCTTTCATTCACAGAAAAAACAATCACAACCCTCTTCACACTTCCCTCTCTCTCTCTCTCTCTCTCTCTCTTTTTCATTTCCATTGATCCATCCAAAAAAGGAAGAAGAAAGAATAGGAAAAATGAGCAAATCGGCTGTGGACGACATAATAGCACAGGCAATGGATTCCATCGCGCTAGACCACATCACCAAGCTCAACACCGCGCATCTCTCCTCCCCTTCTCTCCCTTCCGATCTGGAATCCCGTTTCAGGAAGCTCAAATCCTTCCCCTCTTCTTCTTCTTCTTCTTCTTCTGCCCCAATTCCTCCTACTCCTCCTACTATCACTGCTTCCAGATCTCTTCCCACTGGAAAAGAAAATACAGCACCTGTACCAGAACCAGAACCGGCACCGCCAGTTGAGGTGGTGGATCAAGAGAAAACGGCCTTTCAGATGGAAACGCCTTCAGTTCAAACCAAATCACCTCACAAGCCAAAGCCATCTCTCCCCAATTTGCACTCCAATGGTCAGTGTTCTGAATTTCTTTTATTCTTGTCAATTTTAAATTTTAACTCTTAGGTATTCAATTTAATTCTCAATTTTTCTGGAGAAAATTTCATTGCTTTAAATTTAAAACAAATACAAGCATTTAGTTACTCTAATGGTCAGTATTTCAATTTTCTTCTTATTCTTATCATGCCACTGCAATTCACACTGAATAAAAGAATCAACGTAAAAAAAGACCTGCTGAAGAAAAGAATTAGTCTCATTCTACTCTTTCATATCTTTAATTGCTCTCAATTTTAAAAATAAATATAAACAATTTATTATTTTCTTAACAAAATAACAGGATCAAGAGGGATTTCCCTTTCTCCCTCAAAGAAGAGAGATCCATCATCACCAACGTACCAACAAGGCTGTTGCTTCCCTTTCTCCCCCAAAAAGACTCTTATCACAAGCATTATTTCTCCCAAAAGCAAAGCAAAAGACAGAAACGCAAAAGAGAGAAATGATGAGCTGGATTTGGATAATGTAAATGAATGGGGAGATATGAACAAGAAGATGGTTGGAGAAATAAAGGAGCAGCAAAGGAAATTAAAAAAGGCGTTGAAAGAGCAAGAGAAGGTGAGTAAAGAAGCAGCCAAAATGGTCCGATTGGTCAAACACAGTTCTGCTCGCATGACTCATGATATTAATCATGATGATTTGTTTAGTGATGATGAAGATGATGATGATGATCACTTCTCTAAAATATGAATTTTTATTATTTTCAAGTAATTTTGGTAAAAGATTTGGTTGTTTTTAGAACAGGGATGAAAGAAAGAGAATAATGAGATAGAGATTAGAATGGATGATAAATAGACGGGCTTTCTATTATAAAAAGAGGGGTGTGAATTGTGTGATTCCAACAAAGTTTAATGAAGTAGTTTTGCAGGTTCCCTTTTCTTAGTACTCATGATTTTCTGAGTAGGCTATTATTAACTTCAAAAAAAGATTCAAAGACCTGCACACCTGCACGAATTAAAAAAAACAACATTTAATTTTATACATATACGCAAAAATAGAAAATAAAATCGATGTATAAAGATAAAATCATAAAAGTACTTAAAACCTCTTTGTTGTAGCAAAAGAGAAGCATCGTGAAATAAATCCCTTGCTTTTGTGTCTGGACTGCATCCTTCCAACTCCATTTCTTTGTATATTTCCATTACCTAACAAAACCGTAAATTTAGGGTTTAGGGTTTAACTATTAGTTATTTGGTTGATTTAAAATTTTGCCAAGAATAAACAGAAAACCTTTTCATATAGTTTGGCTCGCATGAATGCTTTCATCAAAGTTGTGTACGTTACCACATCTGGACTAATACCCTAAAAAACTCCAAAAAAAATGTCAACTATATGTAATATATTAATTAAACATAAATTAGTAAGAAAGTCATACATAATACATACAGAATCCTTAATATGTTGAAAGACAGCAAGAGCCTCTAAATGCCGTCCAGCTATCCCAAATGCATTCATTAACAAATTGAGCATCACAAGATTCACTTCTATTCCTTCTGCTTCCATCATTTCAAGTATTTTCACCGTTTGTTCACACAAACCCTAGTTCAATTTCACATTGTTTATCAATCATAAAACATGTTACTTAAAAATGACTAAATAAATAAAAGAAAAATAATGTGACATACAATGTTACTTAAAAATGACTAAATAAATAAACGAAAAATAATGCGACGTACAAGTTGTGCATAAGCATTAGCCAACGTGCAAAAAACCCTAGGAGATAGAACGATTCCTTGTGATTTAATAGAAGCAACACATTGTTCTGCCTTGGTAAAATGACCGTATTGCCCATATATATCAACCAAAATCGCATATATAACCCCTTTTTCCTTATTTCCTTTTTCTTTCATGCTCTCAAATAACTCTCTAATCTTTTCCCATTTACCTTGCTCGCCTAAAAGCCTTATTATCGTAATAAATATTTTCGGATCCGGATCCAAACCATGTTCTTGCATTTGCATAAAAAACCTGATAGCCCGTTTTAAATCGCCAGCCTTACAATGCCACTTTATAAGAGAGTTATATGTAACAATATCAGGTTTGAACCCTTTGTGAGACATTTCATCAAACACCTTTACTGCGCTATTTAATTGTCTGTATTTTCCCAAAGTATCAATTATACCGTTGTAAATTCTCTTGTTGGGTTTAATATTTAACTCTTCCATCTCCATTAGAAGCTCCATTGCTTTCTTCCACATTCCATTATCTCTGTACAGCTTAATCACTCTGCTGTAAACAAAACAATCTGACTTGATTCTGTGTTTCTTCATCTCTCCAAGAACCCACCATGAATCCTCTAATCGACCAGCTTTGACGTATGAATCCAAGAGAAGAAGATAAGTCTCTCTGTTTCGTTTCACTCCATCTTTATCCATCTCTGCCAACAAACAATCAGCAAGATGTAACTGACCCTTTTTTAAAAACGCACTTAACAGAGCATTGTACTCATTGGAGCCGAGTCTAAGTCCCAAACACTTCATTTCCGTAAAGATGACTTGGGCCTCAAGAGTTCGACCTGAATCGCCAAGGCAATTGATTATCTTTCCGTAGGAAGAAATGCTTGGACGCATCATTAGAGACGCCTCCATTTCGGTCAATATTTCCATGGACTTGTCTATTTCGCCATTGGAGCAGTGGAACTGGATGAGCTTGTCGTAAGACTGCCATGAACGTTCTTCCTTCTCCTCCTCTTCTTTGATAACTAACCGTGAAGAAAGATGGCGTTTGGGCAGGGAGAAAGCTGCTCGTGGTGGGGTTTTGGAGAACTTACATGAACTGTTTCTTGGTAGAAATCCAAGTGCGAAGAATGGTTTAGGAAATTGAGGAGCGAAGAGCTGAGATATCATGATACATGCAACTGTTTGTTACTCTTCTCTTTCTCTCTGAGTCTGCTCAACTGTTTGGTAATGGCGTGGTGTAGATTAAGTTGGGATATAAATGGTGGGCTTGAACTTATAAGATGCAAGGCCCATTATTGTACCAGGCCAGGCTTAAGAATTTAGTCAGGACAGAACTTTTCTGCCAAGACATTTTTCCTGTTTTAGAGCCGAGTAAAATATAACAGTATTTTAATTTTAAACCTCCTGAGATTAGCCTCGAATAATAAGTTTCAGATAAAAAATTAAAAAATTGGGTATTTAGTGTATACTTTTAATATTTAGATGTTATTTTATCAGTATTAGCCTTCAAATTGTGGGATTACACGGGAAAAAAAAAAAAAACTATTTTGCATGTATTTTTTTTTTTGAAACTGCAGTATAGGTGATAGTCTACTGAGATACTCCATTAAAAAATAGTAAAAAGTTTAATACAAATAATACAATCAACCGTACTCAAGAACTAAACCCTAGATTGAAACCAAATAAGCCAAAAAAAGTTAAGTTTGCCTCAAAAAAATAAAAATAAATAAGTAAATAAGCCAAAAAAAAAGAAGGAAAAACAAGAGGTCTACGTCTGAAGCCAGAGTTTGGTATCAGCTTCAGCTAATAACGAGTTTTTGCAACAAAAAAAAATTGAGCAGTTTTACATGCCTTGGACAGTTAGAGTGACACGGACTTATGAAAAATATGTTTCTTTAGACGGCTTACCTTTTTGAATAGTTAGCCAAATAGTCAAGTTTAGGCTTGAAAAGAGAAAGAGTACCCACTTATACTTATGCTACCTAAAGGGATGAGTGGAGCACCAGTAAGTATAGGCAATGAAACTAGTACCAGTCAAATCCAATCGAATTGAAAAAGAGAAAAATACTTCAAATTATGAGATTATGTGGTATCATTGAATATTTGAGTATTTTGAATGGGTTAGCCTTCAGATAATTGAGTTTTTGATAGAAAGATGAAAAATTAAGTTGTTTACGTATGTTACCTTTCCTTTTCTTTTCTTTTTTTTCTTTTTTGAGAGAGAGAGAGAGAAATGTGGTAGGCTCAAATCTCCTATATACGCACATGATTGCATTAATAAAAGAGTTACATATGTTACCTTTCAAATTATGATATGGATATATGCAAGGCTAAGGATTGACACTTGACAGAATATGATATATCATGACTTGAATTTATCTCTTTTGAATCTTCTATTATATCTATGTGTAGACTGTTATAATTCAAAATTTTG
Source organism: Juncus effusus (assembly GCA_027726005.1). Classification (NCBI taxonomy): domain Eukaryota; kingdom Viridiplantae; phylum Streptophyta; class Magnoliopsida; order Poales; family Juncaceae; genus Juncus; species Juncus effusus. The sequence goes on along the minus strand of CM050906.1, from coordinate 8,989,672 downwards.
CACTAGGGCATTTTAGTCATTTTGAAACATTTATGCATTTCAAAAGCTTCTGAAACTACCTTTTTAAATTCCTGATATTATAATAAAAGTGTAGAAACTAATTTCATTAAAATTAGAGTTGTATTTTGAAAATCGTGAATAAATTAGATTTGAGGATATAAGTATAAAATGTCAGTATCAGTTTCTTAATTCCTTTGTATTCCTTGTTGTCCATTGAAAAATAGTTATTATGTCTTAAATTCAGATTTTGAATTAATTGTCATTTTGGAAACCTACATTTCGTTTCATTTCCTTTGCCACTATTGAAGTATATAAAGCAAGGCTTCTCCATTTTCTTCTTATTCGCTTTCTGTGTCCCTTCTTTTCTTTGTACCTCTGAGTCTCTGACCCACACGAAACAGAGAAAAGTTAATCTCCATTTCTCATACCCTCAATTTTCCTGTTGAACACGGCCTTGGTAGACTAGTAAAGAGAAGTAAGGAATAGAGCATACAGCCAAGTCTAATCAATAATCCTCATATTATCTTGTGTTATCCGATCCATATCTCTCACCTTGTGATCTATAGCTGTAAGTTATTCTATTAATTGTTTTCATATTTGTTTTATTATATTTTAATGGTTAACCAGAGTTGTCGTATTACTATTCACAATAATAAGTAAGATTATTTTTCACACCAATTAACTCGTGTATTGCATCAGCCAAATATATCAAGTAATTTATTTTAAATTCCGTCAGATTATTTAGATGTTGAATTTGTACTGTTTAATTTAGATTAGTGGTGATGACCATAATTAGTTAGGCTTGCCAAGTGTGTATATTGAATCAAGTCATATTACCTTCTTACAAATCAATCATGTGGTCTATACCAATCATGCCGACTAGAATATTATTCTGAGTGAAACCTTAAATATCTCATAATCATGCACGCAGTTATTGGAAAGGATTTTAAACAGTGTTAAATATCTCAAGTTTACTACTTTGGAAAACAACTGAAATCAGACTTTAATTAAATTAATTAGATCCCAATTTCGAAGAATTCGGTGGAAAAGAAGTGAAGGAAAGTCAGAAGCTCGATCATCTGTAGGTCATTATCGTCGGTTACGTTCTTTTCAAGTAAGGTTTTGCTCGTATACGTTTTCTCCTGGCTATTTATTTTCATAAAAACTAATAAAAAATATATTTAGTAAATTATAAATTTGATTCCTTTATATAAGTAGAGCTTGAGTTGTCAAATTAAATATTTTATTAATTATGAGAATATAATATTTGAGAATATATTATAGTATATTTTGAGAATAATTAGTTTTGCGGGATATATTTTGTGATGTGGAAAGTTAAGAGTTAGAGTGTGACTCAGCCGTACTTGGAAGGGTAAGTCTGTGTGTGCTGGAATCCAAGGCCACTGGTCCGCTAGTGAGAAATATTTAAAGTAATATACCTGTACTTGAAAGGGTAAGTCTGTGTGTGGTGGAATCTAAGGCCGTTGGTTAAATTTAGATGTGAGGCCGTACTTGGAAGAGTATGTATGTGTGAGGTGGAATCCAAGGCCATCGATCACCTAACAACGAGCTCGGAAAGACATTCATTTGTGGCATACTCGAAGCTACAGAGCCTGATCTAAAATGTATATGTATCGTGATAAAGAGAAAGTGAATATCCCAATCTAAAAGAACTTTATTTTATTTATCGATGTATAATATTTTATATACATAAATAATATATTTATATTAAGATGACTTATTTTGTAATTACTAATATTTGTGTAGCGTATACGACTGGGCTTGCATATCTTACTGAGTATTTTTGTACTCATCCCCTTCTATTTATTTCTATGCCCAGGTCAGGATCAGTAGCTTGGGGTTGTGGTGAGAGTGTCGACGCATCTTTAAATAAATTTCTATTATTTAATAATTAATAAATGAGAAACTTATTAGCTTGATTAAGTTGTAGTAGTTGATTTTAATTGAATAAATGTTATCTAGTACCATTTTGAATGTTATGGATATATTATGTGTAGACTAATAATATTTGTTACACTTCTGTCCTTAAAACGGGATATAGGTCTATATCATAGACCTCTTTAGACTTTCAAATATCCAAAATGCACACCTCTTTAGACTTTCAAATTCCATTCTTTGACTCACCACAATAATCTTTCTATGTTACAGAACACTTTACCAAAATTTAGTAAAGAAAAAGTACAGTATCTCAGCAGAGTCAGGCACAAATGATACAGAAATATGCGAATAATACCCCTAGCAAGGATATGTTTCGAAGCACTCTTCGTTTCACAAACATAAGAAGAAAAATGTCCAAATGAATTTATAACAAATTTCATTGGCATCTTTGATTTTAGCTCATATATATTATTTCACTTTTTTTAATTGAAGAACCCTATCCTACTTAACACAACAAAGTCTACCTCAAAAGTGTACAATTTAGACCTTTGAAAGTCTAAAGATCACATAGAGAAAATCTAATGAGAAAAATATTACATTAGGTACCCGTCCACAACGGTCTATGTACACTTCTCTCTATATAAATAGTCTTCTTTATTGCTTTCTCTATATGCACACACTCCTCTTCTATAAAAAAAAAGACCCCTCAGTGGTAAAACAAATACATTATTTGCCATGTCCAACTCGCTAAGATTCATTGCTCGACGTAGCAAGCCAGTGTTGGTGGCGCCATCTCAACTAACTCCTCATGAGTTCAAACCCCTCTCGGATATCGATGATCAAGAGGCTTTGCGGTTTTACAGATCCGTCATTTTGTTTTATCCAGATGGCCCTTCCAAGGCGGGCCTCGATCCTGCCAGGGTCCTAAAAGAGGCTCTCGCCAAGGTCCTTGTGTATTATTATCCTTTGGCCGGAAGACTACGCGAGTTCGTAAACAGAAAGTTGGTGGTGGAGTGCACGGGCGAAGGGGTTGTTTTTGTGGAGGCTGATGCTGATGTCAGCCTCCGAGATTTTGAGGGCAAGCTCACTCCTCCGATTCCTTGTGCTGAGGAGCTTCTTTGCCTACCTGAGAGTTCCTCGGCAGTCGTCACCAACCGTCCGTTGTTTTACTTTCAGGTCATTAATTAGTCATCAAATTTTTTTGCCTACTTAAGTTATAATAAAAAAAAATTGACAGTCATGTTGGCACCAAAATAAAAGCAAGAGAAAGAGTTTTTCTCTATTCAATAAAAAAAATTGACATTCATTAAACTAAATTCTAACCTTACATATGTATAATGTTCAGGTGACGAGGCTGCTTTGTGGTGGTTTTACCTTCGGCATGCAGATTTGTCATAGCATGGGCGACGCACCGGGCCTCATGCAATTCCTTATGGCCCTTGGTGAGATGGTGCAAGGTGCAGAGGCCCCCACCGTTCGTCCAGTGTGGGACCGACATCTGTTAGATGCCCGCGATCCTCCACAGGTCATGTACAACCACCCTGAGTTTGAGCCAATTACAAATCAAAACAAAGATAAGGTCGCAGCAAATGACAAAAGCAACATACACCATGCCTTTTTCTTCAGCTTCAAGGATATTGAGTCATTGCGAAGGATGGCCCCCCCGAATCTACAATCCAGATGCACCCGCTTTGATCTTCTTGCTTCCTTTGTTTGGCGTACCCGTACAATTTCACTTAGGTAAAGCGTAAATGATGAGATCCATGTACTGGCTAGTTGAATATCAATTGACATTATGTTGAGAATACAACTAAAGAAACAACTAAACGTGGCAGGTACGACCCGAACGACGAAGTTCGATTTCTCTTTGTCGTCAATGCACGCGGCTTTAAGCGTAAGCCGCCACTTCCTGAGGGGTATTATGGGAATGCTTTGATATATGGTGTGGCTACATCTAGTGTTGAGAAGCTTTGCAACAATGGACTCGGTTATGCATTGAAGCTTGTCATGAAGGCCAAGGAGAGGATAATGACGGACGATTACGTCCAATCGGTTGCAGACTATTTAGTGTTGAAATCTAGACCGAGGTTTACTACTGATTTTACATACATGGTGACCGATCAGACAAAAGCGAAGCTAAACACAGTTGATTTGGGATGGGGAAGGCCAGTGTATGGTGCTCCAGCTACCGTAACATTGGCAACATTTCACATGCCGATGAAGAATGACAGAGGAGAACAAGGCATCACCGTGCCAATGTGCTTGCCTTCCTATGCCATGGACACGTTTACGAGGGAGATGGAGAAACTATACAGTGCAGATCAATTCAGTGTAACCAACGCAAAACTTTGAAAAGACAAACATAATTTTGCAATTTAAAGAATCATCTCAACTAATAATTGTAATTTAGTTAAGTTGCTTAGGCCTCTTTTGGCATCAATTTCGTTCTATTTTTTGTTTTTTAAAAACAAAAAATAGTTTTTTGTTTTTTTTATTTTTGTTTCCAAAAAACTGTTTTTGTTTTAAGATTGAAAATAGTTGTTTGCCCGAATGCATTCAATATCTATTTCTAAAGCAAATTAAGACAACAAACTCATTATTTCCCAAAATAAGAAATCATTGTGGCATGAAAGGAAAAAAACAATTCAAAATATTCTTACAATAACATGTATGTTCCATAAATAAAATATTATAATAAGAATATAACTAGAATCATAACTTTATTCAAAAAATTAATAAAATCATGTGTGTAAATAGTTAAATATTTATAATTATATGCAACTTGCTATATCTATAACTCACTAATAAGATCTTCCAAATTTCTGAGATTCACTTGAATGAAATAAATTTTTTTTTTCTCAAAATATTAAATATAATAGTTAAAGAGAAACATAAAAATATAGCACATGAGTGCTTGATGGGAGATATTATCTTGGCTGTTAATTGAAGCCGTGGAAGAGACAAGGATATGGTTATGTCGTGCAATGAAGGATTTTGTGTATTTAGCATACAGCGACGCTTGAGAGAAAAACAAAATGGAAAAATTGGAAACGTAGAATCATCGTATCAATATTTCCCCTTTTTTTCGGCAAATAAGCAAAAAAAAAAGAATGGAAACTGACTCGACATACCAAACACATTTCAAATTTTTTTTTTAGAAAAATAAACGAAAAACAGGAAATAAAATCGTTCCCAAAGCATCCTTAATAATTAGGATCCTTATCTGTGTTTGTGAAACCCAAGGGCAGAGATTGGAAACCTAATGATTTGTGATTTTGAGGCCGAAAGAGTTTAACCTGGTCCAAGATTGTGGATACAATATATATTGGGCTGTTAGTCACGCTGACGACAAGGATGATGATTAAGTTTTTTGTTGCTTTGATTGATGAATAAGTTCTCTCTTAACCATGTACCTGCCTCTCATTTCTTTTCCCGTCCGGCTCTTAATTGTCCTTTTCTTGATTAAAATACTAATTATCCTTTCAATATCGCCTTCATGTCTATATGTTTGATTTACAGAGCCTACCGAATTAATTCATCCTTGACTCTTTTGTATGAAGCTGTGCCTGTGTGTTTGGCCACGCCTTTTCCAAATGCTGATACCGACTTTGTGAAAGTAAATCAGGCAACATTATTCACACAAAAATCAGCCGGACTTTAATTTCACCAACCCCCACTAAATGCTCTATTTCAATTCCAGGTGAAATTATAAACTTAGATTAGACTGGTTGGTCATATTGTGGGACAGATGACTGCTACTTTTTGTCCCTTTTTCACCTTTCACACCTGTAAATGCGCGCGACTACAACTTATTCTTTTTCTGATCACATTGGTCAAAGTTTTTTGAACTAATATCTTTAGGTCTATGCAATCGCAAGTGGATTTCCTGACCTAACCATTTAGGAAGAATATGACTGATCAGTGTTCACACAACAACTTAAATATATGACATGCTATTCTTCAATTTTCAACTACAAGCTCTTTCTGGAAATTAATTACTCATCCAAATTGGAATGTTGTACTTTTATTTTGGAGCTCATGCTCAAGACACCTCACTACACAAATATCGGCTATAAATAGCACCAATTGACCATTCACTTTGCACAACAACCAATCTTTTTTGACATAACAACCAGTCTAATATATAGAAAGCCTTTAACCAAAAGCGAGATTTAGTTATATCCACAACATGACATACACACTTCCCGCATCCTTCAAGGTGCACCGTCACGAACCCAAACTCGTACCACCGACTATTCCCACACCACATGAATCGAAGCCCTTATCAGACCTTGATGACCAGCAAGGCTTCCGTTTCTATAGTGCCGGCATTCATTTGTACAAAAACAACCCATCCAAGCTTGGCCAAGACCCGTTAAAGGTGATAGAAGAGGCGATTGGAAAGGCCCTCGTATATTACTATCCATTAGCAGGGCGGCTGAGAGAGGAGGCAGGAAAAAAGCTGGTCCTTGATTGCACCGGTGAAGGTATTGTGCTTGTCGAAGCAGAGGCTGAGTTGACTGCAAATGATTTTGCGGATGTGCAAGGCCCACCATTCCCATGTTTTGAACAATTCATCTACGACCCTGACAATGGTTCTGAGGTTGTCACTGATCGTCCTTTGCTCTATATTCAGGTTTTCATACATTTTCAATATATTTCCTTTTGAGGCTCACATATAATTTTTTAATTAATTTCTAGTGCATTCGTCATATATAAGATTTCGAATTTTGAGGATCAAATGTTGACATATTGGGCAATTGAAATGAAATGATGCAGGTGACAAGGTTGAAGTGTGGAGGGTTTGTGTTTGGGCAACGGTTTTGCCATTCTGTGGTTGATGCCCCTGGCGGCATGCAGTTTGAGATTGCAATTGGGGAGCTGGCTCGTGGTGCATCCGCTCCATCCATACTTCCTGTTTGGTCTCGTGAGCTCTTTAATGCTCGCAACCCACCACTTATCACACACTCTCATCCTGAGTTCAACGAGCCCTTTGGTAGTCCCATGGCTTCCGACCCGATCATGACCACCTCACCATCTGATGTTGTCCAAACCCGTTTCTTCTTCAGCTCCAAGGAACTTAACGCTATCAAGAAACACTTGCCGCCTCATTTAGCTACATCTACCTCACGCTTTGAACTGATCACCGCATGTATCTGGCGTAGCCGAGCCATGGCCTTGGGCTATGCACCTCATGATGAGGTGCGTGTCGCCTTTGTTGTAAATGCTCGTGGGAAGAGTAGCATTCCTATTCCCAAAGGATTTTACGGAAATGCCTTCTCCTATTTCGTTGCCTCATCCGATGTGGAGAGGTTGTGCAATAGCTCATTGGGTTACGCCCTTGAGTTAATCAAGAAGGCAAAGTCAGGAATGACTTACTCGCACTTGCAATCTCTTGCTGACATGCTAGTGATGCGTGGGCGGCCGATTTTTACGGTAACAAGGACATATATCGTGTCGGATATAAGTTATGCTGGGTTCAAGGAAGTTGATTTTGGATGGGGAGAGCCGGTTTACGCTGGGCCAGCAAAAGGAGGGGAAGGGCCCATAAAAGGTATCGCGAGTTATTTTTCAAGGGGGAAGAATGAAAGAGGGGAAGATGCTACGGTTGTTCCGATTTTCTTACCGGCTTGGGCCATGGAGAGATTTCAGTCTGAGGTACGCAAACTCACCACTCTACCGCCTTTCGATTTGAGCGAAGTGATTTAGTCATCATGTTTACTGTGGAGACGAATGTAATCAAAATATCAAATAGCTGGGTTGATGGATAAGTTGAGAGTAGTAAAGTAGAAGTATACTTATATATTGTACTATTTTTATCCGTTTTATGATAGTCTTGTTAGCTTTGTGGGGGTAATGTATTGTATTATCTTCTTTCTTTTTTTGAGTAAAATCTTATTTTTGACACAGTATATTGTATTATCTCAAGTGTCTCTGTCTGCAACAGAAGTGAGCAAATTTAATAACTGTTACTGTTCAATGATACAAAAGAAAGGGAGCAGACAAATTTCAACTTCCTCTCTGTACAGGCATAAACATTCTGCTCATCAATCAGTCTATCTGCTTCTCTCTATCGTAAACACTAGATCTAGAAACAAAAAAAAAACCCAAAGAAACAAATCGTAACTATTCTAATAATGCGAGCTGCAGTCTCTAGCGACTGCAGTTCCATTAGAAATAAAGAACTGGAGGTGGCACGAGAGTCGTGTCCAAAACTTAACCGAGATGAATATCCCCACTCTCCACCTTGTCCTTGCCTTGCCGTATATTCCAAATTGCACAACTCCTTTGTTAAGTTCCTTTTCCATTTCAGCCTTGGAGAATTGATCCAATGGTATCGGTGTCGATCTTACTGGGTAGTTCAACACTTGTGAATTATTTCTATACACCTGCCAGATATAAGAGGTCGTGAGTTCAAACTTTATATGCACCAACAATGAGCAAAATAACAATTTTCTTTCTATTTAAAATAATTTCTCATTTGAGGAACTTAAAAAAAAATTATAAATTAACTAGGTCATTAGATGATTAATTACTTAGTACCTACCTCAAAAGGATAAGCTTGCAATCGTGCAATATCGACCCCATGGAACTGAACGGCCAGCGAGACATCTGAAAAGCTTGCATCGGCCTTATTGTTAGTATTCTCTGCTAGAATAATAACGGACATGTCAACATCAAGCGTGCCGTATTGGGTGTAGACCAAGTTGTTGAGATGGGCTTCATTCACTACAAGATGCGGCATCTTCGGTTTGTAAATCAAGTAAACGGTGAAAACTGCAACTCCACTTACTATGATGCCGATAGAAAGGATCGTGCAGATTATTCCGACCGCCCATATAATCGGGCTCGTGCGTTGGCCCTGATCCATCACAAAACGCTGTGGACGCATTTTCTGATCCATTGTATGGATGAGTAGGATTTAGGATGTTAATGTGTGAAGTAGGATAATGTATGTTGATTTTTGGGATATGCATGGAATGGAAGGCATTAGTGTTTGATTTTGGGGGCTGGCTGGCCAATTGGCTTGTGGGTTGTGGGACAAGGTTTGGTATCTTCTTTGCTTTGACATGTTTCATAGCTATGAATTATACCATCCTTCCCTTACTGGAGTTGCCTCTCTCGAAGGATTCATAATAAAAAATTGGCTGCCTTCATGTTAATTTGAATCTTGCCAGCAGTTCAAAGAGTAATAAATTGGGGATTTGGATACTTGAAGTGTAGTTTGTGTATGCTCATTTAATTTGGATAGTTGAAACACGTAAATCGGCCCAAGCAAGTTTTTACGAAAGGCCTAGGGAAAATAATTCTTAAGAACAGAAAGAAAAAAAAAACTGAAATATGATATTTTAATGGGCTTAACCTTGACTTCTTTATATCTTTTTGGGCCTAATAATATTGTATGATATCTTAATGGGCTTAACCTTTCCTTCTTTATATCATTCTGGACCTAATGATAGATATTGTATGATATTTTAATGGGCTTGACCTGACTTCGTTATAACTTTCTGGGCATAATTATACTTGTCCTAATGAAACAGAAACTATCATTCTTTTTAAGCAAACGCTCGGAGCATTCATTTCACGAGGGAATACAGTCCAAGTTATAAGGATGAAACTAGGGATACGATAGGATGACCTGTACTCAGAGGACAGTTGAAGGTTCCGTGTGAAGTTAAAGTTAGGTTAGCAATTAGAAAAACCATTGTACAAACTGATAAAAAATAGTTATAAAAAAATTTGCATTTGGAAGAGGAATTTTCAGCCCGCTTGCAATTGGCATTACAAATACCACTATTAATATCGTTGTTGTATTAATTTTGACTAGTTTTCATACACATGTGAGAAAAATTGCACAATGATGTCAATGTTGAAACAAGACTTGACATCAATTAATTTTTCACCGAACACTACAACAAAAACACTCCATATCACTGTTTTATATAGACGAAAGCAAAACCGTGTTTATGTTATCTTTTTTTTTTTGGACCCTCATTAACACGATTTGAATGTCATGTAAACCTTACTACGGTTTATGTGGCATACCGGTTAAATGCGACACTCTCTAACACGGTTATTGAAAAACCGATTAACTTTTTCCTGGTTTATGGAACCATGGGAAAGAAAAAAATTCGATTTTTGTTAACACAGTTATTTAAGAACCGGGGATAAATATTTTCCCAGTGTTGTTGGAACCAGGTTTTTAGAAATCAGACTTTTCAAAATGGAAAGCAACACCTTAAATCCCTCTCATTCCCTCTCTTCTGAGACCACGGTTTCGAAACCGTGAGAAGGCGTGCGTTATCACGGTTTACACTGTATTTACGAGCAATAGTAACCGTGTAGAGGAGCATCTCTTCTTGTAGTGGAAGCATCAAATACTACATTCTAATTCTAAATTTCTACATTTTATAATGGTGCATAGTGCTACTCTCTTTCTTTCCAGCCTGAAAATGGTTGAGCTTCCTCTTATTAGCTGTCGAAACCCTTACTGAAATGGTGGTTGATAAAAAATGATAGTGGTTGATTAACTGTGCGATTTATGTGGCTCTCTTATTGTAAATGAAATTAAAATTTAGATGTTTATTTAGTATGTTGGTTAGTTGGATTAGACAGGAAATGTTTGTAAATAGACTATTTTATTTGATCAGTGAAAGATCTACTTAGAATGGAGGTTTTCATATGGTGATTTAAATAAAATCGAGTACTCATCCAGGATAATCTGAGAAGGCGAGGGATAATGATAGTTAACAGATGCTCTCTTTGCCGCCAAGAGCTAGAATCAGCTCAACATTTAGAGTCAGTTCAATATATTATATTATGAGTTTTTATATGTTGCTGGACTCCTTGATCAGACGGTTCTAAGCAGAAAAATCAGATCCGCGACTACTTCTCTTTCCATTTCAAACCATCGCCAAAATCATGTAAACAATCTTATAAAGGTAAAATAGTAATCTCAGTGCATGGGTCATTCTTTCTTTTTCTATTATATTCTTCTCCTCTCCAGTAGCCTTCCTCTCATCCCTGTCACGTTCAATGGTGATGAAACCTGTCTCGTCTCTCTCCGTCTGCCCGAGCTCAACCCACAATCTGTTTCTCACTTGTTTATAACCTCCACCTCCTCTTCCCTCTCTGGATTGATGAAGCTCAGTGAAAATGGATGAAGGAGGCGAAGGTGGGCGGAGCTCAGGGTTTCTCTCTGTCGCACATCTCCCTCTTGTTCTTCCCAAACTCCGTGTTTACAGCATGACGCCGGAACTATGTATAATAAATCAGGTGGTGGACAAAATATGGATAACAAAGGGCATTATGAGATGCATCATAACAAAATTTCAGCCAAGCAAGTCTAATTTGGTTTCTTTATAAAACCGATTAAACAATTAGTTTGAGAGAAACCCAATTGATCTTGAAATTGTGTAATTAAGCGTCAACTGTTGTCGAATCAAATAAATTTATCCTTAATTGACAAAGTCTAAGTTTTGCATTGATGAACTGATTTAGGTTAAAATATAAATTATTTGAGAAATGTATTTATTTTTCGTGACTTATGGTTATTGTGTTATGGTTTAACTATAGTTCTCTGTATAAAAGGAATATTGTTTTTTTTTTAAGGATATTCTTTTGAGTTGTTTGTAATGGAGAAAGAAATAAATTCATAATTTTGTGTGAATTTTAATGTTAATATACTATTTTGTGAGTTAATATATATTTTTCCGAGCAAATGCATCATTTTTATTGTCAATAATACCATTTTTTATGCCAATATATTATTTTCAATCATGATATATTTTTTTAAGTTCTAATATATTATTTTAGAAATGTCAACACAAACTTTTAATGTGAAAATATCATTTTCACAGTCAATGTATCGTTGTTGAACTCAATATATTTATTAGTCTGTTGATAAGTCGTTTTTGTGTAAGTATGATATTTGGTACCAATATGTCAATTAGTCTAAATATATCATTTTGTGTATTTTAGTTCATTTTATTTTTAGTATTTTATTCTTCTTCAACGTAATTTTAGATGTTGATTGAATGCTAGTATTTTAAAATTTATGTCTGAATATTATTTTTTGGATGTTGAATAAAAAATTTGGATAACAATGACATACATATTTTTTAGTGTCAATATATGTTTTTAAGTTATAATGTATCTTTTTTACATCTAATATACTATATTTTGTGACAATATAGATTTTGTGTTATAATTTTAATATTAATATTAATATTTTATTTTGTGTGTTGTGTTGATCTACTATTTTGTGAGTTTGAGAAGGAGCAAAAGAGACAAGAGAGAGGATTGCGTGAAAAAGATAAGGTGAAATAGAGATGATGAAATGGAGACGTGAGAATACAAGTGGGGAAAATATTGAAAATATTAAAATAAGGAAACGGGCTAGTATATAATTGTGTAATTAATTGATAATTACCCGAATTACCCCTTTTGATTTGGAGGGCATAGATTTAATCCATCATAAAAGTTTAAAAAAAAGTTTGAGCTACATATAAGAACTCTCATCTTATAAGTATTCCCCCCCCCCCAAATTCTAGCATCCAAGGGAGGGGTTTTAAGAGGCCACGTCACCCCATTTCCGTGACCGTTGGATGGGGTGATGTGGTTTGATATGGACCGTTCGATCGTTTAGAGTTTCTGTGTAGTTTCTGTGTAGTTAAATGATGTCAGAATATGATTGGTCGAAATTCGGTGTTCTGCGTTCTATCCTGATTTAGTGTGAAATGTCAAATCAAATATAATTAATTATTTTGAAAACTAAACTGTGTAACTTATGTGTTGTGAGTTATAATATCAATAACTGCCGAATACTCGCTACACATAATTCATTCCTAAATAATAATAATTTTTTTTTAAATAATGATTTATCAAAAAAAAGGGCCCACATGTCACTCTCTTTCTCTCTCCCTCAAATAAAAAAAAATAATGATTTTCAAAATAAAAATATAATTAATTATTTTGAAAATTAAACTGTGTAACTTATGTGTTGTGAGTTATAATATCAATAACCACCGAACACTTGCTACACATAATTCATTCCTAAATAATAATAAATTTTTTTTTAAAATAATGATTTATCAAAAAAAAAATGGGCCCACATGTCACTCTCTCCCTCGAATAAAAAAAAATAATGATTTCCAAAATAAAAAAAAGGTGGGCCCTCTTTCTCTCTCTCTCAAATAATTAAAAAAATAAATAAATAATTCATTTTCAAAAAAAAAAATGTGGGTTCCATGTGTCTTTCTCTCTCTCAGGTAATTTTTTTCCCAATATTTTATTTCAAAATATGATTTTTTTAGTAGCTCATTTTTTGTGAAAAAATGAAAAATAGAACAAGGATGATGAGATCTTTCATTCAGGATCTCAATTGTTATACTTTCGAACGCACCATTATGTTTTCTCATAATGACTTTCAATATCTCCTGTTTTCAATCAACTGGATTGAATATCACAATGTCAAATGACATTATGATTCATTCCTAAATAAAAATAAAAATAAAAATAATTTATCAAAAAAAATGCGGGTCTCATGTGTCACTCCTTTTATCTCTCCCTCAAGTAATTAAAAAAAGTAGATTAATAATTTTCAAAAAAAAAATGTGGGCCCTCTCTTTCTCTCTCCTTAAATAATTAAAAAAAAAGAAAATAAATAAATCATTTCTCAAAAAAAAAAAAAAGAATGTGGGCTCCATGTGTGTGACTCTCTCTAAGGTAATTTTTTCCTAACGTTTTCTTTCAAAATATGATTTTTCAATAGCTCAATTTAAAAAAAAAATGAAAAATATAATAAGGATGATGAAATCTTTCATTCAAGACCCCAATTATTATACTTTCGAACGCACCATTATGTTTTTCTCATAATGACTATTAAAAATAATTTATATAGATTTTTTATGATTATTAATTCATAAGATAAATTTAATGTATTAATTATTAAACAATAAAAATGATAAAAACCGCAGCGGAGCGCGGAAATTCTCCTAGTATAAATAAAGAGCTCTGCTTCCATACACCAAAACTTTTTGCAAGTATATTGATGGATTCAATCATAGCCGTTCAATTATGGAAGGGTATTTTTGTCAAAACAATCTATCCGGTCACTTAATCTCTCGTAAAAAAGGGAAAACAATTTATTTTCCCTCTCTTTCGCTTCTCACCATTTCCTCTCTTTCTTGGCCCGTCCATCTTATTCTCAAGCGATCTCCCCTGTTCTTCCCCTGTTCTTCTCCCTCCATTAATTTTCTCGTCACCCCTAAACACTCTCGCATCAGTCTTGTTCTGGGATCGGTAGATAATCTGGGTTGACTCATCCCACATATCAGCCACTTCTACATTATCTCGCGCGTCTCTCAGTTCACCGTAATATCTGGAATTGAGAATCGCCTTTCTTCCTAAGGTGGGGTTAGCAATTGAAGGCATCAAGGGGTTCGAATTGATCAACTAGCCTTGGTCTGTGACAAAACGTGCAGGTGGATCTCATAGTTGCCGGCCTTTCTTGCCATTGGTCCTCAATTAGGTTTTTTCCCTCTCTATTTACTTTGATTTTGTGGGTTTTTTTTTCATATTTTGTTTGTTGATTTTTTGTTGTTTTGGATAACAAGAGAGGAACGTAAAGATGCCTTGTTTGTTAATATAATTGTCCTTACATATTGTTAATATAATTTTTGTTCTATCTAGTTGTGATGATTAACAGAAAATGAATTAGTTTTGTAAAGAATTATAATAATCTGAGTATTTAAAAATTGAAATTAACTGGCACAAGATGCAATAACTATGCATAATTTGACCTGAATTTAAGGGCGCCCAAATATGCGTGAAAAGATCTAACTTTTTGGAAAAATCTGACTCAAAAAAACTTTTGGGAAAAATTTGAAGATCGAAATATCTGTTTCAATTTGCATTGTTGTATATAAATGAAAGAAACAATCATATCCTTCTTTTTTATACCTCTTTAGCAAAGTTGCTTTCTTTTTATTTTTTTGAAAATAAACAAATGGCCTCTGTTGTTTTGCTAGTAGTTTCGAACATGTCTTTTAAGTTTTTCATCTGTGTATGGTTTCTATTTTGTGATATATACAGAATTCAGCTTTACAACTTTTATTGAACATTTCTCAAATTCATGTGCAAATCAAGTTTCTGACAAAAAAACTCGTACATTTCTATTTCCAGTTTGTACTTTAAATTGTTATGTAGCAGTAATTGCAATATTTACTTCCATTTGACCATATCCATTTTTATTATTGTTGTAATGTTGTTCCAGTTCTACAATGCAAGGAGGTAGTGCCAGAGTGATGGTCAAGGATGAAAACCATGGCGATTGTAGCATCAGAAGAAGATGAAAACATTGTTCAAATGATTTTCTCATCAGAGGAGGCAAAGTATTCTTCAATAGTTACATGCACAAAGAAGTCGTGGAAATACAAGATATTTTCGCTGGTTTGTATGCTCGCGGTTACCGTGAAGGGAAATTTTTTCATCTAGAAAATCGACCAAGAGAAGAGCGTGTTCAAATTTTTTCGGCTGCTTACGGCTTAATTGTGCTGAAATAGTGTTAATTAGGTTGTTACGATCGATTGGCTTAAATTAGGGTTCAATGAGGATAAATAATGATGGACTTGGATTAACTTCGGCTGGAATAGAGTAATTTATGACTTTAATTAATTTGGTCTAAATTAGGTTAAATATGAGGCATACTTGTACAATTAAGGATAAATCACTAAACTAAGATCATATCATGGGTGATAATTTGTAAACTAATTCAAATATCATTGACATGGACCCTGCAATTTCCAACGATACAGTATTAATTGCAGTAATTAGTGTAAACTAAAACTAAAATGGAACTATTTTTAATGTACCAGTTTGCTCTTGAGACTCCACAGTATTACTTGTGGTGATGGAGAGATGAAAATTGGTTCTTTGAGATCATAAAGAACATCTGATTGCTTAGATAGGGTGGGAAAAGATAACAGACTTGAAGAAAATGGAACAGAAGCAAGAGAAAGGTGTTGTAGTTGGAGGAATGGATGAGGCATGTGTTAAGTTTTGTATAAGATAAGAAAAGTGGCCTTGGGCATCATTCATGCTGAGAAAAGAGAATCGGGCGCCAATTGTATGGTCTGACCAATGTAATATGTGGCAGTTTTGTTTCAAACTAGGATTTGTTATATAAGCATTTTTTTTATTCATGATGTACTGAATGCGATTACTGTCATGAGATTTTTCTGTCATATGAGATTTTTTTTCTGTTTCTTCAATATGCTTATTGATTTGATTGATTGATTCTACGAAAATGCTGTTGTATGAATATAAGTTGTTTAGTTTTGCATTTTTTATCAAGCATGAATGGATGTGTTATGTTTGATAAAAGTTTTGTAAAAAAAAATATAATGATAATGAATTAGTTTGTATTTGAGTTTATTGTTTGGATTTCAGATTATAGTGATAATGAATTAGTTTTGATTTGATTTGATGTTTCTGATATAAGATCCAAAAAAAAGTACAACAAAAGGAAACAAATTCTATGAAGTACAACAAACCAAAACATTACCTCATATCAAAACCAAAATACCAAAATTAATATTTGTTTTTTCCAAATGAACATAAAACATAATCAAATATTCAAATATAAGTATTTAATTATCTTTAACATATCTATATGGATACCATACAACAAAATATAATGCCAAAATTAATATTTGATCTCAAAACAAACATACAAAATAATCGTTCTAACTTAAAATTATACAATATAACAAAATAATTCTACGAAATTAAAAATCGCACATCCGACGTGATCCGACACACTTATTTGCCACCGCTAATTAAAATACACATGAAATTATCAAATACCGAGCTTTTCTCTCTTTCATGGCTCTAAACCCTCCTTTAATCTCTTGAAGTTCTACGCAGCCTTCTCTATAAACTCCATCCACTAGAACAGTTGAAACAATGTGTGAATTATGTGAACAGACATTTCATCAAACAGTTTCCGCGCATAATCTAATTCTGCCAATTTAACAACTATTATAATAGCAGAACTCATGGTATGCACACTCAGGTTTAAGACTAGAATATTTTCCATCTCAAAAATTATGTGTATTGCTTTCTTCAACCTCTTGATCTCAGCAGAGCATTCAATCAAACACTTCTTGACCCTTGAGCCTCTTCTCCAAAATTGAAAGAAGAATGTTATTGGAAAGAGGGGTCCATTCTTTAGAAGGAAAGAAAAGAGGAGTAGGAAGGAACTCAGATGACAAGTTTCAGCATCTGACGAGTAGGCGTGGCGCGAGTCGTTAGCTTCGGCATTTGAACTTGCTGCATGGGAAGCTTTAATGGAGAGATTGGGAAGAGAGGGTAAGACGGAGGACATGGAGGCGATTATCTCTCCATTAGAGGACGAGATGAGATGGTAGAGAGAGGAGCATATCCAGATCAAAAGAGAGAGAGAAGAATGAGGGGTCATCTCGCTAAAATGACTATTATACCTTTTTTTAAAATAAATTCGGTAACTGGCTACCAACAATTTTAACAGGGTAGTGAAACACTTTTACCGGCTGGTTAACTTTAACGAGTTTTTCAATTCCATCTGAGCCGCTAGATACAATGAAATGCACGGTCCAGAAAATTTTAATGTATTGAAGCATTTCCCATAAATAAAGAAAAGATAGAATTCAATTGATGCAATGGTGACACAATGGATGACTATGCTATTCAATAATTCTAATCATCACTTCATTTGTTTATATTAACAAAATGTCAACGCAGGATTTGGTTGTTTCTTGGAGAAAAATTCAGCATTTGGCAAACTGCAGTTTTTCATGGGCATTGACCATGTTTTCCTACGTGACAATATAATATCTGGCACAGTTGCATTTGTGCCCCTACAAACATCAAAATATGACATTACACCGTGTACGTTTACATATAATAAAAGTTCAAGCATAGGGAATGCTATCATATCCATCACTTCTTAATTTCTTAAGAAAATATGTAAATCGTTTGTCTACGTCAATTTTTTAGGGCAAAAATTCTTCCATTCTTAACTAAACAAATAAAAGTGACAATGACTATTTAATCCGTAACATCTTAATTCACGTACAATATAAACTGTACCAACTATATTATGAGTTTCTATCATTTTTGAAGAAGTATAAAGAAAAAGAAAAAGAAAAAGAAAAAAAAGGAGATAATATACATGTTTTTTTTTGCAAGACATTGTTTTTTTAGGCATGAACATATTTTCGAGGCATATTCATGATATCTATGACTGTCATTTAGAGATCAGACATGGGAGCGATAGTCTTTTCCCTGTAAATAAAAAAAAATGTTTTTTTAAGCAAATAAACAAAATTTAAGCAAAAAAAAAATGTTTTTGTTTGACGTGAGGATCAATCGAGAGACTAGGCAAGATGTATATTCACATTGATCAAGCAAATAAAAAAAAATTTAAGCAAAAAAAAAAAAAAATTGTTATTGTTTGACGTGAGGATCAATCTAGAGACTAGGCAAGATGTATATTCACATTGATCACAATTCACACGTCATGAAATAGAAAATAATAATGGAAGCTTCATTGAGTCCTGTTTAATTGCGATTTCCACTATATATACATGAACCAAGTCAAAAAACACTTATCCATGAAGTCATTCCAAAAGACAGCTTCTAGCTAGGCATGGTCTAAATTTAGCTCTTAGGCTGAACAATTTAGATTATATTGGTTTTTTCCATTCAACAAGCTGGATTTCTTGCTGAATCAAATTGATATTTTGCCGTGACAAACGAATTAACTTGTATAATTAGACACCATAAAATAACTGTATAGTACAAACTGTAACATTCTTTATCATTCTTTATTATATTTTATACTTGTAACGTAAAAATATTTGCACATAAAATTTAATTTATTGAAAAAGTAATTAATCAATTTCTTTTTTTTTGAGACACCCAATGAGTTGTTAGACTTACTAATTGAGTTAAATTGCATTTACCGTGACTCGAAATTGAGCCTCCTCCAAAGTTGACGAGATGTCTTATCGCTTGAACTAGCAAGTTTTGGTAAGTTATATATTGAATCTTTGCCAACATGATCCAACACAATATTTATAAAGTCCATTCTTTAAATCTCAACCCCTTATATCTATACCCAACAAACTCAAATAACTATATTATAAGTTATTAGAAATTAATTTTGTATAATTTAAATTAAGAAATAAGTAGAAGACTTTTCATATGAATTATTAATTATTGTAGTTACTAGTTTATTTTTACCTTAATAATCCAATGGGTTGAATCTAAAAAAAAAAATACCTTAAATAAGCTCATTGAATTTCTCCTTGTCAAAATATCAAAAGTTGGACCCAATCCACCTAAAGTTTCCAAATACACGGAGAGAAAAAATGATAAAGAAAATTCAAAGGGATTCTCTCTCCTTATAATAAACCTTTTCTCCCAGAAGTCACAAGGGTCCTTCAAGCCATCCAATCTCTCTCCATTTCTCTTCTCTCACATGCAATAATCTCTCTCTCTCTCTCTCTCTCTCTCTCTCTCCCCCCTAATTTTTCTGATAAAGCAATGTTTTGCGGTACAGGAAGCTTCAAAACCCTAGAAGATGATCATGATCTATGCAAAACACCATCCACTCCAAGAGGAAATAGACGAAAATCTACTAGCAAAAACAACCCATTTTCTTCTCGAGGCCTAGACAAATTCTCCACGGTAGTATCAGAACTCGAGGCAAGAAAGGAGAAAATCATGGCTGAGGCCAGTTCACAAGGAGTAATCATGGTCAAATTCATGCACTCTCAAACTAAGGACTGGATCCCAATTATCATTCATTTACCAGACTCTAAACGTGATACAAAAAAAGATCCAAAGAGAAATAACAACACAAGATCTGTACAATCCTTACCGGTATCGCCACGTGGGCAGGTACCACCATGTCCGCCGGCAAACAATGAAATAAAGGAGGATAACTCAAGGATTGAAGAAGTCAAGAATGAAAATATCATGAAAAGGAGAAATAGGGATTCCTTCTTGTCTTTGAGTAAAATGAGGCCTTCAACATATTGGCCATGGGCGATGGTAATTGTGTTAATATCCTTGGTGTTTTTCGGTAAAACTTTTGCGATTTGTTGCACTTCAATTTGGTGGTATTTGATACCAATTTTGAATGGTGAGGATGAAAGCCATGAAAGGAGATCCACGAAGAAGGATTTTAAGAGGACTTCAAGTGATAAAAAAATGGGGAATAAAATTGGAAGCCATTTGCTTGAACCGACATCACCGCCTAAAGGTGATCTTGTGTCTAGTAAGAAGGGGAAGACCGTGAGAATGTGTTCTTTTTAATACTTAAATCTCTACTTTTGGGGTTTGAATTTTGTTGGTTTCTTATTCGTGGCATCTTTATATTTAGCTTCTTTTTGATGCAAAATTGTAAATTAAGTATATAGTTGCTTCCACATGCTGGCTTATATTCAAGAGGGGGAAATCTCTCAGCCGCTTGAGGAGTATGTCCATAGTTTATTTTTCCTTTTTGAGTTGATTTTTCTGTTGATTTGTTCATAATAATGTGTAATATTGATATTATAACGAAAATGTTCAAAGTTCTCTCCGATCACTACAGAGAGAGATGTTCTTTTAATTTTGGATGCTAACAAATTTACGTGTTTGATTATTCAGGCTTCTGTCTATCTTCTTGTCTTTTACTTTTCTTTTTTCTGAAAGAGAAATTTCAGATTTGTATATACAAGAATGAAAAATAAATTTCAATTTTCTTTTTGAGATTCTAACCAAAAATCAATGAGTTGAGCGGTGTGTTTGCCGGGACTTTAACTTGGGATCTCCTTTCAACGTTTAAGTGTGTGGTATATAGCAAAGCTTCGTTTATATAATAATAAATTTCATTTTAAGGTGGTTTTGCATTATCTGAGAAGCTTCTGTCAAAAATCTTTGTTGATCAATTGAAATCCATGTGGTTTTAGTCATATGCTATGAATATTAGCTGTTAATTTTCACAGGTGGGGCCCAATTGAATTGAATTCGGAAGTGGACTTGGATCATCTAGAAAGTCGAGTTATCACTACAACAATAACTATATTCAACAACATTCTAAAATGCTCTCAAATGTGTATTTTAATCCTGGCATTTCTTATATATAACCCCCAAGAAAAAAATATATAATCATTATAATTGAAGAATTTAAATAAAAATAACTATGTTTTAGCTAAGATATATCAACCACACTTAACAAGTGTTAAATAAACAATTGTAAAAATTAAGAGAAAAATTAAGAGAAGAATTAAGTTCAATAAAAATTAAGTTCAATAAAAATTAAAAAAATTGAACTACCTCTTTTTCAGCTGGAAGTTGAATGTCGTACAAGAAATATATTTTCCTAAACCTGGAAATAGTCAAATCAAATTAATAAGAAAATAGAATAATTTATATGAAATGAAATTAAAATGATGAAATACAGGAAGAAAAGAAAATATTGGGGATATATTGGACAGCTTAATCTTCAGGATAAATAGTTCCACACAAGGATTGAAATCTTGGATTGCAATATCTCTCTTGAAGTGAGATCCACGATGAAAAAAAATCAAAAGGAAAATGAAATTAATATAAAGTATATTTAATGTTAATATTTTATTTTAAACATATATATGTTATTTATCATCCAAAAAGGTAAACAGGTACCAACACTGATGGTGCCCTCAATTCTATCTTCAAATCATGCACTGCAGACTACAAATATAAAAATTATAATATAAATGAACTAAAAAAAATATCTATCATACAAGGAAAATAAAATTTGTATCAAGAATAAATATAGAATATAATAAGAGAAACATTTAGTTGGAACATATTTATTGGACATTCACTCATCATCCCTAAACTCAACCAATTTTTCTGCCATCAAACCAGTTCATACCAGCCCCTTATAGCATCCATAAATCTCCCAAAGGCCGCTCTTTAAAATGACTTCAATCAGTCCCTAAACTCCGTAAAATTCATCCACCATAAACCCTTCAAATTTGCACAAGAATCACAAATCCAGCTCCAAATGTTACTTCTAAAACCCCTTGCAGACAGCAGACATAAACGAAAATGAAGAGTAGCAATCCCTAGACGAGGGAAAATAAAGAGTAAAGGGGAGGGAAAATGAAAAATAGGGTGTAAATAAAAATTGAGAGGAATTCGAAACGAAAAAGTCTTCAAATAATTCGTCAACAATTCGTGGCATTTTCAAGTTCATTCATATCATAATATTCAGCATTTATAAATCCTAGTCTAATCTCGTTTAGTAGGATTAAGACTGAATAGCCAGTGTACAATATAAGTACTAGGAGTTGATACCTAATACTAGTTTTTCTAATAATATACCGGGATTTAGCACTTAATGTCATATTTTTAAGAGCCGGTAGTGGGATATGGTTTAATGCCGGAAAATAAATGCCGCTGTATATTGATATTGTTGTAGTGTTAATTATTCATTTAGAGAAGCCATAATAAAATTATGAATATCTTTTTCGGAAAAAAAAAGTTTATTGAAGAGATTAAACTGTTAAATTATTGACGTTCAGCCCCATAAGTTATTGAGACAGCTATCAATATATAGTGAAATTATTTGCATATTTAGTACGCATAAAATAATTACCTCGAGTGCTACATACAGATCCCTCCAGTTTGACAACTTAAGGCTAATATTAAACCCTAAGTTTTTTTTCGATGGAAAGCCCGTAGGCTATTAATCACACCCATCTCAATAATCAATAGCTCCACAATTCACAAAAAAAAAAAAAACAGCTCCATATAATGTAGACTAGGATAATGCTCGCACTTCGCTGCGAATATTTCAATTTTATTATACATTTTAAGCTATATAAATTGCAATTACGAAAATTCTAAATAAAATTTTGAAATAAATTTATATTACATAAATAATATATAATAATTATGTTATGTTTAAAATTATTTTGAATTACATTATAAAATATTCTATCCATTTATTATTCAAGCAAAATTATTTTCTATATCACATCTAATTTTGTATGGATGGATAACTCTATACAAATAAATTAGCATATAAACAATAAAATAACATAAATAATAAATTCATAAAAAAATAAAAAATAATAACACACTAAATAATTTGGATAAGTAATTTATAATCTTAATTTATGTTTGCATTAAGATTTCTAATATTAAAATATCATCTTTTTTTATTCTCTTTGGTTTTCTTATGACATTATCTCTTGACATATTATATTATAAAAAAATCAAGTATTAATCAGGCTTAGATGAAAAAGATCAAAAAAATAAAAATGCAAGATAATTTATTTCACAGATTTTAGTTGAAACCACAAATGATTAACTTTAATAAGTATAAAAATAATAATTATATTTAACATGATTTGTAAAAAGAAAATATGATATTATATATATGAAAAAAGTATGTATAATATATATATAAGAAAATATAATATGACTTATATTCTTAAAAAAAATGTCACCACTATTTTTCGTATTTATTTTTTATTTTTTTAGCTGTTAAAATGATACGGATTATGTATAAATTGATCACATATGTTTTTTTTAAAAACCCGTAATACATTAACTAATATAATATAGTTCTTAATACCTAAAATTTTATTTGATATGATAGTTTTCACATAATTGGATATATAACACGAAGCATTAATCTAATTGATCACGTGATATTATGGTAATAATTTAAATAAAAAACTATGTTTTGATTTTTTTTTTTTTTGATCTAACGGCCGAGATAAAATTGACGATATGTCTCTTGAGAATGCTCAAAGAGATGAAAAATAAGATATAAGTTAATAAACATATCATTTTTGTACATACTCTCTTATATAGTCTATATTCATATATTTTGGCAAGAAAAAAAAGAAATTGGAACCACAACAACATGAAACAAAATAAAGAGAAAATTTCAATAAATTTATATTTGATGATTTTAACATGAGAAATAAAATATTCATTAAGAATTACAATTTTTAAAAGAAGAAAAGAAAAATTATTTATATTTTAATGAATAAACTATTTATTAACTATTGGTATTAATAATTGAACATAACTTCATTTAAACCATTTGATTAAGATCTGATGGCAAAAAAAAAAAATCAACAGTTCTCACTAAATCGAGGATGAAACACGAAACACCAATTCAACCAATTATATGATTATGTTTTAATAATTACATAAATGTTATCATAAATATCAATAAACTTGAGAAAATGAATGGTTAAGATTTGACAAATAATTTGATCGAACGGTCAAGATAAAAGTGATGATGTGGCTCAATGAAATGACTTAAAAGGAGTTAAAATATAAGGGGTTGGGATTAATGACACGGATGGAAGAATGAAAAGAAAAGAAACTACCCAACAGCTCGTACAATCAATCTACAAGACTAGGATTAAATACATATAATTTCCAGGTAAATTGTCTAACAAAATAAAACCAGTCACACATTTCCATTAACTCCTACCTAGTACTAATTGCCCATATTTCTCCATTTATCCTTCAAGTCAACCTACATTCATCATTACACCGTTAAAAATATAAAAATCTCTCTAATAAATAATTTAATTTAACATGAAAAGGTAACCGACATACCGCAGTTCGATCGTCAAATTCATCACCGTAGATATCCACCATTTGCTGCCAGTTCCCTTTCCCAATCCTTCAAAACAAAAAAAATATATTTTTTCGAATATATTTTAACATTTTGCAGGGGAATATTCATTCCCAATTTGTACCGAAACAAAAGAAAAAGGAAAGAAGTAAATAAAATTATAAATTTCGTACTTTTTTACGGCTTTGATTAGCGCTTCTACTTCCTGTTCGGTCCACTTGCGCTTTGGTCGTCTCTTGCGAAATGGATAAGATGCTTTTTTAGGTTTAGATGCTCTCCTTTTCTGACGGGAACTGGACCTCTCCATTTCTCTCTCTTCCTCAATTGCTTCATCCCACTATAAACAAATATTAAAAAAGATGTTAAAAATTATAGGAGAAAAATTCACCTATATTTTGAACTATTATTTAAAAAATACTCTGTAATATTAAAATAATATACAAAACCGATGAATAATTTGTAGAAAATTTTGAAAGTATTTAAAAATTATTTCAAAATAAATTGATTTCTCTATTTTAATCTGGTAAATTTCAAAATGCAAAAAACACACCTCAAAAGTATGAGCAGTTCGATTTCGATCCATCAGACTAGGTTTTATACCATTTTGCCCCTTCTTGTTTGTATCATGTGCATGTGAAGTACATGGATCATTTACGTTTTTGCCCCTGTTATTTTCTTGACCTCTCATTTCAGTCCTTTCTAGATTTTCTTCAGTATTTTTCCCAATAGATGTATTAGGATTCAGTTCATTAGTCTTTTCAGCACAATTTTCTTCATTTAATTTATTTTTCTTTCCAGAAATATCTTGATTTTCTTGAGTATTTTTCCCAATAGGTCTATTAGGATTAGGATTAGGATTCAATTCATTTGTCTTTGACAAATCTATTGGTTGCGTACGATCTTTTTCTGTACAATTCTCTCCATTTAATTTACTTTTCTTTGCAGAATTATCTTGATTTTCATCTGAAATAATCTCAGAGATTTTCCTCTTTATTACATCCATTTTATCTTTCCCTTTCCGCACATCTTGATTTTGCTCCAAATAATTTCTAACGGCACTGGTATGAGCGACTTCGTTTATGTTTTTATTTTGCTCTGTTAGAAAATCAAAACAAAAAAAATATAAATTGAAGGAAAATGTACTGCAGAGACTTTTTATTTGCTGATTTCGTTAATTTGAATTACTAAAGACGAATCTTTACAAATCAAAAACCAAAATCAAAACCAAAATAAGCAAGAAAAACGAAATTCAAAATTTATTATCACCTTTCAGAAACGCTTCAGCCGCGCGCAGCAAAAACGGAGGTCCCAATAATCCGAATTGCTCCTCCACAAATTCCTTCACAGCCAAAACCGCCTTATTCTTCGCACTGACCACCCTTACCGCCACACAACTCCTCCCAGGTCCACCATCCACGGCTCTCATCATTCCATTCAACCGCCCCAAAATCATGGTACCAAACTCGTACTTCCTGATCCGATCAATGCAACAAGCAGCATCCGATGAACAAACAGTCAGCGAAAGCGAAATATAGAAGAGTAAACTCGCATATGCGTTGCAGAGGGAAGAACAAGGAGGAGCAGGACGATTGGGGAGGAGAAGATCGAGGGTTTTGAGGGCGTCAAGAGGGTCGAGAGAGGCGGAGAGGGAGAGGAGGTGGCGGAGGAGGAAGAGGCGGTGGATGTGAGGAGGCAGAGGAGAGGAAGGAGGGAAGGAGAGGGATGAGAGGAGAGAGGTGAGGACTGAGGAAGGAAGGTTGAGAGAGTGGAGTAGCAGCTCGAATGTCCACCATGTTTTCTCTTCATCCATGGCGAAATTCGCCATAATCGGAGAAGAAAGAGGAGCAATTTCAAATTTCAAAGTTAAATTGAGAGGATTTGAACTTTGAATTGGGGTCGAAGGAGAGAAGAAAGAAGGGTTTAAGCGATACATTGAGCCGAGCCGAGCCGACCCGAACAGTATTTCTTGTATATTGTACAAGCCGAGTCTTGTTTTAGGCTTGACATTATGATAGGCCGAAATTGGTGAGGACATGTGAAAGATATTTTGGGGAAAAGCCCAAGATCCACATATAATATAGTTATGGCCCATTCATTATAACTCAAGTTGACAACTGCCACAAGATCTTTTTTTTGGTTCAAATTATCTCTTTCATTCTTCTTTTCTTATGGACAAGGTTTGTCTGTCCTTTGTAGTGCGTGTACATTGTATAATGTAGAAAAAATCAAATCATGGCAAGAAAGACAATAATAGAATCTCAGACATAGATTGGTAAACTGAAAGGGATTTAGGTCCAGCTTTCATGTGATTCAGCAGTTACATATCGACACATTGCATCTACTCTTGTGATGATCTTTTTCTCTCTTTTATGCTTTGAAGTTCGATCTCTTATCTCTTGATTGACTTGTAGTGACCCACAACTCCCCTTTCGATCAATCTAAGAAAACAATCACGAAAAGAGTCTTGCTCCTTAAAGCAAGACTACTCAAGGAAGCTGAAGATGAAGATCATGAATCCAAAGATGGAGGGCTTCTTGTGCTCCCCTATTACTGAACAGCGAGGCATGATTAGTCATAGATCCACTTGGACTGGTACTCATGATAGGTTGAAGAATTCTCACTCCAATTGCATCTCAAGCTCCATGTTTTGTTCGACACGAGGCTTCAGCACTCAGACCGCTCTCGCTCCAACAAAACAAGTACATAAGAAACAGCAGCATATGGATAAAGAGTTACTAGATGCATATTCTTCTATGGATGCAAATAGCCTTGAAGGCAGGCTTGAGAAGGTCCTTTTTTTCTTTCCTCTTTGCTTGTTATATTATGTATGCCCATCTTTAATTTAGATTAACGAAAAGGGTTTAATTGACAAATTAATTAATTATTGATGAGGTGAAATTGCTATGTATGTATTTTGTTTGGGATCCAGGTGATATACAGCTGCCGTTTCATGGCGTTTCTTGGCATCATCGGTTCTCTGATGGGTTCCATTATCTGCTTCCTCAAGGTATGTAATGTATCTTCACCATAGTTCTTCAATTTGAATAATTAGTAGATAAAGAGGAGTTGTGATTTGAAAATAACAATTTGGTATAGGGGTGTGTGTATGTGGCAAATTCTTTCGAAGAGCAATTTCTCCACGGCGGGGGCAAAGTGATAAGCATGTTGGTTGAATCCATCGGTTAGTGGTGCATTTTTCCCAACATATAATTACTGATCCATTTAAACACAATATGAACGCACTGAGAATTAAACGTTTTGTTTGCAGATATATATCTGATAGGAACAGTGATGCTTGTTTTCGGAATGGGGCTGTATGAGCTCTTTATAAGTAACATGGACATTGCACAGAGCTCTTCCTACGGCTCCGACCTCCTTGGTCTCTTTCGTCTTCCCGTAATCTCTCTTTCTCTTTCTCTCTCTTCCGTCAAATCACTCTTAAACCAAGTAACAAACAAGCCGAAATGATTTTCTTGGTTGCAGGCAAGGCCGAAATGGCTGGAAATAAAATCGGTGAACGAATTGAAGACGAAACTAGGGCACGTAATAGTGATGGTTCTGTTGATTGGATTGTTTGAGAAGAGCAAGAAAACCGTCATACAGAGCAGCACCGATCTCTTTTGCTTTGCGGCCTCCATACTTCTATCTTCTATCAGCCTCTTTCTTCTCTCTAAGCTCCAAACCCACAGCTCGAAAGAAAGCCATGTCTCAAGCACTACATAAAACTAAAACTAATATCTTGTTTTTGCATGAAACATAGAGATACATACTTGTACCTACTTGTATATATAATGTAATAAAAAGCCTTGTACTTCATGGCATGATAGTCTCGTATATAATCTGCAAAAATGTTGTTATCATACTAATATAATTACAGATCTAAATTTTGTTTATTTATTAATTTGTACGTTCATATTTAACAATTAACTTGACATCATCATTACACTTGGCAAGATATAAATCTACTAGAACATAGTATAACCTCAGCACAACAGCTATACGCACATTGCACATAAGACGAAACATAAAATAAAATAAAAAAAACAGGAATCAAGCCTCTATACCAACACTCTCTCCTCCTCAGCAAATATCAAGACTGGAAAAATCAAGATATCCTTGATATTCTTCACTGAAAGGCACTTCAAAATAGACCATTCAGTTCAGCCAAGCAACCCCCAATTCTTCGGCCCTCTTTTCCTCATAAACAGACTCTAACGTGGCACCAAACAAACAACTGACTAATTATATTTATACTTGATATTAACTGACTACGGATCCAAGGCCGATGTGCTTGGCATCTTTTCTAGGTTTTTCAACGAAGGCGGATTCTCAACCAGCAAAGGGTCATAATAACTCTCAATATTGTTTTCCGTCTTGTTTTGTCGTGACGCTTTGTGTCGCCCCCATGTCACAACATACAATCCTGCCACTATCAACACCCCTCCAATTATACTGCACAACGAAAAACAAAAGAAAAAGGAAAATAAACCCACCAAGAACATAAAGCCGGATGTAAATTTAATAAAAGGAATTATTCAAAACCGCCTAACTTTTCTGAATTTTATAAAAAAAACTACTTTTTAGATTTTTTTCAGAAACCCCCTATAAAGTGGGCTTAAATTTTCTCTTATTTTATGAGTAAATTTATAATTTTATTTTACGTAAAATATTATTTTCTTACTTATTATTTATTATAATTGTATTTATGTTTTAGGTCTCATTATTTATATTAAATGTACAATATAAATTTTTTATTTATAATTTTGGCTTGAACAAAAAATAAAAGAACTTTAATGAGGATGTTTTGGTCCAAAAGATATTTATTGGATGGAAAATGTTAGAATTTAGCCAAAAGGGGGTAAAAAGATATTCAATCCACTTTCTAGGGGGGTTTCGAAGATATTAAAAAACTGAGTTTTTTTTTTTTTTGATAATATTCAGAAAAGTTAGGGGATTTTGAAGAATTCCCCAATTAAGAATAATGAGAGAGAGAGAGAGAGAGAGAGAGAGAGAGGGAGAGAGAGAGAGAACCTTCCAAGATAAACAGGGGAGCCAAGGAAAATGGTGGACAAGAAGGTGGACATGGCCGGCTGGAGAGGAATGTAAAGAGACACCAAGGTCGGCCCCAAAACTTTGTTACACCACGTCATTAGAGCATAGTTCAGACATGAAGCCACTACACCCTGTAATATCATTTCACGTGTTAATTATTTATTGGGAAATTTGCAAAAAAGCCCCTGCATTGTTGGAAATTGCAAAAAAAAAAACGTATTATTGGAAATTGCAAAATTAAATCTACTGTTAGTTTGAAGTTAACACCATTAGTTCTAATAGTTCAATCACTAAAAAATATTTTTTAAAAAAATTAACATTTCTGTTTTAGAAAAAAAAAATTGTTTCAGAAACATATTGTTTTAAGAAAAGAAAAAAAAATTCTTAAAAAAAGTTTTCTTAAAAAAATTACTTTAAAAAAAAATAAAAATAAAATAATTTTCTTAAAAAAAAATATTTCCAAAATATTATATTTTTTAGAAAATATTTTTCGTATGCAGGGACTTTTTTGCAATTTAGACATAATGCAGGGGCTTTTTTTGCAAATTTTCCATTATTTATTATACATGAAATTTTGGAAAGGGAAACAAAACGTACAGCATAAAGGACGGCAACAATCTCAGTTGAGTTCAAATACCACTCCTCCAATCCGCTTGTCAAAAACACAGCGGTCAAAACCATAAAAATCGTCGCGAAAGAATAAGAATAAGCGGTCAACGAAAGACTAGCAGGGTATTTAACCAAAACGGGCTTCTGAATCACGAAATACGCACCCATCAATAAACAGTTCCCAATCAAACATAAAACGCCCAAATGCCACGGTGTAAGAGACCATGACAAGTTGGTTGAGCTGAGATTCAAGTTTGTTGGGCCGGTTATTAATGAACCTAACATTGAGTTGAGATTTGAGTCAGTTGGGCCGATTAGAGACGGGCCTTTGTAAAAGACCATGAAAAGGGCGCCTAAGATGCAGATTAGGGTTCCGGATATTTTTGCGAGGCCGGATTTTTTGTATAGGTTGACGGTTTCTACGCCGAGTAAGACGGCGAGTAGGAACGTGAATACGGGAATCGCGGGTTGAAATGCGGCAGCGTAACTGGGGTTCGTGTAGCTAAGACCAAGCAGGAATAAGAGCTGGTTCCCAAATATCCTAGAGAGAGAGAGAGAGAGAGAGAGAGAGAGAGAGAGAGAGACAGAGAGAGAGAGAGTTTGGTAAGTTGTGATTTGGATATGTGGGTTTGTGATTAGTGAGGATGTTTAATTACCCGGTTAGTCCGAGGAGGAAGAATGAGCCGATCAGTTGGGGAGTTAAGGGATGCCGTTTTGTTCTGGAATTTGATTGTGAAAAATAATGTTAAGGTAGAAAGTGAAATAAGAAAATAGTTACTTAGACATGCTAAGTAAGGACTGTAAAATAGAGACTATCGTACCATAATTTAGAATCAGAAATTGCAAAAAGTATGGGGCTTTAGAAGTCTTAAAGCCAAATCAATAGAATATATGATTAGTTTAAACATACATAATTGTACCTGTGCTTAATTGATGCATCTTATATACATGATAAAATAATTTTATTACGTGCTTACTCCTGTTAATTAATCTCACATGAAACAGAGAAAAGGATACACCAAAAGCAGGACAATTCCAACATAGAAAGAAAACAGAAACAAATTTATCCACCGAATCAAAGATTCAAAGGTACGAATCAATCCATAGAAACAAAGAACAACAAACAAAAGAAAGAGAAAAGAGAGAGAGAACAAACAAACCATTTTTTAACAGAGAGGGGCGAATCGACTAGTTTTGCAAATAATCTGAAAACTGGATATTTGCTTAATTATTTACTTTTTTTGGCCATTTCATAAAAAAAAAAATTCCAAACCAACCTCTCACGGAAGAAAGCAAAGGGAGCAAGAATAGCAATAGCTACCAAATCGCGGTAAACGCAGAAAACGAGCTGATTCATGCCGACGTTGAGCACCGACTTGGTCAACACGTGGTACCCGCCGTACAGGAACTGGACCATGGCCATGCCGACGTGAGCTCTCCACGCCTCCTCTCTCCACCACCCCCCGTTGGGAAGTCCTATGGATGACGAGCTCGAACTGCACCGGTTCTCCATCACCATTATTCTCAAACAAACAAACACAACTTTCCTTTACCTTGTATGTTTCTTTTATAACAGAAGACGGGGAAAACTAAGCTTTGATAATTTTGGTGGTAGTTGGGGATCGCGAGGAAGGAGGAGGAGAGATGGGGTCAAGGGCCCGCCAGTTGACAATAAAATCTCTTTCATTAAATGAAATACCTTGTTTCTTTGTTTCATTTTATTTTGGAAAACTACAACTTATCCTCTCATTTCCTGTCACATATATCATATCGTATAATCTATAATGTCATAATTTTTATATTTATATTTCTATAATATCGTGATTTATATTTATATCTTTCTATGATATTATATTTTTTATATTTATATTTTCTATTATGTTATGGTAATATATATGACACTTTTATTTTAGAACAATTTACAAAAATCTCCTGTATTATGCCAGAAATACATAAAAGTTTCTACATTATTGCCAAAATTGAAAACTAATGTTGTTAATTATTTTTTTTTTAATGCAAGCTCGAGGTAATATTGTAACTATTAACTAACCATAAGTTTCTTTTTACAATTTTGACAATAATATTGGTTTGTTCGTGCAATTTCCAATAATATAGGAGCTTTATACAGTTTTGGCTTAATATAGGGACTTCTTTTTTTATAAATTTCTCTTTTATTTTATTATTGACAAAGGAGACGATCTTATGATCTTATTGAAAGCAATATATATATATATATATATATATATATATATATATATATATATATATATATATATATATCTTATGATCTCATTGTCAAAAAAAAATCTCATGATCTTATCCAGTATTGGTAATGTAACGTTCACAAGCACAGAAGAGCCGCTTTGGGTTGGGTTTGGGACCCGCCGGCAAACAAGTAGGCACCATCCATGAAATTTGGACAGCTATTTATCCAGATCAGGTTTCATTTTCCATGTGGCTATCGTAGGATCATATCAAATTAAATAAGGTGAATCGTTTATATTGTGGATACTAATTAATGGAATTCAAATGCAAGCGGATGAGTTTTCATTTTCCATGTGGATATGTGACTAATGTTGGATCTGATCGAATTAAAGACTCTTTTTTTTAGCATTGCTTTCAAAATTATTTGAGCAGATAGCACTCGTTCCAAAAAAAATTTGCCATCTACCACTACCGTCAGAAATCCTGACAGTAAAAGTTATTTTTTCATTTTTTTTTTATCCTGAAGTTCATAAAAAATGAAAAAATAGTCTTTACTGTCGGGATTTCTGACGATACAAGCTTTCTACCGTCGTAATAACTTGACGGTAATGCAAGTTACTTAATTTTTTTTTCATATGAGTGTTATTTGTTCAATTTTTTTCCAAACATGTGCTAAAAAAAATTAAATAAGTTCATTTTCCATGTGACCGATGCTGGATCTGATCAAGTAAGTTAAATGGATACATTTATATATTATGAATATATATGCACACACTTGTAGTTTATAAAATATGAAATGATTAGCAGGCCAGTTAATAATAATAGACCACTTGTAGCTACGGTCTATTTAATAAGAAGTGATTACAAAAGATATATTTTTGCTACATGTGTTGATGATCCTCACCACATGCCTTTATATTTTGTTTCTCCTAAAATGCAATCGCGTATGAGACATATTAAATCTTTTGGTCGAAAAGGAAGATGTCACATATACTGCAGTTAACGAAAGAATGCCTTGACCAACGCAAACTTGAGCACGGAACAATATGCAATCACTCACTTGAAATTCTTATAATCTAATTAAACGTGTTCATTAAAGCAAACACCATTGAAACTCAAGTACTTGTTTGATTTAAGAAACAAATCCGTATTTGCCTATTTGAGCGTCACTATCTTCCCCTTACAGTGGGATCCTTGTTCTTTACATGTAACAATATAAATCCCTGGGTTCTTAGAGAACTTAGAAGATGGTCCCTGCAGTTACTTTGCATGTAACACTGGCACTGCTAACTTATTGACGTGGTTCATTTTTCTTTGTAAGTAATAAGAATTAAGTTAATTAATTAATCAACAGTGTACCTGTAAAGTAATGTTTGGAAATATTTTTAGATTTTCCTAAAAATATAGGGTTTTTTCTACAATTTTCTTTAATGGAGGGGCTTCTTGCAATTTCAGTATAATGTAGTTGCTTTTTTCTTTTCAAATTTCCGAATTAAATTCCTTGCTTTTTATTTCAATTTTATTTTATTGTTGACAGCCACAGGAGATCTTAATCTTATCCAGTATACAGTATTAATAATGTAACGTGCACAGAACAGATACAGAACAGCCGTTTTGGGTTGGGTTTTGGAACCCGCCAGGAAACAAGTAGGCAAAGCACCATCCATGAAATATGGACATCTATTTATTGCTCTAATTCAATAGCAGCCAGATCAGGTTTCATTTTCCATGTGTGACTAATGCTGCAATGCAGATCATATCAAATTAAATAAGTCGAATCGTTTATATTGTGAATATTAATTATTAATTAATGCAAGGGTATGTGACTAATGTTGGATCTGAATAAGTGCATTTTCCATGTGACTAATGCTGGATCTGATCAAGTTAAATGGATACATTATATTATGAATATTACACCCACTTGTAGTTTATAAAATATTGATTGATTAGCAGGCCAGTTAATCGGGCACTTGCAGTTTATAAAATATTAGATGATTAATAGGCCACTTGTAGTTAATGTCTCTTTGATAAGAAGTGAATACAAAAATATGATCTTGTTACTTGTGTTGATGATCCTCACCACGTTCCTTATTTTTATCTTTTCGGCGAAAAGGAAGATGTCACATCACATATACTGTAGACTTTAGTTAATTAACGAAATAATGTTTTGACCATCATAAATGTAATCTGGAAAATAAAAAATGTTGCTTGTAGTAGTACTTAAATGACCGATTCCTAAAAAACTGTATCTTATGAAGCTCCCTTTGTCATTTTCAATAGTTTTATGCTTGTTCAATTGGTGAGTTTTAAAGGCAAACTTGAGCACGAAACCATATCCAATCAGTTACTTGAAATTGTGACGTAAATTTGACGAAACGTGTTAATTAAACCAAACACCATTGAAAATTCAAATATTTGCCTTTCAAAAAAAAGAAAATTCAAATACTTGTTTGAAGATTTAAGAAACAAAACAGTATTTGCCTATTTGGGGGTCACTATCTACCCCTAATAATGGGCTTCTTTTTCTTTATTAACACATTGAGGCCTACTGAAATCTGAACTTTGAGTCAGCCTAATCCACAATGCTTTTAGCCCATATTATTTATACACTAATTAGCCCATATTATTTATACACTTTGAATAGCCCATATTATTTACACACTATGATTAGCCCATATTATCTATACACAATAATTAACCCATATTATTTATACACTATAATTAGCCCATATATTTTTACATTTGCAAACCAGAACAACTGACATTGTTTTGTACTGAACCATAACAGAAGAGCGATCTCGATTCTGGCCTGTCTCTTCGATCAATTCACTGATTCCAATTCCAAATCAATTCGCAAACAGAACATCAAATCAAAGAGAAAAGAAAAGAAAGAGAAGAAGAAGAAGAGAAAGGAAAAGAAAAGTTCTCAAATGGACGACGATATAGCAGGCGGCGGAGGGAAGCTGGGGAAGAAGACCGGAGAGGGCGAGGTAGACTTGAAGTCGAAATCCGGCACGGCGTGGAGCCACAACTTCCTGAACCAGAAGCCCTGGCACCCGCTCTCGTACCCCAACCAGCGCCGCAAGTGGATCGCCGAGCAGACCAACGCCACCCGCCAGCGCCGCGCCGAGGAGGTCGCGCGCGAGTTCGCCCAGGAGCAGCAGTTCTTCCGTCAGACCGCTCTCTTCAACAAGAAAGACAAAGACAAGGTAATTGTAGTGTACTTCCGTTCCTTATTTTCTTCTATTGTTTGCTCATTTCTTCTCTTCTTCTCCTTCTTGAATTATGAAAAGCAATCCTGATCGATTGATTGATTGATTGAGTGTTTTTTTTTTTTTTGGAGAAATTTGGAGAGGGCTTGAAGATGCCCTTTCCGAATGAAAAGATTTTATTAATTTTTCATAGTTTTACAATATACAGCCCTCTACAAGTAAAAACAAAACTATAAAAAATTAAGAACAGAAGAAAACGAACAAAAATAAAAAATGGTTTGTTCAATTATTCAATTGATAGGTGGAGATGATGAAAGCAGTGAGTTTCATGTACGTCAGGCCGCCAGGTTACAACCCTGAGAGTGCCAAGGCAGCTGAGATCGCAGATCAGAACAAATCCACCATTGCTGCCGCTTCTTCAACCTCCATTAAAGACGACTCTCAGCCAGATCCGGATCCCCAAAGCAAGAATCAGAAGTCCAGGCCGAAGGATGTTTACGGCCGAGCCTTGCCAACCGAAAATGAATTTGAAGCCTTGAAAAATGCACCAAAGTTCGTTCTTTCTTCCCTTCTTTTCCTGTTCTTTTAGCTACGAAATACAGGGCATGTTAGATTTGGTGTATTTGAGGGGATTCTATTGCCATAATTTGAGGACTCAAACCCAGGGATTTTGTAATACACTAAAAAATCTGGTATACATCAACTTATTAATTAATATAAAATAAAATAAATACATATTTTTGATAAATATAATTTAATCAAATACAATTAAACATAAAATAAAATTATGAACTCAATTAAACATAAAATTTACAATTTTTAACAAAAATAATGATAATTGAAATCCATGATTGTTAAATATACCAAATCGAACAACTCACATGCAAAACGATAATAAGCTTATCCTATCTTTTATATTTTCAGGATGGACACGGGAATCGCAGGGCGAAGCAAGCCGTTCGGAATCGAAATCCGGAACGTGCGCTGCGTCAGATGCAATGCATTCGGGCACCAGAGCGGCGACCGGGAATGTCCCTTAAAAGACGCCATCATGCCGAACGATGAAACTCGGTTGAAAAGGGACGATCCTTTGAATGTGATTAAGGCGACGAGTGATGCGAATGAGCCGCTCAAGTGGGAGCTGAAGGTTAAGCCTGGGTTAAGTCCGCCGAGAGGAGGGTTTGATCTTGATGACCCTAATCAGCAGATTTTGCCAGATCAGGAAGAAGAAATCTTTGATGAATATGGAGGTACTAATAACTGTATTTATTTTTTAATGAGAAAAGTCTGATTTTGGCCCCTGAACTATTAAAATAGCTAATTTTTGGTCCCTTAAATTTTTCTTAGTCCAATTTTAAACACCCAACTATTCAATAAGTCCATTTTTGAGGTGTTGAAATTGGACCAAAAAAAGCTGAGGGACTAAAAATGAGCTACTTCAATAGTTGAGGGGCTATTTTTGGTCCCTCAACTCTTTTTTGGGTCTGATTTTAAACCCTCCACTATTCAATAAGTCCATTTTGACCCTTACATTTGTTCTGTGATTACGTGTTAGTTAAATTTGACACGTAAGCAGTGACGTGTCAAGTTTAAGTGAGACGTAAATACTTAACGGATGAAGGGTCAAAAATGAACTTATTGAATAGTTGAAGAGTTAAAATTGGACCCAGAGAAAGTCGAAGGACTAAAAATGAGCTACTTCAATAGTTGGGAGGCTAAATCAGACTTTTCTCTTTTTTTTTAGTTCGTATGATTAACTTTGCTTTACGTGGAGTTGTGCTTGT
Source organism: Juncus effusus (assembly GCA_027726005.1). NCBI lineage: Eukaryota > Viridiplantae > Streptophyta > Magnoliopsida > Poales > Juncaceae > Juncus > Juncus effusus. The sequence goes on along the minus strand of CM050906.1, from coordinate 8,952,230 downwards.
TAATTCTAATATGTGTGATGTTTTGATTGATAGGATTTTTAGGCGGTGGAGGAATCCCAATCCCTGCTCTTATTTCGGACTTTTATAATGAGAAACCGAAGAAGAAAAAGAAGCATTCTGGTTCTTCCAAGAGGAAACACAAAAGGCACAAGAAGAAGAACGATGACTCGTCTGATTCTTCTGAGTCTGAAGAATTTGAGAAGAAGAAGAAAAAGGATGATAGATCAAAGAGCAAGCACCATTCTTCAACATCAGAGTCGTCAGAGGATAATAGAAAAGGCACGAGATCAATGGGAAAACAAGACAAATACAAAAAACATCGAGAGTCAGACTCGTCTTCTTCTGAAGATGAAAAGTTACATCAGAGAAGGGATGAGAGAAGGAAGAAGAGGGAGCATGTGGAATATGAGCAAAAAAAGGAGAGGGACGATAAGAGGGAAGATAAGAGGGATTATAAGAGGGATTATAAGAGGGAAGATAAGAGAGAAGATAAGAGGGATTATAAGAGGGAAGATAAGAGAGAAGATAAGAGGGATGATAAGAGTAGTCGGAAGAAAAACAAGGATTATGGCAATGACTCGCATGATGATGAGCAGAATAGGCATCGACACCATCATCATCATTATCATTATCATCACGATGGACGCGAAAGAAGACGATGAGCGAAATGTTATTAGATATGATTAGGTGCTCGACTGAGAGGCTAGTTAGATTAGATTAGATGTGAGTGCTAATAAGCATTTTTTTTTCTTATTTTTCTGAGTGCTGCTTGTATTCAGAATGCGAAAAGAACATGTAATCTTTCATTTTTGGGGACGATGCACACTCCACTCCTAGTTTGTTTTCAAAATATCTAGGGCTCATTTAGCCCAAGACCTCCCAATTTTTTTCTTATATCATAATGCTCATTATAAAAAAAATTCTTTAATTTTTAAATTAAATTGAGGTGCCTCTTCCATCATAGCTATTTGCTGAATACAGCCCGATTTAGATTCGAACAAGGGTTTTCAGATTTGGAATTAAGCAATATCATAATATTTCCTCAATTCTAATAAAAAAAAGAATATATTCTACTTCTACTACAAAAAAAACTTTACTACCGAATAAAAAAATATGAGATTTTACAAGGATCTACAACCAAAAGAACAAGCTTTTACAAGGACGTCCAAGCAAGCAAAAGTGCGAATATATTCCGATTTCTTTAATAATAATTATCTTTTCCCTTCCTTCCCCTCTTCTCTGTATTGTAAGTTATATAAGCTTTGCGGGCCCCATCTGTCATACTCATGGCTGATCTCGCCGGAGACGACGACGACGACGACCTCCTCGCCAACTTCCTCGAATCCGAGCTTCTCTCCGCCGATTCCGACTCCTACGTAATTCATTATCCCTGCGTTCTTCTCGATTCATAGGGTTTGATTTTGATTTTGATTTGGTTTGTAATTATAGGAAGAAGAAGATGGGAAAGGGAATTCGAAGGAGGAAGAAGATGCGCCGCCGTTGAAGAAGAAGCGAGTGGAAAGGGCGGCTCAGATAGATTCGGGGATTTTCAGCAGCGTTCCGCCTGAGCTCTTCCACCATATCTTCAAGTTCCTCTCTTCTGAGGTATTATAACCTAAATACTCCTTTCATTTCCCCCAATTTTTATCTATTTCTTAATTTAGAAACTGAATTGAATAAAACTTTGATTGTTTTTGGTGCAGGATTTGATATCGTGTGTGTTGGTTTGCCGGTTCATGAGCTTGGCTGCCTCTGACGAGACCCTTTGGCGACGCCTGTTAGTACTCATTTGTTCTATTTTATGTTAGAAGAGTTTAACTTTACTTTTTAAAACTAAAATATATTGTTGGTTAATTATAAAATTGCTTGATTGAATTGAATGTCAGGTATTGCATGAGGTGGGGACCTTCTTCCTCTCCTGGCAACTTTAGAGCAAGTGCATGGAAGAAACTCTATATTCAGGTCTCTCTCTCAACCATACAGATTGAATATATATATATATATATATATATATATATATATATATATATATTTCAGATATATTAATCCAACTTTCAAAATAATCTGTGAGTTTTATCTTTACCATCATATATGATCAAAATAAGAAGCAAAATTTGTAAAACATGCTAATACATGATGGTAAAAAAAAAAAAATTCTCCGATTCTGTTGAAAATTGGTGGTTAAATTTTGCGTTAACAATTTAGATTTTGATATACAAGTACAACCAATGTTGTTATTTACAGAGAGACAAAGAAGACATGGTGGAGTTTGTTCGCAACACGCCAACAGAATTCAAAGAGTATTACATCCAAATGCAAGCCGCGAAACGAACCCAATCTCCCCATCCTTCTCAACTCAACGACGATTCTCTCATCCTCGACAAAACGATCTCCGACCAAGTCTCCCTCTGGAAATCCAAACGCGGCTTTGATAATAATAATAATAATAACAATGATGATAGTGAGGAGTTAATGAGAGGGCACAATTGCAATGGGAATTTGTGTACTTATGGAAAGATTGGAGATGTTTTTATCTGTGAGAAAACGGGGAGAGTGCATGTTTGTGATGATACTTGTCGCGAGGTTGTACTGGATCAGTCTAGTGGGATGCTTGTGTGTACTGTTTCGGGCCGGTGTTTTGATAGATGGTTGTCGCCTGATGAGGAATCTGAAGCTGAGCCTGTATAAAACCCCTCTCTCTCTCTCTCTCTCTCTCTCTCTCTCTCTCTCTCTCTCTCTCTCTCTCTCTCTCGCTTTCTCTCTCATTCATATGATTTGTTTTCTTTTTTTTAATTGGGTTGATTAATTAATGGTTGAGTTTTTCGATTATGTAGGATCAACAACAAGCTGGTGGTGGTGATGAAGCTGAGCCTTTCATGGGCTCTGGACGATTTGGTACTATTATTACCTAAACCCTAAACCCTAAATTATTTTGTATTTTCATATGTTGATTTTGGTTTTGGTATTTTTGTCTTTTTGAGTAGCGCGTGCGTATTTGCTGGGGTATAACTGCGCTGATGAAAAGGAACTGGAAGCTACATTGAGGTTTTGCTGATGTGTCGTCATTTTTGGATGGTTATTTAAATGAATGTTTGAGGTTATTGTACTTGTATTATTAAGTTAAGAATAGATGGTTATTGTATCTTTATTAGTGCAGTGTACAAGTATTAACAATATGCAAATGAGGTGTATAGACCTAGGTTGTATTCAAACCCTGCTTAAGTTATCATATGGATTAGTAGCTTTGCTTTTAATAACTGAAGTTGTTATGATTATTCATCTTCTCTATTTTAGATGTGACACTATTTGGTTGAGTGCTGTGATAATTATTGCTAAACTATTATATGGAAGATCAGCTTTCGCTTCTATTTAATTGAAGGCTGTGAAACAAACTTTAAACAATGAAGAACATTTCAACCCGCCACACTGCTCTACTAATTACTCAAATGGTCTGTTCTATTTTACAAAGCAAAATACAGTCATACATACACAACTATGAAAAATCTCCTTATCCGTCCATGAAACCTCATTTTGGTTTCTCAACTCTCCCTCATCTCTTTCGGTCCTTCAAACTTCTTTCTTGAAGCAGCCTCTTGCTTTTATTCAAATTTCCAAAAAGGCTTATTATTTCCCAGTTGCAAAAATGGGCATCACTATCACTTGGCTCGGTTTCGGCGCCTTACATCCGTCCTGTCAAGTTCAACAATAAGAATAAAAAATAAGAAAGATAAAAGGAAATAATTATTCTACTAATCAACCAAAATAAAGTAGAAAAACAAACCTAATTAGATTCTTGACGATTCTTGGCCGCCATCTTCAACTTGGCTCGCTTTATTCAAAGCCTTCTTAGGCTGAAGTTTAGGTAGAGGCAACTTAACCGTCTTCTGCAATCTCCCACTTCTCACCACACTCTGCTGTTTCTGCTCCTGCTTATTTCTCTCACTAACCACTTCACAAAAAGCCTTCTTAATCGCATTTTTAGCGATTCTATACACCTCGCGACTAACTCCACCTTCGATTCCCAATACAACTCCTTCGCGACACAAATCGTTGTACCACTCAACCATTTGTTGTTCTTCATTTTCTTGTTCTTGCACTACAACTTTGTTTCTCTCATTTAAACTTGCAAAAGAAAAAGAGGCGTTTTGGGTCCATCTTTCCGAAATGTATTCTTCTGGAAGAGTTCGTACACCCACGGTGAAAAATACTCTCAAAATGTGCCTGCATAAAAGGCCAGAGTACTCAAACTTGCCACATGTACAGCTCATTATATTACTGGGTTGTGTAATGGTAACCACATGAAATTGTTGCTGATTATCTCCTTCTCTCTCTTCTTCTCTCCTCAAAATATACTTGGCGAGTAGCCCATCATTCTCATTCTCTATTTCCACACAATAACCCAATGATTGAATGAATTCCTCTTGGAATTCATCAAACACCGCTTTTGTATAAATCTCAGCCGCTCGTTTCTCTATCAAAGAAGGAGTTTTTAAACTACGCTTCGTGTGCATCGTTTCAAAATCCGCTTGGGCTTCAATTTCGCGTTGAGAAGCCAAATCTTGGTCAAAACTGTTAATAAACACCAAAAGTGAAGTTTTCGCATTAAAATGCCTCTTGAAGAACTTGTTCAGGCTCTCGTGCCGCTGAGACAGAAACAGATTAGGGAAAAAGAAGCCCTTTTGACAAACATTCACCCACTTTTCCTTAGTATCATAAAGCAATTGGAGCCAAATATTATCCCACAAGTTGTACTTTTCTAACAAATATTCCCACCGAGTCTCAAACTCCTCGACCGAATCCGACCTGTTAACACAAGCCTTCAAATCTGCCTTAAGAGTTGGGTATTTTACATAAACATCAGATAATTTGTGCTTGCATCTGCTCAAAATATGGGTTTGACAAAATCTATGTCTCGTATTGGGAAAAACACGAGCTATAGCGCTTTCCATAGCCTTATCTTTATCGGTTACGAAAAGTAAAGGGTGAGAACCATTCATGCAAGTCAAAAAAGTTTCAAACAACCATATGTAAGAGCCTTTACTCTCATCCATGAGCAAGCAACAGCCTAAGTTGACTTTCTGCAAGTGATGGTTGACTCCTTTAAAACAAGCAAAAGGCATCATGTACTTGGTTTTCTTGTAAGTCGTGTCGAAGGTTACAGAGTCTTTAAAATTAGGGTAGGAAAAACGGGCTTTGGAATCGGCCCAAAAGAGGTTGGTCATTGAGTTGTTGTTGTCGACTTGAATCGCATAGAAGAAAGATGGATTTTGAGCTTGCTTGAGTTTCAGATATTCTAACAGAGCTTGCGCTTCGCCTCCTTCGCCAAACGGGTTCAACCGAATCGTCCTGGTAATACTCGTGCTATTGTAATTGTTGTAATTCGTTTCGTTATTTCCACCATTAACACCACCATTGATGGACTGAGCTTGCAATTGTGATTGTAAACCGGGAAGCAAGTGGGTGTGCTCAGTAACAAGCTTAGTGACGACCCATTTGCACTGAGCTCGCTCATCCTTCTTGACGACCTCAACCATGGCCATGCAGCCTTCTCTTGCAGTCCCACGCTTCCTCTTCTTCTTCCCATCATCATACACAACTCTTTTAGAGTGAAACCCTTCTTTGGTGCACACAAACCGTCGCATGATGATCGTATCGTCCTTCCTAGACCGCCGTGACTTGTTCATGCGGACTGAGAAGCCAACCTTCCTGGCGTACGCCGTGTAAAACTGCTTGGCCGCCTCATCAGAATCAAACTCCATCCCGATTCTCGGCTCCACTCCGCCGCCGCCCTCCGCCTCGCGGGGTGGAGGGAGAGCGTCGGCGTCCAGATCGGGATCGGGATCGGAATCGGCGTCGTCACTGTTATCGTCGCCTTCGTCGTTGTCTAGGTTGAGAAGATTGGAAGGGTTTAGCTCGCCGAATGTGTCGTTTAGGTCCATTGGGATTTGAATTTGGGGGATTGGGTCTCCTTGCTCCATTTCTCAACAATTGAACGAAGAACCGATTTGAGTTTATACGAAGGGAAATTAGAGAAGGCTGGTGAATAGATCTTTTGGGCTTGTGGGCCTTTGGATGCAGATTTCATAATCTGAGACGTAATAATCTCAAGAGTTAGTATAGTGAGATGGTGTACATCTAAATATATAAGATAAAGTAGGGGGGGATTAACGTTTTTATAAACTGGGATTACGTAATTTTATATTTTAGTTGTGATATTAATCGGTAGTTTTTTGCGAAGAACTGCATTTTTATGGCTGTAATAGGAAATTGTGAACATTGTAATCATGGTTTTTTTGGAAGAAAAGCGCTTATATTTTATATTCTTAAAACAAGCAGGCATAAAAATATATGGTTGTTCATGAATACTCAAAACATGAATTAGATAATACTATCATTCCTCATGAACTAATCTGATGTGACTGACAATAGAATCCGGATACAGAGTCAATTACCATGTCTCTAAAGAAAACAAATGGAAATTACCTACCATGTCTCTTAAAAAACAAATGGAAATTACCTTTATTTTTTTTATTGTAATTGGTTTGACTAAGCAATTAAAATTGATTGGTTGAGCAATCAAATTACATCGCTCCTGTCCTGTTTCGTTCCTACTATTATTTTCGACTGCACCAACACATCTATTTTGTAACAATTTCCTTCCCATTTCAAAGTTTCAAAGAACAATAAATACATGTTTTGCTACCACAATGCTAATACCCAAGTTAGATTAATTGTTCCTGTATGGCACCATCAAGTTCCTGCAACTCAATATACTGTTGTTTCTCACTTGCCCCTCTTGAAGCATCAATGAAGCAAATCAACAATCACATCCAACATTCCAAATTTCATTATCAACAATCTATCAATGGACGATAAACAACAGAAAGCTTACACAGATCATACATACAAATTGATTTCGAAATAGAACACAGAAAATTCATAAATACAGAGAAAAGGCAAACACATGACATGAAAACGCAGCAGGGAAGCAATGCCATCATAACCAAAAGTCACAATCACACACAACATCACCGTAGCATAACAGTAATTAGACCAAGAACAAGACCACATAACATACCATTCATTAAACACAAACCATCATCATAACATAACATACCACATCAGAGCAGACTGAATCCGCCCGAGTAAGATTACCATTACCAGTAACACAAACAGATAGTAATAATAATAATTAAACACCCACACATAATCTTAATTACTTCTTGAGGCTGCCGCGAATACCAGGCTTGGGCTTGGTAGAAGACTCAGCTTCAACAGTGGCGTGCAGATTGTTCAGCTTGTCAGCCTCAAAGGGGATCTTTGGGTGGCGAGCGTCATGGTGGATCTGCATCGTCTTCACGTCAGGCCCGGTGACCTTGCAGTGCGGGCACTCGAGCTTGGCGTGGCCGCCCTTGTCCTTGGCCAGCCGGTCCGACTGCCCCGCCTTGCCGCCGCCTCTGTTCGTCAGCGCCGCGTCCGCCTTCGCCGCCAACTCCTTCGCCGTGTGCTTCTTCGGCTTCGCCTTCCCCGTCATCTCCGATGATCGATCGCCTTGACTGCTTCGGTTGTGAGAAGCAAACCCTAGAAGGGAATGGGGGAGTCGCGCAGGAACAAGGAAAGTAAATAGGGAAAACAAAGAATAGCGAGTCGGCGCCGCAAGTCGTTGAATTGAGGGAGAGAATAGAATATTTAATCAAAACTGGAGGCCCAAATAAGAATAGAAAAGGCTCCATTCCATGGACATTTTTTTTTATATACAACTCTGTTAAAAATAATTCAGCAAATACCACTCATTTCAAAATAATGGGGTATCTATCATTTCCGCCATTACTAATGGCAGAACATGTGGATTTTCAGTTTTTTCAAAAATTCCCCATTTGACTAGCTAAACAGGGTTAATTAGTATAAAAAAAATATTATTCCGCCACAGGAAAAAAATTAATTTTTTTACGTTTTTTTCATGAGAATTTTTTTTTCCTATTTCGCCAGTGGCAGTGGCGGGGGAACAACATCTGTTCCGCCACTGAAATAATAGATACCCCATTATTTTGAAATGAGTGGTATTTGCTGATTTATTTTTGAATAGAGTGGTACAAAACAAAAGTCCATTCCACATGGATGACGGGCCTTAAGCAAAAAAAAAAAATATATTAAAAAGCCTAAATTTATATGTATGATATTTTTTAAAATAAAAGCAAGATATGTTTTAGTATATCTACTTAAAACTATGTATATTGAATGCGACATCCACTTTAATTTCATTTATTACTCCAACTAAATATTCAAACATTTATTAAGAAAAAATAATTAATGACTACCAAAATATCATCAAAAGATACATAAACATTTTCAAATCAATTCTTCATTTATATTATGTATTAAGGGTTATTACATATTAACCTCACATCTAAATGCACTCTATATGTGTTAACCTCACTCCTCTACCAAAGGTCGAAAATCAAACAGGGTTAATGGTATCAATATGAAATTGAATTGATCATATGGATCAATACTATATATATCAAGAGTTTTTGGGGCAAAAGAAGTGAGTAAATATTTTTCCAAAAGTACATATATGTCAGAATCATTTATATTTTTTATTTCCTAAAAAGTTCACATGTAATATGCATGCATATTACCGTAAGATATAACAAAATTTGTCAAAATATATATTGAGTTCTTTATTTTCTAAATATGGAAAATAAAAAAGCAAACAATAAAAAACGTCTTATATGTTATTCAAAAGTAAATTTACTTAAGTAAGGTGCATGCATTAAAATGTAAAAACTTGTTACATAGATAAACACATATAAAAGGGTAAATAAAAAACATAATTAATTACATGGGGTTTAAAACCTTGTTTTTTTTTAAATTATATGAAAAAATAAACTTAACAGGATAAACATAAGATATAATTACATGAATAAAAACACATATACAAGAATAAATTTGTGACCCAATTAATTGCATGGATAAATAAACATAAAAGGATATATATAAGTACTAATTGCATGGATAAACACACATAAAAAAAATAATTATAAGACCTAGTTACATGGATAAGTAAACATAAAATGATAAAGGTCGAACGGGTTATACATTTTATCTCTAGAAGGCCATACATCTGGAAAAACTTCAAAATACCCACAACTGGCATCGGCACATCATGCGTCACACCGGCAGTAACAACCAGTGATCAATTTAGACATAGGTCTTATACGGCAAGCTATAAGCATCTCAACTGTAATGAGTCGCAAAATAATGCGACATCTCTGAGATTTTCATCCACTACATAATTGCAGAATCGCGAGCACTACAAGCGCGCCGAGACTTCACTAAGAACCTTATATTATATGGCAAGTTGTAAATATCTAAACTATAACAAGTCATAGAATAAACGAAACATCGAACCACTGCCGAAATGGCAACATCGAAAGCACTACAACATGCACCGAGACTTCGAAGGGGCTTGGTAAAAGTCAGTGAGTGGAAACCGTTGCCAAATTCACCACGTTGCACCTTGCTCCGCGTCGCGACAAAGCAGTCATGCTGTAAATATAGAGTGATCCCCTCCATCCTCTTTCTCCTCCTCCTCCTCCTCATCACTTTTCCTCATTCCCTGATCAGGGGAGAAATCAAGAAAAACTCTTTGGTTTGCACTCATGTACTACAAAATTCTCTTCACACTGTCATTTGCCATCTTTTTCGTCAATATAAGCGCTCTCAATTTTCGCTCAAAATCTCCAAAAAATAGCATTGGCATGATGACGTTCTTCCCTATACCGATCTTTAGTGTCATTCCCTCGTACTTCAACTCCTTTTTTGGCTGGTACAATCCGCATGTACCACAGTATGACGATTCTGACTCTGAATTCATGCTGAGAACCTTCAAGGTAAAGCAGTGCCCTAATCGTTTCCCGCATTGTTGGGCATCATGTCCTTATACACATCATGGCGAACGAGTCAAGAGGAGGGACCCATACAAGTTCCGTTACAACAGGCAGATGTGTCGTTGGTTTCGTATTTGTGGCAAGTGTCATATGGGCGACAATTGCAGGTTTGCGCATGGCATTTATGAGATCTGGTTTCACCCAAGCAAGTATAGAACCCGCATGTGCAACATGGGCCATGCATGTCGTCGCCCTCTTTGTTTCTTCGCTCATACTGCCCGCCAAAGACGCCAGCCTTTAAATCTCTTTCAGAATCAGGTCAACAGTGTTGTGAGGGGATCTAAGGAGTACAATCAGGCGATTTTAAATCCGACGGTTGATTGGTGGGGCGAATACTTTTGGTGGTCGTTTTTCAATTCCGCGACGAATGAGGAGGCTCCGAACGAGCAAGAGAGGCGAAGCGATCGTAGTGACATGCTAGATATTGATAAATTGATCATGGAGAATTATCCTCTCCGTGATTCAATCAGGGAGTTTTTTGACAATATCAATCGCGGTGAGGGTTTCAAGATAAAAACATCGTAATTAAGTACCTTGACCTGGAGTGTTTGGTTGAAGATGTATTAAGAATAAATAAATAACTAAATAAGAATGTTGGGCATTTGGAAATGGAGAAGTCGTAATTAGAGTTTCAATTTGTGTTTCTCAATGCTTGCAGAACTTTAATCATGGTAGTTTAATTAAGGAAGCTCCTAATTTGGATGAGAAAACATGTAATGACTAATAATCTAATATAAATGCCCATCCTTTGTTTTAACTTATTTGATCTAGCTACTAATCAATTTCAGTTTGGCTATGACTATATGAGTCAAGTCCAATATACTTTTATTCTTACAAAAATCATCTGCCAGTTTATCAGTAACATGAATGACACAAAAATATAAAATACTAAATAAAAAAACATCATTTTCCTTCACCAAGTCCCATTTGAATATTGGGCCGTTTATTATCTGGCCTGAATTACATTTAAGAAAAAAATCAAAGAACACAAAAAAACAAAAACAAACAAATACAAATACCCACAGTCTGACACACTGACAAGTCAAACAAACAACTTTCCCGTAAATAAATTTTGCGCCAATAAAAACTCGCCCCATCAACAGAATTCAAATGCTGGTTTTATTCAATACCCAAGAACTAATTTCCATCTTTACAAAAGAGCATCCAATGCCCCGTTTAAAAATCATTAAAATAAAATTCCCCTCTGGGACCCACAAATCAGAGATACTAATTTCGCGCCATTAATAAGAAACGAATGAATAATAATAAAGAAAGCAGCATTGCTCCGTTCTTGGTTTATTTCTCATCATGCACTGATTATATTTCTCATGCACTTATTATTTTCTTATTTCTCATGCACTTGTTATATTTCTCATGCACTTACTATATTTCTCTCTCACTCACACTCACACTCACACTCACCCGACACAGTTCAGTCGTTCACTCAAAATCACTCAACAGCTACATTCTCTTCTTCTCCATTCCATTCCAAAAACAGAAACACTAATCTCTCTCTCTCGCTCTCTGTAACAATGGTTCGTAGAAGAACAACGAAGAAATCTACTATTACTCCTGAAGAAGAAGAAGAGCAAGAAACGCCGACGAGAAGAGTGACCCGACAGATGACCGCGCTCAGTCGCGCCATCTCTCCGGCGAGGCAGCCGGGGTTTTCTGTCGGGGCGAGGGTGGAGGTGAGGATCAACGAATTTGGGTACAGGGGATCCTGGTTCGAGGCGTTCGTGGCGGATCTTGTCACGGTTCGAGGCCGGACTGCGCGGTATGTTATCGAGTACGTGTCGCTTGTGAAGGAGGTTGAGCCGGATCTGCCGGAGACCGACAAGGTTTCGGTAGATTATGTCCGGCCAGAGGCGCCACGGAGGTTGCAGCTGACGGATGGCAAAGAGGTTTGTAATGTACTCGTTGATTTGATTTTTTTGTTGAATTTATGAGCAAATTTCGCACCAACTGGAGTAAGATGATGGATTTTTAGCTTCATTAACTTAATTTTAGCTTCAAATGGTGAATTTAAACTCAGATTGTTAGAATGAGTGTTCTTTCTCCTTGATCTGCTTCTCACCAAAGAATCTCTCTTTCTTGCCTCAGAAAATATACAGATATTTTGTTATCACTTTTATAATCTTGCATGCACTTTTTTATGAGAATAATCTTTCATGCATGTATTTATGAAAATAATCTGGCATTTATTTATTTCTTGTACAAAAACCTGAGCCTTTTATGCTCAAAGCAGTTTCACTCATTTGCTCTGTTTTTTTTCCCAGTTTATCTCTAAAACTATTCATAATATATTTCTTGACCTCTCTCTCTTCTGTCTTTCTCTCTCTAGAATTCGGATCTGGAATTCGAGATGTACGATCTGGTGGAAGCGTACCACAACGAAGGCTGGTGGTACGGTGTAGTATCAGGATTACGAAACGCGGAAACTGGGAAATACCGCGTTTCGTTTCCCTTTTCAAATGAAGCATTCGAATTTTCCCCTTCTGAAATCAGACCTCAGATGAGTTTCATCAACGGCAATTGGTTCCGTGTCGAATCTAAACCACAGGTATAAACCATAAAATAAATAGAGAAATATGCAAAAATATCCCTGCATTATTCTTAAATTGCAAGAAAGCCCCTTTGTTATGCTTAGTTTGTAATTAACAGCAAGTTATTTTTTCTAAATTTCCAATAATGTAAGGCTGTTTTGCTATTCAGGCATAAGGCAGGGTTCTTTTGACAAATTTTCACATAATAAACACAAAACTTGACAAAATTCTTTCCTTAAACCCTAAACCCTAAATTTCAAATCATTTTGTTTTTCAGAAAGAAGAGATGTATGAAACTGGAGACAAAGTAGAAGCAAGCAAAATACGCGAAAAATACGGCCTATCTTGGTTTCCATCCACAATAGAAAAAATAATAACGGATAATATTTTCCTGATTAAATACGAAAATAATGCAAATCCAAATGGGTATTTGACCGATATAGTTGACTGTTCGTGGTTACGGCCATTGACTAGCCGAAACCCTAAATCCAACAATATTATACTAAACTCAGATGTGGAGTTTTTTCATGAGGGCGCGTGGTCCAATGGGATCGTGACACGTGTCAATTCTGATGGAAATTATTTAATTAAATTTGGTGAAAGTGATGATGTGGCGCCTGAGCTGTTTAGTGAGGGTTTTGTTAGGTTGAGTCTTCAGTGGGACGGAAAGAAATGGTCAAAGGTACTTTAGTATATTAATTAATTAATTTTCAAATATGTTTGTTTTATTTGTGAATAAGTCCTTGATTTGATTTTGGTTAATTTAATTTAGGGGAAAAGACGAAGACCAGCTGTTAAAGCAAGATCAGTTCCTGCTAAAAAGATAAAAAATGATATTTCACCAAGGTAATTTTGATTTAATCTTTCGTTTTGGCACTTTTGTAAATTAAACATGAATATATATTTGTTTATTAACTTAATTAATAATTTTTTGTATAATTCAGAGGTGGGACCAGTGTGCCTCTTTCTGGATTGGAAAAGTTTGATTTTGTGTTGACCAATCAAAATGGAAATTGTATGCATTATAAAACAGTAAAAAGAGCTGTAGCTAAATTACCGAAAAGTAAAGTTCGTAATGACTCTTCTCCTTCTTCCGTAAGTAAATTTGCCGTAAAAATTAATACTTTTTTTGTTTCATGAGATGTATAATATTGAATTTGAAAATTATTATCTTTTTTCTTCTCTTTTACAGGTTAGCATTAAAACAAATGAAGGTACATCAAGGGAGCCCAGTGAGTCTGGTTAAAAAAAAACCCTTTATTTATCTATTATTTATTTATATATTTATTTAATTAAATCCTTATTTTGTTTCTTTTATTATTATCATTATTATAAATTTGTTTTACTTTAATTTGTAGGTTCGCCGGCAGATGCTGGTGCTGACATCAGCAAGGGTAAAATGGTAAATTCACAAAACGGCGGCCAAGACCAAACTAGTTCCAAATCAGTCTCAAATAATAACCTAATTTCAACCCCCCCAAACCCTAACCCTAACCCTAGTGAGAGCAGTCCATCCAGTTCAGTGAGCGGTAACATCATACTCCCGTTCGAATCGAGATCTCCAGTTTGGAATTCCGTACAGGCGCTCGATGTTTTCAGAAAGATCCCTCAAAGTCCTCATTTTGCAAATCTCCAAAAGTAATAAATAATTAAATAAATAAATAAATTTGCAAAAAAAAATCCTGTGTTCTTTTTAGAAATTCAAATAGACATCCTTACCGTTCGAGAATGAAAGGGCTTTTTTGCACAAAAAAAAGAAAGAATGGAAGGGCTTTTTTGCAAACTTCTCATAAGTATATAACTAAATCGCGATTTTTCTTAATGAAATGAATATAATTTAATGACAGGTGTTGCAAGAAGGGAGAGCTGGAGGGTGAAGCATTGGGCAAGATGGTAAATTACGCCAACCTGGCGGCCTCAATTAAAGAACTCTCTTTAGACGCTGAGCTGGCAGAATTTCACGAAAAGCTCGAGATTCTGAACTCTCTTCAACAAGACGGGTTTGAAACCGACCCGTTAGCGATCCGTTTAAACACGATGATAGAATCAAAGAAGGCGATTTGTGAGTGTAGTTTGAAAATAAGGGAGAAAGAAAGCGAGCTGGTTCAGCGAGAGGAAGATAATGATGAGGTTTTGGGAAATATGATTGGGATCGGCGCTGAGCTGGTGGAGGCGAGAGCGAAGGTGAGAGAGTGGGTGGAGAGAGAGAGAAGGCTGAGGGAGAGGAGAGAGAGAGAGTTGGAGAAAAGCGCGGGAAACGGGGATAGGATTCGTAGGTTGAGGAGTGAGATTTCTAGGTTGGATAGGAATGTTGAGAGAGCGAGAGACAAGTTCTTGGTTGCTTCGAAGGATCATGTGTGGAATTATTAAGTTAGAGTTTGGTTAGGGTTTATTTTGGGTTTAAGGGGAGGATTTTATAGTCTTTTTTCAATTTGAATGATCAACTGCCTGTTAACCCTCTAAATTGTGATTTTATTTGCTGATGACAATAATGAATAAATATTGTGTGCTTGGTATATTTCTCTAATTATAATGGTTAATTTCAAGTTTGTTCCTTTTAATTTTGTTTCTATACTATTTATCATCTCCTTTGGAGTGCTTCATGCATTAGAGTTACACCCATTTTGCGGATTGAATCCATTAAGCGTTTGGTACCGGTTCGAATCCGTGTTGGCGTTGCACAATTAAACATAATTGTTACCTTTATCGGCTGACTCCTTTTGATTCAAACCAAAATGTTTTTTCTCTATGCTCTTGAATCTTGATGCATTAGTAAATTGTAAACGAAATATAATTTGTTGGCAGAACCGGTCTGATCATTTTGGTTGCCCAAGCCTGACATTGCAATCTTGCCCTGATATTTAGTCGGTAAAAAAATATAAAAGAAGCAATTTCTCTCTTTTTTTCTATGACCAATTAATTACTACCTAAATCCCAATTAATTACTTCCCAATATTTATATTTTTTAAAATATGATGACTGAATCTTTGATTTCTTTCTGTATCTTTTTTTTTTTTTTTTGCCACAGTAGGCATTTCTTTCTGTATCCTGTTGCAAACATTGTTATCATGTCATATTTATATTTGAAACAAAATTAATGAGATTTAGCAGTCATATCATCACTTTACTTATATGACCCATCATAAGTCATAATCAATTTATCATTATCATTATCCAACTATCATTTTTATTACAATAAAAAAAACAAAGCAAGAGTCAAGGCCCAAGGCCCATTAATGCCCCATTAATGCATGGGCCGAATCTCTTCAGAAGAAATGTAAAGAGAAAAACTGAACGAGCTCAAAAACAAAAATCAATGGAGGGAAGAAGAAGAAGAAGAAGAAGAGAGGAAGTAGAAACGGACGCCATGAACGATCGGAAATTGCGAGCTGTGTTCATCGCCTTTGGCACCAAAGGCGATGTATTTCCCATTGCTGTATTCTCTCTCTCTCACTCACTAAAACGCATGTGCTATTACTTACTTTTCCATCCAAAACCCTAATTCCCACTTGGGCTCAGAGCTGATTTTTTCAGAGGTTTATAGTCAAGCTCAAACCTGGGAGGAGCGTCACCACCTTCATTCTCGTTGCCCGCACTTGGGGCTGATTCTTTCGGAGGTTTGTGCTTCGGAAGTTGAATTTCTGTTGGGTTCGAATCGAAATGAATTTCATGGTTGATTTTTAAATGCTTATCGGATCTAAACCCGGGAGGAGCGTCACCACCTTCATTCTCGTTGCCCGGGCTCGGGGCTGATTCTTTCGGAGGTTTGTGCTTCGGGAGTTGAATTCCTGTTGGGTTCAAATCGAAATGAATTTCATGGTTGCTGTTTAAATGTTGCGGTCAAGCTCTCCAAACTTAGTAAGCTCTGGATCAAGTCTAATGCATGATGCAATTCCGAATGAGAATACGAGTAATAAACAGAGAGAAAACAATGGTTTGAACTTGAACATCATACTTTGATTTGTTTGTTTTCTTTGTGTTGATTAATTGGGATTTTTGTAATGAAGGAAAACGAAATGTAGTGAGAGGAGAGAATTGGTGGTGGATTATATAGAAGCTTTTGTATTAATTAAGGGTGTTTTAATGGATGTTTGTGAGGGAATGTATTGAATAATAAATAGTGTTAGAGATATGGGATCTCATTAATAACTATAGAATATTACGAGAAATATTTGTATATATTAGTTACCTTTCTTATATTGTTTAGTAAGGCAAGAGAATAATTGTAGGGCAATTAGCCGTTAGGGTAATTATTGATAATGAGCCATTAGCTGCTAGGTTAATTCATGTATTGGCTCCTATAAATATAAGCTTTTTGTAATAGCATGAACATGACAGAAAATACTAATCCATCAGTTATATATTTTTCTATTTGTCTTTCATTATTATTATATTTTTCACATGGTACCAGAGCATTTTCTGATCCAATTTTAATTCAAAAATGACATCTAAATTTCTTGCTCGATTCTCTAGCAACAAACCGTGAGGTGCTAAATTTACTACTACAATCATGTCAGTGCAAATTAAGTTATGTGGGTTTAGTGGTAATTAGTAGTAAGTTAAGTTATCTGGGTTTAGGCAACTTTATTGTGGAAATAAGTTGAGGACATACATAGAGACATATTAAATATCCTTTATTACTACGTTCTTCTTAATATAATCATCACAGTCACAAGTATAGTTTCGACCTTGATCTCTTTCACATCAGCATCCACATTCATAATCATGACTTGTAAATGTGGTATTCACTTCTGAGAATGATGCGGAATTAATTATACGAAATTCATAATTTTTCATTTTAATGAAAATTAATTATTTTGCTTCTATACAAGGAACAATGATAGTAATTCACAATTTTAAAGTATTTTCTGTTATATATTTTGTTTATTCAGGGAACAAAATAATAACTCTTTCTTAATAAAAAAAAAATTTGGTGTACAACAGGTACTTAACCAATGCTTTTTTATACAACATCAAAAATACATATTTTGGAATCAGTTACGAATGATATCTTGTTGTATCTTCTCATTGTCTTATGTGATTTTCTTGTAATGACTTCTGGCATTGGTCTCATTTATGTCATTATTTTGCAACATTCACTTCTGGGAATTGAATGCAATTTTTAATCAAGTTTCATAATTTCTTCTTTTACAACTCATTAGTTTGCTTATTCACAATAAGATATGATATTGGTTTTCAATATATCTTACAACTCTCTTCATCTTGTTGCTGCTTCAAGAGCAAGATAAAAGGTAAGGAATATCTTTATTTAATATATATATTCTTCATCTTTTCTCGAATTATATCTTGAAGGAGTCATTATTTAATATATATTCTTCATTTTTTTAAAAAAATATTATTTGAGAGTTGATCTTCGAGATTTAGACAATATTTCTGATTTATATTCTTGCAACTACTGGTGCTATATTTTGCAACTTATGGTGAATAAAATAAATTTTGCAGCTTGTGTGCAAAGAAAAAAATTTATTGCAACTACAGGTGCATAAATAAAAATAAATTTGCATAAAAATAAATGTGCGTAAAATAAATGTACATAAAAGTAAATGTGCATAAAAGTAAATGTACATAGAATAAAGATAAATATACTTGCAACTTCTGGTGCATAAATATACTTACAACTTCTGGTGCATAAATAAAAATAAACATGCAACTTCTGGTTGCGTAAATAAAATTAAACAAGCAACTTCTGGTGCGTAAATAAAAATAAACATGCAACTTCTGGTTGCAAAAATAATTAAACAAGAAACTCTTGGTGCATACAAAATAATTTAAACGAGCAACTTCTGGTGCGTGGATAAAAATAAACACGCAACTTCTGGTTGCAAAATAAAAATAATTAAACAAGCAACTTCTGGTGCATTGATCTATAAAGAGAATCTGCAACTTCTGGTGCAGAGATATGTTACTTAAAAAAACTCGTAAAATAACGAATTTCAAGAAAAGAAAAAAAAATCGAATAAAAGAAATCCAAAATAAATGATATAATGAAATATTAATAATTTGAAATTGTACCTTCTGAATTAGAGTTTCAGTTATGTTATTTAG
The DNA here is from genome assembly GCA_027726005.1 of Juncus effusus. Lineage (NCBI taxonomy): Eukaryota > Viridiplantae > Streptophyta > Magnoliopsida > Poales > Juncaceae > Juncus > Juncus effusus. The sequence goes on along the minus strand of CM050906.1, from coordinate 8,933,668 downwards.
AACTTCAAATGCTTATTGTAGAGTCGTGCTGATAACGTGTTATAAATAAAGAAGAATAATAAAAGAGAGAATTGGAAGGAGAGAATTTCATTGAGTTGTGGATTAAAGAATACAATAGTCACTGTCCCCTTTATATAGTAGAGGGTGAGTGCTGGTCAAGAAATCTCTTGCCTGATTCAGGATTACAATAAAGGAAATAATCTAACCTAAATACAATAGAATATACAGTAGTAAATACCCGCCACAACTCCTTCCATTCTTACAAACATTTCCTAATTTATCTTTTTTTAGGATCAATTATTGAACATCCATATTAATTATATTCATAACATGGATAACTTTTTTAGGGCATTATATGTGTTGGAATGTTCAATTAGTTAGGGTTTGGAGCTGGATTTGGATGGATGGTTAGTAGAGGTTGACTTGTTATATAACTTATATTTAGGCTTTCTGATGTGGATCTTAATTATGTTATATATTTAACTTAGTGCTAAATGTTAAGTTTACTTCTCTTATTCTTAGGTTGAAATTTCTCTGCCAGTTAATCAGTTAAATGAATACTAAATATTATATAAGAAATAACATTTCTCTTCTATTTTTGTAAGAGAATTCTTTTGTTAAGCCCCATTTCATAATTGGGCTCTTAAGTCTGGCGTAAATTACATTAAAAGAAAAAAGAAAAAAAATATACACACTGACAACTTTCTCGTGATGAATTTTCACACCAACAAAAACACGCCACGTCAACACTAAATAGTAAAGAGAAGTTGTTATGAAGTAAATGCTGATTTTATTTATTTGATGTCCTAAAACTCAAGTTCCTTCTTTTCAAAAGAGAAGAATCCGATGCCCCGTTTAAAATCTATTAAATAAATTCCTTCTGGGACCCACAAATCAGTGAGACATAACAACAACTCGCGCCATTAATAAACGGACAAACATTGATTCTCCCTTCTTTCCCATGCACTGTATCATATTTCTCTCACTCAACAATCCACACTCCGTACGTACTTCTTCCTCTCCTCCATTCCCTTCCAAAATACAGAAACCCTATTCTCTCCCTCTCACTCCCTCAATGGCTCGTAGAACAAAGAACTCTCCTCCTGAAGAAGAACTCACAACGCCTAGAAGAGTCACCCGACAGAGCACAGCGCAGAGTCTCTCCATCTCTCCTCCGTCATTTCCCGTCGGGGCGAGAATCGAGGTGAGAATCAACGACGTGGGGTATAAGGGATCATGGTACAAGGCGATCGTGACGGATCAAAAGACTGTGCGAGGCAAAACTGCGCGGTATGTTGTCAAGTACGAGTCCCTGGTGAAGGAGGATGATTTGGAAGATATTGTGGCGCCGGAATCCGACGAGGTTTCGGTGGATGATGTCCGCCCAGAGGCTCCACGAAGGTGGAAGGTGACAGATGGCAAAGTGGTTTGTTTGTTTCCAATGGTTGGTTTGATTTCTTTTTGTTGAATCTATGAGAAGTGAAAGTATTGGAGTAGTAAGATGGGCAGGGATGTAGGTTAATAGGGACTGGGAGGGGCCATGGCCTTCTCAAGATTTTGAAAGCGTAGTATATAGTAGTAGTGTTTTACTGAAATTTTTTTCGAAATACATGTATTTCTATATATTTGCCCCTCCCCCCCCCAAATAATACCGTCAAGCTCCGTCCCCGAAGATGGGTGAATCTGATTTTTGAGCTCTGTTTGTTATGATTTTAGGTTTAAATGGGTAATTTATAGTCGGATTGTCTCCTAGATATGTTTTTCACCAAAGAATCTGTCTCTGTTTCTTACCTCAGAAATATACACAAATTTCCTGAAAAGGATTTTGCATGCATCTATTTCTTGCACAAATTACAGTTTCTTCCGTTTTTCTTCTTTTTCTCAAAGTAATTTTAAACTATTTGCAAACTAACATTTCACATCTCTCTCTTTTTCTCTCTCTAGAATCAAGAATTTGAGCTTTATGATATGGTGGAAGCGTACCACAACGAAGGCTGGTGGTACGGCGTGATTTCCAGATTACGAAACGCGGAAACTGGAAAATACCGCGTTTCGCTTCCCTTTTCACATGAAGTATTCGACTTTTCTCCTTCTGAAATCAGACCTCAAATGAATTACATCAATGGCAATTGGTTCCGTGTTGAACCGAAACCACAGGTATAAAATATATATAAATTGAGAAATTTGCAAAAAAAAAAAACCCCACTGTTATGCTTAAATTGCAAAATAAAACGCTGCATTATTCTTAAATTGCAAAACAGTCCCTCTGTTTTTATTAATTGCATAATAGGCTAATAGCCCCTTTATCCTTTAGGGCATTGCAAGAAAAAACCTAATGTTTGGTCATCTCACTCTAATTAATATTTTTGGAGGGGCTTTTTTGCATATATCTCATACAAATATAATAAATCCTCTCTCCACTTAAAATTCAACAAAATTCTTTCCTTAAAAACTAAATCTTAACTTTTTTAAATCATTGTTTTTCAGAAAGAAGAGACATATAAAACTGGAGACAAAGTAGAAATAAAGGAAATACGCGAAAAATACGGCCTATCTTGGTTTCCCGCCACATTAGAAAAAATAATAACGGATGATATTTTTCTGATAAAATACGAAAATCCAAATTACCTCCCAAATAACGGGTGTTTGACCGAAATAGTTGACTGTTCGTATTTACGACCATTAAATGACCGAAACCTATCCAATAAAGTTGGATTAAACTCAGATGTGGAGTTCTTTCATGAGGGCGCGTGGTCCAATGGGATCGTGACACGTGTCAATTCTAATGGAAATTATTTAATTAAATTTGGGGAAAGTGATGATGTGGCGCCTGAGCTGTTTATTGAGGGTTTTGTCAGGTTGAGTCTTCAGTGGGACGGAAAGAAATGGTCAAAGTTCAAAACTTTGGTATGTTAATTAATTAAATAATTAATTAATTTTTTTCAAATATTCTCTTGGATTTTGTTTTCTTTGTAAATAAATCTTTGATTTAATTTAATTTAGGGGAAAAGAGGAAGACTAGCTGGTCAAGCAAGCTCGGTTTCTGCCAAAAAGTATAAAAATGATATTTCGCCAAGGTAAAAATTTTATATAATTTATTTGTTTCAGAGCTTTTATAAATAAAACATGAATATATATTTATTTATTAATTTAATTATTTAATTTTTATATAATTCAGAGGTGAGACCAGTGTGCTTAATAAGTCCGGATTTACAAAGAACGATTCTCCTTCCGTAAGTAAATTTGCGGTAAAAATTAATATTTTTTAAATGAGTTGTAAAATATTTTATTTGAAATTTTGTAGGTACAGGTTAACATGAAAACAGATGAAGATAAATCAAGGGATCGTACTGATTCTACTAGTAAAACCTTTATTTGTTTATTTTAATTAATTAATTAATTCTTATTTTGTTTCTTTTATTATTAATTTGTTTTACTTTTATCTGTAGATTCTCCAGCTGATGCTGGTGCTGACATCAGCAAGGGTAATATGGTAAATTCACAAAACGGAGGGCATGACCAAACAACTCTTAATTCCAAACCGCCCTCAAATAATCCAATTTCAACCCCACCAAACCCTAACCCTAACCAATCATCAACCCAACCAAACCCTAACCTAGTTTCAACCCAACCAAACCCTAACCCTAACCCTAACCCTAGTGAGAGCACACCCTCCAGTTCGACAAGCGATAGCATTATACTCCCGTTTGAATGGACATCTCCTGTTTTGAAATCCCTCGAGTCTTTAGAGGTGTTTGACATTTTCAGAAAAATCCCTCAAGAACCTCATTTCAACACTCTCCAAAAATGGTAAAAATAAATATATAAATAAATAAATCATTTATTTAATTAATTAATTTTCTTCAAAATAAATAAAGGAATAAAAAATAAAGGAATACTTGTAACAGAAGGCCCCTGTATTGTTGAAAATTGCAAAATAGGCCCTATATTCTTACGAAATTAACAAAGGGTTTCTTTTATTTGCAATTTAGGCATAATGCAGGGGCTTTTCTGCAAATTCCCCATAAATAAATAAATAAGTTACTATTTTCTTTTACATAACAGTTGTTGCAAGGAAGAGCGTGAGGGAAAAGCAGCAGGCCAAATGTTAGTTTACGCCAGCCTGGCGAATTCAATCAAAGAACTCTCTTTAGACGCTGAGCTGGCAGATTTCAATGAAAAGCTCGACTGTTTAAACAACCTAGAACAAGACGGGTTTGAAACTGACCCGTTAAGGACCCGTTTAAACATCATGTTGGAATCAAAGATGGAGATTTACGAAGCGGGTTTGAGAAAGAGGGAAATGGAATGCGAGCTGAGTCAGCGACACGAGGATAATAACGCGGTTTTTGGAAATGTGCATAGGATGGACGCTGAGCTGGCGGAGTTGGTGGAGAGAGAGAGAAGGGTGAGGGAGAAGAGAGAGAGAGAGTTGGAGAAAAGCGTGAGAAATGGGGATAGGATTCTTAAGTTGCAGAGTGGGATATCTGTGCAGGAGAGGAATATTGAGAGAGCGAGAGAGAAGTTCCTTGCTGCTTCAAATTATCCTGTGTGGAATTAAACTAAGTTTATTTAGGGTTTAGTAGTAATTAATTAGTAGGAAGTTGTTATGTGGGTTTAGTAGTAGGGGTTTTAAGTGTTTTGTAGGTATTAGTAGTAAGTTAATGGTTTTAGGTGACTTCTTTTTTGCATTATGTGTGTTGGATGTTTAATTGAGTTTGGTGCTGGATTTGGATGGATGGTTAGTAGAGGTAGACTTGTTTTGTCATATATATAACTTATGTTTAGGATTTCTGATGTGGATCTTAATTATGTGAAATATATAACTTAGTGCTAAATGTTATACACACATCTTTTCTTCTTAGAAATTCATCTAGCTTTCAGTATTGAGCTCTGTAATATCTGGCCTGAATTACATTAAGAAAATACAAAAATGCATACAAGTACACAACAAGACCACTTTCTCGTGAAGATTTTTCAGACAATACACGGCATGTCAACACTATCTTAAAGATCAAAGGGGTAACTTTCAAATTTATTATTTTAACAAGGTATATATGCAAAAACGCTTCACTGCAGGCCCCACAAATCAGTGACACACAACAATTTCGCGCCATTAATAAAACAACAAAGCTCCTCCGTCATTTCCTATGCTCTGATTCGATTCTCTCATTTCACTAGAAAACCACTCGAGACCATTCCATACTCACTCCTCCTCTCCATTCCTAAAACCCCGAGAGAAACCCTTACTCTCCATCTCTCTCACTCTCTCTAGCTTGCAATGGCGAAGGAAGAAGAGCTCGAAACAGTGAGAAAATCGCACAGACTTACCACCGCCGCCGCACTAGCCATTCCACCTTCGTTCGCCGTCGGAGCACAAGTCGAGGTTCGAACCGACGCGGAGGGCTTCATCGGGTCCTGGTTCGAGGCGGTGGTGACGGATCACTTAATCAAGTCCGGCCGGGTTTTGTACAGGATTAAGTATCTGACGCTTATGAAGGACGATGAGCCGGATCTGCCGGAAATTGAGGATGTGGAAGTGGATGATGTCCGGCCGGTGGCGCCACGGAGGCTTAATTTGACGGAAGGTGAAGAGGTATGGACGGATTTGAGATTTTACGGTTGTTGATTTGGGTTTTTTTTTTTTTTGTTCAATTTGGGAGTAAATTCATATGAAAGTGGAGTGATATGATTCATGAGTTTGATTTTTGGTTTTATTGAGCTAATTTAGGGTTCAAAATGGCGGATTTCTACTCAGATTATTAGAATGAGGGTTGTTATCTGCTCCTCACAAAAGAATATCTCTGTCTTGCCTAAAAAATGCGCAGATTTCCTCTTAATTTCTTTTACAATCATGCATGCATTTTTTTATTGAAAATAATCTTGCATGCATTTGGTTAATGAAATTTTTTTTGCATGCATTTATTTCTGGCACGAATAACTGATCATGTTACACTCAAACCACTTTCTGTCATTTCCTCCTTTTAAACTACTTACAAACTAACATTTTCCCTCTCTTTCTCTAGATTTCAGACCCCGGATTTGAAATGCACGAACTGGTAGAAGCGTACCACAATGAGGGATGGTGGTACGGAGTAATTTCCGGATTACGAAACGCGGTAACTGGGAAATACCGCGTTTCGTTTCCCTTTTCAAGAGAAGTGATCGATTTTCCTCCCTCTGAAATCAGACCTCAGCTGAATTTCATCAATGGCAATTGGTTTCCTCTCAAACCTAAACCACAGGTAGAAAAATAAAAATAAAAATAATAAATATAAGATTTAACAAAATTCTTGCCTTAAACCCTAAACCCTAAATTTTAAATACTTACAGAAATAATTATAATAAATTTAATAAATCCGCAAAAATATAATAAATAACTATAATAATTATAATAAATAATATTATTCCTCAACGTTCTTCCCTTAAACCCTAAACCTTAAATTTTCTTTTATTTTCAGAAAAGTTTGTACAAAACTGGAGCCAAAGTGGAGGCAGTGAAAATAAGCGAAAAATACGGCCATTCATGGTTTCCAGCCACAGTGGAAAAAATACTATCCGACAATAATTTCCTAATAAAATACGAAAATGAAAATTACCTCCCATACGGGCATTTGACCGAAATAGTTGACTTTTACTCTTTACGACCATTATTTGACCGAAACCCTAAATCCTACAAGCTTGAGGTGAATTCAGATGTGGAGGTTTTTCATCGGGGTGCGTGGACCAATGGGGTGGTGACAAGTGTCCTTTCTGATGCCAGTTATTTAGTTAGGGTTTGTGAAAGTGATGACGTGGCGCCTGTGCTGGTTTATGAGGAGTTTGTTAGGTTGAGGCTTCAGTGGGATGGAAAGAAATGGTCAAAGTTTAGAATTTTGGTACATTAATTTATTAATTAATTAATTTTTAAATATGCACTTGTGTTTTGTTTTATTTGTGAATAAGTCCTTGGTTTTGTTTTATTTAGGGGAAAAGAGGAAGATCGGCTGTTAAAGATAGATCAGCTTCTGCTAAAAAGAAGAAAAATGATAATTCAGTTTCGCCCAGGTAAAAATTTTGTATAAGATTTGTTTTAGTGCTTATATAACTTAAACATGAAATTATATTTATTTATTTATTTATTAATTTAATTAATTAATATTTGTATAATTCAGTAGTGAGACTAGTGTGCTTCTTTCTGGATTGAAAAAGAATAAAAAGAAGAAAAATGATAATTCAGTTTCACCAAGGTAAATTTTTATATAATATTTTTTTAGTGCTTATTTAAATTAAACATGAATATGTATTTATTTATTAATTTAATTAATTAATTTTTGTATAATTCAGTGGTGAGAACAATGTGCTTCTTTCTGAATTAGAAAAGAATAAAGCGAATAAAAATGATATTTCAATTTCACCTAAATACATTTTTTACATAACCTTTCTTTTAGTGCTTTTATAAATTAAAACATATATATATATATATATATATATATATATATATATACATATATATTAATTTAATTAATTATTTTTTGTTTAATTCAGTAGTGAGACCAATGTGCTTCTTTCTGCATTTAAAAAGAACAAAACGAAGAAAAATGATATTTCAATTTCACCAAGGTAAATTTTTTATATAATATTTTTTAGTGCTTATATAAATTAAACATGAATATTTACTTATTTGTTAATTTAATTAATTATTTTTTGTATAATTCAGTGGTAAGACCAGTGTGCTTCTGTCTGGATCGAAAAACCATTCTGTTTCAGCTAATAAGAATGGAAATTGTATGTATTATAAAAGAACTAAAAATGCTGTGTCAAAATATCCGAGAAGTAAATTACGTAATGGGTTTGATTCTTCTCCTTCTTCTGTAAGTAAATTTGCGATTAAAATCAATATTTCTATTTTTGAGATATAATATAAAGGATTAAATTTGAAATTATTTGAATTATTCTTTTTTTGTTGGTTTAGGTTAACATGAAAACAGGCAAAGATAAATCAAAGGAGGCCACTGAGTCTATTAGTAAAAGCTTTATTTATTTAATTCAATCCTTATTTTGTTTCTTTCATTATTAATTTTTTTAATTGGTTTTACTTTTATTTGTAGATTCTCCAGCTGATGCCGCTGACATCAGCAAGGGTAAAATGGTGAATTTACAAAACGGAGGCCAAGAACAAACGATTAACTTAATTCCAGCCCCACCAAACCCAAACCCTAACGAAGTTTCTGATCCGCTAAACCCTAACCCTAACCAAGTTTCAACCCCACTAAACCCTAAACCTAACCAAGTTTCAACCCCACTAAACCCTAATCCTAACCAAGTTTCAACCCCGCTAAACCCTAACCCTAATCCTAACCAAATTTCAACCCCACCAAACCCTAACCCTAACCAAGTTTCAGCCGCACTAAACCCTAACCCTAGTGAGAGCAGTCCCTCCAGTTCAGTGAGCGGTAACATCATACTCCCGTTCGAATGGAGATCTCCAGTCTGGAATTCTGTACATGCGCTAGATGTTTTCAGAAAGACCCCTCAAAAACCACATTTCGCAAATCTCCAAAAGTAATAATTAAAAAGCTGAATAAATTAATTTACAGAATGCAAAAAAGCCCCTGTATTCTTGAGAAATTCAAATCAACTTCTTACCGTTAATTAACCGTATCTGCTTCCTTTTGAATATATCATGAACATAAGGGCTTTTCTGCAAACTCGCCATAAATAAATAAATAAATAAATTGCAATTTAGCATAACTTTCTTGATGAAATGAATATATAATTTGAATTTTCTAAGGTGTTGCAACAAGGAAGAGCTAGAAGGCAGAGCGCTAGGTCAAATGGTAACTTATTCCAACCTGGCCGTATCAATCAATATTCTCTCTTTAGACGCTGAGCTGGCAGAATTTAATTCAAAGCTCCAAGTTTTGGACTCTTTACAACAAGACGGGTTTGAAACTGACCCGTTAAGGACCCGTTTGACTGCCATGTTGGAATTGAAGAAGGAGATTTGTGAGTCCAGTTTGAAGAGGAAGGAGTTAGAGACAGAGCTGAGTCAGCGATACGAGGATTATGGTGAGATTTTGGGAAATGTGGATAGGGTTAGTGCTGAGCTGGCGGAGCTGAGGGAGAGAGAGAGGAGGCTGAAGGAGAGGAGAGAGAGAGAGTTGGAGAAAGCTGCGGGAACTGGGGATAGGATTTCTAGGTTGGAGAGTGAGATTGGTGGGTTGGATAGGAATGATGAGGTGGTTAGAGAGAAGTTTGGAAGCCTTTGTGGGAACTAAGGTAGATTATGTAGGGCTTGGTAGGAATTAGTAGGAAGTTAAGTTATGTGGGTTTATTTTGGGGGTTTAAGTATGTCGTAGGTATTAGTAGTAAGTTGAGTGGTTTTAGGTGACTTTTTTTGTACGTATTATGTGTGTTGGAATGTTGTATGTGCCGTTTATTAGACGATTAGGGGATGGATGAAAGTGGGATTGACTAGTTAAATTTAGGGTTCTGATGTGGAACTGAATTATTTGAAATATTTAACTTAGTGCTATGTATTTTGTGATGTTTTATGTTTTGTTCTTGACTTTTTGTGATGTTTTATGTTTTTCCTCTCAAAATCCCTTTTTTTGATTCTCTGTTTTCGAAGCAAACTGGAAAGTATTGTTCCTAATTTTACAAAAAGAATAATTAGCAATTTAAACGTGCTATACTTAATACTGTATATATAGCCTATACATCTCTTTCCTTAAAAGCTGGAAATATCACAAATACGAGACTTCAAACTTAAAAAACCTCTGTTTAATCATTTAGATTCCAGCCTAGATTTCAAATCAGAAGTTTATTTATAACCAGGACTCCAAATCCTTACTTGTAGAAAACATAGATTCGGTTTCCTATATTTCTAGAACCAGAGATTCAATTCCCTCTATAAGTATACCAACAATTCCCGGTTTTTCCATCTCGAAGAGCAAACGCGAGAGAGAGAGATGGAGCGAGATCCACGCGGCGGAGCTCACAGCAGCACGGCCGCCGTTCAGGCGACCAACGACGACGCCGCCACCAGCAAGCTGTTCGTTTCTCTCTCACTTCAAAATCCCCTTTCATTTTCCTCTTAGACCTTCCAAAAATATCTCACGTTTAGTAGGATTAGCCATTTTAATAGTTTTCATGCTTTGCGTCTTGCTGATCTGATCGAATTTATCCATTTTATCCATTTGGATTTTTGCAACTGATTTATGTTTTTTTTTCTTTGATTTGAAGGTCGTGTGTGAATAAAGGATACATGAAGGATGATTACGTACAATTATTCGTTCGGAAACAAATCAGGCGAGCTCCGATAATCAATAGAGGTATTATAAATTTATCACAAAATTCTTAATTCACTCAATAAATGATCATAAATTAGTACAAATTGTGAAAAAAAATAACGGAGCTAACTTAATATATAGTGAGAATTTGAGGAAATTTGAATTTTTTTTTCATTTCTTTTTGAAGGATATTATGCTAGATGGGCAGTTCTTAGGAAATTGCTTCTTCAATTTCTGAACACTCAAACTGATGAAAAGAAACAAATATTATCTCTTGGAGCCGGTTTTGATACTAATTACTTCCAATTATTGGTAAGCACTATTCCTAAAAGATTTTTTTATTTTTATTTTCTAAAGTTTTAATTTCATTTAAATCTAATTTATGTAGTTTAATTCCTTTCTTACAGGATGAAGGAATTTCCCCACATCTTTATGTTGAACTGGATTTCAAAGAGGTGAATTAATTGATTATTCTCTTCTTTTTTTTACTTTGAATTTCATGCTAAAATTTATGTATATATTTATTCAAAATTCACTTTTTATCTAGAATTTATTTATTTTTATATATAGGTTACTAGTAAGAAAGCTGCAATTATAGAACATTACAGCCAATTAAGGGAAAAATTGGGGCCAGATGCATCAATTTCTAGAGGTATAGTTATTTTAATCATTACAACAATATGATAATATTATCAAAATTTATTTACGTATTTTAAGTTTTATTATTATTTGCCAAATATTAAATATCAGATAAAGGTGAAATTATAAGCAATAATTACAAGCTGCTTCCAATCGATTTACGCGATACACAAAAGCTAGATGAAATGATAATTAAAACCCAATTAGACCCAAGGTACGTTCCAACATTATTCCATATAATTTCATATCTCATAATTATTTTTATTCTATAATTATTTTAATAAATGAAAATTGGTACCAGTTTGCCAACGTTTATAATTGCAGAGTGTGTTTTAATATATCTCGATCCTGTTTCAACTAAATCTATTGTGAGCTGGGCTTCTAGGAGCTTTTCTACAGCTGTCTTTTTCTTATATGAACAGGTTTCTAAATTACAAATAAAAATAAATAAATTAATTAATTAATAAAAATGATAATCGTATAATATTTTTAATTAACTTAACTTGATTAATTTTGTTAATGCTAGATTCATCCAGATGATGCGTTTGGGGAGCAAATGATAAGAAACTTAGAGGTTGGTAGTAATAATTATTTAATAAACTGTTTATTTATTTAATTTTTAAATAATTAGTAATTATTTATTATTTTTTTGATATAAATTTCAGAGTAGAGGATGTGCTTTACTTGGAATAAATGCTACACCAACTTTGAACTCCAAAAAACAGCTTTTTCTTGACCAAGGCTGGAAGGTAAATTAAATTATTAAAATATTAAATAATTATATTTTTGTAGTAATAAATGATCTAAAAATTAAATTTTTTTTTTGACAATTGGAAATTTATTCAGAGATGTGTTGCATGGGACATGTTGAGAATATACGATGAATTTATTGACACTCACGAAAGGCGCAGGTATATATTTATTTATTATTAATTTAAAATTAACATTATTTTTGAAAATTTTATGTCAAAATATTGATTTATTTTTTTGGATACAGAATTGAGAGGCTTGAGTTGTTTGATGAATTTGAAGAGTGGCATATGATGCAGGCAAGTTTTTGGTTCTCTTTTTTTAATTCATTAATAATGTTGCTTGATTGACTTGATTAAATTATTTATAATATTATTTATCATTATTCTTTATTTCAGGAGCATTATTGTGTTGCATATGCAATTAATGATGATAAGGTTCGTAATAATTTACTCGCAAGATCTTTTTAAATCTCCAGGCTTATAATCTTAAAGATTGTAATCTGATATTTATCCTTGCATTTTATTTACAGGGCCTGTTTGAAAACTTCGGATTTCCAAAGGATTGATCATATTTACCCATATTGTTCCTTAATTAATTACAAAAAAGAATTGATCCATACTTTGCCTTGGTTTTAATGTGCAACAACAATTCATCATTTGGAAGTGTGGTTTTACATAACCATACTAAAATCTGAGAAGTGCAATGACTTTGTTGTAAAATTAATAAAATGCTTGGTTTTGTTTTGAAATATTAGGAAGTAAATTGAGATTTCACCTTAAATCATGTTTGAATGGTTACTTTACAAAAACATCCTCGCACAAAACAAAATATCCAAAAGTAAACAAATCTTCTTTTTAATCCAGGTTAATTCTTTTTGTAAATTAAATGGAACCAATGAATGGTCAAAAAGAAACAATGACATGGTATCACATTTTCCCACTGCTTGCCAGAATCATGTATTAATATTTCCCCAAAATAATTTATCTATTATTATTGCTTTGGATCCGAGCCATCGTTTTGATAACTCTCAAGGATCAAATTGCAATTATTCATCGTGCGGGCGTCTAACAAACTGTGATTCCACAGTTTGATCATCAGCAGCCTCCAATTCCTTCAAATCCATCAAAAACAAAATATTACATCATAAATAAAAAAAAAATCATAAAATAATTTGTTTTAGATAGAAATATAAATTAAAAGTACCATAATAAAGAGGGGGCTTGAACTAAATCCTTGCCATGAAGCCTCGAAAAACCCTCACAAGCCCACGGTATATGTCCATCCGCCAAAACCCTAACCAAAAAAGACAAAAAATATGTATTCATTAATTAATTATATTTACAAAATAAAAGAGTTATAAACAGGTCCATGCATTTCCAAGTACCTCTGTTTGCGTACAAATGAGTTCCATAAATGCATGATCTGCTTCTCGTCTTTTGTCACGTCGACAAAATCGTCAAGCATCTTTAAAAATAACAAGAAACACAAAATGAGAAAAAGTAAATAGGAATAATTATTTATTTATTAATAGACTTTTGAAAATGACGGAATTACCCTCCGGTCCTCGAAATCGGCGATGTCATCGTCGACCTCATCCTCGCTGTCCCGATCGGAGAATACTTGCTCCAACGCCATTGGCTATGAATAGTAATATGTTAATAATGCGATAATTGGTCTCATTATTCCACAATTAATTTAAAAATACCAAGTTAATTTAATATTATTTTTTCAATTTACCTGAGCTCGGTGGGAGTGGAAGAATTGGCGCTTCTGCAATAAAGCCCGACTATCAAAAAAAACAAAAGTTAAAAACAAATTAAATAAATTCATAAATTCATATTAATAAATTAATAAATTAATAATTAAATAAATAATAAAATAATTACTTTCTCGGATCGGCTCTTTCAACAGATAATTTCCTAGTTTTTCCAAACTGAAGAACAGTCGGCCTCTCTATATTACTACTCCCAGCCAAATTCTGAGCCGTGTCGTTCGTCACCGACAGTTGCGCTGCAAATACCAACATTCCCAAGGGTCAAACCACAAAAATCACCAAAATAGTTTCTAATACTACAAAGGAAACTTTTCAAAGAAACCCCTGTATTTTCTCAAATTTGTAAAAGACCCACTAACTTTTGAATATTAAAAAAACTCCGTACTTTTAACTTTCCATTTTAAAAATATTCAAATAATATATAAGTAATGATGACTAATATATAAACAAAATTTGCAAGTTATTTATCGATTGTTTCAAAATAAAGTAAGGTTTTTACACATTATTTTTCTCTAATTTCTCTATCATTTCAAAATGAGTATTTTTTTTTTTTTTGAAATAAAACATTCAAGTTAGGGGGTCCAAAACCAAAAAAGTTAATATTACAGGTTATTTTAAAAAAAAAAGTCTTAACTATTTTTTTCTAACATTCCAAAAGCCAGGGACTTGTTCATAAAAAAACCATAAAACCCTTGTTTTTTTTTTCAAAACTTCCCAAAGTAAAATTACAAAAAAGCCCTTGTAATTACCAGCTAATGTGCGTGAGTGTTATTCAACAACAAATCTTCGTCCATGTTATTAAATCGTTTACATTTTATTTTTCTATTATTTCTCTATTATTCCAAAATGAGTAATTCTTCTTTTTTTGGGAAATAATACATTTCTAGGTGGTCAAAAACTGGAAGTTTAAAGCATTTTTTTTTATTCCAAAAGACCGGGATTTTTTTCATAAATACAACAAAATTGATTTTTTTTTTTTTGTTGCAAAATTACAAAACAGCCCTTCTATTTTATTTACCAGCTAGTGTGCGTGAGTTCGCGACGGGTCCGTGCGAAGAGCAAGTGTTATTCAGTAACAAATCTTCGTCCATGTTATTATTGGCTAAGGTTTCGTCCGGCGAGTCGGAGTCCATTATGTCTGCATGGACGTGGTTCACGGTGGACCGCTTCTTCGTCTTTTCTGCCTTTCGTCTTCTCTTGCACCTCGAGCTGTATTATTTAATGTTTAGATGACAAAATAGGTAAAGATAGTGTTATTTTGAGGTTTTCTTCTCCTATTTCTCGAGCTGTATTATTTAATGTTTAGATGACAAAATGTTTAGGTAAAGATAGTATTATTTTGAGGTTTTCTTCTCCTATGTCTCGAGCTGTATTATTTAACGTTTAGATGACAAAATGTTTAGGTTTTAGATAGTATTATTTTGAGGTTTTCTTCTCCTATATCTCGAGCTGTATTATTTAATGTTTAGATGACAAAATGTTTAGGTAAAGATAGTATTATTTTGAGGTTTTCTTCTCCTGTCTTAAGCTAGAATATTGAAAAGATGATTAAATATGTAAATTTGAATAATATTTGAAGTTAGTTACCTGAAGAAATTAATTTGAAATTAAATAATATTTGAATTAAATTTAAAATAATAATATATTACATAATGTTGTTTTATATTTTGAATAGTATTGTTTTCAGCGTTTCTTCTACAAAGTCTCGAGCGATATTATTAGAAAAATTATAAAATATAGAAATTTAAATAATGTTTTAAATAATATTTGGAATTAATAACCTGTAGAAAAAGGTCTGGAGCCTTGGATCTACACCTTCAGCTACTAGCTGGAAATAATAATATTAAATTTTGTAAGTATATTTATTTAATAGGACGGAAATAATATTCAATTATATAAAGTTTTTATAAAATGGTAACAATATTAAATTTAATAAGTAGATTTTACAATTTCTATTTTTTGAGATTTTTTTTACCTCGGATTTCCAAACGTCTGTTTTGACAGAAACATAAACAGCTTGATATTCTTCAGTAACCTTGAGGAAATAAAAGGAAAAAAATTATAAAATTATAAAATGGATTAAATAATGAGATTTTAAACCGTTTTGTATTAATGAAATTTTTTAAGAAGTTTACCAACCCAAAACTCAAACTGGAATAAATCATGGCATGCGATTAAATGACATTTTAATCCCTACAAAAACACCAAAATGATATATTAGACGTTAAGAAGACAGTGGATATACTTTTATTAAAATAAATTATAAATTAGGAAATTAATGATTTTATATATTGAATATTTCAGTATATTACCTTAAAGCTTCCACACTGAACCAAGCAAAATGGACATGCAAAATCTTCAGTAACTGTACATAGTTTATTATCGATATATATTTATCAAAAATATTAATTAATTAAATAAATCCATGAAATATTAATTAAAATAAATATCATAAAAACAACCTACCTTCAGTCCTTTGCAATGTATTATTGTAATATCTATAGTGAAACAACACATTTCCAGCTCTCAGCCTAAGCATAATATATGTATTAAAAAATGGAATATAATTTTCAAATTAAAAATATAAATTATGAAATTAATGAATTACCGCATGATATGATGTAATGATGATGAGTCATCATTTTCATATGAATAAGAATCATAAAGGGTTCTCTCACTTGCGCCCGTTTCTTCAGCTGAAATACTCACTTGCAACTGAAACGAACCCTAAGAAATAAAATAAAAATTATTATTATTTAAATGAAAAAAACTATTAAATTGAAAAAAAATAAAATATATATATATATATATATATAATAATGATAATTAATATAATAATAATTATTACTATAAAAAATATTAATACAATTATAAAAAAATTATTACATTGAGAAAAATAAATAATAATGATAATATTAAATTAATAGAAAATAAATAATTGAATAAAGGATGAGACTTACTGATGTATCTTCTTTATTAGGACGGAATGTTATGCAATTATTCTGCTCCAATAAATGTGGCTGAAAGAAAAGAACACATCAAAAAAAAATATAAAAAAATAATAATTTTTTTTTAACAAAAGTAAAATAAAATATAATCAATAAAATATATATGTATTTACCTCTAAATAAGTGGGTTGCATATTAATTGCTGAAACCATTTCAGCTTTGTGGCCCAAACTTAAAGTGACACAATTTTCAAGAGATGAAGAAATTAAATTAATCGGTATTTTTCCCCAATTGCATTTTCCTTCAATATCTAATTGAAAAAAAAAATAATTCAGTTGTTAAAACAAACAGAAATGAAAATATATACAAATAATAAGAACAATAAAAGTGTATAGTATATAATAATTACTTGGAAAGGAAGAAGATTCTCCATTTTCAGCAATATTTTCCCCATTTTGCCCTAATAAAATATTCACTCACTTAAATCAATACTCAAAAGAAATCAATAAAAATAACGAAAATATAAATTTTAATAATTTAACAATTTATACCAGTGCTAATAATGATAACATGAAGATTATTAACCCTAGAATCATTAGCCAGCCTTTTCAAATCAGGAATTACAAAATTCGCCTCATTTTTAATTTTTTCCCCAAATTCAAAGAAAGAGTCCAATTTATAAGCCCGATTCAGTGCGTATTTCAAAGCACTCTGAAACCCATTAATCACAGAAATATTTTAATCATTTTAATGAAATTCAAATTTTCAAAATTGAAAAATTAGGGTTTTGAAACAAACCTCTTCAAAAGGTCGAGCCAAAAGGACGTATAAAGGAAAAATATTGCATGATTGTATTTCTCCATTTAAGCTTCCAGATAGAGATACTGATACTTGGATTCTACACATAAACAATCATTTAATATCTCTATTTATAAAGGAAAAATATTATAATTTTATTATAATCTTAATCTCTATATATTTATTTAGTTTTATCATATCAAATACCTCTTTTTACGTTTGGCGTGTATCTTGTAAAGCAAGCTTCTATGAAGAAAATACGGCTGCACAATAATTACACAACATTAAAATCATATACTAATTTAATTCCATTACACAATCTCATTAAATCATCGAACAATATATGACAGAAAAAATAAATAAAAAATATTTCCTACATTCAAAACTCGCCCCAAAAAAACCTTCCATTATGCCCAAATTGCAAATCAGCCCCTGCACTACAAGACATCTTTGATAGAGGGGGTATTTTGCAATTTTGGGATAATTCAGGGTCGGTCTTCTTTGCGAATTTCCCATCAATAAGTAATTAATTGAACATGAGATGATAGAAAAATAATTAATTAATGTAAAATTTGCAAAAAAGCAAAAGAAACCTGCATTATGCCTAAATTGCGAAATAGCCACTGCATTATCATAAACATTTCCTTTTTTTTATAATTTCGGCATAATACAGGGTCTTTTATGCAAATCTCCCATTAATTAATTAATTATTACGTTTTTGGCGGATCGGCGCTGAAGAATGTTGTAAAGCTCGACAGGCTTGCAGTACAAGGAAAAGCTTTCTTCGGCCGCAAGTTTCTCTTCAGCCGTCATGCAAACCCTAGAATTCGATTGCTGCTGCCTGCACATCTCCTCCCCACTTCTCGTCTCACTACACCTAGCATTACGTAATTAATTTTTATTTCATGTGAAAATTACATATGATGATATTATAATATTTGAATAAATTTCAAATTATTTGAATATTAGTAGGATATTTTAGAGTAATTAAGGTTATATTAATAACTGCCAAACCCTAGATTGCTGTCTACACATCTCATTCTCAACTCCTGTTCTTGTTTGACTAAACCCATTGTTTTTATTATTTTTAAATAAATTTTTATATCATGTGAAAATTAAATATAATGATATTTAAATTTTTTATTCTTTTGTAATACATTTCAAATTATTTGAATATTAGTAGAATATTTTAGAGTGATTACGGTCATATTAACTACCAAACCCTAGCTTGCTGCCTAGTTATCTCATCTCCTGTTCTTGTTTTCATGTGAAGATTAGATATAATGAATATTTTATATTCAAAATAAAAATATTTTATATTTTTGTTTAATTTTGAATAAATGTTAATCTGAAAGTAAAATCACGCACGTAGTTTCACGAGCTGGTAAAGGTAAGCCCGGCATTGAAGGTCTGAAGCATTCAGATTTAGCTTGCTATGCAATTCATTTATTTGATGTTAATCTGCAATTAATCATTTATTTTCTGCAAAAAGGCACGGAAATCATATTAATGAGGTAAATTTTGCAAACTATGCATAAAAATAAAAAGTATTAATTCCAATTTATAACAATATAAGCATGAGATCATAAATCTCAAAGCTTACTGTACACAATAAGCTCCAATTTAACCCTATTCACAGTCTTTAAGAGCATATAATCGCAAACAGTACACACAACAAGCACCAGTTAAAAGGGGCCAAATTACAAAAACCAAAAACCAAAATCGAAATCAATCCGGCTGTTTTTTCGCTATAATTTCTACTTTTACCTACCGCGTAATAATTCCTCAAAGGGGAAAGAAAGCCGATTCGACAACTGAATTAATTAACCGAAATTAAAGATCTAGAAACGCAACGGAAATTCCAGCTCTGTGTGTGAGAGAGAGAGAGAAGAGAAGAGAGAGACCTGAGCTGAGCTGAGATGAAGCGGCGAAGAATGCGGTGCGGGCCGGAATTGTGGTTTCGAACCCGATTCGTGCGGACAAGAGAGAGAAGAGGCTTTATTTAGTGATAATTTCAGATATACCATTGTAAAATTTCAATATTTATGACATAATTCGGTTATTTTAGTTTGGGGTAATATCACGTATAGTATAGCCTTCCAAAAACCAAAAATATCAAATTTACCCCTCCAAAACTGATCAAATTTACCCTCTTAAACTTTATTTTATATCAAATTTACCCAAAATTCTATTTTACCATCCAAATTAATAAAAAAAATACTGTAGCACGACTGTAGCACGATGGCACTGTAGATATACTGTTTTTCCATTTTATATACTGTTTTCTCATTTTATATACTGTTTTGTCATTTTATATACTGTTGTTTATTCTTTGTATATTTTTTTTACTTTTATATACTATTTTCCCATTTTATATATAGTTTTCCAATTTTTATATATTGTTTTCATTTTTATGTATATATTGTTATTAGAAAATTAATTATATATACTGTTATGTACATATTGTTATTAGAAAATAAATTATATATGTTGTTATTGGATCATTCGTGAACAGTCGTGTTACAGTACGTCGTGCTCTATCAGGTCCCTGATGTATATTTAAACTAAACTAAGAGTTGGACATATTAGTCAACTAAATATATTATTTATTAAAGTAATTAGGTTTTAGAAGATTAAAATATAGTTAATTTGGTAATTTGGGTAAATTTGATATTTTAGAAGTTTGAAGTGGGTAAATTTGATATTTTAGAAGTTTGATATGGATAAATTTGATAATAGTTAAACTTTAGACGGGCAAATTTGATATTATGAACTTTAGAGGGGTAAATTTGATATTTTGAGTTTTTGGAAGGGTATACCTGATATTACCCCTTTTAGTTTCTATTCTAGAGAGGTTTATTGATATTTTGATGTTTTATAGGGCTAGAAGTAAAAGTAGTCCTATTTGTGGGCCGTAGAGTAGAGTCAGCATTTTGTTGGATAAGACTTTATTTTATATTTTGTTGGAAAAAGGACTTTTTTTATTATTAAGAAGGCCCACCATATTTCATTTATTTCAAAATTTACAGGGCCTAATCCAAAATTTACACATTATTACTTGTGGAGCATTTTTCCTTTTTTCTTATTTATTTTCTTTTCCTATTTTCTTATTTATTTTCTTTTTCCTTTTCTGTTGTTATTTTTCTCCATGGATGGTTGCAACAATGTAACTAAATTTTTCAAAAAAAATTTACACATTGACCCTATGTACAAATAAGTTTTTCTAGTAAGAAATAGGTGTCATCATTTAATTTATATTGAAGATAAAAGATATTATCCTTATTATATTGATTTTCTCCAAACGGCTCTACAGTTTGGTTTAACCATGTAATTAAAGGAGATAGAATTAAATGAAAAGGTTGTCTATGCTTAGGATTTAAGAGCATAATGTTAATTAATATCTAGATTTTCACTAGATGTCATGATCAAAAAGCTTACTATTTAGTCAAATAATTAATAAAATATAGAGATTGATTGTATATGAATATTAATTATACGATATCAAGAACTAACAATTTCTTGCAATTATACGACAAAAAATTAGTCAATTGGCCAACAATTTGAAGAAAAAAAGTAAAAATAATTCCGGTAGATAAGCATTTCATTATGACAATAAGTTTTTAAATATTCTAATAGAAAAAAGACATAAACCAAATTCAAGTAAAAAAAATACCAATTTATTTCATTATATAATAATCAAAGCAATTAATACATTTCATCACAAAAATAAAAACAAATAAAAACCATAAAAATAAAATAAAAACCACAAATGAAACTAAACGATCTCACAAAATCACAGCGAGATTACAATCACAACCCACCAACACACGAAACTACTGCTTGAACCCGAAAAAATTATGCTGAAACCCAAATCCGCCACCAAGCAACGGGTGGTATGGATTCATGAAATGCTCAACCGTTCCGAGTTCCGGCTTGACCGGCACGGTAAAAGACAGTCCGTCCGGTCTAACCATCATATTATTAAATGTCGGTTGCATTTGATTTTGCATCTGCATATGTTGTTGAGGTTGCTGCATTTGCATTTGCATCTGCATCTGCATATGTTGTTGCTGTTGCTGTTGTTGTTGCATCTGCATCTGTTTCTGTGCAACTTCTTCAATCATGAGTTGATTGCCCTTCACCTCAATTTCACCTCTAAGTTTCACAAGGGCTTTCTTGTAGTTTTCTAATTCTTCTAAGTTCATCTCGCCCGGCCCGTCGACAACGGCCTTGTTGAATCCGCCTTCTTGCTCCTTCTTGATGATGGCTGCTTCGATTTTCTCGCGCCGTTTCTTTTCTATCTCTATCATGGCTTGCAGTTCGGTGCACTGACGACTCAACTCTCGTACAACTGGCGAGCTTTTCGGGGCTCGTACGTTCTTTCCTGATCCCTTTTGGTTCTGACCTGAAATATGATGTTTGGTGATTGTTATTTTCAGAGTCAACCAAATTTAGGTTATCTTGGCAAATTACTGAAGTTTTGTTTGTTACTAAATCCAAAATCATGGATCTTTTTTATCAGAGAAAATAATAATGTGCCAATCCATTCACAGATTGTAATGAGAAAATCTTAGATGAGTAAGACTTATGCAGTTATAGTTAATTGCTTCAAGAAAATGTCTTTAGCTTATGCTTAACAAAAAAATTTATAAGATCATCTATAAAAGGCATGTTTCATTGAAACAAAATATCATTTACAAAATTAACAATATAAAATAAAAGAACAAAAAATCTAAATAGAAATTACCATATTGATTGTTACTTGCAGATGAAACTTGGTTTGAATTAGGGAAGAGAAACCGATCGGCGACCGCATCGACGGACGGATGGCCGAATGAGAAGGCCTTGCCGGCCTGGGAGAAAACAACAATTCCAATTTCAGCCCCACACAGAGTCGAAAGCTCACTCGCTTTTTTGAACAAACCGCTGCGTCTTTTTGAGAGACAGACTTGTCTCGCCTCCTCATTTTCTATCTTCTTTATCTCTATCTTTTGTCTCCCCATGGTCAACTTCTTCCTCATTTTGAATCTTTTTGTTGGTATGTTTTTCTTTTGTTTTTAGGCTAGTGTTGGTGGTTTGAGAGAGGAGAAGAAGGGGAGTTTATATAGGGGGGAGAAAGGAGAATTTACGGAGAGCTTTAATGGCATGGAATTATTGTAGAAGGATGGTAAGAAATGACAGTTAATGGTGAGTTCTAAGCAGGAGTTGGCGGGATACGATCGTCTCCATTTTGTGAATTACTGGATGTGTCTTTTTGTTGCTATAATAAATTATTATTATTATTATTATTATTATTATTATTATTATTATTATTATTATTATTATTATTATTATCATACAAAGCAGATTCAAAGAGTGTTAATTTGAATTATGTTTTGTTCGAGCCCAATGCTGGTGTTTCTGATTCTGGGTCGGGATTGCGTTACGATAATATGCTCCATGCGCAAGTCGATGCAGTTAGGACGGCAATTAAAAAGGTGGTTATTAATATAATGTTCATTCTTAAAAAAAAGATAATAATATAATGTTTCGGTTCATAAAAAAGAAATGTTATATCGTTTTGAGTGAGATATTGATTCAATATTTTATTTAAATTCAATTATATTTATTTGATTCGTCTGCCTATTTTATATAAGTTTACTAAATTCTAAGACTAGATTAATTACTTATATAGTTACAATATTGATTAAGGAAATGTGACAAATAAATGCCACAATTTAATCTGTATTTACGAAGAAATGGAGATGAGTCAGTGAGGCATGGCGGGAAAAGACCAATATGGATTAGTCTTTCGTGAGATGTATCTGTTATTCCTCAAACAGGTTATGAACCGTTGGATCCTAATTCTAGAATGATTAGGATAAGTAATCCACTGCTTTGAGGCCACAATTTGTACCAATGTTTTTCTATTTTTGGTAATAATTTATTATGATCAAAAGAAATAATATATATGAAAAATTATATATTTGAGGTAACGAATTGTTATTAAAAATATTTGAGGCGTCGAACCATAAGACTGTGAAATACATTTCTCTTATGATTTATAGAATCACTTGCGTTCGCACCTCACAAGGCAACGAATTACTACGAAACGACGAAGCCAAATTTGTCGAGAAAACAATCGAATAGAAAAAAAAATCATAATTAAAATATATTTACATAATAAAGTAATAATTGAATACAACGAAGATATGCATACACTAAAATTTATTGTTTTATACAATTAATCATAATTATTATAAGTCGACGAATCTTGCTAAGTATATACAATAAAATATATGCTTCTATAAATAAATAAAATATGATTCTTTTATTCCTCAAAACTTTGTAATTTTTTTCCTCAAGCCGAGCTCCGCAAACCCCGAATGCGGTGCGGGTCAAGATTCTGGTTTCAAACCTAATTCATAATTTGGTAATAATTTATTACGTGTAAAGAAATAACAAGAGATAGCTCGCGCTTGCGCGAGATTGTTTAAAATTTTATTTTCATGTCACCAAATATTTTTGAATAAACGCCTATTTAACAAAAAACTATAATAAGTTTACACACCATATATAAAGCAAAGTTTGTCATAAACTGCTATTATGCTACAGTTAGGGATATACGGTTATATGATTGTATAACGTTAGTATAAACAACACTTAAATTCCAACACTGAATTCTTTTACTATGATAAATTATTTTGTGTATATCATGAAAATACTGTGTGTTACTCAATTTACTAAGAAAACACACCCACTGTCACTCTTAACATTCCAGAATCTCGTAGCATTGTTGGCTTCAGATGTTCGGGGAGGTCTACTGGTCGATCCTTTCAAAGAAGGAGCTGATTCGACCGATTTTTTTTGCTTAAACCCCCGTAGGCCTCCATTAATAATATAATCAATTTTAGCATAAGAAATTATAATCAATTTTAGCATAAGAAATTTTTGAACCTCGAAAATATTTTTTTTAGAAATAACTTTTGTCATTTCTGGTTTTTTGGCAAAGCAACTTGCAAGGTCTTTTGTAAAATAGTTAAAAAACTATGATATTAGTGCTAAAACAAAAAATAAATTGAAATAATTTTATTTAATATTGAAACAAATTTCTTTAAAATGCAAGGGTTTTTCTTTAAGAGTGTAAGATGATAGATTAGGGGCTTATTTTGTAAAAGAGAGTTAGAAGTTGGGGCTCACTTTTATAAAGAGTAAAAAAAGAAAATACTTGTTCAAGATATCTATTATGAGTCTATATGCATAATACCATCAAATATCAAATATTGTACGGCTCATACATGTGGATTCTATATAATAGGACAATCAATTTTAGCATAAGAAATTTTTGAACCTCGAAAATATTTTTTTTTAGAAATAACTTTTGTCATTTCTGGTATTTTGGCAAGAGAAATTGGAAATCACGCCGGCGGTACTGTAGTGACCCTATAGCGACGGATTGAAATTATATTTATGTTTTCTCACGTTCCTATATATGCTATATACCGTTTTCATTTTTTTAAATATATATTGTTTATCGAATGAATTTTTATATACTATTTGTTTTTAGTTTATATGTATGTATATACTGTTTTCATTTTTTTTTTAAATATATAATGTTTTATAGAATAAATTTTTATATACTGTTTGTTTTCAGTTCATATGTTTGTATATACTATTTTCAGTTTTTATATATTATCGCTACAGGGTCGCTACAGTAATGTCGTGATGTATCAGCTCCCTTTTGTCAAAGCAATTAAACTTGCAAGGTCTTTTGTAAAATAGTTAAAAATTATGATGTTAGTGTTAAAACAAAAAATAAATTGAAATAATTTTCTTTAATATTGAAACAAATTTCTTTAAAATGCAAGGGTTTTTCTTCAAGGCTCCGTTTGGATGTGGGATAAGGAAGGGAATAAGCAACTTATTCCCTTATACCTTGCCAAACACCATCAAAAGTTGGAGGAATAGAGAGGTGTAAGAGGTATAAGCTTATACCAACAATTAGGTGGTATAAGATTACTCCAACTCTTATACCTTAGTTTATTCCGAAAATACCCTCACTTTAAGTTGTTTTATTTTTTTTGTTAGCTCTAGTTCTAACTACATTTAATTCTCAATATAGTAACAAAATATTAATTAATAAAATAAACTAATATTTTAATATATATATATATATATATATATATTTAACTTATATATTATCGTTATAGTATTATTATATTAATAAAGTAATATTTTAATTTTAAATAATTAATTATTATATAATTAATCATAATCTAAGTAAATAAATATAAATAAATAATATATAAAATAAGTCATAAACAATTTTAGTAATAATTAATACATAACAATATAATTAGTAATAATATTCAAATATAAATTATAATTAAAAAATAAAAATAAAATAAAATAATACCAATAATTAAGTGTATTTAACTTTTAATTTCATTAAATATATTTAATTATAGTTTTAGTTTAATATAATATAATATAATCTGGTTTAATTAACTTAATATTATTTAATTTAACTATTAAATTTATATAATTATAAATAAAATAATATTTTTTTTAATTAAATAGCATACTAAATTATTAATTGAATAACATATTAAATTATTAAGTAATAATTCTTGTTAAACATAGATTTAATATATCATTTAAAATAACTTTACAATGCATTAATTTAATATAAATATTAATTATATTCTAAAATACTAATAATTTAAAATATAAATGAATATCATAATTACATACAAATTTATAAGTGTTACATAATATGTAATATAATTAATAATTAAATCTTTCATTGTACTTATCATGTTGTAATATAAGGGTATTTTGGTCATTATAAATTATTATATTTTTAAATTCAATACTATCCTCTTTCATATTCTTATCATCTTGCCAAACACCATTCTAAAATTGAGGAATAATAAGGCGTAAGTTCTTATGCCTAGATTAAATTATATCTCTCTTATCCCACATCCAAACGGAGCCTAAGAGTGTAAGATGATAGATTAGGGGCTTATTTTGTAAAAGAGAGTTAGAAGTTGGGGCTCACTTTTATAAAGAGTAAAAAAGGAAAATAATTGTTCAAGATATCTATTATGAGTCTATATGCATAATACCATCAAATATCAAATATTGTATGGCTCATACATGTAGCTTCTAGATGTACTCAAAATCTAGTCCATTGGATCAAAATCAAAGGCTTGCAAAAAAAAGAAGATGACGTGGCTAATTCCTGGAAGAGTACTGTAGCTAAGTGGCTTTATGATTGTAACATAAAAATAGATATGTATGAAAATAATATATTTGAGTTAATGAATTATAATTTAAAATATTTGAGTCATCGAACATGATATATATTGTGAAATACGTTTCTCTTACGATTTATGCAGGGCCGGCTCCACTGTAAGACCCATAAGATCAGGATCTAGGATCCAATTTTCAGAAGGGTCCGATATATAAATATTTCATATATATTATACATAATTAAATAGGTAAAAAAATAAAAGCCCAAACCCATTTAGCCCCCACTCCATCCAAACAATTAAAGAAACAAAAACAAATAAATAAATCTCTCGCCACTCTCACCAGATACAACCCAAACAAAAGAAAAAGGAAAAAGAAAAAAAATCTTTCACCTCACCTCTCTCCTCTCTGGAGCAGGAGGGAAGAAACGCGCGCCGGTCTTCGTCTCCGCCGCCGCCGCCTGAGTCGCCGGAGCCCGGAGGCTTGAGCGCCTCCTCTTTCTTCTCCTTCTTCTCATCTCTTCTTTGTGCTCCAAGTCCACAAATTGATATCTTTCTAATTAAATTCTTTGATTCAATCAAATTAATTTTAGATTTGTTTTTACTTATTTTCTCTATTTTGATTCATTAATATTATTCATATATATTTTTCTTTGCATTGTGTGTTTTAAATTTACTATGATTTAAAAAAATTTGGGATTCTTTTTGAATATTGGCCCGGGGTCCTTCGAAACCCGTGGCCGGCCCTGGATTTATGAAATCATTGGCGTACCACACAAGGCAGTCGAATTATTACGAAACAACAAAACTGGATTTGTGGAGGAAACATCCGAAGAGAAAATCATTTTCATTATGAAAATATATTTATATAATAAAATAATAATTCAATACAGTGAAGACATACATATACTAAAATTTATTTTTTTAAACAATTAATCATAATCATTACAAGTCGACAAATTATATTATACTAAGTATACAATAAGTTGACAAATCATGCTAAGTATATACAATAAAATATAAAAGTTGTAAAATTTTCAGGTATAATCTTGTATAATTTCAATAGATCATGACAAAGGAGTTACCATTGGAACATTTTGAAATGTTTTTGTAGGGATAGAAGTAAAAGTACTCACATTTATAGGCCGGATTGTCAATAATTTTGGATCCAGGCCATGATTTATGTATAATTTTCCTTTTCGAAGTAAATATATATATATATATATATATATATATATATATATATATTTATTTATTTTTGAAGAAGCCCCACAATGCAGGCCCATCAGTGTTTTAATATTTTCCATTGCAAAGTAAAAAATGTGCAATCAGTCACAATGTCTGTTGCGCACTCAGTTAATTTGAGTGGAAAACAATGAAGGGGACAAAAAACCTGTTTCTATTCAATGAAAAAATTTGATATTATGAAAAAAATATGTTCTTTCTCAACAAAATGATTATATAAAGACAGTTGAAAATTTAGTGTCTAATTTTATTGTAATATAAACTCCAGTAACCCTGCCGAAATTTACCCAAATTTGAATGAAAAAAAAAACACAAATTCTTTAAATTAAATCCACTCTATAACCAAACATTCTTTACACTTGTGACTTGACCAATTCAAGTCATAAACCAATCCGATGAAATATCTCACTCCCTCAATCCAATTTGAAAACCATAAATAATTTCAAATTAGAAAGAATAGTTAATTATTTTCACAAATTATTACTTAATAAAACCTATAATAATCAAGGAATGAAATACATGGGATTTGGTAATTTGAAAGATCGAATGCTCATATTAAACCCCAATAAATCGCTCCATTGATCTCCTGAATTTCCGTGAATTCTAAATCCATCAGCTTCAATTTCACGTCTTTTTTCCGATTTATAAATCGTCGCCGTTTTTCCACGATCGTTTGCACCCCTATAATAATTAAAATTAAATTAGGGTTATATATGATAATTTCTTACAGGTAAGATTCTTAAATCGAGCAAAAAAATTTTGAAATTCACAAAATAATTCATTTTTCGACTTTATTCTCAAACTAACCCAAAACGACTTCGAAAATCAAAGTTCTATATATATATTTTTTTTTGAAATTCTATTTGCAGACTTTTAAAATCCATTTTGGGTTACTTTGAGAATAAAGTTGAAAAATGGGTTAGTTCGGAAATTTCAAAAAAATTTGGGCTAATATAATAATGAAAAACTCTAACCGGCCATATTTTTGCCCCCACTTCCCATGGATGGGGTAAGCTATTTTGAATTTTAGTGGTAAGTGGGGCCCACAAAAAGAAAAAAAATAATAAATGATGGTAAGTGGGACCCACAAAAAGAAAAAAATAATAAATGGTGGTAAGTGGGGCCCACAAAAAGAAAAATAATAATAAATGGTGGTAAGTGGGGCCCACAAAAAGAAAAAAAATAATAAATAGTGGTAAGTGGAGCTCACAAAGAAAAAAAATAATAAATGGTGGTAAGTGGGTCCCCACATAGTGGTAAGGAGGGGGCAAATTTATGTCACTGTAGAAAAGCACTATAATAATCTGACCTTAAGATGAGTTTAAATACGAGGGTTAAATTTTAATTACCTTAAGATGAGTTTATCCCAATGTGAAAATCCGACTTTTTGGAGATTTTGCACTGTTACATCCATGTGATTTTCGCTCCGTCCAGTCAAAAGAAAAACCTTAAACCCTAAAATTTTCACCTCTTCATAAAGAACTAAACTCGATTCAATTGCTGGTGCGATTGCCTTTTCTACCCACGTGTCAAATTCATGCGCATTAAATAATTCCAATCTGAAAATTTCATAGATAAAAATATTATGTTAGTACCAAATCTTTTTAATTTATATATTAGATTTGTTGAATTTAGAGAAATTGAGCGAATTGGGGATTGGTTAAAAATAATTTGGAGTTAATTTGGTTTGAAGAAAGATGAGTAATTAAACTATATTTTTAAGATAGATAC
Organism: Juncus effusus; assembly: GCA_027726005.1. Classification (NCBI taxonomy): domain Eukaryota; kingdom Viridiplantae; phylum Streptophyta; class Magnoliopsida; order Poales; family Juncaceae; genus Juncus; species Juncus effusus. The sequence goes on along the minus strand of CM050906.1, from coordinate 8,904,273 downwards.
ATTAGTGTATCTAAATTTTTATCAGAATTCAGAAACCAAAAATAGCTAAAACACAATTAGTAATTCAATTCCATTCACCCTCATTTTTGTGTTGTCTTATTTAGAAAATTAGAACATGCAAAAAGATTGCTCCTTTCTCTATATGGGACATTCTTCAACCAAATTGGAATATTCCAAAATCAAACAGAAAGAATCTGCCCCAAAATTTCAATCACAAACTCAAATTAGAATACTTAAATCAATCAGAAAGGAGAATTAATCGTTACCCAAATCCATGATCGTTATAATACGGCAAATTCGAAAGCAAAGTCTCATCAACATCAAAAACCCAAGCATCCAATCCATCTCCCCGAACCTCCACCGTTTTTGCATGAATCAACGCCTCACGCGCCACCATCTCAAGATCAAACCGATAAGCTTTCCCCGTCACGTACTCCCTCACATACTCGCCGCACTCAGGCGGAACCATCCGCCACGGCGCGAGGTTGTTCGCCTCCACGGCGAACCTCCAGCTCTCGCATCGCAGTCTCTCCTCATGTTCCTCGACGGAGGAAGGAAGCTGGATTAGCGGCCTGAGATGAGAAGAGAAGGAAAGTTGAACGGAGAGAAAGAACGTTATCAGTATTAAGCCTTTCATTGATGAATGAGAGTTAGAGAGGTTGTTATTTGTTAATGGAGTATGGTTTTCAGTTCTTCTTCTTCTTCTTTAGAACGGGAAAAGAAAAGAAAGAAAGGAATAGTAATGGAGGAGTAGCGTGAGAGGAAAAGAAGAGAAAACTTAGCGAGGAGAGTTTCGTTCTTGTGAATATATTTATGTATTTGTTCATGTAACAAGTTGAGTTTGTTTAGTTATTTGACTCGTTATATATGAAGGTACAAAGGGAGATGGGTTATGATTAAAGATAGAAGGTTGATGTATGTTTTCATGGACTGTGTTTACAGAGATATATGAATTGTTAAGTGTGTATTGCATAATCGGGCTCTATCTGTCAGTGAAATGGTGTATGTGAACGGAGTGTATGTGAGAAGATACGGAGGAGAGAAAACGGGAGGCAATTTAATAAGGAAAGCAGGCGTGAAGTTATTTATTATTATTGTATAATTTACACAACTGCCCTCTGATTAATAATTAATTATGTAGGTAGAATTTTAGGCCCAATAAAAAATTAGCCTAGTCTTACTGTTATCTTATCAGAGCCGAATTATAAATAGGACATAATTATCCAAGTATCAAACATTTAAGGCCCCATAAAATATGAGCCTAGTGTTATCTTATCAGAGCCGAATTATAAATAGGGCCTTATGTTTAAAGCAAGCTATATTAGCTAACCTAGCTACAACTACGAGATGTTATTCCTAGTTACGACTGACAAGTCATATCCAACCTCTATTAGCTATGAGATATTTGAAGTCCTTCTCATAGATAGAATCATAGAATGTGTTTAATTAACTTAAGTGCAAAAATTGCCTGATTCTTTATCAATGGTACACAGAAATTTGCCAAATGAATTCAACAGAATTTGAAAAAAAAAAATTTCAATCATGTTGAATCCAAAATTCTTCTTCTTCAGTATTGATATATTCCTCCTCATTGCAATCCACGTCATCCCTTCTGAGGCTGCCATATGGACCCCATCAGAAAGTACTCTAGCTCAAACTGAAACTGGTCTTAGATCAGGCTATGGTTATAACAAGTTGTACTTTATGAGAAAGCTCTTATTTGTTTCAGGAGATGAAAAACAGAACAATGGTGAGGGAGAAGAAAAGATAATCTTCAAGCCAATTTATTTCATTCCTCCACACATTCCACCTCGCGGAGCGAAATTATGCAATTAACTAGGTTTGTTTAGCGAAGGGGAAATATATTAATTATGTGATGTTGATGAGATATATTGTTTGTTAATTTTCTCAATTAGTTGCATGTTCCATTATGTTATTTGCAACTTATGTACTTTTAAAAAAATATTGTTCTTTTTATTTTTATTTTTGTTTTTGTTTTTGTAGAGTGGGATCATAATTCTTACGTCCCTCACTTATTTTAGTATTTTTAGAAAATAAACTTAGCTTTCACTTAGGCTCAACTTGAGATCTCTCTTAAAACACAAAGGTGTTTTACAACTTAAGCTAACAGGTTTTGGCAAAATTTGTTCTATATTACTTTAGAACAAAAGATTTTCGGTTCAACAAGAAATTGTTCAAAGTAAGCTCATGGTGACCATATCTACAATGAAATTAACCATTATACTATAAGGAGTTTATAATAATAAATTCAATAATATCAAGCCAATATATATGATTCTTTGGTTATTAATTAAAATCACTCCTTGGATTAAATTGTACTTCAATAGATATTGGCTTGTTGTACAAAAGGATGACAAATATGAATTGGAAAACAATGCATAAAACAAAGAAAATCATTGCTAACATCGCTAATATGATCCATCTGTCTATGAGCAACCCGCGTCTTATCCATGTGATCCATCTATTTTGATGCCTTTCATAATAATTTTCGATGCCCTGATATACTGATTTCAGATAAAAATTATGGTCGAAACTGAACACAACATTTTTTTTTGGGGAGTAGGCAAAATGCCTACTGTTTTCATTAATAAAAGTTACGATTACAATTACATTTCTATGTTACTGAGAGAGCGATTTCTAGGATTCCTAGCAACTCCATCACTACACCTAATAAATACACTTTATCTTCCTTGATCACTAACTGACCAAGTACTTGCAACCCCTGTCTATCAATTGTTAACTAAATTCTATCCAAGTTTGCGCGTCTTGAAGCCCTGATGCGAAGACCTGACCTAGCTATGTCCCTATTTTCTTGTCAGAAAGTTCGAGAATTGCGCTCTTTCCAGATTGCCCAGCATTCCGCCATCCACATGGAGCTCGCTGTAATTTTTCCTTGTTTGTCCGTGCTTTTCATGAATTGTCTCCCTATGAAGGAGGCGGAATTGCAATTATTAATCGGCTGTTTTTTGAGATGGTTCGATGTTTTTTGCCATATATTTCGGGCAAAACTATATTTTGCAAATAGGTGTGTGTGTGTGTTTCTGTTTGGTTTTCATTGCATAACACACAGATATCAGAGTCGATCTGCCCTCTGCGCTTAAGCCGGTCTTTTGTAAGCAATCGCACTTTGATTAGAAGCCAACCGAATTTCTTGACTCTTGTGGGGCATTTGTTCTTCCAAAGTAATTTAGTCCATTCGGGTTTCACTCCATGTTCAGTGAAGAGGTCATATGCTGACTTTACGGAGAATGAGCATGGTTTATTCATTTTGCTAGATGGTCTCCAAATAAGCACGTCTTCTTCATCATTAAGATGCGTATTGTTAATGATTTCGATTAACTCCCTTTCTTGAATGGATAGTAGTGTGTTTAGGGTTCTATCCCATTGTAACCTCTGTGATGGGTTTGCCTTTACTTCTTGTACACACAACATTTTTGCTCAAATTCACAAATAGATTGGCGATATTTTCCTCATTTCTATCAAGTTGATGTTCGATGATCCCACATCGTGTCAATAACGCTAGATCTTCCGACTTGCTGATGAGTTGAGAAATGAAAACAATATATGCCGTGAAGTCGTTTCCAAATTTGGAACTTGACTTTTCGAAAGCTAGAAGATTTTTCAATAGAGTGAAAGAATTCTCGTCAATTGCTAAACACGGAATCTCCAATATATTGTTAGTAAAACTTATATCAAGGAGAGAATATTGTGGGTTTTTTTTTCAGTAAACTCTTTTTTCTTAAACTCGACTCCTACCTCATGATATTGTACCGCTCGGCGCCAACAATTTGATCGTGAGTTGTTGAATCGAGATCTTGTTGTGTTAAGGTCGTGAAGTTCACTTTGAGTAGGTTTAAATATCATGTGGAAAAGGTGTAGCAAGTGATGAACTTCAATTTCCATGTCATTTTCTCTAATTTTGTTAGGACAATATGGAATAATACCTTGTAATTGTTTGGCAATCTTCCTTGCAAGTGGAACTTCAGCATTTTCACCGACAATGACTTCATATATTTCCTCTTAAACGAAGAATGGAATTTGGTTTTCCAATAAGAGTATATCAGATGCCGCTCGATCGTACAACTGAGTTAAATAATGCATGTTTAATTCGTAAGGATCACTTCTGTTGTTATCCTTTTCATTTTTGGTTTTTCCTTCCACTTTTACGAGCAAATTTGAACCTTGGTCATCAAAATCCCTTTTGTTTTCTTCCTTAGACAAAATTCCTTCGGCCCCTAAGAGGTAAAACAATATGAAGCAGCCATCGAGCAACAGCATCCGAGCGAAATCATTTCCTCCCATTGTAATTTCCTCTGCGTAACAATTTCTTGCTCTATTTTCAATTTTAGAAATCGCCATTAAATAGTTGCGTAAGTTCTTCTCGTGATTTAGTTCTACGATATGCAATCTAGACAATGCAACTTCTCCTTCTCCATCGTGGAATAAATCGCACCTCCGTGATGATACGGACCGATTGATACGACTGAAGGACGATCATATGAGCTACTATTAATGGCTACCTCATTGAAACATCGTGGAATTCTATGAATCTTCCAGTTTGTTATTTCCTTACTTTCGTTAACCGGTATGTTGGGTATATTTCTTAATGGTATATGGATATGTCATCTTCAATAAAAATAAGAAAAAAGATCAAAATATGGCATTAATTTTTTTTGTAGAAAAAATGTCATTAAATTATTCTAGGAGAAAATCAATCAATGAGGAACTATGAGGAAATATTCAATCTTCTAAAAGAAAATTGTTTGCAATGAGAAATGAGAAGAATATATACATTACCTTAATTTTGTAGGTTTTGTTTTAAATTACGAATACTTCAAATGATGGAGGTTGTTCAAGGTCGGTTCCGTGCAATTCTGAATTCTTCTTGCGAAATTGGAGGTTCAAATCCTATGATCAATTGGTTAAATTTAGCAAATAAAAACGAACTTTTGTCCATTTGATTTTTCGTTTTTGCAAGGTAAAAGGCGGTGATATGGAATCATAAACCATTCAAAACAAAATAATCATGGAATGGAAAGATGCAAGTGCATGATTTCAACTTTAAAAATCAAAATACGTGGGCTTAAGTTTTTAACAATTGGGCCAAGCCCATAAATGTCTTTTTTTTTTCTTCGTTTTAGTTTAGAGGCTTTTGAAAGTTTCTAAAAAGATACTTTCCTGAATTCAAATCTCACATGCAATGATTCAATGCAATTTATGCAAGTATCAAAATAGAAAAAATTCTGACAGAAGCATTTTGTTTTAAGTTTTAACCATTTGAAGTTGTTTCCTAGGTTTTTCCTTTCCATGTTCTTTGTACTATTTTCATCTTTTTAGGAAATTCGTGAGGGCTATTATTATCCCCCTTCCAAATGAGAATCTAATTCCATAATCCAGTTGGTCAAGTACTGAATCTGAATACTCAACATCCCATTCAAATTCATAACCTACATAACAAATCAATTACATAATACACTGACTTATTACATAATATACACAGCACATAAAATTCACAAAGAATTTTTAATCTCAAGTACAAACTAAAATCTGAACACGTGCCATAGCTGTAGTCACACGTGCAATCCACGTCCTCTCTTTTTACCCTCTTTTATACATCCAACGACTCAGATTGATCTGACACGTCATCTGGAGTTTATTCAACGGTGGAGATCTGTCATCACGTGTGATCTAGTTTTTAACAGCTTTATTAACCATTTTTTTTTTCACTCTTTGCCATATTAAAATGAAGCTGCTTAGAAGGTGGCATGTTTAAAAATTTAGAAAATGAAGATTAGTTCTGATAATCCAACTTACTTACACCAAACCTTATAATTTTTCAGCACATGATCAAACTTATTAGTTATACAGTAATCGTCATCAAAATATAAATACCAATAGATGAAAAATACTTCATATGATGTTGAAAATATAAGATTCTAAACATTATGAAGTTTAATTAATCTACAGCATATTAGAGTTTAAAATGACATTTTTATCAAGACAATTAAACTATTTCTTTAAGATATATTTGATTTCAAATATGTGGCAGCCAAACTCATTAAAATAGGAATAAAGAAATGGGGTATGCAATGATTTGGGGGAGAAGAAAAGAAAAGTTGACGGTAGGAATGATCAAATGAAGGGAAGTTTGACTGCACAGCAGTGCATGGAATTAGGCCCATTGCACGTGTGGCCGACAAGGTGGTATGCTTGCATGGCTGGATGCCTCGGGATTCCACGTACCATCCACATGTGTGTGTATGCATCCATTCATTTCACCCCACTCTTAATCATCTCTTTAATAATTCTGCAATTATAATTAATAATATGATTAATTATGCAACTTAATGATAGTAATAGTAATCAATCATAGTAAGACTAATGATATTATATGGATGTGTGGCCTGTGCTGTGCAGCTATAGCGAGTGAATGGGTTATGTATTTCACATTGTTAATTATAATGTAGAGAGAATTCTGAAAAAATGTCAAGCTCGCATTAAAAAAAAAAAAGAATTCTGCAAAAATTACTTGGGCATTAAGCCTAAATTATTGAAAAAACAAGGAATATATATGACTGTGTGTAGTTATTGTGAGTTGTGACTCGCTTTATAGTTATGATAGATAGTTTATATTATGGAGTATATAATAATGATGTGTATAATTATGGAACGAAATTATAATACAGGGGAGAATATAACTGCATTTAAATGGTTGTCCTTCTACTGGGATTAATAATTTAGAGTTCATTACGCTGATTGTACGCCCACATGAGCAAGTTGGACTTTGATTAAATGATTTTATGTTAGCTTTTGCGATTGTACTTGTATGGTGTAAATATTTCTATATTTGAACTACTTTTTATTTATTTATTTATGCAATGTTTGCATAAGCAATCTAAACCTAGTAGCTCTTTTTTCAAGTTGCGTCTCATACCACGAAGCTATTTTTCCTTGTAACACACTAATCATGTAAAAAATAATAATCAGTACAATTGTTTTTACTTTTTCCTGATAAACAATTCTAAACTAGATAGTGATCTATTTAAAATCAAAAACTAGTCACCTAAATCACACAAAACAAATCTTTCGAAAAAAATTCACACGAAACACCATCAAATAAGTAAAACAATTTTTTTTTATTAAATAAACAAGACTCCAAACCCCATTTCCATCATGTTATATATATACCAATTCTAAAATTTGGGTGCATTAGTGGTGCATGTGGTTTAGACCAATTTCCACTTATCTTGAAGTATGAAAGAAGGATCTCAAATCTCATGATTTGCATGATTAGGATCTCCAAGTTGGCCAATTATTTAGACTCCTTTGTCAGCCTCAAGAGGGAACACACTATGGTTTGTACCACGTGTGATGCACATGCAAACTGAAAGTCTGGTACGAGGGTTGAGTTGGGTGGTCGTGTTTTAGTTCTTTTTAAAAAAGATAACATCTAATTTAATTTATTTTACATTACTTTGCTTAGTTTTTGCGTAGTTTGTGTTGAATGTACTTATTTTTTTCAAATAAACTTATTATGTTAAATTACTTGATTTCGAGTAAAAGTATATTTTTTAAACATATATATGTTTCTTTTTTAAAAAGTCAGATTATTATCTGTCATATATTTTTAGTGTGTACATATATATTTCCTTTCAGTAAAAAAAATATACACATATATTTCATTTTGTATATGCACAAAATATATATTTTTTGTAAAATAACTTTGATACTACATTTGTTAGGAAAATGAAAAAAAATATATATTTTTAACAGATCATATCAATGAAATATCAAGTGGGTACAATTTTTTTTAAGAAAAGATGTTGTAGATCATGATATAATGCCAAGAAAGATCATAACGGATACGTAGAGTTAGTTCATTCCGCTTTTGAATTAATAATTGGATTTGGGACTTTTGGTCGAAGGAAAAAGAAAGAAATGATTAATTGATTTAATTGTTAGCATGATTGGGGTGCACGTGTTGAGACAGCTAGCACGCCCAAGTGGGCTTTTGAAGGCAAATCATCATCAAAACCTGGATTTAAGAGTATGGATCTTCTGTAGCCCTACTCAGCTGTTAACTTTACACAAATCCTCTGACATGTGGATCCAGAGTAGTGTTGTAAAAGTCCCTGATTCGTCGCCGACTAATTGATAGTCGGCATTAAAGAGACACGATTAGGTTAGTAAAAGTCAGTGATTAATCGCCGGCTAATTTCCTAATCGAAATTTTTTCGAGCTGCCGACTCGTCTGAACTACCGATTTTTACAACATTCATCTAGAGTAATGAATTAAAATTGAGATATTTGGTAAAACAACGGGTTGTGGGGTCCAACATGGCAGGTTCTCAAGAATTGTATGACTTGAGAGCTAGACTCATGAATCTTAAGCGACACCCTAGCTCTTGGTGAGCATTTTTTCTCAAAATGATCATTCTTTCAACAAGTTTACTAAAATAATATTGTTTTTATTATGTTTGTAAAAATACTATAATTATTAGTGTAATATATCAAATTTATTGACTGACTATAATGTCGGATCTTAGTAAGGACCATAATGACACTAATCTTGATGCGATCAAATGGTTAAAAAAATAAGAGTACCAAGCATTATGATGCTTTTGAAATAATATATATATATATATATATATATCCTCCTTTCTCTAAGTTTTTGATGTATTTTTTATTACGGTCCCTCTCTCTAGATTCTTAGATTTTTGGTTAAAATCCGCCGTTGGCTGACCAATTAAATTATAGTAAAAACTGGGATTCTTTGGAAAAATTCTCGTATAAATTTGTGGTTAAGAGTTTATCCATCGAAGCCATTAACATATTTAACACTTCTGATCAGAATTATTTGTAACCCCTAAATTTGATTATCTGAAGATTATGTTTTTTTATAGAAATTTTGAGGAGCTATGGCAACCTCCCAACATTTTTGACATTACAGTTATGTAATGAGATCTCTAATATATATTTAAATAAATTTACATAACTACTAATTAGTAGTGGTATGATGCATCGTTATTTGTCTTAAAGATCTGTCAATGTTGAAGATTATGAATATTCTGACTACAAAAGAGAACCTCTTACCTAAAATTTGATTTACTCACCTAAAAGGAATCTGATCAAATATAATGAAAAACATGGAATTATAATAGGTTTTAGTAGGTTGTATATGAAGATAAAATGGTGGGTCAAGACCCAATGATTAAGGTGTTTGGTCGGCCAAAATTTTGGTCCATGAAAATAAATGTAGGACCCGTTTTGTCTACTCTTTTGTAAGGCAATTAATTCTTGAGTCATTTGGACGGCTCTTTGTCCCGTTTTATAGGGTTAAGTCAATTAATAGGTTTTTGTTTGGTTTGGTTTAAACTAATTTTAGTTGTCTAGCTCTTTATGCTAATGGAATTGATTGAGCCATTCAAACTAGCTAATAAAGTAACTAGGTCTAACTAATTGACATTTTTGTTTGTTATGCTGTTTTACTTTTTGGGTAGATATTTTTTTTCAAGTCTTATTTTTGTCCACGAGTCCACGGCAAATCTAGAAAAATTATTGAATGATTGAAAATTGTTGGAGAATTATATCTTGACAATGACAATTGAATTAGAATTTGTCCCAATTTCATTAAAAGATTTGAACATATAATATATGTTTTCCTGCACAGTGTGAAGTGCACTTAAGAATTATACTAAATTTATGACATATATGAAACAATACACATTTAGATGTTCAACGAAATTTCAAGGTATTTTGAAATTTAGTGGATCATGTTTGAGATAGTGGGATTTAAATGGCTTTTAATTTATAGGAGGGACATATTTGTGTGTTTCTTCTCTAAAATTCATGTGTCAATATTCATTGAATGATTTCATATTTATAATATAGTGTTCGTTCGACTCACGTGAAATATGATGGAATAGAGGATTAGAGGATCTATTCCAGCCAAACGTAGTAATTTGATGAGAAAAGATGATTGGTTTGATCATTGAAAGACTAACTGATGAATCATCAGTTGTGGTTGATATAGGTGCCATTCAGAGTAATTGAAAGGAAAAGGGAAAAGAGTTGACACCACTTGAATTTGAGATGTTCTTGATTAGGATTTAGGTCGACTGGTTTGGTTAGGCAAGAATTGAGTTGTAGTAGCTCTTTGAGTAGCTCCTTATTCTTGTTGAGAGTTGTAAGGCAGTGTATTTCTTGAGTGGAGCGTGATTAGATTGCAATTTAGTCGATGCAAAGGAAAGAATTGATTTGAGCACAAATTGAATTGAGGAAACTCGAAAAAGGGTTCCCTAATTTGTACTATGAATCAAGATTCAATCTGAGACACTTAGTTGGATCTAGAAAATGCTGAATTTTTGGGAAAGAAAGGAATGGGACCAATTTTTTTGTGAAAAAAGATTTGAATTTCTCCTTTTCTTTTTGTTGAATTCGAATTTGAGAAATTCTTGAGAGTTTTGTGTTTAGGTTTTTTTTTTTTGTGGATTGTGGAAAAGAGATGGGAAAAGAATGTCAAGACTAAATCTTGAGAGAGAAGAAAGAAATTTTGTGGAGAGAAATGAATCTAAGATAAAAGAAAAGAGAGGAATTTTGTGTTGTAGAGTTTTTGAGGGAAGAAATTCAGTTTATATAGACTGAATTTGGATTTTTGAGATGTAAAAAAAAAGGTTTGAAGAATTTGGAGGAAAAGAGAGCTTCTTGAGGTATTATTTTCTTCTTGAGTTTTATTTTGAAAAAAAATATTAAAGGCTTGATATCATGTTGAGAGAGAGAGATTGAGAAGAATAGAAGGAAGAAGAGTTATTATATTTCATTGATTAAGAGATTATACAAGACCCTATTTATAGTACAATTGAGTTAATTTAAGGCACTAGCTAACTAGCCGTTAGGTCTATGCTAACCACTCATTTAGTGAACTAATCGTAGCCATACATTGAGTGATCACTTCTTTAATTATCTTGCTAATACTCTATCAATATCCTAATACTCTATCATAATATAATGATGAATTATGATTACATAAAATAAGAAATAAGAAAATTTAACTGCCATATAAGATGATATTTGGAATAAATGAGGACATATGTTTCCTAAATTATACTCTATTATATGGATTAAAAAAATTCCATCGCTACCATGGAATATAACAATTCCGTTTTTCCAACCTTTAATCCAAGATATTTCATCCAATTAACTGATTCTAAATCAACAAATTTTCGACGCACTTGCCACCCAATTGATAAACACTCGATTTTCTGCTAATCGGGGAAACAATAAAAATCGAGAGAAACGCAATAATAATCCTAATAATAATAGTAATAATAATAACTATAATCACAATAAGGTGCGATGTCAGATCTGCAAAATCCCTGGTCACACTGCCGATGTATGTCACTGACGTAACAACAACAACAACAACAACAACAACAACAACAACAACAACAACAATCAACAACAAGCCAACACGCTCTACGCTCCATCAACCATTACCGATGGATGGTATCTCGACTCAGGCGCCATAAATCATGTGACTTCTCAACTCGCCAACCTAAACTCACACACTCCATACCTTAGCACCGATCAAATTCGTGTCGGGAATGGAGCAGGTTTGAAAATTAATAATCTTGGTCAAACTCATTTTAATTCTTCTACACGTGATTTACAACTTAATAATGTCCTACATGTTCCCCAAATAACCAAAAACCTAATAAGTATTTCTCAATTTACAAAAGATAATCAAGTTGTTATTGAATTTAATCTGTCTTTTTGTCTTATTAAGGACCTAGTAACTGGAACCCCGCTTCTCAAGGCTTCCCTTGATAATGAATTGTATCGACTACCCTTACCTCTCACAAACAACCTGTGACCTTCTTTGGAGTCAAGGCGCCCGCTGAAGTTTGTCACCGACGTTTATGCCATACATCGTCTAGTGTTATTAGCAATTTAATTTCACATAATAAACTTAGTGTATCATCTAATAAAATGTCATTGTGTGATGCTTGTTGTGTTGGGAAAATACATAAACTATGTTTTAAACATTCGAATATTCGCTCTTGTGAGCCTTTAGAATTAGTACATTCTGATGTGTGGGGGCGTTCTCCAATTATCTCAAACTCTGCCTCACGTTACTTTGTAATTTTTATCGATGATTTTTCGCGTTTTACTTGGATATAGTTCTTCTCGTCTAAATCACAGGCACCACACATCTTTGCTCTCTTCAAAGAAAGAGTCGAGAACCTTCTTTCTCATTCAATCAAGACGCTTCAAACGGATGGCGGCACCGAATTTCTACCAATTCGACGCATGTTTCCTTCCATCACACACATCACCTCATGCCCACATACACCGGAGCAGAACGGACGCGCTGAACGAAAACACCGTCACATTGTGGAACAACCTTCCAAACACAAACTCTCCACGATCCTCTCCATACCAGATTCTTTTTCACAAAGAACCTGATTATTCCCTCTTTCGAATTCTTGGTTGCCGATGCTTTCCCTACACAAGACCATACAATTCACACAAGCTCGAACTCCGCTCCATGCCGTGTGTTTTTCTCGGTTACTCTCCTTCTCACAAAGGCTACAAATGTCTTCATCTCCCCACAAACCGACTACATTAGTCGACATGTCGTGTTTGATGAAAATCATTTTTCCTTTCAACATCTCTCGACAAACCCGTTGCCCTCCAACCCACATACATCTCAACATACTACTCTCTCTTCTTGAAACTACTCCTTCCATCATAGCACCATCTTCCAACAACGACCCACCACTCTCTTCCGCACCCTCCCTTCCCGAACCACAACCGTCAACTCATCCCATGGTCACTCGAACACGTGATAACACTCGCAAAGCCAAGAAACACACCGACTTTGTCGCCTATACCTCCACCAAACATCCCATCTCTACATCTCTGCTTCCTAATGAAATTGAGCCTACTTGCTTCACAAACGCGAACAAACACCCCAAATGGCGAACTGCAATGGAAGAAGAATTTAATGCCCTTCTTCAAAATAAGACCTGGACCTTAGTACCACCCAACTCCACGCAAAATCTTGTCGGGTGTAAATAGGTATTTAAAATCAAGAAAAACTCTGATGGCTCTATCCAACGCTACAAAGCTCGACTTGTTGCCAAAGGATATCACCAAGAAGAAGGTATCGACTATACTGAAACATTCAGCCCCGTTGTTAAATCCACCACAATTCATGTTCTTCTTACCATTGCTCTCTCTCATTCGTGGACTATTCAGCAACTCGACGTAAATAATGAATTTATCAATGGCGAACTCGAAGAAACGATTTTTATGCAACAACCACCAGGTTTCTCGGACCCTGCTAGGCCCCATTATGTGCGCCAACTTCACAAAGCACTTTACGGCCTCAAACAAGCTCCTCGCGCATGGTTTCACAAACTCAAAACTACTCTCTCGAGTCTTGGCTTCGCAAGCTCCATTTCCGACCCTTCTCTCTTCATTCGCAAGAAGGATAATGACCTGACCTTCATTCTCGTATACGTTGACGATATCCTTATCACTCGGAATAACACCTCGATCATTCAAACTCTCGTCAATGATCTTCATTCCCAATTCTCGCTCAAAGACCTTGACCCACTTCGCTACTTCCTTGGCATTGAAGCTCACACTTCTCCCGAGGACATTCATCTTTCCCAACCTCAATACATCCTCAACCTCCTCCAAAAAGTAAACATGGATGGCGCAAACCATGCCCCTCGCCTATTCTTGCAGGAGAACAACTCTCCAAATTCGATGGCGAATCCATGGACAACCCCACGCTCTATCGAAGTGTTGTTGGGACCCTTCAGTATGCCACCATCACACGTCCTGAGATCTCGTTCGCCGTCAACAAGGTCTCTCAATTCATGCACTCCCCAACAACCACACATTGTACCGCGGTTAAGCGCATTCTTCGCTATCTCAAAGGAACGATCACTCTAGGGCTCCAACTACGCCCTGCGACATCTCTCTTTCTTCAGGCCTTCTCTGATGCTGATTAGGCAGGTTGCCCTGATGACCGGTGATCCACCACAGACTACTGTGTCTTCCTTGGCCCAAATCTAATCTCGTGGCGTTCCAAGAAACAAGGGACCGTCTCTCGCTCTAGTACCGAGGTTGAATATCGTAGCCTTGTCATGGCTACCCAAGAAATTGTGTGGCTCCAATCCCTTCTCTTCGAACTTCACATCGCTCAAACACGACCCCCTAATTCATCAGCACCAAGGATCAGATCGCGGATGTTCTTACAAAGGAATTATCTACTCCACGTTTTCAACTACTACGTCACGCGCTCACCGTTCGAGAACCAGTTTCGCTTGGGGGGGGGGGGGTGATAGAGTATTAGGATATTGATAGAGTATTAGCAAGATAATTAAAGAAGTGATCACTCAATGTATAGCTACGATTAGTTCACTAAATGAGTGGTTAGCTTAGACCTAACGGCTAGTTAGCTAGCGGCTTAGATTAACTCAATTGTATTATAAATAGAGTCTTGTATAATCTCTTAATCAATGAAATATAATAACTTTTCTTCCTTCTATTCTTCTCAATCTCTCTCTCTCTCAACATATTATTTAATCCCAATTTTTAATTTATGTATCTAGCCGAACGCTATTAGAATAAAACAGAATAATCGTTATTCTCTATTTCATTATTCCGTCTATTCCATGCTTTGCGGAATTGGCACATATGGAATATGATCTCATTTATTATGATGATATTTATGCGCAAGTCAAAAATTGGTTTGCTTAGTTGTGAACTTTGACCTGGTATGTTACACATTTTCATCATATTTTCTGATTAATTCACTCTTTTCTCATTAATACTAGTAATCTAATATTAGCATTACAGACATCCAAACCTTTATTTTGAAAATTCTTTAACGGGTCCATTAGTAAGAAAACCTTCTTCTCTTTTTAATATTTTTTTTTCCATATCTTGGTTAATAAGGAGAATTATGAAATAATCATGGATTTGAAAAGTCAAAATAACAAACAAGGCACGAGGCCGGCGAGTTTTAAGGGGGTTAATTAGTGCGTGCAAAGCCCAACATTCGTAGCCTTTGCCTCATGTTTTATGCAATTTTAATTTATCTAATTCATATTTTAATTCAATTTAATTTCCTTCGAGTTGGAATCTCTATATTGCACGTGTATCGGCCCCACTACATTCTCATTGCATAATAATCCATATGACCATATCTAATGTATTTGTTAAAAAAAATTGTGAGAATATATCTCCAACAAAATCTTCAGTGATCATAAAAAAAGGTCTGATATCAAAATTTTGATATGAAAATTTCATATAAAATATTGATGAATAGGCTTACTTTAGTATTGTCACGAAAATACTATTTCAAGATAATTATTTTATTTTAAATGTTACGGCTCTTTTTTAATAGTCAAACTTTTTTGCCATCCCCATAAGTGCATGCTTGCCCCCTCTAATTAATTGTTTCTTTAAGATCTCTCTCATCACTCCAAGACCACAACAACTCATCATTGTCTCCATGATCAAGCTCTCGTTTTTTAATCCCTTCTCTTTCTTTTTCTTCTATTTATACTCTCTTCTCCCTCTCTTCCCTCCTCTCAGTCTCAACCTCAATCTTATTTATTCTCTCTCTCTCTCTCTAAAAGCCCAAATCCAAAATGATGAATGAGAAGAAACTAGACCTTGGCCTTGGCCTAGGCTTAAGCCTAACACCTCCATGGATCTGCACCACCAACCATTTCGTCTCTCCTTCAGGTAATTTCATTTTCAACCCCTCAAACTCTCACATAAGCACAACACGATCCTCTTTTAAAATCAACCAAATCTCCATGACTAACAAACATTCTCATTTCAAATCACAGCTGTCGAAATAGAAACGGAGAAAGAAAAGGATCAAGAGGAAGAAGAGCGAGTCTCCTCTCCAGACAGCACCGTCTCAAGCATAAGCGGAAAGAGACTTGAGAGAACCGGGTCTGGAAATACCGGTTCTAGAATCATTAGTGATGAGGATGATGAAGATCTAACAGGTGGTGGTTGTTCAAGGAAAAAATTACGATTGTCGAAAGATCAATCGGTGCTTTTGGAAGAGTGTTTTAAGACACACAGCACGTTGAATCCGCATCAGAAACAAGCTCTGGCGGCTCAACTGAATCTCAGGCCTCGCCAAGTGGAAGTCTGGTTCCAAAACCGTCGTGCAAGGTAGATTTTGCTTTCCTGGTTTCTTTTTTTTTGCTGGTTTTCATTTTTTACCTTCTTAACTTTTTTCTTTTGATAAATAATGTGTCCACTTTTTATTAAAAAAACAAAGTGTTTACCATATTAAATTTTGAAATTAATAAATTCTAATAGCCAAATTACTAAATAATTTTCTTTTTATGTTTGTAGGACAAAGTTGAAGCAAACAGAAGTAGATTGTGAGTACATGAAGAGGTGGTGTGAAAGACTAACAGAAGAAAACAAGAGACTACAAAAGGAGGTGGCTGAGCTCCGAGCTCTAAAAACCATGCCATCATCTCCGGCGATCCAAACTCCGGCGAGTATGACCACTTTGGCGATGTGTCCTTCTTGCCAAAGAGTTTCCACCTCTTCAAAAAACACTAATTTATTCAGAAATAATATTACTAATAATTCTGCGGGTGGTGGTGCTGCTGTTTCTAATTCTAAATCAGCAGGATTTTCTAATTATTGCCAATTTTTTCCGGTTGCCTCTTCTGTCGGCTCGAATCAAAGTATGTGGAAGACCAGCACAAACGCGATTCATGCGAGAGAATTATTCTAAGATCATAGTTTTTGTAAAAGTTTTAACCGCTAATGCAATTGATGTTTAAAAACTAAGTGCTGTTGATTTGATTAAGGAAAGATTTCATTGAGTAGGCTAATCCATTGATTTTGTGAAGGATTTTATTTTCTTTGATTGTCATGTTGAAATCCCGTCTAATTTTTCTTTGGTGGGCTTGTATTAATCTTATCCATTAATTACTTGATGTGCTAATTTACTAATTAACTCGGTACTAGACTTTGTTAATAAGATATGTTGGAATCATTTTATGGTCTTGAAATAAAGATCTGCCATGGCTGAAATAAGCAATTCATTTTCTCATTCCCACTTTTACATGATGTAAATGAAACAGGTCCTTGTAGCGATCACAAATTCATTGATCTCGACATCTTCAAATCCGTCCCTGAGTTGAAGATCACACGGGTTGCGATCCACAAAGTAGGTCAAGTTATCGTATGGGATTCAGCGCTTTCTGTGACTCAGCCTGATCAAGACAATGCTGAACAAGAACTAACTACTTCCCCTACAGATACTTCAGTCGTACGGGATAGGTTCAGTGAAATTTACGCTGGACCAACCTTCATACAGACACCTCGCCGGAACCCAATTTGATGCCGATTCCGGCTTTAATAGCCTTGCCATAACTGATCTATCTTCCACTTCCAACCTTCGAGCTCGGTGCCGGTTCTGACATTTGCGGCTGCGTCTAGTGAGCTGACCTCCTTTCTAAATCCGCAGTTTTCATTTCGGTCGAGCGGTCGGCTAGCCCAGCCCTACAAACGAAGATTCTAAATTTCAGCATCTTGTAGTTCTAGTTAACTTTAGTTTCTTCCAATCTCTCAACTTTGTGATTCAGATATAGTAAAACATATCATTTACCTATCTAGTAAAGAATAAAGAAGATATTAAATTTTTCACTCTAGTTCATACACTATTTTATTTATAAGTATAATGATAGAGGACATATATTTGTTTCTCATGTTATATATTAACTGCATAATCCTTTAGAAGTAAATTTATATTTTTAGTATAATACTAAATAGGATATCACATAATGTTCATGTTATTTCTCATAAAATTGTTATGAGGGGGATCACAACTTTCTCATTGTTTCTAGGCTTTAAATTAAACGAATAAGAATTATTGATTTTAAAAATTTCTAGAATACACAGTTTAACTATACTTTTAACTTCTTTGAACTTTATTCCAACTTCAAATAACTATGATGTAAACATTTAATACAAAACCCTTCCTAGTAACTCTCAATAACATCACCTTCTTCTTCTCAAGATCTTAGCTCCTCCTCTTTCGCTTATATAACTTCTTGAACCTCAACAGAATAATTTCTCAAAGATTCAAAAAGAAAATGACGCACTCAACGAACCCCTAGCTCTTTCAGATTCTAATATCGTCATCTCTCCCTTCATTCAGAGCTTATTTTGCTCCGGTTCCGCAGTTTTCGTTTCGGTCGAGCTGCTGGTTGGATCGATCCTACAAATGAAGATTCTACATTTCAGCATCTTGTAGTTCTAATTCACTTTAGTTTCTTCCAATCTCTCAACATGTTGATTCAGATATAGTAAAACATATGTATCATTTACTAGCTCGTAAAGAAAAAAGAAGATATTCAATTTTTCACTCTAATGCATACGCTATTTTTATTGACATGCATTTGTTCTCATGTATATATTAATTGCATAATCCTTTAATTATATTATAAGTACATACAATGTTCATGTTATTTCTCATAAAATTGTTATGAGGGATCACATCTTTCTCATTCTAGGCTTTAAATTAAACGAATGAGAATTATTGATTTTAAAAAAAACACAGTTTAACTATGCTTGACACCAACAATTTAGCCATATGTTCTTTTATAATCAGTCTTCACTGAAATATACCAGTATCATCAGAATCAGCCCAATAGCAAGCCCAACAAACCCGTGACTTGGGGCAACTATTGAGCCGAGGGAAACATATTATTATTAAGATTTTAAGCTAAACAAATTTCTTCTTCTCAGAGCTCCATGTCATCCCTTTTATATCAGTCATCAGATTAAAAAAGAGGTCATTTCTATCCGTTGAATCCAAGCTGAAACCAATGTCATTTTCAGGATCCACGCATCACAATATCTTTTCTTCTAGCTTTCTCGCCCCTATGTGCCTTCCTCCCATTCTCTCTCCTCGCTTGTAACTTTCACTCTCTAATAATGTATATTTAATATGCCAAATATTATCGTAATAATTTATTTTAACGGAAAAAGTTTGTTAACCTTTTGGTATACTTTATATTTTTCGCATTATTGAAGGGTTCAAGGGCAAATTTGATGCTTTAGATTAAAAACTTAAAAGTGATATTTTGTGCTTTGAAATAGTATAACTGTATAAGTATTAAATTCTGCCTAATTAAGCCCATAATTTTTAGTGATCATACAGATTAACTCATAAAGTATTAAATTAACCTTTTGATGATATAATGGGCCAATGAGAGAACAGTAAGTAGTGTTTTGAGGCCTAATGAGAATAGGATCTTGTGTTGATTTATATTAACATGAAAGGTTTAACAAGAAGTTGGTTAATTTGAAGGGACATGGCCCAGTATAGAACATTGTTACTA
Organism: Juncus effusus; assembly: GCA_027726005.1. NCBI lineage: Eukaryota > Viridiplantae > Streptophyta > Magnoliopsida > Poales > Juncaceae > Juncus > Juncus effusus. The sequence goes on along the minus strand of CM050906.1, from coordinate 8,884,843 downwards.
GCTCTTTCTAAAGTTTTTTTTTTAATAAATTCTTTCTAAAGTTAGGCCCATTCAAATTTGAGCCGCTTAACAAATTCCATAGCAAAATAAAAAGTAACATCTATTAATGCACTTTTATTGGAATTTTAGTGCACCACTATTGGATAAAAATATTTGACTGATTGAATGACTTAATCCAATTAATCTATTTGATATTAACTATTTTTTTTCTAAATATATGTTTTTTAAAAATCATATAAGCGAACATATATAAGAATATACAAAAAGAATATAAGATAATATGTAAGATAGTTAACCTGTTACCAAAAGATGTAATATGTATTATAAGCGCGTAGATGACCCATGTAGTAATTGGTATTGGTGGAGTAGCTTTGATTACTTTAAGGAGTCGTTTGGTTTGAATATTGAAGGATGTCTTAGAATGCATGAATTCCAATAAATCATATTACAATGAATGTAATTTCAAGACATGTACTATTATCATGTTTGGTTTGGTGTATATATTACAAGAAATGTAAAAAAATCTTGATTTATGGAGATTTCAAATTTGTAAAATCTATTTAGATCGACTAATTAATGAGGGACACATATTCTTTATAAAAAAATAATTCCTTAATTCTGCATTCCCTCCTCACGGGAATAAGGAAAACCATCAATTTTGGTGATAATTTTATTCCCATCAAATATTACTTAGGGAATTAAGAATTCCCTTACTTTTATTATTTAGTGACAAATCAAACATGAGAATGAAATTCATCTCTATTAGATGTTAAGGCATCCATGCTCAAAAGCTCGAACCAAACCTCCTAAACTACTATGGATTAGAGAAATAGAAATGCAACCTGTAAATTGTAATGAAGATAGCTTATTTCTTTATGGACGCTCGGCTAGGACTTATAAATTATCATTTCCATTGCATATTCTTTGGAATTAAAATTAATCAAGCGCATTACTAAAATGATAAATTAAGTTGATGTAAATCAGATGTACTTGTGAATTATTTTGTGAAATCTGCATTCTGCAAGTATAATTCATCTAAAATAATAATAATAATAATAATAATAATAATAATAATAATAATAATAATAATAATAATAATAATAATAATGAAACAAAAAAAAATGATAAGTTTACGCATGACAATTAACATGACACTATAACAGCATTATAGTTTGCACACGGCATACAGATCAAGCGCCACAGAGGATCCTCACTATGCATCCGTTGTGAACTTCAGCGAGAGAAAAGCGCGCTGAGGCGACACGTCAGCAGAATCTAATTTTAGACCATTACATTTCCTACACTTGGCCTTTGAAACTAAATGTACTCTTCTAAAATTATCGTCTTATTGAACTTCACTACTTAAAAGAACTTCGGTGTAAGAATTTAATACCAAACCAGTTATATTTAGTTCAACAGCACCTTCTTCTTCTCAAGATCTCAGCTCTTAAAACTTCTTGAACGTCAACCGAACATTTCTCAAAGAATCAACAAAAAATGGCGCTCCATTCAAACCCCAGCTCTCTTACGTTCAGTCTGAGGTCTTCGTCTCTTCCTGGATTCAGAGCTTCTCTAGCTCCGGCTCCACCATCGGATGGTCAGCCCATCCGATCATCTCCCTGCTCCTCCGCCGGCCTTTGCGCCTCATGGATATTTTACCGCCCTTCTAGCATCCCTGAGATCTTATACTCTCCATTATTTTCCAGTTCTTCTGGCCCTAGCTCCAGCCATGGTGTTCTTGCACCATTCTTGGCCGACCCGTCTCAGCCGGCTGATCTTCGCCTGAGAGCTTCTTGCACTCCTTCCAGGATCTTCCAGCGAGTTTGCGTCCTGGAGATCTTACGAGTTTCCATGAGGCGAGCTCCTAATCTCTCCGCGGCCATGAGCTTCCAGAAATCTTGAACCTCGGAGTTCTTAACAGCTTCTGGGAGGCAAGCTCGTCATTCCGCCCACTTCCGGCGAGTTTGGGCATCGGCCAGTTTGGGACCAACTTCATTGAGCCTAGATCCTCATCTTTCCGCGGCCCGGAGCTTCCAGAAAGCTTGAACCTCGGAGTTCTTGACAGATTCGGTGAGGCGAGCTCCTCATCATTCCGCCCTCTTCCGACTAGTTTGGGCATCGGCCATCTTGCGGCCAACTTCACTGAGCCGATCTCCGCCGTGCAAGAGCTGCCGGAAAACTCTTCTCTTACCCCACCACCACCACCCCGCCATGGCCAAGACGATGCCCAGAAGCTATCTCAGCAAGCTCTCGTGGATCCAGTCCACGTGGCAGCTCCAGGTAAAGAGAGAGTACGTCCTTCAAAGGTCTGTCTCACTGACAATGCGGGCCCAGTTTCTGAAGGCCCTTCTAAATATAATCCGCCCTCTACAATCGGATTTGTGATTCCTGGCCCAGCTAAAGAAGTTCAAAATCCAGGATTTGAATGCCAGGTTAATATTAATCCAGGCCCAGTTGGCCCAACAGTTGGACAAATCCAGGGAACTCAAATTCCGTCTTTTGATGAATCCGGGAATCCAAATCCACTTGTCAGAATCGTCTCTCTGTTGAGTAAAACACAGACTGAGCAAGAAGAGAAGTTTAAGAACGTGAAGAAGGACGATCTGAACTTGATCAATGAATATCTCCTGTTCAAACATCGAGCCATGGCGAGGCTCGAGGATTTGGAGGATGGGGTTGACAAAGTCTCTCAAAGCGTTGTAGCGCGAATTTCGGCTCTGGAGGCTCGGAATGTTGAGAGGGAGAGGGAAATGGAAGAGAGTGAGGCGAGAAGGAAAGAGAGGAAGGAGAAATGGGAGGGTGAGTTGAAGGTTTTGAAGGAGGAAATGGCGAATCTGGATGTTCAAGAAGCTGAGTATGAAGCGAAGAAGAAGAAGAAGAAGTTTTGGGGTTGATGGGCGTTGGAGGGTTGTTAATTGCTGGAATTGGGGCTGCTCTGTTCTGTTGCAAAAATTAAGAAATCTGACCTGAAAATGTTTTGATAATTTTTATTTCTTGTGATTTTATTAAGTATGTTGGTTGAGTGATTTAGTAAATATAATGGTATTAGAGTATTAGTGATTATTTGATGCTAGGATTTAGGGTTTATGGTTAAATTTATCTGGATTTTGATGGATGTTTTAGTTTTATTTAAGCTTTGAATCCTTTAATTTGCTTAAGTTTATGAATTTTTTTATGCAACAGTTTCAAGTATTAGCTTTGTACAAAAAAAAGTATTAGCTTTGTATACTGATTGTTCCTTACTGCTAGTTTGCACTCTAATTAATAACCCTCAATTACTAATAAAGCATGAAATAAGCCTAATTACCATCAATTTTGTAATTTAGACCTGATTAAGTTTAAATTGCACTTAATCCTCCCATCAATTAAATTCTATTTTGTTTTTATCTCAGTCCAACTTTCAATTGAGATTACTTTTTGAATTATGGCATCTGTGAATAAAATCATAGTTGTATGACTGAGTGGTAAATTATCCATTTTCTCTTTTTCATTAGCATTAGACAATTTTTATGCATTAGTTTTACTCAGTACATGTATGGCCAGCAGAATTAGAGAAAGAGGGAGAGAAAAAGTTGTGCAAAGTATTGAAAATCGCATGTTTATGCAGGCAAATTTTAGATGAAAATCTGTTTAAGTTTGAAATTGAGGAAATGAAATAATTGAAGAATCAAGGGTTGATTAATTTTTATGAAGCTAGGATTTTACAACTAATGTTCATTATTTACATATTGTATATGCAGCTAGATTAAAATTGGAGTTTATGTATATACATATCACTTGTATATTATATTTGTACCACTTCATGAAAATATTCTAAAAATATCTAGTTTTGAGCAATCGAACCCCTCATGTTTGCTTCGTCTTTAGAGATTAATTTTTTTTTTCCATTAAAAGAAACGATAGGAGGGCATATCTTTGAAAATGTGATTTATTCAATAGTCACACTAAGCCTCAATATTTTTTCCACCTTCTTCGTTCCATCGAAATTCCAAAGAATCATATTCACCATCATGAAACAAATTTCCTTTATGGATCACGAAAGTACATTTAGAATCATCCTCTAACATGTGAACAACAGATTTGCTAAATAGTTCATGCAAGACGCATTGTATTTGTATCATCTATAATTTATTTTGGAATGTATTTGTATAATCATTTTGAACTCATGCTAATACTATTTTACTCACAACAAAAGCATGACAAAAGTAATACTATCATATATATATTCAGGATAGATAATTCCGATTACTCATAACAAAATAAGGAGATAGAAAAGATGCCTTGAAACTTTGTTAATAATGAGCGATATTCTTAACATATTATTTCATAAGATATCAGAGAAATTCAAATACAACATGAATATCTTGAATTTGGAAGGCGTTTCATGAATATCTCCTGTTCAAACAACGAGCTCTGGCGAGACTGAGACCGGAGGATCTGGAGGATGGGATGGACAAAGTCTCTCGGCAAGTTGTAGCACGTATTTCGGCTCTAGAGGTTCAGAATGTTGAGAAGGAGAGAGAAATGGAACAGAGTGAGGCGAGAAGGAAAGAGAGGAAGGAGAAATTGGAGAGTGAGTTGAAGGTTTTGAGGGAGGAGTTGAAGAGGCTGAGTATGAAGCAAAAATGAAGAAGAAGGCTTGGAGCTTTGGTTTAATGGCGGTTGGAGGAGTGATTGCAGCTGGAATGACAGCTTTTATTTGTAGGAAGAACTAATTAAGCAGAATTTTCAGAGTTTATGTTTATATTTTTATCAAATTTCTTTGATTTGAGGATAATTTTAGAAAATAGTAAGGGTATTACTTATTAGTGATTATTATTAAATTGATTTGGGGATAATTGTAGGTTTTAAGGTTAGTTGAGAATTTTGAGTTTATGTTTGATATTATTCAAGTTTTAATTTGTCTAATTAATTTGCTTCTATTTATGATTTTTTAATGATAATTTCATATTCTTTGTGCGCTGAAATCTGAATTGTTGCTTGCTGGTTGCTTGTATAGTGTACACTAATTGATTAATGACTAAATTTCTATATAACAGGAAAAAAGACTAAGTAACATCAATTTATGTTTGTACTGAGTGAGTGGTGAATTCATCCATTTCATTTCTTTGTTCAAAGAAATACACAGTTACTATGCAGTAATTTTGATTATCCATTTTTTATGATCATCAATTCAAGTATGATGAGTATAATTGAATAAAGAAAAGGCAAGATGTGCAAAATATTGAAAATTCTCAGGGTTATGCAGGTAAAATTTCCCTAACCGAGCTATTGGATTCTTGATCTAATCAATGAAAATTGGTGTTAAGTTAGCTAAAGGTAAGTTCATACGAAGGATCTTTTTAAGTTGAATTTGATTTATTTCTTTATTGTATATAAGATTTCGTCCTATTTATTAAAAGTGAACAAAAAAACCTTCGGAAAATAAAGTGAACATAAACCTAATTCAGCGTGAGTACAATTTAGCTTTTTTTTATTATTTATTAGCCTAATTCAGCTGATTATCGGTATTATTACCTCAAAAACATACTAATAATCATAAAAAATAATTTCAACAGTCTGATGTTTCACAAGATACGTCCTCCCTACATTTTCTTTTCTTTAGTTTTTCTGGTAAGTGAGATGTGGTGTCAAGTTAATCGGAAATTGTTGTGGTAGTAAGTGATTTTGATTACTTTTGATCGCCACGACCACAGCAGGTTTCAGAGGTAAGTGATCTTTGATTATTTTTGGTTACTAGTTAGTACCACAACATGTTTCAAATTACCGAACATAGTGTGCACTACATAATCAAATCAGGCTGGCTTAATATAATATGAAATTTACGTTAGAAACAAAGGAAATTATTGGAATCATTTGGTTGATATTCGGGTTAATTTTATTGACTAAATTTCCTAAATATTCAAGGAATTTTAAATTTTCATAAATAACTGCATATGAATATGTAAAATGTGAATTATAGATTTGGTAAATTCATCTAAGATGCATTGTATCTATCATGCATCTAGATAAATTGATTTTGGAATGTACTTGTATAATCATTTTGAACTCATACTAATACCATTTTACTCAGAACAAAAGCATGACAAAGTAATATTATCATATATATATTCATGATAGATTGTTCGAATTTTGTACTCATAACAAAATAAGAAGCCTCAATTCATTCAGAAAAAAAAAATAAGGAGATAAAAAAAAAGATGTCTTAAAACTTGGTTAATAATGAGCGATTTTCTCATAACATATTATTTCATAAGATATCAGAGAAATTTCAAATACAATAAGAATATTGAAAATCCAGAGAAATTCTTTGGGAAATCATTTCAACATGCAAATGGTTGCACGAGTTTCAGCACTTGGACTTGAGCCTAACAATGCAGAGAAAGATAAAGATCATGAAGAAATTGAGAGGAGAGAAGATAAGAAAGGATGAATAAGATGAAGGTGGAATTGAAGGTTTTGAGGGAGGAAATTGAAAATCGGAAGATTAAAATGGCTGAAAATCGCGCGAAATGTAAGAAATTTTGGAGTTTAGGATTAATGGGGGTCGGAGGAGTTTTGGTTGTTGGATTTGGGTTGCTCTGCTTAGTCACAAAAATTAATAAGAATCCAAAGATTTAGAATGTTTTTATTTCAAATTTAATTGAGTTAATTTGATAGGATTTTTAGCAGAGTTTCTAGTAAATTGGATTATGATTAACTGTATATGGTTTTTAGCTAAGTCTTTCATTATTATCTCTTTAATTTCAAATTAATCCTTTCATTTTACTCAAAAAAAAATTAATCCTTTTATTAGCTTTTAATTGATGATTTTTTTATCCAATAGTAACAGTTTTTAGTTTTATACACAGAGATTCAACAAAATTTAAGGCTTGCTTAATATAATATGAATGTTAACTTAGAAACAAAGCAAGTTATTTCAATAATTTGTTTCATTTTTGTGTTAATTTTACTGACTAAATTTGGTAAATATTTCGGTGAACTTAAATTGTTCATAAATAACTGCATATGGATATGTAAAATCCTAATTTTTTTTATTATGAATTTATGATGACTTGATGAAAACACTGGCAGTTCCATGTTATGCTTTGAATGCATCAATTATGTGTTTTTAGTTTGGATAAGTCATGATATTTTGAAAAATATAATTGGAGGTTATTTGAAAATATTATCTGGTAGAATGGAAACATGGGCTAAATATCAAACTTTGTTTGTACAATAAATTCAATGCATAAATCCGCTTATTCTTCTGTTTCACTTTCTTTGAAATATTACGTGCAGAAACATGGGCTAAAACCCCCTAAATTTACAGAAAAGACCTTCTGTTTGCTGAAATATCCAAAAAAACACTGAATTTTGCAGAAATTCCACAAAAAACCCTGAATTTTGCTGAAATTGCTCAAAAGTACCCGAAATTAACTTACAAACCCTGAAATTTGCTGAAAATTCCACAAAAACCTGAAATTTGCTGAAATTTCTAAAAACTCCGAATTTTGCAGAAATTTCCAAAAAAAAATTTCTGCATTTTGCAAAAAACAGTCCTAAAATTTATTAAATAGACCCTGAATTTGCTGAAATTTCACAAAATTTCTGATTTCAACAATTTTGAGGTTTTTAATTTTTATAAGCTACTTTCGAGCAAATTTGAGAATTATAACATCGTACCTTATTGTTAGGACATGTCACCTTGTTGTGCCCTTGCTTGTGGCAAATGCTACATGTTACGATTTGTCCCATTCTTGTAATTGTATGCCCGCTTGGCTTTGGGACCACCCCTCCCTCCTTTCTCTTATTTTTCTTAGGTCTACCGGGCATTTTTTTGTGAAGCGGAGGTAAAGGACGATCATAATTTGTCTTTGGCCAATCATTTTGACCAACAACTGGTTTCAAGAAGTGAGAATATGTCCTTTGATGTAGGATCTTTGTGTACCATGAGGAGACAAAATCCTTTGGCTCTTTCTTCATGTCAAATATGGCACAGATAGCGTGAGGGCACGGAATACCGGAAATATTCCATGCCCTACAAGTACAACTGAAATTCTCCATATCAACAACGTATCCATATTCTTTGATTTCATTTTGCCCACCTTTTATCATTTGAACAACTTCATAACCATCTTTACCGTTCCATTGCATTTTACAATCCTTAATTAGTTTTATATTTTTATTCAATTTAGACATGATTCTAGGGCAAATATCATGGTTATACTTGCCACCTTTAAGCGCTAGTGTTGCGATTCTTTCCATCACCATGCATCTTATTTCCTCAAGCATAGTGATGATCGGCTTATGTCTAACATCTAAAATCCATTTATTGAACGACTCGGATAGATTATTATCCACAACATCACACTTCACATTATCATTAAAAAAAGCCCTACACCAATGCTTAGGATCGATTTTCAGAAGATCTGTGGCGGCTTCTTCTGACTCGGCCCGGAGTGAGCCCAAATTCTCTTCAAATTGTGAAAGTGAGTATGACTTTGCACATTGCCAAAGTCTCTTCCTTAGAACACCTCCCTTATGCTTATTTCTCCAATTGGAATATATGTGCCTCACACACATCCGGTGTTCCGCATTGGGTAGATAAAGTTTGATACATTTTTCTAATCCCTACACAAAACTGAAGAGAATAAGTTTCTCAATTAATAAAATAAAAAAAAATAATGATTTCATTACCTTCTGTTTATCGCTAATCAACGTCCATCCATCACCAGAGCCCATGTTTAGGTCCGCACTTAGCAGTTGTATGAACCACTTCCAATTTTCCGTATTCTCCACATCCACCACCGCCCAAGCAATAGGATACATCTGGTTGTTTCCGTCCCTCCCAACAGCACATAGTATCTCAAATTTGACAGGTCCCTTAGAAAAACATCCATCTAATCCAATCACTTGCCTACATCCGGCTAAAAATCCTTTTTTACATGCATCAAAGCAAATATACATTCTCCAAAAATATGGATCTCCTGAATCATGCAATTTATTCAAATTAACCCTTATAGTGCTACCTTCATTCGACTTGTTCAACGCCTCAGCATAATCCCAAATTCTCGCATATTCCTCTGTGTAACTTCCTAACTCTTTTTTCATTACTATTAACTTTGCTCTCTTACATTGACTCAAAGAAACTGAAACCAACATTTCATTTCTTATTGTATCTCTCATATCTCTTAATCTCCAACCAGGTTGTGAAACAATTCTTGCTTCATACTTCTTTGCAAGAATCGGTGCCGTGACATGACTACACTTAAAAGAATACAAGCACTTGTGTTCAGAGTTGAGCGATTTAATCATAAAAAGCCCGCTTTGCTTATGTAATGAGGCATACAAATACCAATCACACCCTGGCCATTTGCATACCGCTTTAACCCTCTGCTTATCATTTTTATCAAATTTAATATTTTTCGCGTTTTCAATTGCATAGTTTTTTACTGCCACCCTAAATTCCTCAACTCCGATAAACGTCATACCGAGATAGAAATGGGATAGCTCTTCAACGACTTCTTCTTCACCACTCTCAAAAAAACTATCACACTCGTTAGAATTATCTTCACTGTTGATAGTTTGAATAGAATTATCATCTTCACTCTCTTTCTCCTCTAACGCTTCATCGAAAGATACATCAACCAGAGAATCCAACCCTACTACTCTTTTAGGTGCATTGTCACCCTCTTCATCAACCGCCACATGTTCCACATATATATCAATAAATCCATGATTCTTTGAGTTTAACATCATTTCTCTTACCGATTCATCACAATATAGGTTCACAAAATTACCAATTGCACCTCTATAAAACAGTTTAAAAAATTCATTCAATCCCAATTTCTCTTTTATGATATGCAGAAGGTCACAATATTTCATTCCAACTATAAAACTACCCAATTTAACAATATTTCCGTTCACATACTCCCAATTAGTACCATCAAGCTCAAAATATCCACCGTAAAACAGATTGACCTCAAAATTGTTCATGTGTGCAAGACCTAGAACATAATAAAAACAAATTTGAGAAAAAAAAAGAATGAATCATTTGAAATAATTAAGCCCACTACATCATCAAGGCTAAAGGCAATACTGGAATCTTTACTGTATTGAATTTGGTCATGGTTGAAATCATGAGATACAGAAAGAGATGGATAGAAAATAACAAACCTTAGAAGAGCCACGAGAGGAGATATTTCTATCTAGGGTTTTAGAATTTGGCTTCGCAGGAAAGACTCTTCGTCTTCTGCTGGAGAGATGAAACAGAAAGAGGGAAAACGGAAAAAATAGGAGGGAGAAATGGGGGAATTAATGAATATTTTAATTTTTCCAAATATTAGACGTGTCATTTTTTTTAACATGTGTATGTGCCACGTCATCGCTTATGTGTCAATTTAACAGACACATAAGCATATAACGGATGGAAGGATTGAAGTTGCACTTATTGAATAGTTGAGGGATCAAAATCAAGTCAATAAAAAGTTCAGGGACCATAAATGAGCTACTTGAATAGTTGAGGGGGTAAAATTGGACTTTTCTCTACTTAAAATCTATCATAATTTTCTATCACTCACTACACAATTTGCCACACACAATTCTCCAGATACGATTCAAATTGAATTCATAACAATTTTCTATTCTGTTTAGATAATGTGTGCGGTGACAAAACAAAGAAAATTCAGCTTGAAATTGATTAGTTCAAACAGTCAAGCCAACTGTTTACTGTTTCTCTGACTTTTCTGCCCTTTCACTTTCTCTCTCTATCTATGCCAACAAAAGACTAATTTGGAGCCTCATACATCCATTATTTTCCAAACTCTCTAGCCTATCAATGGCGGCTGGAATAATATCTGGTACCGGTACCGGTACCGGTACGAATGTGTATGGCGGGAAAATTACTATGTTTGCTATTCTTTCTTGTATTACTGCTGGAATGGGTGGAGTCATATTTGGATATGATATTGGAGTTTCAGGTAATTAATCAATGTTTTATGTTATAATTAGTATCTTTTAATTTCATTTTTTTTCTTTCTTTTATTAGAGTTCTTACTTTTTGATTAAAAAAAGGGGCAGTTTGAATCCCACACTCAAAATGATTTCTGTGAATATAAAAGTAAAAGGAGTGTTTACATAGATATAGTAATTGATCACAGTTCTTACTCTTTGGATTTTTATTTATATTTACATTTCTACATTTGTACATTTGATTCTATAACACGTTCTATTCTAAAAATAATGAGATCGGCATGTAACATAGTTGGTTAAAACATTTGCATATGTAGTAAAATGTTATGGGTTCAATTCCCGACAAACACAATATAATACATATTTAATAAAGTCTCTCAACCTAAATAGGTTGAACATTAAAAAAAAAAAAAAAAATAATGAGATCATTTTCTAATTATCCTTTCTCATGTAGGTGGTGTTTCGTCTATGGATTCGTTTCTAAAGAAATTCTTTCCAAAAGTGTTCGGAAAAATGAAGGAAGATCCTGACATAAGCAACTATTGCAAGTTTGACAGTCAGCTATTGACAGTCTTCACATCATCTCTATACTTTGCCGGTCTGATATCAACATTTTTCGCATCCAGATTCACAAAATCATTTGGACGGAGACCCTCCATGTTATTTGGTGGGGCCGCTTTTGTTGCCGGAGCAGCGCTCGGTGGGGCCTCAGTGAATCTTTATATGATTATTTTGGGGCGAGTTTTGCTTGGTGTCGGTTTGGGATTCGCAAATCAGGTTAGAAAATCTTTTTGATTCATTTAGGTTTCATTTTAAAAAATTTAAAGTAGTTTTTGAGTGGGTTTTTAGCTAATTTGCTTTTGTTTTGTTCATCTAGTCGGTACCGTTGTATCTCTCAGAAATGGCACCGTCTAAGTATCGTGGAGCTTTCACTAATGGGTTTCAACTCTGTGTTGGAATTGGAGGTCTAAGTGCAAATCTTATTAACTACGGCACGGAAAAAATTCGTGGCGGTTGGGGGTGGAGAGTTTCCATAGCTATGGCTGCATTTCCTGCTTCATTACTCACACTTGGTGCGATTTTTCTTCCTGAAACTCCAAACAGTCTGATCCAACAAGGAAAAGATCCGCAAAACGTAACCAAACTGCTTCAGAAAATCCGAGGCGTTGGCAATGTTGAGGAAGAGTTGGAAGATCTAATTTCCGCAATCGATGCCTCTAAGAAAATGGATAATTCATTCAAGACGATTTTAGAACAGAAATACCGTCCGCAACTTGTCATGGCAATATTAATTCCGTTCTTTCAGCAGGTCACAGGTATCAATGTGATAGCATTTTACGCACCGATCTTGTTCAGAACCATCGGTATGTTAGAAAGTGCTTCGTTGATGTCATCTGTCCTGACAGGTGTGATTGGTATAATATTCACGTTTATTTCGATGTTATTAGCCGATCGGGTCGGACGAAGAATATTATTTATTTCAGGTGGGATACAGATGGTTGTTTCGCAAATAATTGTAGGGGCAATAATGGCAACAAAACTTGGTGATCAAGGGAGTTTGAGCAAAGCATATGCATATCTTGTTATATGTTTTATATTAGTTTACGTTGCAGGTTTTGCTTATTCATGGGGTCCACTTGGCTGGCTCATTCCCAGTGAGATATTTCCTCTAGAGATCCGATCTGCCGGTCAGAGCATAAATGTTGCGGTCAACTTCTTGCTCACGTCTTTTATCGCGCAAATGTTTTTGACTATGTTGTGTCACATGAAATCTGGACTATTCTTTTTCTTCGCGGGTTGGCTTGTGGTTATGACTGTGTTTGTTTATTTGTTTTTGCCGGAGACAAAGAATATTCCGATCGAGAAAATCGATCAAGTTTGGAGACAACATTGGTTTTGGAAGAGGGTTGTTGAAAGTAGTGATTAAGTGAATTATGAAATGAATTATTATTCATTTTTATGTTGAATGTCTTTATAATTACAACTAATTTGTATATGTTCTGTTGGAAAATTTGAGAACATTTGGTGGAACTTTTACATACAAGTCCTTATCCCTTAAATTATTAAGAGTGGTATTATTATTATCTCGAAGAATTAAAATCCATTTTACTGTTTAATTATCAAGAATTAAGATGATTAATCCAATGATCCAACTAACTTTTACCCAATTATTTAACTCCTTTTTCCAATTATTCAACCCAATTTTGCATTTATTCAATCAATTTTCCCAATTAAATAAAAATCCCAAATTTTCTCAATTTTCCTTCAAAAAAATTTCTCAGTTAATTCAAATTTTCTCACAAATGTTGCCAGATAATCTAAGCACAATTATCTACAAAATCACACCAATAACTTCTCTCTCGTCCATTTTGAAAGAGAATGAACATTATACATCAATACAGAACCAATTCCACACACAATAACAAGACCAAGTAAACAAATTCCCTGATTATGAGCAAATCCAGTCTTTCAAATCCTGGTTCTGGTCATTTATTAGTATGATCAAACCAGGATTCCAATTCCCGACTTTGATAAAATCCAGGACTTCAAATCCATGATTTGGATCCGATCATTCCCCTCAAAAAACTCGTCCAATTTGCGTTAATTCATTCCTTCTTTTTTTTCTCAATCGATTCATTCAAGTTTGCTGTGAAATGGAATGCGATTTTCTAAGCATGATTCTCTATTTAACCACGCTAATCGTTTCTGTACTGGTGATTCGTGCTTCTTATGTGTTTTACTGGATTGGGAAACCCTTCAATCGCGCGCCAAAATCGGGCCTTCGCACCCTGATCGTTCTTGGTTCAGGTAGATCTTTGATTTTGTTTATCAAAGTTTTTCGCGTTTCTGTTTGAGATTATATGTACCCAAATGGTTAATTTTGGCAATTTAGTACCCAAATTGAGCTGAATCTAGGGGAAAATGGATCCGAAAAGAATGATTTTTTTTTTCTCAGATCCTTCTTTTTTGCCCTTTGAAATGCAAATTAAACTGACCTTTCCTCCAGTAATTATACAAGCATGGGCATATGATGATAATCCTTGATTTGGATAATTCTTATCAAATTAAACAGTTTTTAATCAAAATTTGTATTTTTTTCATCTGCTAATTCATAAATTATTTGCTTCTTTAACAGGTGGCCACACAGCAGAAATGCTGAGCGTATTAAAAGTGCTTCAAAAAGACAAATTTGCCCCTAGGTTTTACGTGGCGGCTCTTACTGACAACATGAGCCTTCAAAAAGCTCGAGTCTTTGAAGAATCATTACAGAATAATTCAATCAACAAAAATGAAAATGAAAATGAAAATGAAAAATTCATGCAAATATATAGAAGCCGTGAAGTGGGCCAATCTTATATCACATCAATTTTTACGACTTTACTCGCTTCATTTCATGCCATGTGGATTGTTCTTAAAATCAGACCTCAAATGGTAAAAATATGAAAGATATTTTTCTTTCATGTTTTTATTTAAGTTGGTTATTTATTCAAGTTTTAATATTTTTTAATATTTTTTTTCAGATAATTTGTAACGGACCTGGCACTTGTATTCCAATTTGTGCCTGTGCGTTTCTTCTTAAGGTTTTATAAAAACCCAAAATAATATGATTTTATTTTTTCAATTAATATGATCTTTTATAAATTATTATGTATATTTTATGCAGATAATAGGATTGAAATGGTGTACAATAATATATGTGGAAAGTATAGCTAGAGTGAGAAAGCTTTCATTAAGTGGATTAATGTTATATAAATTGCGATTAGCTGATCAATTTTTTGTGCAGTGGCCTTTGTTGCAGGAAAAATATCCTAGGTCAATTTATGCTGGCCGTGTTATGTAAATATTGATAAATTAAGGGGCTTTTTTGTTAATTTGTCTTGATAATTGGTAATTCTGTTTTTTAGGGCATAGATGTGAAATTTTGAATTTTTTTTTTTTTTGTGTCCTTTTCTTCATGTTTGTTTGGAGATGTTAAGAGGCTGATTTTTTGTTCTTTTAGGACTTGTGCTGTTTAATTGACATTTTAGAAATATATATCCACACTTTTCAGATTTTTTGTTGCTTTGCTGCGGTTTATACAATTTAAGAGTAACCATGGTTGAAGTCCTCTTGATATCTTTCTGTCATCCCTTCTGATAAATAAAGATAGTAAATAAAGATAGTAACTAAATTGCAGTCTTTTTGGCTTTATTGTTTATTGGTACAATATTTAATAGTTATAATTTATAAAGCGGCAGTTCATATAGAAGCGAAAATTGAGCTTGTCATTATAGATGATTTATGACAAAAACAACAAATATTATTCAGTCATTACCAGTAGCCAAATACACAAGTTTATTGAAATGTCATGATAAAACAATAGAAGAACGAAAGAAGTAACTGTTCAAAAAAAATCAAATCATGCAAGCAAACAAAAAATTAACAGCAGAGCAACTAAATTAACTAATGCTATAGAATGTCAGCCAATATTAGAAACTATAGTTTCACTGTAAAATGCATTATGTTTATAATTATATCATACAAACTTAAGAAAACAATGACAAATACATTAAGGTCTTCAAGTACAATGAACTCAAAGCCACAACAATACAAAAAGAAAAAGAAAGTGATCACTAAAAGCATTTATTTTGCCCATACAATATTAAAAAAAGTAAACATAAATGAGAAGAAAATAAAAAGGAAAATAGACCTTCAACATCTTAAGCATCTTAAGCATTGATTCTGTGATCTCTCGGTAACTTATACAAAATACTCATTGCTTGCTTGCTTGATAGTTCAAAATATTTATCAACTATACTAATTAGGGCTATTTATTCATTTCTATCACCCCCATCATCTCAATTTCAGCTATAAACTACAATTTGATCCATTTTGCCTTGATGAATCCTTTATTGTGGAATTATGCCTCAATTTAGTCTCTCATCAGACACATGTTCTTTCACATTAGTACAATTTATCTTCTCAGACAATTTTGACTAAAAATACCTGGGCTCAAATGCCCAAATATTAATACATCCTATCTCCAATCCAAAATCTGTAAAACAAATTAAATAAGTAGCAAATCAGTAAGTTACCTTTTCGTTATTTATGTGCTGAAAGATAAAATTCATATTGTTTCTTTTATCTTTTTTTTTTCATTTTTTAGTGGATTACGCAAAATTACCCTTAATTAATTTTTTCAATATTCAAAGAAATAAACAATGAAATGAAGTTACCCTTTCTGAATTTATTATTTTGCTTGTATAGTTGATTGCAAAGATTTTGGAGAGACATAAATGAATTATTACATGCAAGCTTTATTTGCTGTAGCTTTCATTATTTGTTTATGTGAATGTTTCACATGATAAATCGAAAGTACAACTTGAAAACAAAAAAGATTAAAATTAATTGAAAATGTGAAATAATAAGAAAGTAATGGGATTTAATTTACCTTCTGCTAGAAATTTCAAAGGAGAAAAAACATGGCTTCACTTCTGTTAATTCAAAGATAGCTTTACAATTCTTCTTATTCTCCTGATTTCCGAAATCACTAAAGGTGGACTGAAAAATGGAGAGGAAAAAAGGAGCGACTCTGAGGGCGACTTGGACGACGAAAGGCGATCTTGCCAACGAAGGAGCAATCAATGCTACCTTCAATGGAGACTTTAGATCGAAGCGATGGCCAGATTGTGGAAAGTACGATCACACAGAACGAATGACAGTATTTACTCAGCAACATGGTAATAGAGTCTTCACTACCTATGATGATGGATGGATTTCAGTTAAGAGGCGAGCTAAGCCTTCAATGGTGACTGGACAATTCAACCTACGAGCTGCAAAATCAATTAAAAACAGGAAAACAGACTCCACAAAGAAATCTACTGATTGGAAATCTCAGAACAAAAAATTCTTTTCTGAGCGTGGAAAAAGGAGGTGTTTTAAATGCTTATCTTCAACTCACCTCAGATTTCAATGTCGAGATCCTGTTAGGTGTTTCTACTGCAATAAATTGGGGCATTCAAGTCTCAATTGTTCTGCTAAGTCAGATCTAGCACCTCCAATCAAATCAAGCAAAAAGGAATTAACAGAGACTTCAATTGAGAAAGAAAATATATCTACTGCCATTATGGAAAGATCTATGACTTCATTTGTGAAAGGAAAGTTACCTACTGACATGAATCTGGATTTCGACTATAAAAAGACCCTCCTGCAAACCTTTCTTCCACATCACACAACTAAAACTCACTCAATAAAACCGCAAATCAGAAACAAAATGGCTGAACGAGCTGATCATTTAAGATCAATGAGACCCCTGACTGTCAGTGCATTCATGCCTGAAACAGGTCCTCTTCCCCACCACCTCCAATTCCTTCACAAGTCAGCTTATGTTACTGTCATTACCCGCAACTTTCGAGAAGGGCTGAGAGATGAAATTATAGCTTCCTTAATTGAGACATACGGAGGCAATGAGGAAGACTACCGGCTGCACAAAGCCGGCCAACCGGCTGACTTCATTCTCATCTGCAGAAACCAACAGATGAGAAACTACATCGCAGTACCTGATAACTACATTCTTGATGACAACACCACACTGCTTTTTGAGCCGTGGACCAAACATTGGGGTGCGGCGCGCCGGCCCAACCGGTTCCGTTGCTACTTGCGCCTCACTTGGCCATTCCATCATATGTGGAACCGGTCTGACATTGAGAAAATAGTAAGCGGGTTCGGAATCTTGCATAATGTATATTCAATGTTCCCGCCACTTGGAGATCACCGCCACCTACGACTCTCTGTTGACTGTGAGAGGCCTAACCTGGTCCCACAGTATTTGTGGCTCAAATACGAAGATTACGCTCGAGAAGTTCGAGTGTACTTACGCTACTACAGAGACCGGACGGCCGGCCATAACAACTTCTTCCTTCACGGGGCAGGAGGCCACCAGGCAGTACATGGACAGGGACAGAACGGGGACGTCAATAGCGACAATGGGGTGCAACAAGCTGAGGGGGAAAATGATGATCAATCTGATGGAACAGAGGCAGACGGAACTCAAGGGAGAAATGATGATGATGCAACGGATTGTGATGATGCAATGGCGGGGGTTATAATCAGGGAGAGGGGGGAAAGAAGATGATGTGGATTCAGAAGATAAGAAAGACTAAGCAGGTGTGGATGAAGAAACAAGTTCAATCCATGGAGATCGTTACTGTGCCAAATTTGGGGGAGGGAGAAGCTACTGGACAGATCCAGTTCGAGAAGGAAATGGAGGTCACTAAGACGGGTGGTGAAATGGAGGGGTCCGTTTTAATATCTAATGGAGATATTTCTTCTTTTCCTGAAGAGCCCATTGAGACCACAGACTTTGAAATTCAAAACAAGAGAGGATGTTCATTTCGAGGAGAAGGGAGTGACCCTGTCTTTTCATTAAGAACGTTGGAAGATTCCCTTCCACATTTCAGTCAACATGTGCCTTTGACTGAAGAAATGATGGGACCAGATTACTTGCTTAAGGAAAATAAATTTGGGCCTGATTTTATTTCACAAGAGGAGGGTCCAGACTCTGCTAATGGATCAATTGTTGCCAATAAAATAGCTGGTCTCACAGGAATTCAGTCCTTGCTTAATACAGGCTCAAGACGCAGAAGTGAGAGGTTGTTTAGGAAGGAAAATGCTATTTACATGAGTTCCATTGAAAAAGCACACAATACTCAATTCGACAAAACCAAGGATTTCATACTAAACTTGAGGAAGGGTCGTAAGAAGGGGAGCACAAAAGGGAAGAGTGAAAATATGACAGACGCAAATTTTCTGCTTAAACATTCTTCAGCTGAGATTATTCAAACCAAAGAGGCGATGAATCTACTGGGCTCATGTGGAGGGGATGAAGGAAAAATGATGGATGAGTTCAATAAAATTGAGGGCGGTGCCCTCAATGATGTGGCCTTTGTGGCCGGATGATCTGCTCTACTACAGAGTACAAGCAGGCCGTTTTTTCGTTAAAAATGTTTTATTTGTTTCTTTATTTAGAAGGGGATGTGGAAGGGGTTTATTTTGGGTCCAATTGTATTTTGGGGATGGAGTGTTGTTGGGCCGTTATTTGGGCTGTTAGGTGGCTTTTGGGTATCTTTATTTTATTTGTCTCTGAATGTTGGGCTTCGGGCTGGGCTAGGATCTATAAAGCCCAGTTATATGGGCCCAGTTGGGCTATTACTTTTATATATTTCAATTTATGGGCTGGCCTCCCCACTTATTTCATCTTCATCTCTTGCCTTCTCTTTGCTCAGACTATTATCCCTTCTTCACCGAAGCAAAAAATGCAGAGACTTATTTGACTTATGAATGAAAATAAAAAACCGACTTTCTCTCTTCTCACCTGGAACGTACGTGGACTTAACGCAAGTGGGAAGAGATCAACTGTAAAAAAAACTATTGAAAACCTAAATCCTATTCTTATCGCCATCCAAGAAACTAAACTACAATCAATTTCGACATTTCAACTGACTGAGATATGTGGAATGAGACTTAAGAAATTTGATTATTTGCCATCAGTTGGATCGTCAGGAGGCATTCTTATGGCTTGGAATGACAACAACTTAGACTGCATGAACATCCACAAAGGTGATTTCTCTATTACTGCACAATTCCAAAACACTAAGGACGGATGCATTTTTTGTGCGACGGCTGTTTATGGGCCTCCGACAGCCGACCAATTGCCTTATTTCTTTGATGAATTGAGAACAATTAGTGAAACAATGGACATGCCTTGGACCATCATGGGGGATTTCAATATCACTATATTGCAAGCGGAAAGAAATGGCTCAAACCACAACTCAAATTGGACAGTGTTGTTCCGAGACTTGGTCGATGAATTGAGTCTTATCAATCTCAATTTGGTGGGACGTAAGTATACATGGACCAATAACAGAGACTCTCCATCGCTGGTTAAATTAGATCGATTCTTGGTTTCCGACAATTGGCTAGATTTATATCCTAATTCCATTCAGAAGGCGGGAACAAGAACAACTTCCGATCATTGCCCGATTGTTCTTGAAATAAGAGGAAGATTTAATGGTGCAAAAATATTTCGATTTGATAACTTCTGGTTAAAAGACAACACTCTACAAGACCTTGTTCAACAATTATGGAGTCAAGATGTTGCCTCAGATGCTCATCAACTACATGAGAAAATTGAGTTACTGACTAAGGCAATTAAACTTTGGTCGATACAGAGAAATAATGTGTGGAAGGAGCAATTTAATAATTGTGAGAAAATAGTTGACTTCATTGATAGAGCAGAGGAAGATAGGGAGCTGACTGAGGTGGAAAAAATATTGAGACGATGGACCAAAGTAAGGATTCATCAGATATGTGAAATAGAACAAATCAAGTGGAAACAAAGATCGAAGACTAGATGGACGGTACAGGGAGACAATAACACTAAACTTTTTCATGCAATGGCAAATTATAGGAAAAGAAACAATCACATTAATACTCTCCAAGTTAATGATATTATGTTAACTGAACATAGAGATATGGCTAACGCAACTTTTGAATCATTCAAAAACTCACTTGGAACAAGTGCAGATTGTGACATGAACATTGACTTCTCTCAAATTTGGGGAAGCCCACTCCAAAACCTAAAGAAATTAGACCTACAACTCGATGATGATGAACTCAACGAGGCAATTGATCATTGGCCATCCGACAAATCTCCGGGACCCGACGGATTAACGGGGGAGTTCTATAAAGCTTTTAAACACATCCTTTTCCCGGAATTAAAAGCGGTCATTGACGGCATCTTAAGTGGGCGTTTCGACCTAGGACCATTAGCAACATCGTTCATCACTCTAATCCCAAAATGTGAAACACCTATTGTTATCAAAGATTTTAGACCTATTAGCTTGGGTCACTCAATCCAGAGACTCGTCTCAAGGATAATTCAAATGAGAATGAAAGATGACATTGACAGACTAGTTTCTGAATCACAATCAGCTTTTATTCAAGGACGATCCATCCTAGATAATTTTGCATATGATCATGAAGCAACTGCTTTAGCCACTAAAGAAAATTTTCCTCTACTATTATACAAAGCAGACCTATACAAAACATTTGATTGTGTGTCGTGGGAATTCATCATCAAAGCCTTGACATTTAAAGGGTATTCACTTCCTGAGGCTAAGTTAATCTCAGAGGCGGTTCTTAAGGGTAGTACAAAGATTCTGCTTAACGGTATTCCAGGGAAAACCATTTACTTAAGAAGGGGGGTACGGCAGGGGGACCACCTCTCCCCATACTTATTTGACTTGGTAACCGACGCTTTTCTGGCGACGTTCGCCAGGCTTCAGAGAGAGTCCTTACTAAATAAACCGCACCCTGCACTGACATCTTGTTTGATGTATGCGGATGATCTCTTGCTACTTCTAAATCCGGAATACGATGACATTGTTTTAGTCTCAACCATCCTAAAAAAACTTGGCCAAACGACGGGACTCGTTGTCAACCCGAGTAAATCCTTCATAAGGGGCTTTAATACACAAGAGGATATACTTCATAATATAGCTCAGCTCTTGGAATGCTTAATTAAGACGACTACCTTCACTTATCTCGGCTTACCTCTCTCAAAAAAAGGAAGATTATACTCCATTGCTAGAAAAGATTGAAAAAAGACTGCCGGCTTGGAAGGGGAAAATGCTTTCAATGGCGGCTAGGGTAGTTCTCGTCAACTCGGTACTCAACTCTTTGCCGATATATTTTCTTTCATTATTTAAGCTACCGATGTCGGTAACTGAGCAAATAGACAAAGTACGAAGAGACTTCCTTTGGCATGGTGATTTACCGGACAAAAGAAAACTTAATTTCCTTAATTGGGAAAAAGTTTGCCAACCAAAGCAATATGGAGGCCTAGGAATTAAGAGTTTGGAAATTATGAACATGGCACTACTTACGAAATGGGCGTGGAAATTCTATGGCACAAATGAGGGACTTTGGTCAAAATTTACAAGATCTTTGTACGGTCAGACACCGGTACCTACTACTATTGCAAACTACCATCCCTCTCCATTGATGCAAGACATACATACTGCTATGACGATATTCAACTCCTTCATTAAATTCAGTGGAGTATTTAAGGAAAATACACTTTTTTGGAAGCATAATTGGATAGATCAGAGGCTGCAACTATCATTTCCAAACCTATTCTCTTTTGTTGACAATAATGAAGATCTCACAATAAATGATGCTTTCAATCTACAAGACTGGTCGACGGTTTTCAACTTACCTCTTTCAAATGTGGCGACAAGAGAATTAGACAACCTTATTACTATCTGGGATGATTGGATTAATTCGACACTAACGGGTACAGATTCGATGGCTGTCTGGTCTCTACAATCCAACGGAAAATTTACATCTGCATCCTTCTATACATTACTTTCTGCAAACCCAAAATGTAAAGTCCCTTATAACTATATTTGGAAGCTCCGAGTGCCACCTAAAATTCGCATATTTATTTGGAGGCTTGTGAGAGATATCTTACCCACTATAGAACAACTTGGCAGAAGGGGTTTTATTTTGCCGAATATATGTTTGTTGTGCATGAAAGAGGCCGAATCGTGTTTACATTTATTCCAAAATTGCACATTCACAACACAAATCTTCGACTTACTTGGAATACAAAACATTCAGCCAATCGAAACCCTAAAACAAAAAAGGGACCTAGACCTAAGAATCCAATTAGTATCTGCGTCATTTTGGGTATGGAAGGAAAGATGCGCAAGAACATTCAAGGATGAAGCTTTAACCGTGCAAACAATTTCAGCATTAATCAAGGCTGACATCTCTCTCTGGAAGAATCTACTCTAATTTTGTTAGCACCATATTGGGTTTTCTTTTCTTTTACTTCATTTCCTGGGTCAATTCTCTTGGCAAATTATTTCTAATTTTATTGTAATGAACGTCTAAATTTAGCTTAATACAAATTGCAGGCTCTCAGGTTTAACCTGGGGTCTACTGTCGAAAAAAAATTCTTCTTATTCTCCTAGCCTCATATCACATCCAATTTTATCTGCTTAATTTAGTTAACACTATAAAATAAATCCAATAAGAAAATATAAGCACTTCAAAGAACTGATGATGATTGGGATTATTATCATTATATCACATTATTGGAGGTTGACTAACTTTTATATTATTATCAAACACTTCAATTAACTTGTGTTGTATCTCCCAGTTGTCCATGATTTTAGGTCTGCACTGGATAAATGCACAAGGAAATTTGCAATGAAAATAAACTAAAAACACAATATAGTTTCAAATGATTGTTAACTAAAAGAGGAGGACCAGAAACAAAATTAAATGCACATAATTGAAGCTGCCAAAACTTCACCAATTAAACATGAAATTAAGAAAATAAAGAATAAATATGCATAAAAATTTCAGTGAAACTTCAAATAACGCATACAAATATTGCAGGCACCTCAGGGAGAAAAACAAAATAAAACAATGAAGGATGATCTATTTGAAAAAAGAAAACAATGCACATTCAACTTTTCATTTAAAAAACATTTTTTTAAGGCATGCCAGATTCAAAAATGAAGTTATCAAATGGCTAAATATAGTTGGCCAAAAATGTTTGAGACAGTATGGTTTGTTCCTAGTTCAAATTGCATAATTTTGTATCTTCTATAGCTGGCAGTCACTCTTTATACAATAAATTCAGAAATTGTATCAAAGACAAAGAGGTCTTTCGTCAGAAATTGAATCAATTAGGGGGCAATTTATGCAATAAATTCAAATAATTCAAGTCTCTCTGTCTAAATCCATGAAAACTCAGATCTCAATCCGCAAAAAACGAACTTTATCGAGCAATTTACCTCCGACGTTAAATCTCAGAGCGCTCTGGACCCTTGGCCATGGCGGAGTCGAGCTGCTCGAGCACCTTGTTGTAGTTCGTCACGTAGGTCTCGCGATGTTTCTGATGGTGGAGCTTCATGATTTCGCCGCTGATCGCCAGCTCCAGCTTCCCTAGTCGTACGGAAGTAGGGTTTTGTTGGAGATTAGGGATCTGATACGCATTCAGCGATATAATATAATATAATACAATATAATATAACATAATAATACAATATAATACAATATAATATAATATAATATATCATAACATAACATAATATAATATAATATAATAAAAATATATTATAATATAATATTGAATATAAGATTTCGAAATTTGTTTTCTCTCCTTTTTAGTTGGAAAACAAATTGAATTAAAAGCATACAAATCTGTAAATGAGTTCTCTAACAAAAATTCAATTTCTAGATAATAGTGTGCAATCAGACACAAGAAAGAATCTAGTTTCCAAGTAATGCTTTTCTTTTCCAATCTTTTTTGTCACATCAAACAAGCCTAAGAGGGTATCCACCTTTTTTTTCCTTATGTTTCACACAATATATCTGATAGATAAAATAAAAAGTCATATCATCCGCTAACCAGTGTTGACGTAGTTAGTATAGACGTTAGCTCCTTTCTCTTTGAGAGACATGAATTTGACACACGAGAGACATAAATATGTAGGAGTTAGATACCTACGTACTAATAATTGAAAAAAGAAAAAAATCATATCATCCAATCAAATCAAATCACATCACATAACTAATTATATATATAAAATGGTTTTAGAAAATGTCACATCACTCGATCGGATGGTCACAAAATAGAGGTGAGGCGGCCGGCTTTTTCCACAGGACCACAATAGGACCTACGTGTCTCCTCAAAAAATTTCAAAAGGAACCCTCACTCTAATAGGGGGGCCAATCACTTATTATAGAACTTTAATTGCAAGTTTAATGATTATATAAGCACTGAATGTTATTGACTGGTACAAACTGGTATTGTAGTAGATTGTGCTGGTTGATAAATTGCAAATTCAGGAAAAATCACTGGAGATTTTTAAGAGATTGGTTACAAAAACCATGTGTTTATCTAAAATTGATATATGTTTATTTTTCTGTTTTTTAAAAACTCAGTTCACAATGTGAATTTTGATGCCATATTAATGGAGACCAAAAAAATTCTTCTCAGATTAAGCTCGTACATGTATTTGGAGGCCGAATACATAAAAAAATGTAAATATTTCAACATTTTATTCACAAAATTCTTAATAACATATACTGATCTGTCAAAAAAAGTTAAATCTAAGTTCCAGCAAAGATCCGGGCTGGATATATCTGTCTCCCAATAAAAGAGGAGGAAAAAGAACCTTCATGCCTAGCACTTTTCTTCTACTCATAAAATCATAATAACCCTTTCACTAAAAAAAAAAAATCATGGATCATATTTTTTCATAAATCTTTTTCATTTATATAGCTCCAAAGTCAAAACTATACAGGATTACAGGTGTCCACCCACGAATAATAACAGGACAACATTGACTGAAAAAAAAAGCACAAAAAAACAAAACAAGAAAACAGAAAATACTAACCAGAAAAATTAATATACATCTATGCACATCTTAATAATACACACAAAAAAAAACAAAAAAAAAATCTCAAAATCAGAAATCAAAATCATATATACATGGTGGCTGAATCAAGTCGCCCAATTCGGCTCCAGATTGACTCGTATTGTGACCGACTCGTGCCGGTCAGGATCGCACATAATTGCTCCATCTTCATTACCAGACTCACGAGCCGCCTGAATGGAGCCACCAAGAGAGTGAATGGCAGCAACCAAATCCCCAATTCAAGTATGAGCATCTCTCTCTCAGTCTTTCTTCTCGTCTCTATTTTTGTATCTCTCTCTCTCTGTGTATTTGAGTCTCTTTCTCTCTATTTGAGTCTCTCTCTCGCTTCTACACCTGTTAAAAGTATAGGAAGGGAGATGAAGGATAATGATATATAAGTGTCTGATTGTGATGTTAGTCTTGTTGTGTATATATAATTGTGAAGACATATGATACACAATACTAATTAAGCAACACATAACAATCTCAAATAATATATAAACTATTCTTTATGAAGTTTATAGTGCGAAATTAATGTGGTGGTCAATTTTTTACACGTTACTGTCTATATGTTTGTTTTAAAATCTTGTTGTGTCTCGTTGGTGCAGCCTTAAACATTTTTCACTAAGGTCGCTCCGTTTTAGATTATATATGATTTTATTTTATAAAATATTTTAAAAAATGAAGTTATAAATTCTAATTTATAATGTTATTTATCAATTACTAAGATAACTCATATAAATCGAAACATAATTAAAAAGTACTTTATGTTTCATTGATTTGACTGAACTACATCTTGTAAAAAAATTCTATATTTCTTTTATTTATTCTAAAATAATAAATAAATAAATAAATAAATAAAGTGATATTTTTTTGACATAATATTTTCATAAGAATATTGTTATGATGTTTTATCATACTATTTGCATTATTTACACTATAAAGTTGTGTTACAAAAATATCAATTTTATTATGTAAATTATTATTTTTCTTTATTTCTTTATACAATTTTATTTGTATTTTAATTATGCACTATTTAATTTTATGTAAAATATTATTTCTACATATATTTAAACATTTTGGTACCAACAAAGTAAGTATAAGAAAAATTTGAAATACAATTTTAATGGATAAATGTCAAAAATAACTCAAGTAGGAAGTAAGAAACTTTTAATATTATACCAAATTAAAATGTAAAAGAAAATATAAAAGTGCTTTTCACAATTTCCGGAAAAAAAATATAAAAATAAAAATAAAATTTTGAAAAATAAAATTGTAAGATTATTTTCACAAATATGATTTCTCCTATTAGACTTTTAAAATATACCATAATAAATTACAATATTTGTAATAATAATAAATTTTTGCAAATATTAAAAAGAGAATTTTTTTTGTAAGTTTATTATTTGATATAGACATAATTTTAGTATAATTACAAATTATATTAAACTATATATATATATATATATATATATATATATATTGTTGAAGAAACTATTTATTTCATGAAAAAACACAACATAGAGAATATATTTAACTTGTGTACTTATTGGAGATCTTTGACAAAACCTCCCAACTTGCCACGTGTCGTCATTATGGAGAAAACTGAGAAGTGAGAAATGCGCCAACATGTCTCAATAATTTATGTTTGTACAAATCTCCCCACTTGAAGGAAATTCTCAAAAAAGACCCTCCTTAAATATTATTCATGTTTCAATTTTTGTATTGCAAGCTGGAACTTATCTGATAATAAAATAACTAGAAATGATTTATCAAATTTGATCAATACATTTTTTTAACATTTGATAGGTTTAAAGTTTCATAAATAATATACAAAATATCATTAAGGATCAAAAATAATATTTTGTATTAAAGTAAAATACTATATGATATGATACTGATGCATGTTCGCAGCATGATAATTTAATCTTAAATGGGATTTAAAGGGCTAAAATTACAGCCAATTTTAAAAGGTCATTTCTGTTATCCTACAAAAGAGGAGGGTCAATTTTGTACAACTCCCCCAACATGATTGGCACAATTAACTATTGCCTGTTGATAAAAACTTCCATGTTGCCACCTCATAATTGGATATTCGGTTGACCCTACAATATTCATTATTCTTGAAAATAAAATGATGTGTAAAGAAAAAAAAATGAGAAAATGAAATTCTGAAAACAGTAAGATTTATTCCAAATTAAAGCAGCCAATTTATGATATACAAATTTAGTAATAATCAAGAGTTTTTTTTTTCTTTTTTTTTTCTCTTTTTTGACAATAGCCCGTAGGTGAATAATCAAGAGTTAATGACTTGTGTTATGCGTAAAGAGAAAATCAAATATTATAAAATATTTCAAACATTTTATATTCATTTTGTAAATAGTTTATGCTAAAAGGTATTTTTGATGAATATTTTATCAATTTATAATTCCCCAATTATCTTGTTAATTTTATTTATATAATACAAATATGTTGTTGAATGTACTTTAATTAAAAGTTGGCAAAACATGATGATTATTATTAGATTCATTGAATCCTTCTACAACTAATTATTTTGTTAGTACAAACCCTTTGGATACTGCTGAGAGCAAGGGGCACAGTTCTACAATGATTTGTCGTCAAGACTTATAATATTGTTAATATAATTATATTGTTTATCATGATCATATATCAGCACTCCAAACAATTTTTTACATCATTTCTCGTTTAAAAAACTTAATAGCAATCACAAATCCATTTTCGACTTCGTCAAATCCATGCCTGAGTTGAAGATTACGCAGGTTTATACGATCCACAAATCAGATCATCATATGGGATTCATTGCTTTCTGTGGCCGGGCCTGATCAAGACAAGGTCGAACAAGAACCAGCTACTTCCCCTACAGATAATTCGGTCGGACAGTACATGTACGGTGAAACTTATGCCGACCCAATCTTCACACACACCTCATCGGAATCCAGTTCGCTGCTGATTTAAACTTTTATAGATTCATGGGAACCGATCTCTCTTCTGTTTCAACCTTCATATCCGCATGTCTAGAACTGAGCTCGGTGCCGGTTCCGAAATTTGAGACACATCTCCTGAGCCAAGCTCCGTTTCGGTTATGCTGTTTGTTTCGGTCGAGCGGCACCAGCTGGTCTGGCCTTAGAAATGAAGATTCTAAATTTCACTATCTTGTAGCTCTAGTTAACTTTAGTTTCTTTCAATCTCTCAACATGTTGTTTAATTAGATATATCAAAACATATAATTTAGTAGCTAGTAATGAAAAAAAAAAGATATTCAATTTTTCACTCTAATGCATATGACTATTTTATTTTTAAGTATAATACTATAGGACTGACATTGTTTCTCGTATTATATGTTAAATCCATAAGCTCTTTATATTATATTATAAGTATATTTATATTTTTAGTATAATATTAAATAGGATATATCACACAATAATCATGTTATTTCTCATAAAATTGTTATGATCAGGGATCACATCTTTATCCCTGTCCCTAGGTTTTAAATTTAACCCATGGAGAATCATTGATTTTAAAAACTTATAGAAACACAATTTAACTTTACTTTTGACAGTTTAATCTTGTGTTATAATCAGTCTTTACTGAAATATACATTATCATAACTGAAGCAAATAATTGTAGTGTGCAATTTTCATTTATCATATATTATTTCAATATATAAATTATCATTAAAAATCCAAATTTCAGCCTGTTGGTCCAATGAACGAAAAATTGGTAAAATACAAAATTATTGAAATTAAGGAAAAATTTATTTCAAACTAGTAGTTCTGGATTTAATATGATTGCGCTGGTTATATAAAAATGGGCTTTACATTTGCTTGGGTCTTTTAGGCCTGGCACTGGCAATATTGACTAGATTTATTGGTACGTCCAGTTTTTCTTTACTGGAGACGAGCACGTAGTTTCAAGGCGGGAAAAGAGGGTGCAAATAAGCCCAAACAAACTTCAGAAGATCAGAGATTTATATAATTTCACAATTTTCTAAAATATATCTTCAATAGCTCAGATCTTTTAAAAAAATTAATACACATTATATTTCTCTTAAATTTCTTTGATTGTGTTGCAAAAGTTTTAAGGGTTGTCATTTTTATTTTTGATACTTTTGAAGCTGCAACATGTCACGAGGGAAGGGGATCATAGTTTGTGATGATTCATAACATTTACATGCTTTTGCGATAATTAATTATAATATGTACTGTTACCGAATTCAAATGTACCTCATATGGTATGAGTTTTACAAATACCAGTTTTGTTGAAGTGGAATGTCTATAATGCTTGTGAATCTTTTTAATATGTTTAGTTTTTTTTTTTTTTTCCCATTTAGGTATGATTAGTTTTTATTTGAACAATAATTCTATTTATTGAGATATTGGAAGAGATATCTCATACTCTCATGTGTTCTCAATAAAAGTCCAATAATTCACAAAAGACTTAACATAAATGCCTCACTGCAAATGGGACCCACACTAGAAATGAAGATATTGGTGTACACCAAGTCCAGTCCAGACAACAATTAATACATAGGATAGATAGATAGATGATTGAGGTGCTTCCATTTGCTGACGTGGCAGACCAACACTTTCCGATTACTGATGTGGCACCTCCACCCTTCTCAATTGCTCCCTTCATCTCATGCATGTTTGCTGATATGGCATCCACATATCTCTCACTTGAAGATATCACACCAACATTTCCCGTTGCTGATTTGGCATCCCATAACTTAATAAATCACAATTTTTTGATCGTGTTTATCAACTTCTTTGGTACCGTTGGGTTAGGTATGTGTTTGTTTGAGTTGAAAACTTGAAATAAGGACGAAATTTTTTATATATTTTTTCTAAAATTACTTGCCTCTTTGGTGTGATGTACTAAAACTAACAAGAATGATAAAATTGTGAGTCTCTGACAAGTCACGTTATTTATATTTATGTGTTAATAGGCATACAATAGTATTACCTTACCACTTCTGTTGTTTTATGGGGCATGAATTTTGTAAATTACAGAGAATGGTTCCATCTCCTTTTGAACGATATTTTTCCATTTGGGAAGAAAAAACAATTAATTGATATATTGGAGGAAACTAAAATTAATTTATTGTATTATTTAATATGCAACAAGCCCATTATTAAGGTCAGTTATTTTTCTTCAGTGAAAAGTTTTATTTTATTGTAATTTTAAATTTGGAAATATGTAATTAAACAACACTAATTTTCCTCAATTTAAGAAATTTTGCCTTATATGTTTATTTTTTTGATCGAGGTCTGGATAATTATATATAAAAATTTAAAAAGAGTTCATCCATCAAGAGAATTGATGGATATTACGAGAAATAAGAAAAAAAATAAAAAACCGAAAGAAATAGCTGAAAAAATAAAATAAAAGAGAAAACAAGAAAAGAGAGAAAAAAGTTATATACTATTGGTAAGCTCTACTCCACAGCTGTAGATCCTCTTGAATAATGTTCTTTATGATTGTGCAATTAATTAAATTTATTATTTCACTTAAATCATCCACTTTTACGGTGCAACCTAACACAATTGAACAATGTAATTGTACTCGATTTAGAATGCTTGATTTTTATTTCTTTTAATAATATTATGTAGATGAATAAAATTCCCACCATACCACATTCATTTGCTGAGGTGGTGTGAGATCCACCACCCGTACCGGTTCTCCTTCTGACTGTACCGTCTTTCCTCGCTCCAGCACCCATACCGGCTTTCCTTCCTGTGGTACCATCCTCCCTTGCTAAGGTGGTCAGCCACAACAAGTACCTGGTCACTTTCCGAACTGTGCATCGATAAGTCGGCGAGGCGTGGCGTCGCAGCAACCACAATCTGTTTCACCCCAGCTAGCTGAGATAACTTTGTTATATTTTTATTTGAAATATGTGTCTATTATATTTTATTGAAAATGAAATAAAGGGTATCTAGCCCCTTAAGCATAAACACCCACACACCCACAATAGAAAGATATAACACAAATAGTCATCATTTTTTTTGTATTGGTTGGGCTATAATTTAATGTCTTTTTTTTTTCCTTTTTTAATTTTGTAGTTGACGGTGTCCGTTTATGGACGTGGACCTGGGGATCAAAGAGCGCAGAGGCCATTTGTGGCAGACTTAAAGTTTGATTTTCTTTTGTCCCTGGTCTTTCCACGAAATGAAAAAAAAAAAAAATATATATATATATATATATATATATATATATAAGCGATTAACTTCTTTTCTCAAATAGACTTCTTCAATGAAGTAGAAAGTTTTAAACTCTTCCGTATGATTCATAAATTATCAAATACAATCTCTATTCATAAATGAAAACATGAATGAATCCAAGTACATTCCATCTTCATTAAACACTCCATCCAAATACATCTCTTTCATAAATGACTTCATCGTCTAAAATATTCTAAAACTAATAATATAATAAATAAAAAGAAAATACAATTTTATAATTTAACATAATAATCTTGATCTTTCTTTTGTGTCACCATCTCACAATCGCTAAATAAACAGTCACGTGACATGTTTGTATAAGGGCCGGTGCACCAGTTGTCTATGCACCACGTCTACTTAGAATTTAGTCACTAGGGATGAATAGAAGTTAGTATAAAGAGGAAGAAGTCCAGTTCAGGCAGGGGCAATTATTGTAAAGCATTCTTCCACTTAATTAGGGATGACAATGGATACCCATAATCTGATAACCTGAGCCGAATCCGAATGAATGAATTCGCATGTGGATCAAAAAAATGTGTCCGATAATAAAATGGATTCGCATTTGAATTTTTGAAAAAAATCCGCTAGTTTAACGGATTTGCATTTGGATCTTGAAAGATCCGAATCCGACATGAATCCGATAATTAATATATATATATGTAACAACAAAATAATAAATGCAAAATAATGGGCAATAAATCTCGTATGTTTATGAGATAGATGTAAGAAATTAATTAGGGTAAATATTTGATAAGAAAAAATGAGCAAAAAATCACGTATCTTATGAGATTTACTCGTTTATAGTTTTTTTTTTTTTAACTTGATGATATGATCCAAAATCCGATTCAAAACCCGTTTCGTTAATGAGTTTGGATTCATATGGATATTTATTTTCTTAATGGATTTGGATTCGCATTTGAATATTTTGAATTTAAATTGGATTCGTATGTGAATACTACCTGGATCCGACCTGAAATCGATCCATTGACACCCCTACACTTAATAAAATTCGTTCTTTTTTTTCTTGATTGAATCTTGATTCAATTTCCCCAATTAACCTCTTAATTGGGCGAAATTCCACCAATTAACAACAAGAGTTGTTACAGATTCTCCATAGAATCAAGACTAATTTTTCTCAATTTCAGAAATTTTGCCTTGTGTGTTTATGATTGTGCAATTAAGCAAGTTTATTATTTCAGTTAAATCATCCACTTTGACTCTATTTAGATTGCTTGATTTTTATTTATTTTAATAATATTACGTAAGATGCATGAAATTCCCACCGTACACATCCACTTCTTGAGGTGGCGTGAGGTCCATCACCCGTACCAATTCTCCTTCTGATTGTACCGTCTTCCCTAGCTCTAGCACCCATACCAGCTTTCCGTACCGCCGTATCTTTCAAAGATTGTTAGCTGAGCTACTCTAATAGAAATGGTAAGGTATCATCATCCATCAACTTAAAACTTGTGGGTTCAAATTTTGATGAAGTCAAATTTTTTTAAAAATAAATGTGGAACTTATGAGCCCTTTCTATTAAATAAAAAAAGAAGATTGTCAGCCACAATATATTTGTTCACGTACAACCCTTTGTCGGTGAGATGCCGTTGCAGTCACAACTTATTTCGTCCCAGACCTGAGGTAACTGTGATATTTTTGTTTGAGATATACTTGTCTTGTTATATTTTATTGAAAATGAAGTATTTATATATGGAGTGCATAAAGGTGCATTTAGTTCTAGCCCTTATTTACACATAAACACAAAACACTAGAAAGATATAGCACATAGTCATATATTTATTTTATATTGATTTGTCTGTAATTTAATGTCTTTTTTTCCTTTTTAAACTTTGTAGATGACGGTGTCCGTTTATGGACGTGGACATGGGCATCAGCGAGTGCAGAAGCGATTTGTGGCACTATTTTTCATCTTTTAATATGCTTATTATTTCCGGGCTGACTTAAAATTTAGTTTCTTTTGTCCCGGGTGCTTCCGCAAAATGAAAATGGCCGCATCATCATATGCTCTTTCTTAATTTTTTTGAGTATTTTTTAATATATTGATTTGTGAATATTCTTGTATCTTTTTTTTGAATGAATTGAGGAATATTTCCTATATCTTGTATAAAAACTATTTTGTGAGTAGCTTCTTTTCTCAAATAGCCTTCTTCAAGAAGTAGAAAGTTTTAAACTCTTCCATATGATTCATAAATTATCAAATACAGTCTCTATTCATAAATGAAAACATGAATGAATCCAAGTACATTCCATCTCATTAAACACTTCATCCAAACTATACATACTCTCTTTCAGAAACGACTTCATCATCTAGAATATTCTAAAACTGATAATATAATAAATAAATAAAATACAATTTTATAATTTAACATAATATACTTGCCAGATAGCACAAAGGGCACCCAGTAGCTGAAGCCAACTGTTGGGAAGGAAGAAATGACACTTAATTGAGATTGTTTTTATTTTCTTTTTATTTTTTTTTCTTATCTTACCTTTTTATTCATCTTATCGTCACTTGTTGGATTTTTGGTTTGTACTAAGGGGGGTAATACGAGGGCAACTCGCCCCAATTGGATCATTGCAAATAAGGTGAGTTTTATTCTCCTCAAGTGGCGATTATTTTGTAATGATAAAACTTAATTTCTTTAATCTAATCATTGGGTGATTAACATAATAATATTGATCTTTCTTATTTCTTTTATGCCACCATCTCACAATCACTATATAAACAGTCAAAAAAGCCCTCATAACTGTGGGCCGCCGCACTGTTGGAATCCGGCATCTTGAGTCCACATTGATTCACTGTAGACCAAGTCTATCTCAAATTCTTAACTCCCACGTGTTCTCATGAATCCAAGTCCAATTATTCTAATCAACCAAAAGACTATTCAACAACAAACCGAACAGACACGGAATATATCTTACTACAACTGCCAAGAGGACCCACTAAACACTAATACATAAATTCTCTTACACCAAGTCCATTCAAATTAGCATTAAATACATCGAACGGGTAGATGAGGATGACATCATCACTGACGAGCAGTCTTCATCTCCATAATTATCCCCTGAACCCCGTCCATCATAAACCAGAACACGCACTGTTCTCAATTATCCCCTGAACCCCGTCCATCATAAACCAGAACACGCACTGTTCTCAATCTACCTTTCTAATTGGTTCGGTCCATGAAGAACCCATACCGTCTCATAACTTTCCGCCGCTCTCCGTCTTCTTTTTCTATTTCTATCTACAAATCACGAACCAACTCCCTCTTTTTGTTATTTTCGTTCCTTCTTCCTTTTAATCCCATACAATCACTGGACAAACAGAGATATTAAGCCAAACAGAGAGAGAGAGAGAGAGAGAGAGAGATTAATAACCTTTTGAGAGTAATTAACAATGGAGGGAATGGATCAACTGGTGGAGGAGAGGGGGAGGGCGGAGTTCGACGTGGAGGCGATGAAGGTGGTCTGGGCGGGATCGAAACACGCGCTGGATGTATCCGATCGCATGAGCCGCATCGTGGCGTCCGATCCGGTTTGAATTTTGTTATTTTTTGGGTTTTAGTGATTGGGTTTGGGAGGGGATTGGAAATGTGTGATGGTTTTGAGCTGAAATTGAGTTTATTTCGTAATTTTGCTGGCATGATTTGTGTTAGTTTAATCGCTTTTAGCTAATTAATAGAATTTGAACTGATGTCACTTTAGATCTTCTTAAGCTTACGCTACTAGTTTTGTTGTTTTTAGGAAACACATTACCTTTATTTATTTATTTGTTTATTTTATTTATTCATTAATTGGGATGTAGACTTAGTCTGCACATCATTTTCTATATTGTTGATTGAATGAATAAAAAATGGCAAAAATGTTACTTTATGCACAAAATTCTGATTATCCAAACTAAAATCGCATCATGAGCTGAATATCACAATTTCGCCTAGCTTTGATTATCAGCATGGTTGATTAAATCTATTTTTGTTCGGTTATCTTTGCCTGAATTGCTGAACTTACCTCATTATTGTTTCTTTTATTTCCAAAACTAACATAAAACTCACACATTTTGTAATTTAATGTGCTGCTTAAGGTCTTTGCGAAGGACAACAGAACCATGCTGGACAGAAAAGTGCTGTTCAAAACCACCCTCAAAAAAGCCGCCCACGCTTGGAAACGCATCAATGAACTCCGTCTTACCGGTAATCCTTTTTCACAATAATTCAAACATTTCATAACTTAATTAATTTTCACAAAATACACTACAATATTCTATTTAATTAACCAATATACCGTTTTTATTTTCCCACAGAGGAAGAAGCGGGGCAGCTCAGGTTCTTCATCGACGAACCTTCTTACGTAGATCTCCACTGGGTAATTAAACTTCAAATTAAGTTTACAGAAAATTTCCAGAAACCCCCTTACTTTTCTGAATATTTCAAGAAATCCACTCATTTTTCAGATTCTGCTTTATAGTGTTAAAAAAAACCCTATTTATAATTTGAAACTTAAATTCACTTTTAGCATTTTTTTGTTAAATATGAAAAGTGAGTTTTTTTTTTTTGTAATATTCAGAAAAATTAGGGTGTCATAAAAATTTCCCTTATCATTATTATTAGATAGAAGTCCATTTGCCTCTCAACTATTGAAATAGGTCATTTTAGTCCCTCACCTATTCAATAAGTGTACTTTTCGGTCCTTCCAATAGAAACTCGAGGGGCCAAAAGTGAGCTACTTCAATAGTTGATGGTGCAAAATTGGACTTTTATCTTATCATCATCATCATCATCATCATTTTATTTATTCTTTTTAATCAGGGTATGTTTGTGCCGGCGATAAGAGGCCAGGCCTCGGAAGAGCAACAAAAGAAGTGGCTGCCGCTCGCGTACAAAATGCAGATCATCGGCTGCTACGCACAGACCGAATTAGGGCACGGGTCCAACGTGCAGGGCCTCGAGACCACCGCCACTTTTGATAAGGACAGCGATGAGTTCGTTATTCACAGCCCCACCCTCACCTCATGCAAGGTAAAGGAAGATATTTATGTTTTTTTCGTAAATACGACAAAATATAGTTTTTTTTTTTTCCAAAAAGTCCCCTCTCCGAAAAAAACACAATGAACGAAACAAAACAAGATAATATAAAATAAATAAATATTTACCTTGCAAGAAGTGAGAGTAGGGCTATGAATGATAAACTCGTCCCTGTGCGGATCAAAAGTGGTGGTGGTTTTGAGTCGTTGTGTAAAATGCAAATGACTGGTTGTTACGCTCAGACCGAATTGGGCCACGGTTCTAATGTGCAGGGCCTTGAGACCACTGCCACTTTTGATAAGGACAGGGATGAGTTCGTTATTCACAGTCCCACACTCACCTCATGCAAGGTAAATGAAGATATTTATGTTTTTTTGAGAAAATTTGGAGGGGCTTGTATTATCCCCCTTCCAAATGTAAATATTTTTTACTATATTTTTTGCAATATTTACAGAGTTTATAGTTATTTACATCTGCAGCACAAGAAAATAAAAAATTGGAAAACAAATGCCTTTGAAAGAATAAAGAAATAAGAAGCTCAAAATAAAACTCTATCCTAGAAAAATACTTATTTTATGTAATCTATAAATTTATTTATTTATATTAATTTTTTTTGCTTTTTTGGAGGACTTCTCAAAAACACCCTATATGTTATGGTATTTATGAAAATTCCTTTATCTTTTGGAATATTAAAAAATCCGTACTAGAAGACTACCCTGATATTAACTTTTTATTTCGAAAAGTTAATTTTGAATTTTTTTTCTTTTCTGATTTTGATCTTATAGGGTTGAGTAATTTATTTATGAGTTTTTAATTTGTGGATTTTTGTAGTGGTGGCCTGGAGGATTAGGAAAGGTTTCTACACATGCGGTTATATACGCGCGATTGATTACTGAAGGAAAGGATTATGGCGTTC
The DNA here is from genome assembly GCA_027726005.1 of Juncus effusus. Classification (NCBI taxonomy): domain Eukaryota; kingdom Viridiplantae; phylum Streptophyta; class Magnoliopsida; order Poales; family Juncaceae; genus Juncus; species Juncus effusus. The sequence goes on along the minus strand of CM050906.1, from coordinate 8,847,213 downwards.
ACGGTAATTATTTTATTCTCTTATCTTTTTGAGAACTTTGCATAGAAGCCCCTCCTTTATTGGAACTTTTTTGTCAACATCTAACACCATTAGTTAACCCATCTTAATCATAATTATATATCTTTGAGTAAAATTAATCTCCAACAAAGATTCTTTTGCAATTTAAGGATTTTAAAAGGGCCTTATTTACAATTTTTCATTCTTTCTTAATTTATTTTCATTTGACTGATTAATTCATCTTTTTGGCATTTTTAGGGTTTATTGTTCAACTGAGAAGTCTGGAAGACCACTTGCCTTTGCCTGGAATAACAGTAGGTGATATTGGTATGAAATTCGGAAACGGAGCGTATAATACAATGGACAACGGTGTGTTGAGGTTTGATCATGTGAGAATTCCGCGCGACCAGATGCTCATGCGGTTTGTTTCATTTTATAATTTCATTTTCTTTTCATTTCATTCCGAAATTGTTGTTTTAGGGGAATTTTCTGAAAAAGTCAACCCGCCCCGCATTTAGGCAAATTTAGAAAAAAAAAAAACCTGGACTTTTGGAATGTTTAGGAAACGCCCTGCTTTTAACTTTCCATTCTGCAAAAATATTTGAGCTATAATTTAAAAAATTGCTTAGTTTTAACTTTTATTTTTAAAATAAATAATTAGCTTTTGCAAAATTATCTATCTATTATTTCAAAATAAATTAAGGTGATAGTTAGGGGGACTTTTGAAACTAAGAAGTTAAAAGCCAGGCTTTTTTTTTCAAAAATGGAAAGTTTAAGTCAAGCTCTTTGCTAATAATTATTTGAAAAGATAGGGCTTTCTTTTTCCTTTTTAAAAATATTTGACCTACTTTTAAACTCAACGAACCCTCAACAATTAATATTACTATTTCTTATCCTTTCCAGGCTGTCGCAAGTGACGAAGGAAGGCAAGTACGTCCCCTCGGACGTGCCGCGCCAACTGGTCTACGGCACGATGGTGTACGTGCGTCAGACCATCGTTTCTGACGCGTCCAAGGCTTTATCGCGCGCCGTCACCATCGCGACGCGGTACAGCGCTGTTAGAAGACAGTTCGGCTCCCAGGACGGCGGCCCTGAATCCCAGGTATGGAAAATGAGAAATTGAAAAATTACAAGAGGGGAGAATTGATTACATTTATCATGTTTTCAAGAGTGTGTGTGTATATATATATATATATATATATATATATATATATATATATATATATATAACTGTTAGTCCATGTTCTTTAATTGGATTGCAGTTTAGTCCCTGTACTAATGATTTGACATTCTTGGTCCATGTACTTTATATAATTGTGCAGAGTTAGTTCTAAAGAGACCAAGCATGTCAAGTCAATAGTGCAGGGACTAAATTGCAATCCAATTAAAGTACATGGACTAACGCATTTATCCCAATATTAAAATATCAGCCCCTAAAGTTTTATTAGTATCCTTCTATTTATACATGAAAAGTGAATAATTAGGGGGTATTTAGACAATTTCAAAATCATTATTTTTTCCTTCCTTTTGTAGGTTTTGGATTATAAGACGCAGCAAAACCGGCTATTCCCCCTCATCGCATCAGCATACGCGTTCCGATTCGTGGGCGAGTGGTTAAAAAGCTTATACACCGATGTGACTCAGCGGCTCGCGGCGAATGACTTTTCTACCCTTCCTGAGGCTCATGCTTGCACCGCCGGACTTAAGTCCCTCACCACCTCCGTCACCGCCGTAAGTGTTAAAAGAAATGTTATTAAAAACAACTGAAGGGGTATTTTAGTAATTTAATATGTACACTGAGAGATTTGCAAAATGTTAAGTCCGTCCTTAACACCTCCGATACCGACGTAAGTGTTAGAAAGTTTGTGGGGGTATTTTGGTACAATTGTTTGGTATGTTGAAAAAATAATGAAATTACCAAAATACCCCTACAAACTTTTTAACACTTACAGCGGTGACAGAGGTGGTGATATATAAGTGGTATTTTGGTAATTTTGTAATGGGATTTGTCTTTCGAATCTTACCCTCTGAAAGGCGCTACATATACAAGGGGTTTTTTGGTAATTTTGTACATATCCTGAGAAATTTTGCAAATTATGATTAAATTCGCCCTTAAAAGTTGAAAAGTTGTAACATATCAATTTTGCCCATATAAATGTGGATATTTCAAATCTGGAAGGGTATATTTCATATTTTGCACTTTTATGTATGTTGACTTGGTCAAAGATAACATTTATTTATTTAATTTAATCAAATTTCAGGACGGAATTGAGGAGTGCAGAAAGCTATGTGGGGGCCACGGATACCTATGCAGCAGCGGGCTTCCGGAACTTTTCGCCGTTTACATTCCCGCCTGTACTTACGAGGGCGATAACATCGTCCTTCTTCTCCAAGTAATTAACCAAACAATCATATCACAACATTATATTTATATACTTTTCATGGTGTGTTAGTTTAATATTGGTGGCGTGACAGGTGGCGCGGTTTCTGATGAAGACGGTCGCGCAGCTGGCCACGGGGAAGAAGCCGGTGGGGACCACGGCTTATATGGGCAACATTGAGTATTTAATGCAGTCCAAATGTGACGTTCAAACAGGTAATTAATTATGAATTAAGTTAATTGCGAATTAAATTAATTATATTTGAAGGAACTGTTTTTGATAATTTGAAATTTGGGAATTTGAAGCTGAGGATTGGCTGAACCCTAAAGTGATTCGAGAGGCGTTTGAGGCTCGGTCAGTCAGAATGGCGGTTAATTGCGCTCAGAATATCAGCAAGGCTCCAACTCAAGAAGAAGGTTAGATTTAACTCAAAATGTGAAATTAATGTCTTTTATGATTTAATAAAAAAGTTATATTTGTTATGTTATTAATGGGAAATTTGTGTTTTTGTAGGTTTCCATGAGCTATCTGCTGATTTAATCGAAGCTGCTGTTGCTCACTGCCAGCTCATCGTCGTCACCAAGTAATTTAAAAACCATATTTACTAATCTAACATAATTATAACATAACCAATTACTATTTTATTTTATTTTTTTGTTTTTTGGACAGGTTTATAGAGAAAGTGGAGCAAGAAATAGAAGGAAAAGGCGTGAAAAACCAGCTCGAAATTTTATGCAATATATACGCGCTTAACTTGCTCCACAAGCATCTCGGCGAATTTCTCACAACAGGCTGCCTCACTCCTAAACAGGGCGCTCTTGCTTCTGCTCAGCTCCGTTTTCTCTACTCACAGGTCAGTTAAAGAAAGTTAACTTTTCTGAGTAAAGGGCGTTTCTGACATTTTGTCTTTTGGTCCGTGTACTTTATAAATTGTGCATGTTGAGTCCTTCACTTAATGGAAGTAGTTAAACGCTGTTGACTTTTTTTTTTTAAACTTTTTTTTTGTTATAACAGTTTTACCCCTTTAAATGATATCAGTGATTTATTTGAATTCAATAATAATAAAAAATATATTTACATTTATTATTATTTTTCTAGAATTATTTTCTTGGTAAAAATAAAAAATATATTTTTTCTTTGAAAATCAAAAGGATAGAACAATCATTTATAAAAAAAAATATAACAGTGTTAACTACTTTCATGAAGTGAAGGACCAATAAACATGCACAATTTATAAAGTACATGGACCAAAAAGTCTAAATCAACAGTACATGTACTAAACATGCAACTAACTACTCAAAGGTTACCTTTTCTGAACAAAGGGCATTTCTGACATTTTCGACATTTTCTTTTTATACAGTTGAGGCCGAATGCAGTATCATTGGTCGACGCGTTCAACTACACGGACCATTATTTAGGCTCAGTTTTGGGCCGGTACGATGGAAATGTCTATCCTGCCCTTTACGACCAGGCCTGGAAAGATCCGTTGAACGATACAGTTGTGATGGATGGATATGAAGAGTATATTCAGGGGCCGCTGCTCAAGCAGAAACTCAGGCTCTCAAGGCTGTAGAATGATATGATGTTTGATTGATTTATGTGGGTTTGGTTGATTAATTGGAACAAGTTGTATTTATGTTGAGGTGCGTGTGTAAGAAGGTGGGAGAAATAAAGCAAGGATTGTTGGATTGGACTGTTGTTATGTTATATGTTTGTGCTAAATTCAGCGGTATCTTCTTAATAATATAATTAGAGTAAGAAATTTATGTTGGTATTTAGCTTTCTATGTTGAGAAAAGAATAATTATTATAAAGTAGTACATAATATTTTGAAACAATGAAAGATTTTTAACAGGCACAGAAAGCTTTTGATTTGAGCATAATTTGGGCCTGAAAAAAAAACACATCTTATTTTCATAAATGACCACACAAACAAACCATAATAAATATTAATACCTTAATATATACACATCTTCCTTGTGGAATACATATAATGATACAAACACACAATGATACAACAATAAATTTACTCAAATCTACATAATTACTGCGTATCGATTTGGAGGCGTGAAACAATTACCACAAGAAGAACCATGACAGTCAACATAAACGAATTCTTTATCACGTCATTTAAAATACTCAGCGTCTCGTCAGATCCATTCGCTTTAAAAAGCGCGCCGAGCAATTCAGAAATTTGGTCGATTAATTCTATAATTTTATTCTTGGAGTTTTCAATTATCCATTTGAGAATACTCGGCACAAAACTGTCTTGGCCTATGAATGCTAGTGGTTCATTTTTACCAGCTACACAAAACATTATAAATGTGTTAAAATGATATATAAAATAAATTAATAATTTTAAAATAGTAATAAAAAATACCTTGAATAATACAATTGTGGAGTTCTTGTACAGCTTCGTTTTTCATAATTGCGTCCCATACTGCTTTATCGGTCGATAATGACAATACCATTTTCTAAATTTTTTAATAAAATAAATCATTAAAATATAAATATAAAAGGTAAATTAATGAGTGATATAGTATAAATTATAATTTACCTGAATAGATGGAGTTTTGTTCAATAAATTTAATGAATTTCGAATCCTGTTGAGTCCAGTGGAGTTAGAACGATTTAAACTCAATCCAGCTGGATTCGAGTTTTCATTGATCTGATTGGTTGAGAGATTTTCCATTGAGATTTCCGATGGAATTGGAATCCCGGTTATTGGATCCATTGAGGTTTCCGATGGAATTGGAATCCTGGTTACTGGATCCATTGAGGTTTCAGATGGAATTGAAGTTCCGGTTATTGGAGTAATTGTTTCTTCTCTAGATGTTTCGCTTGAGGAGAATTGTATAAATACCCTGTATAAAAGTAAAAGTATGTTAAAAAGAGAATTAAATAAGTTATGATTAATCAGCAAGTTTAAAAGTCAAAAACCTCAATTAAGTATCAAAAATTCAAAAAAAGGAAAAAAGATGGAACTAATTTGAGATTGAATCCAAACTAGAAAAAAGATAGAAACTTTAGATTTATTAAGGGAAAGAAAGGAAAAAAGTAATTTCTTACAACTTAAAGTTTAGAACTACAATTCACTCTCGTAACTTCATCATCAAACTTTGATTAACCAGCTAATTAATTAACTAACTAACTCCGTTAATTAAGCTAAACCAACCAACCAACCAGCTAATTAATCAACTAACTAATTGTTCATACTGCTTAAGCGCAGATAGAGCAGCCTCCGCCTCCTCTTCCGACGGCGCTTCTCCAAACACCGCCAGCCCCGCCGCCGGCTCCTCCGGCCTCACTCGGGCCACAAACGAAGCCGAAACCGGCGCAGCCGCAGAAGAAGAAGAAGCCGAAGAGGAAGGGGAATTAGAGAAGCGATGGACCCGATTTGGCGGGATGATCGGACGGAGCGGCGATCGGAGTAAGTTGGCTCCGCCCATTTTGTATTTAATTGTTTGGAATTAGGATTGAATAGAATGATTGAAAGAATGAAAGATGATTTGGAAGAGTGAAGATCAGTAGATGATCACATCACCGAGTCAATAAACTGGATTTCAATTCCCGGTTTACTCTAAATCCAGGAATCTAATTCTCGGTAGTTGGAACATCATAGAATATAGGACAAACATTCAAATCGCCCAATTAACAGACTATATTATATTTTTAAACATTTTTAATTGTCCAATATACTTTCGTATAGAAGTAATTAAAAAATAATATTTTTTTTTATAATTCTGTATACTTTTCTGAAATGCAGCGATGTTTGGTGGCAAATAAGCTGGTTTGCGTGTCGGGTCCTAAAAAATAAAATATTTTCGGTTGTGTTAAGAATTTAGAATTGTTCATTTTCTGCTGAATTTCCATAACTGGGGATTGGTTTCATGTTTTTTATGAGATTTGGTTTTCTGGATTTAGGAGTATTAAAAAAATTATTTTGGCTGACATGGCATTAAATTGGTTCTTATCTGAATTATGCTAGAATTTTTAATAGTTTAGTATTTATCTCACTCCACCGTCTTTTGCCCAAGCACAAGTTAATAACTAATAAATAAGCAATTTCATGATTATCCTAAATGAATTTTATACAAGGCTAAAAGTTTTCTTATTAAAAAAGATTTCTTCTCATTACAAAGAATTAAAAATAAAAAATAAAGAAAGATAGCCCGATCATACATTCTATTATTATCTGAATTAGTTGGAATGGAAGCCTCATTACACAGGAGAATAAAAAAAGAAAAGATTTTCCATACACTCAATTCCCTCTCTTATCAATAAATGTCATTTCAGCTTATTTGACATACTAGAAACATTATTAATTTTAACAAATAAATGAAATAACTCAGCTTAAATATAACATGTTTTCCCTTCTTTTAGTGAACATATCACTCCATATTAATTAATTAGAGCTGGAAGGCTGATTATTCACACTGGTACATTTCCTGAACAGAAGGCGGATTTGTGACGGTATTTGGATTCCCGGTTTCATCTATAATCCGGTTTTTCATTTCGCGGTGCTCTTGACATAAAGCACAGCTATGCATAAACAAATGCATACAGGAACTGTCACAAGGAGAATTCTGCAAATAAAAAAAAATGAGTTATCAAAGGAATTATAACATAGCTATGAAACAAAAATTAAGGCATAATTTATATATTTGAATGTCGTTAGCTAAATATTTTTTTTGGCAAGTCTTCATATTTAACTTCCTCGACTTTTAGAATACTCAAAATAAGAGAAAATTGGATTTCAAATTCTACTTCATGAGTAACCATGATAGAAATAGTAAAAAAAACTACATAAATGGGGCTGAATTTGAAATCTTGTTTTTGCCTGAGCAAGATTTAATAATTCGAGTAAGGTTGAACAGATAAATAAATAAAAAACCCAGGAATGATATATAAAACATTAACACATTTCTTTTTATATTTCAATAGAAGAAAATATACTATCTACATATTTCACGAATAAACATGCAAAATAAAATAGTATACCTTAAGATGGAATTTCTGTTGCAATTTTTCGCGAACGCTACTAGTGTAGATGGTAAATATGTTCGAACCGAAAAATAATCCTTCTGACAACATGAAAATCGTATCAGCATCCATAATGCCATGACAAAATGCTAAAGAAGCCAGAACCGTGATGCCAGTGCCGAGACAGACTGCATGGCAAGTGCAAGCTTGATGCCATGGTGTACCGTTTAGGGTTTCTACGTTTTTGCCGTATAGTACACACGGGCAAAAAAGTCCCATTTTACCTGGAAAATAATCGCATAATTTGAAAAAAAAAAAGTGTTAAAGAAATTGTGAATTTTATTTTATAAGAATTCATTGATTTCTAGATTTTTCACGTATATATGTATGGACGAAATTAAAATGGTCATTTTTATCTGTAAAATTAGTTATTGAGTTGTGCAATTTAAAGTTAAATCTTCAAATCTGAATTGATTTGTGTCTTTTTCCTTTATTTTCGTATTTTGTTTATTTACATTTTATATTTCCTTGTTTACATTTCAAAACTGATTTAAGGTCTAATTGGATGATTCCTACAACTTTTATTCTGTCCAATTAAAATTTACTACCTTTCATGTTTCCGTATTCTCATATTCATTTATGTTTCTAGATCTCTACATTAGGCCCATATATAATTCCAATTTAAAGTTTTAAACAGTTACATCAGAAATTATAAGAAATAATTGATTTCCTCATTGCCATTTATGTTTCTAAATTCATTTATAAGATTGCATTCTAAATCTCTAGCATTACTGAAAAAAGTAGACCCACAAATTTAACGAAATTTAGGTTAAAAAAGATAAAAATCTTACAACTCTCAGGATCTTCAGCACAAGCAAAAATGCCGGACGTCCATGGCTCATCAGTCGGCGTTCTGTACGAATGCGGTAGTTTCTGCCCGCATTCCAAACATTTTCTTTCCTTCAACTAAAAATAGATCAGAATCAAAATTTGTTAACAAACCAACATTTTGTTTGAAAAAAGAAATGTATGAAGATTATATGCATTATTAATCGGAAAAGTATTAAAAAAAATCAAAATTTTGTAAGAATCACTAACATTTTGTTTAATATATAAGAAACAAATGAAGATTGTATGCATTATTGATCACACAAAATATCAAGAAAATCAATATTTTGTAAAAATCACCAACATTTTGTTCAATTTTTTTATGAAAAGTAAATGCATTACTAATTAGATGACCGCGCAAAAGGTCCAATTCAACGAAAGTTCCCAAATTGAAAGCCAAAAGGAAAAATCCGATAAAAAATTAAAATCTTAAAATATATAAAATATTAATTTATTGCATAAAATACCTCAGGGACTCGAACGGGTTGATTGAGCTCTCCGGCCTTGATCTCCTCCATCGGAGCACCCTGTCGCTTTGTTAGCTTCACGTAAGACGACATGTTTGATTTTCCGCAAAATTAATAAATTTTTCTCCTGATTTTCTTTGTACTTTTAACGTGATATTTAGGAATGTTAAAATGTCGAGAAAAATGTCGAGATGAAATTCATTTTGATTTAAATTTTAATAAAAAGCAAACAACAATAGATTCATATTTACTAAATTATTCTAGCTATCTTTGTAATTTTAGGAGATTATTAATTTATTATGTTGATGGGACCATAGATTTATATAAGGGTGTTCAGAAAAATTATTATCTTATTATTTTATCGAAATTATTAATTTACATAATGGGTCGAAGTCGGCATCGGAGAAAATTATTATTTTAGAGAGGATATTAATTTATCGAGTATTAATTTAAGGAGCTTCTACTGTATAATACAATATTACATTATAATATAGATCCAGTTGAGAAACCATATACAAAGTTAAGTCATGTTTACTTTTCAAAAAGACTCTAAATAGAACTTCACAGTAGCCACTCCTAGTTTCCGAACAAGGACTAGATGTACATTATGTATAGATTATACGGGTTGAAAAGTTTAAATATGTTTCTGAGAATCGTAGATTCCAATTCTGATTCAGCTTATTCTAGTCGGAATTGGCAAGTTCCGATCCGATAAATACCCGATTCTCACGATTATATAAAATTATTTTTTTTAATATAAATTGATCCGATTTTTTATCCAATTTAACCGATTCCAATCCGATTCAGCCAATTCTAAATCGTTATTTTAAGGGACCTATTCCGGTTCCCGATTCCGATTTTCCGAACCTTGTTTAAATCCATAATACATGGACTAACTTGTAGTTCTATACAGGTTTAGCCTACATATCACATTTGAAGCAAAAAAGAAAAATGAAGTTATACATAGACTAACGATGACTTTTCATAAAAATATATTTGTGGCATTGAACATTGTACTGTGTTTAATGTCTTAATATACCATTTTGAAGGGCGAAGTGCTACTTAAAAAACAATGCATTTTCAAAGCATGCCATGTCATTAACATAAACGAGTTTAACACTAGAATAATTAAACATTTCATGATTATCTCTATATCGAATGAGCTTTATAATCAGTCAATTTATTCACAACTTACATATATTTGCTTACAGGAAGCATGTTTGCTCAAACAAAATCAATAATTAATAACAAGTACCCTTGACTTTTTTTTGCCTGTTCGGCAAAATGTGGAAAAGTGGAAAAGCGGTTCTTCCATGTTATTCTATTATTGTTCGGCAAATTTCATGGAATAAAAAATTGATTTAAAAAATAGAAATAATTGCTAATTACTATAATATCCTTATTTTATTTATATTCTATTAATTTATTTAATACCTCTAATTTTTTTGATTAAATAAGATAGAAAATACAAAGACATAAATGTTCAATTACAAATACAATAATAAAAGAAAAATAAAATTTTATTCAAAAATATAGGAAGACATATCTCTTTAGATAGAGAAAAATGAGTACAATCATTTGCACATTTCAAATTTATGATTTTATAAAATTATTATCGAAAATTAGTGATTTTTTCATTCATATTTTTTTACAAAAAAATTATAGAAAGAAAGGAGAGAGAGAAACAGTGCATTAATTACTAGTGCCACATCAGCTTATGGTGGAAAAAAAGAGAGTATTTTCGTCCGAAAATTTGACTTATTCGGTGGAATAAAGATCTTCCACCCCCCCCCCCCCCCCAATGGAATTAGGAAATTCCGCTCTTCCACCCATTTATTCCATTTACTTCCATCTTGTTCGGCTGGAATAACTCACTTCTTCCACTCTTCCACCTCTATTCCATACTGCCGAACACCACCTTAAAGAACAATAACAAAGTTTATTCCCAATTAATTTCTTCTTTTTGATGGTTGCAAGCATGATTCTTTTAAATTATTTTTTCCATAGATGGCTCCTTGTTCGCGCTCATTTCTTGAAGAGAGCATTTATATTGCCTCTTCATTTACCCACAAAAATGTCATATAGTTAAACATGACATCAGAGGGTGTAAATACAAAAATCATTACATCATAGGGGGTATAAATTCAAAAATCATGACATTATAGGGGGTGCAAATTCAAAAATTATGACATCATAGGGGGGTATAAATTCAAAATCATGACATCATGTGGTTCAATGATGATGTATATGACGTTTTTGTGGGGAAATGAGAGGGCAAATTATATTTTTCCTTTCTTGAATAGGAGGCGGATTTGTGACGGTATTCAGCTTATCACCGTCTACACAAAGGCACTTTTTCATTTCGCGGTGCTCTTGACATAAGGCACAACTGTGCATGAAGAAATGCACCAAGCAAGAGTCACAACCTTTGCATGGAGAATCCTGTATTAAAAGAGAATAGGTTGTCTGAGGCATAGTTGCCAGAAACGCGGTACGTTGGGTACGCGATACACGATACGGATACGCGGTACGCTATATTCGCCGATACGCGATACGGGGAGGGTAGGATTAGACGGTATGGTCTTTCGATACGGGATTCGCTGTGAATACGGTGGTATATATGTGTGTATATATATGTATATAAATTTAATATAAAAATACTATGTTTATGTATTTTTACTATAGTGATATTGAAAAAAATTCAAGTAAACAACATGCAATTTAAAATCAAATAAAAATCTCATAACCAAAATTATGACATAAGTTCATACAATCTCAAATCACATAGTCTGATCTGATACAACAATACTGTACGTTTTTTCTGATCTATGTTGTGTAATTTAAATTTGTTTCTATAATAAACCATCAAAGAAATTAGAAATTATCATTATACATAAGTTACAAATAGGCCATTTTTTCGTTATTTTTGTTTTTTTTTCTCAGTTCTTTCTGTGGGCCGGATTCACTATTTCTAGTGATCCGGTACGCTTGAGACTCGCGTTCCGATATGGAGTGATCGGAAACGGAGTACGGAGGTGTGATGAGCGTTTCCGGTAACTATGGTCTGAGGAAACCAAATGGGTTATTTTGTCAGCCACAACTCTAATAATCTCCACATTCAAAATTCAGGCCGGGCTCATGATACAGGCCGACGATGTTGGCATTTTGGTTCTCATCTCATTTGTCCATTTTCTGCTCAAAATTCATTCGAATTTCTCGTTTCATTTTTTTCATTTCTACGGGATTCTCTAGAGTTAAGTCATAATTAAAGCATTGGAAATCAGCTGCAGGGTTTTGACTTTTGAGAGGTCTTTGTGGTAATTTGAAATGATTTTTTCAGGTGTTCAATATATTTTTCTAAGTTCCTTAAAATCCGAAGAATGATAGAATTTTGATCAAGGACTACAGATTATTTAGTGAAATAAATGCTTACAAGGGAAAAAGAAAATTAATTACGCATGTTTTCAATATTTGTTGAACAAAAATGCAATTTATAGAAAAAATGATTTAAGTGTGTTTTTGTGCCAAAATTTCAAATATTTTCAAGTTGTAGCTCTGTGTGTATTTTCATTAGACAGGATATTGTATTTCTCTATTAATAAATAAAACAACATAGGAATGTAAATAATTTATTTTTTCTGTTTTGAACTTTGTAACCAAATTTTTTTTTTTTTTAATGGAATCTCATAGAGGCAAATCGCCTCCTGAAGCATAAAAAAATAAAAATAAAACAATATATGTCACTGATCAACATAATGCTTTGTCTTAATATACCACTAAATTAAACAATTGTTTTTTACAATGAGTCAATAATTATCAGTTTCCATGATCATCATCAAATCTGTTTTATTCAAATCTCAGTAAATTGTCATAAACAGTGGAAAAATAATTGCTTACAATTACAAACATCTCGCTTAAAAAATTGAAACCAGAAATAACGAATGCTCTCTCAGAATAATAAAAAAATTTTAATCTAAAAAAATAAAAAAGATATATGAAAAAAGTGAATTGAATGGAAAATATTTTCCATGTTGGTGTAAGAACATTTTGCAAGGTGTGTTGCAAATATTTTCACTAAATTATGTTTCTATACTTTCTTTATTGTAGGATATTCCTTGCAAAGGCTGTGATGCATGCTTTGTGCATTTCTTCATGCATAGCTGTGCATTATGTCAAGAGCATCGCGAGATGAAAAAAGGCATCTGTGGTAACAACATTAATCAGGATACCATCACAAATCCGCCTCCTCTTCAAAAAATGAATTAAGAATAAATATAAGATACCAGAAAGATAAACAATTATCTGATGAAAAAAAGTTGCTGAATTGTGCTTTCATAAAAAAAAAGTTGCTGAATTGTGCAACATTGTTTATAGGTCTAGGTAGAACCTCTAAAAAGAATTAGTCCAATTAAATTTGATCTATTTCTTGAAAAAGAAATTGGATCTACAATTTTGTCAATTTCCATAGAATTTTATTTTTTGAATGAACAATTTCAGTAGAATTATTTGGTTAGAGGAAAGAAAACATACAACTATCCAGATCGTCTAAGCAGTCGAAAATGCCAGAGGTCCATTCCAGGTCTTTAGGCTTATTAGGGTACAAGTTTGCCCACTGCTGCTCATATTATGAAGCTATCATATCCAACTGATAGTAGAAGAATAATTAATTATTGTTAAGTTTGTTATTAAGAATAATTAATAAAGGAATAATACAATACTTCTCTACTATTAAAAAAGATATCGCTCATGAAAATTCATCCTAGCGAATTTTTCCAAAAAGAATACAAAAAATTATCTTGTTATTTTTTTTGAGTGAATAAAAAATTATCCTGTTATTACGGAAATAATGTCTCAAATGGTACATTTCTTGATATTGCCTTGAATATGATAGTAAATTTAATATATAACTAATGACCTATATAAAAGAAAATGTTAATTTATTGGGTTTCAATCTTAATTTAGGAAGGAATCAGATAAAACCTCCAAGGCACGACCCATTCGATCCCATTCCCCGAGATGAATCTCCTCTACGACCTCTTGATTCTTCGTAACCTCCACAAGGGACGACATTTTTGTATTTCAAAATTATGACTCGTCTTTTCTATCGTGTTTAGGAATGAAATTTCTTAAAGTGTAGGAGATAAATAAGGATGGAGGAGGGAGAAAAACGATAAAGAGCTATAAATAGCTCGCGTGTTTTTTCCGTGTTTTGTTACTTTTGTCTTTGAGAATTTTCCCTTTATGGATTCCGTTTTTCTTTTCTTACCTTGTTTGAATCGAATAAAGATATGTACTAGATTCAATGGTCAACACCGTTGACAAGCCAACGCATGGAACAATAGTTATATCTCAAAATCAGAACAATAAGTCTATAGACGAACAAACCAATTTAATAAATCACAAACAAACAGCTGAAATATGGAAATTAATTAATATATATTGAAAAATCATTCATTAATTTTCATATTCAGCCATTTGTTTGTGCTTTATCAAATTGGTTTATTTGTGTAGCCTTATTGAAATCAGAAGCGCTACACTTATTTTTAACAGAATTTATAAAAAAAAAGATACCATTTAAATATGTTACAGATTAAATTTCATAACATTTCAAATTTCATCATTACTATCACATGACAGATTTTTAGTCATTAATTGTTTGTTCATATGAAGATATTTGACATGATGTAAACATTTAAAGTTTCAAATATTATGAAATTAAATATTATAATATAATAAAAGTATATAATTTTCTTCTATATAGTATTAACTCCTTTGATAACTAATATAATAAAATGATATGTTTCTCCTCGATTCTCCCAAGTTTAAATGTTTAATCATAGCAAAAGTTAAGGTATCCGATATCAGGATTTGTTGGGAAAAATTGACGTGTTTCGCATAAATTTTCGTTACTCGGGACTTTTGTCAAACACCTTATATCTGATAAATATGATTAACTCCAAAAATCAAACAAACACTACAAACTTCACTCGATTCACACTAATGCAAGGGGATAAACACACAAACACAAAAACACACAATTAAGAAAAACTTCTTTGTATTAATTAATTCTGGTACCAACCGTACCCATTACAACCAATACAAGAATAAAAACTTTCTTCTAGACTTTATAATCAAACACCTAACCTACACTCATCACCGACTCAATGAATTACACGCTCAAAGAGTCTGAACTGCCCAATTAAAGAGGTCTAAGAAAAGACTTCACCATACCGGTTCATAACAATCGGCAATACGAAATACAACTAGAGAGGCTGACTCCACTCTCTCTCTCTCTCTCTCTCTCTCTCTCTCTCTCTCACTCTTCCCTTCTTTTTCTTTTTCTTATTGGCTGCTCAAAAAAAATCCCCACGCACCAAGAGCTCACTCGAGCATTTTAAACCAAATGGACATTTTGTGCTTTTTGCACAAAAGTCCCTATATTTTTCATTATTACAAATAATTAGTATAACATGGCCCAAAAGCCCATTTAAATATTAATTCTATGAAGAGGGAGCCCAACAAGATTCTATTTTGTTTATTTACAAAAACCAGCAGGTTACATTCCACTAATAAAATATGTAATTATTGTTTAATCAGTTGTAGGATTTTGAGAGGTAATTTTTGCGGAAATTTAAATTGATTTTTTTGTCAGATGTTCAATATAATTTATTCAATTCCTTAAATTTAATTATGCAAGTTTTGATTATCTGGTGAAAAATACAAGTTATAAAAAATGACTAAAATGTTCTTGTACAAAATTGGGAAGAAGAAGAACAACACAAAATTTTTCCTTTTGTTAACACATTTTTCTCTCTTCTCTTTTCCTCCTCCGATCACCTTTCCTTAATAGCACATACAAAACTTTCTTATATAGAGGCGCATCCTCATAAAGTCTTATCTTTTAGACACAACCATTGAAATTTGAAACGCATACACAACATTTCACACATATGTGTATCTTTAACACAAATACACAATCTTTCATACACAACCTTTAATATTATAATTTTTCATATAACTACACACAACTTTTCACACATATAAATAATTAATTAAATATTAAGTTTATTATTTTAATAGAAACTTATTTTTTAAAATTGCAATTTAGCCTCTAATTTCTAGAATATTCAAAAATATACATATTAGTACTACAAAATTTCTATTTTACCAAAATACCCTTAATAAAATTTCAGAATATAACACATTGTATCGTTAATAATTCATGAATAAAGAAAAAATAGATATAAGTCATAGATCAATGTTTTGCATTATATATGTTTGTAATACTTAATATGCCATTTTGAAAGTCTAAGTGCCATTTAAAGGGAGGCAATTTATTTATTTTTTTTCCAAAACATGCCATGCCATTATCCAAGGGAATTACATGAGTGAATAATTATCAGTGCAAATCATTTTAAAAGTGTCTTACAAGAATTACTCTGCAAGACAAAATAGATTGCTTACAAGAATTACATCTTTTTTTTTAATTGAATACAAGTAATTACATCCTGTTCAAGCTAATCACAAACCAATATTTCGCAATATGTTTCACAATATATAAAATTATAAACAAATTGAGCATGTACATATGTACTCTTTCCAAATTCATATATATTGCTCTATTTATCAATTAATATATCATCTCAATTGTCTTTATACTCACAAAGTTGTAAATCATACTGAAGACATATAGAATTCATATTTTTTTTCCCATAGTAGTTTACTTTGTAATTTCTTGAAACACAGGCGGATTTGTGATGGTATTCAGCTCAACAGCGGTAACACAACCGCAATTTTTAATCTCTCTGTGCTCTTGACATAATGCACAGCAATGCATGAGGAAGAGATGCACGAACTCATCATCGCATTTATCTCCACATAAAGATTTCTACTACAAAAAAGAAAAAAGTTAAGAAAATTATAATTTCGAAACTTTGGATATACCATTTTACGAAGATATAATAGAAATCAAATATCAAAACTAACAAATTATACCTTGAGATGATATTTCCTGTGCAGGCGATCCCTGTTATCAGTCGAAAAAGAAGCACAGAAGAACCAGCAAGCTACTAAAGATTCCAACGCACATATAAAAGCACCCCAACTCATACCACCATGACAAATACCAAAGAAGATGCAAGAGAAATGATCGAGTCGACGTAAACTGAGTGGACAACACAGCCCAATTTCCAAGGAAAACCCCTTATGCTTTCCATGTTTTCGCCATGCATTACACATGGGCAAAATAGTCCTTTTATACCTGAAAATTTGAGCTAATAGTCAGTGAAAGAGCTTCATGAAAATTAATTGGAAGCCTATCAAACAATATATTAGTTTCAAAATAGTATATAGATATTATAAACAGTATATAGATACTCTAGTACTCTAGTATGTATATAGTAGGTAACAAAAAATAGTATATATTAGTAATAAATGGTATATAAAACATAATAAAAGAATATGTATCTATATATTAAGATAGGAATAATTCTATATCCACTTAACAATCACCTAAGTATTCTCCACTTACTCTTTCACTAACATTTGGACTCCACATGATTTATATATGTGTAGGGTCCAAATGCTAGTGAGAGAGCAAGTGGAATAGTTAGTGGATAGTTAAGAGGTTATAGCATTGCTCGATACATAGTATATGCAGATATTATAAAAAAAGTATATTGGTATAAAACAATATATATAGTATTAAAAAAATTTAGACAGAATAGTAAAAATAAGAAAATAAAATGTACAAATAAAATCAGTATATAATATATATTAAAACGGTATATATTTCAAAAATTGGATTTAAAAATAAATTAACTCACAAATCTTAGGATCTTGGAAGCAGTCAAAAATGCCTGTTGTCCATTCCTTATCATTTGGCATTGGAAACTTTTTCTGCATCTGCTCCTCGTATTCATAGCTATATTGTCCATCTAATCATATATATTTTTATTGTTAATAAAAATAATTTATCTTAGTATTAAGAATAGTTAATGTGATAACACAATATCTAGTTAATTCATAAAAGAAATATATTTTTGTTAAAACATGCTAACATTAAACTTGCTATTATAAAAATAATGGCTTCAATGCGCAGTATTAATAATTAATTGACACGGGTATGATTTATGATCATACTAATTGCAATACAATGTCCAATTAATATTCATTAATAAAAAATATTAACTTGTTGATTCAATCTAAATATTAAGAAGATAATATAGAACCTTGATGGCATGTAGGAGTCTTTTGAAAGCTCCTGACTTCTCCAATTGCTCCTGATCCTTTAGCTCCCCATATTTAAACGCCATTTTTGTACCTGTACAAAAATTAATCATCACCTTTTTCTCTGATATTTTTTCTTGGTTTTTAGCTTTGCTGTAGGAATGAAAATGAAATATTATTAAAACCAAGGAGAGAATATAAGGATGAAATTTTGTTAATTTGCGTGTTGGCCAGTTTTCCATATGTAGGTCATATTTACATTTCCTGTCATTTAGATACAAATTAATTAGTTAAACTCAAAACAACAGCCTTCGTATTTGACCGCGGCAAATTAACAAACTATAGGTGGATTATTGATACATTATTGACCCCTGATTGAATAAGAACCAACATTATTAGAATAAAAATCCAAAATATTAATATGATATATATATATATATATATACATATATATATATATACATATATATATATATATAGTTCGAAGAATCATTAGTGTGTGTGTGTGTCTACTGTCTAGACTTTTATCTTTTGGCTGATTTTTTGTTCACATATGTTGATGATATATGATGGTAGAGATATAAATTTTCGAATAGTATTCAATTTAATGTATAAAATGGCAAAGATATATTTTTCTTCTAAGCAGGGCAAAAAATGAAATATCACTTTCAATTTACTAATATTCATTTTAGATATGTTGACATGAAAAATTATTAGTCATTAAATCTAGCCTAATATATATAGATAAGATAACTAGTCAAATTGAAATAACAAGCTTCATATATTTATTCAGTTAAACAACTATCGTCACTAAATAGGATATAGCATCTTCTAAATTCATAAAAAAGAAAATTAAGAATTATGTGTCTATTGAGAATAAAAAAAAAGAATTATGTGTCTACCATTTTGAAGGGAGGTAGTTTATTTTTTCAAAATATGCCATTATCCAAATTAATTAGATGAGTAAAAAATTATCATTATAAATCATATCCATGAGCTTCCAAAAAAAAAAAAAAAATCATATCCATGAGTATTATATATGAATCAGCCAGCCAATTAATGTGCAAGACAAACTCATAATTGCTTTACAAGAAATTACACCTTGCTCAAGTCACTCAAACCAAAATAACAAATCCCCATTTATTGATACAAAATTTTGCTTACAAAAAGTCTATTTATACAATAATATGTTCTCGCATTATGATTCACAACATAATAATTATATTATGTTTGCTCTTGTTGATTTCATACTGCTCCATTTGTTAGTTTATTGTAACATCTCAATTTTATTATATACACAAACACATGAAACTTCAAATCATACCGCAAGATATAGACTTTTTTTAATCTTTATTTCATTCACTTTTCCATATTAGTATTGGACCGCTCCTTATCGCCGTTGATGGTATTCAGCTTCGCGGAGTTAACAAAAACGCGATTTTTAATCTCTCGGAGCTCCTGACATACTGCACACCAATGCATGAACAGATGCACAAACTCATCATTGCAACGATCTCCACATAGAGAATCCTACAACAAAAAAGGGAAAAAATAGAATTTTTATAATTTTATAAACTTTGGATGTATACTATTTTGCAAAGATTAATTACAATTGCCATATTATATTTGGAATTTCATTTGATAAATTTGATAGGTAAATGGTTAATATGATATTAGTATCTTTATTTATTTTTGATTAGTGATATTAGTATCTTTAGAATGACAAAAATGACATTTTAGGTTTTGGAAATTTTTAATTTTTCATTAATTACAAATTCAAAATATCTCCTTAATAAGTTATACCTTGGGATGATATCTCCTATGGAGGCGATGCCTGTTATCATTGGCATGAGAAGCAAAGAAGAACCAGCAAACCCATAAACTTTCCAACGGGCAGAAAAGAGCACCGGCACTCATCGCCTTGCAGGCCATAAGAGAAGCCATCGCGAGAGCGATGCTCGAGCCGACGTAGACTGAATGGATGGCACAACCTAATTTTCAAGGTACTCCCCTTAGCATTTCTATGTTTTTACCGTGCAACACGCATGGGTAAAATAGTCCTGTTATACCTGCAAAAATGAAAAATGAGGGTGCTCTAAAAATAGTTGAGAGGGAGGAGGAGGGGTGTTATAATATAGTAATAATTGAATATTATCTAGGAATTATATAAAACAATATATATGTACAATAAAATAATGTATATGTATTATATATTTAACATTGTATAGTTATTACAAAACATTATATATATGAATACTTTTACATGGCATATAGATATTACAAAGTATAATAAAGCAATATATAGCGATATTATAAAATTATATATTAATATAAACGGTATATATAAAATAATACATAGAAATGAAAATAAATATATATAGCATATATTAAAATAAGGTTCTGAGTATCGATATGGGAACCGGAGTCGATCCGTTAGGATAACAATTTGAAGGGCTAAATCGGATTGAATCGGATGAAGAATCGGGTCAATTTATATAAAAAATAATAATTTATATAATTATGAGAATCAGGTATTAATCGGATCGGAGCTTGCCGATTCCGATTCGAATCGGCTGAATTAAAATTGGCAATTCTCAGAACCATGTATTAAAATGCTAGAATTCCGAAATTGGATTTAGAAAAAAATAAGATATTCTACATTTCTAAAACTATTTTATATGTAAGTTTTTAAGTTAGTTGATACAATTGGGAGTAGGACTTCATGCTCCTTTTCATCAGAAAAATAACTTACAAGTCCTGGGATCTTGGAAGCAGTCAAAAATGCCAGTTGTCCATTCCACATCATTTTTCTTCGGATACTTTTTCGCCATTTGCTTCTCGTAATCATTTGATGCTTCGTCCCTCTAATCATGGTTTTACAAGAAAGAAAACTAATCAATCAAGTTATTAAGAATAATTAATTTAATGGCTTCGACCGTGGGTCCCTCTCCGGCTACTCAGGAGGAACATGAACTAACACAATATCTGGTTAATTTATAAAGGAAAGATATTTGTTGCTGAAAATTCAATTAATACAAAAATTAACTTGAATTTGATCCAATCAAATAATAAGAAGATAGAACCTTAATGGCACGTAGGAATCTCTCGTACACTCCTTGCTCCGCTGGCTTTTGATCAACAATCTCAACATGATTAGTCGCCATTTTTTTATTTCGACAAAAATTATCACTTTTTCTGATAATTTTCTTCTTTTTTTTTCTTAGAATGAAATGTTATTAAAAATGGAGAGAATTTGAGGATGGAATGAGAAGAACAATCGATGAAGAGCTATAAATAGCTTGTGTTTTTCACATGTTTAGTAAATTTCTGTTTTGCGGTTGGTGAGTTTTCCATATTTAGATTATTTAAAAAAAGTTCGCAGCAACATTTTTTGAGTTAATTTTAATTTTAATTTTTTACTTTTTTAGGCTGATTTGAATTTAGATACAAGTGAATTAGTCAAATATGAAGTTACAACCTTCATTTTTAGCCGCCGCCTTTTGGTTAATTATATTTTTTTCCCCAAGAAACTATGTGGATCATTCATAGAGTAATAACCTCTGTTAATCTGAAGATTGATCAGATCAGTGAATAAGGGGGAAAAATCCCAAAATTACCAGAAAGAACAAATTATTTATCAAAATTAAACTATCAAATACTAGAACTCCATCATTCATTGACACACAAAAACTCAAATATACCACAAAATCTCCAATTCTAAAATTCCTACCCTGAAAAACAAAACCTCAGAACTAATACTCCCTAATTAATCAAATCTAAAAATTATTTACTCCACCAAAAAACCCCTACATATTACTAATTAATACCCTCATATATGTCAAAAAACTTAACTCATACTTAATTCTCAGTCTAGATTAAAATTGAACACTAAACAAAAAAACTAAATCAAAATTTAGAACAGCCATAAATCGGCCTGCCGACCAACCGATACCTCACCAAAACCAAAACTTCTAATCAATCCTTCCCTGGAAACCATTTCCCGTTTTTCACTTCTAATCAAATCCTCCCTGGAAACTATTTCCCGGTTTTCACTTCTAATCAATTCTTCCCTAGAAACCAATTCCCGATTTTCACTTCTAATCAAACTCTCCCTGGAAATCAAATCCCTGGAAACCAATTCCCGGTTTTCATGTTTGTTATAATGAAGCCTTTTATGGCCTCCAAGTGCTTGTCCAGTCGCAAAACCGGCACTACAAATCTCACAAACATGGTCACCTTTTCTCACTTTCGTCCTCTGAATTTCACCATTTTGTAATTCGTTCACCGATTCGAAAATTACCGAAATGCCCTTCTCCTTCCTGTGGCTCGACTTGTGCCCGCCCAAAGCTTGATGTGAAGAAAAACTCTTGTTGCATGTTTCACACGTGAATTTCTTGTCAAGACCAATTTGGGCTGATTCATGCTCATTTAACGGCTCAGATTCGTCGAGCTTTCTCTTCTTGTTGCTCTCACAAACTCCTTTTGACATGTCTAGCAAAATTGAAGCTGCTAGATATTCAGGGCTGTTGGGGTTTATCAAGGGTTTACGGCCCCGCTTGGCAGTACAAGACCATCTCAAGTCAGGAAAATTAGGCTCTGTTTTTTGTTGGGGTTTGATTTTGAGCTTGAGTTTTAAATTTGAGGGGCTTTTGGTTCCCTTGTAGCCTTTCTTCTCATGGATTCTCATGTGGCCAAACATGGCTTTATCCGACGCGAACTTCTTCCCACACTCAGGACAGATGGTGTTTAAATTTGAATTTGATTCGATTTGAGCTTCTTCTTGGTTTGAGGTAGAAGGAGATTCTTGAAAGTAAGTTTCTGGAGCTGGATCAAGCTTGAAACGAATCACTTTCTTTTGCTTGATTTGGGATTTATTTTCGAGTTTTTGGAATTGGGTTTCTTCTGATTTTGAGTTTAGAGCGAGGATTTGGAAGTAGAATTCTTGATTTACTTCAATATGGGGAGACGCCATTGTTAAGTAACAGAACGGAGATTGCTCTGTTTCTTTCATTATCTACAGAACAGAAGTACAAACTTTCAGCAAGTTCAATCAAAACGAATCAAATTTCTGTCAAAAATAACAAGTTAACTTTCAGAGTAAAGGAAGAATTGAAGAGCGAAAAAGAATCGCTTGAAGTCTTAGCTTCAGATTATTGAAATATCCTTTAAACTACAAGATTACTCTTTTGAACAAATCAAACTAATTTACAAAAAAATGCACCTTAAGAAACAAACCTAATATTTTTTACTGACAATAAACACAAAAGACGCCTCTTTTGGTACAAACACTAACCTTACAAGTAAAAACATTTACACCCAAATCTCATAAAAAAACCAGCTGTTTATCACGCTAAACAACAGAGAATCTTACGAAATAACAAAAAAGAAAACTACGACCATCTCTGTTTAAGAATTTCACCAAACGAACAACGGAGAAAAAAACGAAAGATAGAAGAAAACTCGCAATGAAAATGGTACCTCAAACCAGCTGAGAAAATAGGGCAATTCTTCGCTCAGTCAGAGAGAGACTCAACTCAAAAAGAAAGAAACAGAGAAGAAAAATCGCAAGGAAAAATTGTACCTTAAACCAGCTGAGATTTGGGGTTTTCCTCACTCAGAGACTCAAGCAAGAGTAGAGAACTTCACTAAGATCGCAATTCAAGTGATGTGCATATATGGAAAACCCACTAATTCTCTCCTCTCCCTTCTCTTTTTCCTTCGAGTGACGGAATTCTAATTGAGAGATTTTTCTCACAGAAGAAATGGAAAGTACGAGAGCAAAATCTTTATGAGATTTGATTAAGCAATGGGTCGAAAGCAATCTTTAATAAATTGTATAAATTTATTAGGGAATAATGAGTGTATGACATGTGGGGCCGGAGTGTAATTTCAGTGCAATTTGGTGCTCATGCAAGAAACGGCGCTTTTATTGCAGGCGCTCTGGTTTCTTTTGCATGCGTTTACACTCGGAAATGAAGGAACTTATGAACACAAGCTCAGAAAATATTTATGTGATATAATGTGATTCAGAATATAAGGTTTTTTGTAGGTGTTTAGAAAAATATTGGTGAATATGCTCAAGTTTATTGCCTCAGAAAAAATTAAAATATGATTAAAATCCCTTTAAGCTGGGGTATTTGTTCAAAATAAAAGTTTTTTATGGGTCGTTTACGGAAATATTGTTAAATATGACTAAAATTATTATTGAAAAAAGAATGTTCCAGGGAAGAGAAATATAGAAAATTGAAGGGAAATATTTGTAAGATTTTTGTGGTGTTTAAGGTTGGGGCCCACTCCATACAAGGAACTGTATAAACTCCTGAGATTTTATTTTATTTGTTTTTTATTTTTATTATTTTTGTTGCTTGGGGGAAAATCTGTAGATTTGCTTAGCAGATCTTAATTAGTAATTAATATGATTCATTGAGATTTTCATCATACAGTTTCTTATTTAATCAAGAATGTAAATATTCACTATATATATTACATACATACATAGAATCAATTGATATTTTGTGTTGAGTAGGACGAAGCTTGGGGCGCAAGTTTTCATTGGATTTGTGTAATTTGGAGACCAAGAAACGAATTGACTATTGAGTTCAGTCAGTGTTGCTTTTCTGTCTGAAACGAATTGACTATTGAGACTCAGTCAATGCTGCCTTTATGTCACAAAATAAATGAATAAATTGACTTCTCTTGTCTTTCTTTTTCAATTTGTAATAAAAAAAATATATCTTTTAGTTTGCAAAAATATATGTCCGTGCCATTTCATATGGTTAAAATTCAACGGCGGATTTTAATACCGAACAGGGGCAGCCGCCCCCTAGATTTTGAGAAACCATTTTGAGAAATCGATATACATATATAAATGTATTATTGTATTTTATTGTAGTAGAAATTATTTTAGGATAGAATTGGAAGTTAT
The DNA here is from genome assembly GCA_027726005.1 of Juncus effusus. NCBI lineage: Eukaryota > Viridiplantae > Streptophyta > Magnoliopsida > Poales > Juncaceae > Juncus > Juncus effusus. Next base: position 8,822,345 of record CM050906.1, on the reverse strand, counting down.
ATGTATATCGTCCTCAAGATTTTTTGTGTAATTTTTATTACAGTCCTTCAAAATTTTTGGTCAAGATTCGTCACTGGCTGAAATGATTTGTTTGGCACAAACATATATTTTTTGCATTTTTTTTTTCTTAACCATGTAAGAATAAAAAATCATACCAATGGCGAAAATCATTTGCAACCTGAAATGATGATTTTAATAATTTTTTGCATAATCTGAGATGAAGTAAACACTATTTTTATAAACTAAAAGAACTATTTTTTTTTTTTTTTTTTTTGCAAATTAAAAAGGAAGTCATGTTATGAAATTTCTTCGTATGTGATTTATTTTTGTTTCTATAGCAAAAAGTTTCTTGTATCAAATATGCAATTTGTCTAAAACTTCTTCTAACGGCTTATGTACTCTCTTATCTTATCATTCTCAATTTGATGGTGCATAAATCCAATTGAATCCAAGTAAAAGAAGGTTTAAAATGGATAGATATATTTGGTTCTTATTGGAGATTAGGAATTGAACGGATTTAGAACCTACTTTACTAATTTATTACTAATTAATTTAGCATATTTATTTGTATCTAACAACTTTATATGATTATATATTTAGATAACACATACCATTTTCTATCAATTTCCAAATAACAAGTCATTTCCTTCATAATATACTTCATCCGCATAAATGACCCCATATTTCAAATAAATATACGACACATCTTCCAAAAAATCAAAGGAACTACCAAAGTTTCCTCCAAACAACAAAACCATCAACAATTCAAACCTCTATCATTTCTTCACATAATCAATTTACTCCCCACTTCAAAGTTCCAATAAACACTCTTTTTCTCCTCTACTTTAAATCTCATCAATAAATTAACATTTACTGTATTCTCTCAATCCAAACAACTCTTCAATCAAGAGGCTGGATCTCCAAGTCTCCATCAGATCCCCTGTTTTCATTTCCCTCACTATTCCTGTTCCTCTCATTCTCATTCTCATTCTCATTGGAGTTCATTTGTTGGACAGGTGGCGGATTGATGACCGTCATTTGGGTGACGGTGTTGTCGGAAAGACGGCCCTTCATTTCTCGGTGCTCCTGGCATATCGCGCACCAGTGCATGCAGCAGTGCACCATGCATGGGTCGCACGGCGCGTTCTGTCCGCCCAAATATTAAGAGAAATAATTATTTGTTTCTTTATTTATTTATTTAATGAAAGAGATTACAGTGCGTATAGTTTAAGAAGCTCTTAGGAAATCTTTGAAGGAATTAAATTAAATTAAATTAAATTAAATTAAATTAAGTTAAATCACACAAGCGCAGTGTGATTTGATTTGATTTAATTAATTTAATTTGTTTATTTATTTAGAGATTATAGTGTTTGTTTGGCTGTGGAACAGTTCAATTTAAGAAGCTGAAGAAATTAATTAAATTAAATTAAATCACACACAAGACCGGAAATGTTTTAGTAAAGGTAACAAATTTCCATGTTCACTGACATTTTCTAATGATTATGTTAAATGACATTTTTGCCCTTACTAAATGAATTCCATGCCCTTCTTAAATATTCCCTGCCTATATTAATACGTAATTTAACATAATTAATACTAAATCTAAGCACATTCAAGAGCAAACAACAAAACACACTCAAAATCCACAACCAAACCTTCAAAAAAAGAACAAATATTAAACATTAAATACTTAACAATATTAAAATACCTTGAGATGATATTTCTTTTGGAGAGACTGACGCGTTAAACCAGTGTAAATCCCACACATCCACCAGCTGAAAAGCAGGCCTTCGCCAACCAGGAAAGCAGCTCCCGGATCGATCCCATGAAAGATCGCGGTCGCAGCCGCCAATGCAATCCCACCTGGAATTCAAATCCCGGTTTAGATAAAAACTCGGATTTCAAATCCCGGTTTTGTTGAAATGTGATTTAGTGTTTGTGTTATGGGAATTTGCGAAAAAAAAAACTATATCATTCCTGAACGTGATTAAACTATTAAAGCTAATGGTGTTAACTTCAATCTAATGCTAGGAGCTCTTTTACAATTTTAGCAATAACACATGGGCTTTTTTGGAATTTCCAATAATGCAGGGGCTTTTTTGCAATTTAGGCATATTGTAGGGGCATTTTTGCAAATTTCCCTTATTATATATACCTTCAACGCAGATCGCGTGGCAAATGCAGGGCTGAGTCCACTGAACATCCTCTCTAAGGGCTTCCACATTCCGGCCGAAAAGGACGCAGGGGCAAAATAGTCCGGTCCAGCCTGGTAGAGTAATGGATAATTAGGGATTTGAAATTGATTTTAATTTGATTTGGTTGAAATTACGAATTTGCCCCTGGAGGGGTAGGGATTGGGAGAGACTTACAGCTTTCGGGATCTTCAGCACAGCCGAAAATTCCGGACGTCCATGGCTCGTCGGATGGAGGCTCGTAGCTTTCCGGCAATGGCTGGCCGCATTCTACACATTTCCTCACCTCCAGCTAAAATTAAGACAAAAATTACCAAATGTATACAAAAAATTCCCAAATTCACGCCAATTTGCAACTAATAAGCCGTATTACTATGTATTTCCTACCCTCAAACCTTAAATGCATAGATCTCGATTAAATCAAAAGGCAAATGCGTAATTTAACTCAAAATTCGCAAATCAAATTCGATTTTCTATCGATTTACTGATTCCGTATCAATTTTGACAAAATGTTAAGAGAAAAAGGTCAGATCAGGAACCAACCTCAGGGACGCGCATGGGCTGATTGAGCTCGCCGGGGCGGATCTCCTCCACAGGCGCGTCCTGGTCCTTGGTCAGCTTTACGTACGACGACATGTTCGACTCCGCCATTGACGATATGAGAAATGAAATCCGAGGAATTAGGGGAATTGATCGATCTTTCCTCTTTTCTATGAATTGGAAGAAGAAGAAGGAAATTTTGGCGAGAGAGAAAAAGAAAGACGGGCGTTAAATAGCGCCAGGAGGATTCACGGTTTTGTATCGGAGTTGAAAAAACCTGGTCCGTGGAGTTAATGAATACAATATCCTGCTTATTGCCTTACGGTTCACATTAAACATTTTAGACCAAGTTTATTATGTAAAATATTTTGGGAGGTTGAGTTTGAGTCTTTGACTGAGGAGATCTAGATGATGGTGATTGGACGAAAAAAAGAAGACTAATCATCGATCAAATAAATATATAAATAAATAAGCCCACTATGCTATTGCTATGGTTAAAAGAAAATCCATTATAAACATCATCTATGCTATTGCTATGGTTAAAATCTAGTCCATGAAATCCATTATAAGCCCACTATGCTATTGCTATTGCTATTGCTATTGCCATGGTTATATTTGGGCCTAGTAAAGCCTGATTTGGGATTTGAATTAACGGAATCTAATTCCCGGTTTTTCAAATCCAGGAATTGGACGCCTTCAAAACCTTATCAGTTATCTTATTCACTCTCGCTCTAACTAAGCTTTGGCGCCATGGCTTCTCTTCTCCTCCATCCTTCCTCTCTCACTCTCACTCTTCCTCCCTCCATTTCCAGACCTCGCCGAGCTTCTCTCCCCCTCTTCCCTTATAGAGAAACACGCCTTCTCCGCCGGAGATATGTCAGAGCAGCGGGGGACGGCGGAGGCGGCTCTTCCGCCTCTAATGGAGTCTCAGCGAAGACGACGGCGCGTCTTGAGGGGAATGTAGAGGGTTCTAATGCTCTCACGTTTCAGCAAGCGATCCAGCGCCTCCAGGTTTGTTCAACTCTTTCGTTTTTTTGTTGGAATTGAGTTGAATTCCGCTTGTTTTTCTTCGCCGATTTTGCATCTGATGCGAAATTGAGATGCGTTAATGGCTGAATTTGATTTATTTTGTTTGTTGATTTTTGAATTGAAGGAGTACTGGGCTTCAGTGGGTTGTGCTGTGATGCAATGCAGTAACACAGAGGTAATTATCTCTTTTTCCTCTTAAAAACCTAATTAAAACTCCTACTTACAAATAATTTCAAATTTATATTTAATTTTTTATATTTTTAATTTTAAATATTAATTAGGTTGGTGCTGGAACGATGAATCCTTTGACATTCTTGCGAGTTTTAGGTCCAGAACCATGGAATGTTGCGTAAGATTATTATTTTTTTTTTAATTTTTTTTTTAGTTAAGTGAAAATTCTCATTTTTCATATATTTTAGCTTATTTATATATAGAATTAAACGATTAATATTTATCAGATATGTTGAGCCAAGTATAAGGCCTGACGATAGTAGATATGGCGATAATCCAAATAGGCTTCAAAGACATACTCAATTTCAGGTCATTTTTAAATATTTACTTAAAAAAAATTTATTTATTTGTTATTATGTTATTTATTTATTTTGTTTTTTGAATAAATCAGGTTATATTAAAGCCTGATCCTGGAAATTCACAAGATCTTTTTCTTCACAGTCTTTCAGCTCTTGGTAATTAATCAGTTTCTCTTTTCTCCTTTTTTAAATATTAAAACTATAAATTAATAATTAATAATTATTAATAATGTTGTTTATTTCAGGTATAAATATTAACGAGCACGATATTCGATTTGTTGAGGATAACTGGGAAAGCCCTGTAAGAATACTCATTACCCTAATCACATTATTAAACAAATATAACAATAATTGTTAAAAAACTAAATTAAATAAATTAAAAATAAATTAATTATTTTTTAAAATATTTTAATTTATATTTAGGTTCTTGGAGCGTGGGGTTTAGGATGGGAGGTTTGGATGGATGGTATGGAAATAACTCAATTCACATATTTTCAACAGGTAAAAAAATAATCAGTTTATCTTTACATAATCATTTTTTAAATATTACAAAAAAATAAATAAATAATGACAATTTTTAATATTTTTTAGTCAGGAAGCCTTCAATTGCAACCGATTTCTGTGGAAATAACTTACGGTCTTGAACGAATTATCATGTTACTTCAGGTGAAAATATTATTATTTTATTATTATTAATGTTTAATTATTTTTTATACATTTTATAATTGAATTGACGTTATTTTAAATTAGGCTTGTTTTAATAGGGTGTAGATCATTTCAAGAAGATTCAATACGCTAATGGGATTACATATGGCGAACTCTTCTTGGAAAATGAGTATGTTAATTAAATATTTTTCATCTCAATTTATTACAAATTATTTCATCATTTTTATTTTTATGATTATTTTTGTAGGAAGGAAATGAGTGCATATTATTTACAACACGCGAATGTTGAAAATATAAATAAACATTTCGATGATTATGAAACAGAGGCTAAATCATTACTCTCACTCGGCCTTCCAATTCCCGCGTATAATTCTAAATAATTTTATTTTAATATTTTTTCACCCATTAATATTTAAAAAATAAATTTGTGTTACTTTTTTGTTGAATATAATTATATAGGTATGATCAGGTTTTGAAGGCTTCACATGCATTTAATGTTTTGGACTCTAGAGGCTTTGTTGGTGTTACTGAACGAGCCAGATATTTTGGTCGCATGAGAAGGTTTCTTATTATTTTTATTTTATTTTTTAATTGTTCAATATACTGTTTTTATAGTGAATATTTCACATGTACCTTCTGAAAAACTCAAAATTTCAAAACTACCATTCAAAAGCTCAAAATATTGCTCATCAATTAGTACCCTCTTTATTTATGAGGCAAAAAAAACCCTACATTATGACAAAATTGCAAAAAGGCCCTTACATTATGCCAAAAATGCAAAAAAGCCCCTCTATTCTTCAAATTTTTTAAAAATATATCTTTTTTTTCGCAATTTAGGCATATAATAGAGGGCTTTTTTAGGCAAATTTATACTTTATTTATTGATTTATTTATTTATTTTTATTTTTAATTAGTTTGGCGAGACAGTGCGCACAGCTTTGGGTGAAAACAAGAGAGAATCTCAACCATCCATTAGGCATCGCTTCTTTCAATAATTCAGATCAAATTTTCTCTAATCTCAAAGACTTAGATCTAACTAAGGTTTCTTTCGCCAAATCTCGAATTATATTTCGATTAATAATTATGTTTATTTATGGTAAGATTATGATAAAATTCAAAATTCTCAAGTGAATCAAAACGGACTTTGGAAGTCTGTTGCTTTTGGGTTAGTTTGAGAATTTCAAAATATTTTTGGGTTAGTTTAAACATCTTACAAATATATAAATTTTTTACATTTTTTAATATTTTTTAATAGGTGATAAATCAGCCTAGGTTATTTATTCTTGAAATTGGAACGGAAGAAATGCCGCCTAATGATGTGTTAGAAGCAAGCCAACAAGTAAAACTCTTTTTATTTTATTTTCTCATTATTTTTAGTTTAATTTTAATTTTAATTTTAATTTCTAAAACTAATCCTCAAATCTATTAATTATTATAGCTTAAGGCATTAATTTTGCAAACATTAGAGAAAAAAAGATTAAATCACGGCGAAATTTCAGCTTATGGTACACCACGCCGATTAGTGGTATAATAAATTTAATTTCTTATTTTGATTTTTATTTTTCTAAAATATCATGCTTTTACTTAGCAAAATTTTGTATATATGCCCCTATTAAACCCCAAAATATCACATATGTCCTCAAAACATGAATTATAATGAAAATACCCCTATAAAACATAAAAATGACGAAATTACCCTTCTTTCTCATGTATTATAATTTAAATAAAAATATTATAAATTAATTTATTTAATTTTTTTCAGATTTGTGTTGAAAATCTTCATTTCAAACAAACAGAGGCTGAAATTGAATTGCGTGGGCCCCCTACAACAAAGGCTTTTGACTCAGAAGGAAATCCTACTAAGGTTTTTTATTTATTATTTAAATAAATTTATTTAATTATTTTAAAGTTTAATTTATGGATTTCTTTTTTAATTATTTATCAGGCTGCTGAGGGATTTTGTCGCAAGAATAACGTCTCGATTGATTCTCTGTATAGAAAAATTGATGGTGTGTAAATTATCTTTTTGTTGTAATTATTTTATTTATTTTCTGATTTTTTTGATTGAATATTTTGACTTTTTTTATTAATTGATTTTCAGGTAAAACGGAATATATTTACGCACAAGTTAAGGAATCCGCTCGATCTTCTATAGAGGTGTTAAATTAGCTCATTATTCATTTTATATACATTGTTTATTTAACCATACATAAAATTAATGCAATTTTACAAATTTTGAAGGTCCTATCTGAAAATCTGCCAAGTATAATTTCTAGCATATCATTTCCCAAATCCATGCGCTGGAATTCTCAGGTGAAATTTTACACTTTAACCCCTCAAATTACTCAAATTTCCCATTTTACACTCAAAGAAATTGTATATTTATTTTGTATATTTTATATCTTAGGGTTTTAAATCAGATTTAATATCGTACAAATTGTAGATTTTATTTAGTAGACCGATCCGTTGGATTCTTGCATTGCATGGAGACTTAATTGTACCATTTGCTTTTGCTGGAGTTTCAAGGTACAATTTTTCTCAAAATAATTTCAAAAAAAAAAAATATTATATTAAATAACTAAATTATTTAGCGACTTTAGATTGTCTGTTATTTTGGTGGTTTTGAGGGATATATTGTCAAATTACCATTTTTATAATTTGATATTTTCTATTATTATTTTTTATTTTATTTTTTTAGCGGGAAGCAATCTTGTGGACTTCGTAACTCTTCTTTGGCTACTTTCAAAGTACTGAAAATTAACTCTTTATATTTATTAATATTAATATTAATTTATGAATATTTTATTATTATTATTTATTTTAATTGTTTAGGTGGAATCTGCGGAGTCTTATCTAGATGGTATTAAGAAGGCTGGAATCTCAATTGATATAAATGTACTTTATTGTCATTACTGTTTTGATTTTATTTATTTATTTATTTTTCATACTCTTATTTTCTATATTTCAGGAAAGAAAAGAAAAAATAATACAAAAATCCAATTCTTTATCCCAAACTATTGGAGGGCGATTTAATGTACCAGATACCTTATTGCAAGAGGTAATATTACATTATTTTTTCCATTAATAATTAATTACATTTTTCCAATATTTTAGTATAACAATATGTTAAATTAATTAAAATATTATTAAATTTTATAGGTTGTGAATCTTGTGGAGGCGCCAGTTCCAATTCTTGGCCAATTTGATAATTCTTTCTTAGAACTCCCTAAAGAAATATTAATTACAGTATTTTTGCTATATCTTGATTTTTCCAATTTTAAAATATTATTAAATTAATAATCAGTACTTAAAACTTGTAAATAAATAAAAACAATCAATAATTACAGGTTATGCAGAAGCACCAAAAATATTTTCCTTTAACTTGTGCAAATACAGGCAATCTTTTGCCATATTTTATTTCTGTAAGATTTTATTTCTGTCAATTTACTCAGATAATAAAATATTACATAATTAATTATTTATTTATTAATATTTTTTGTATTTATTTTAAGGTTGCAAATGGTTCTATTAAAGAAGACGTGGTTCGAAAAGGAAATGAAGCTGTACTTAGGCAATTTTGTACAATCTATTAAATTAATAATTTTAGGATTTAAACTACTAATTGAAAAAATAAATTATACAATTTAATACGATTAAATTATTCACAGAGCAAGATACGAAGACGCGAGATTTTTCTACAAAACAGACACTCAAAAGAAATTCTCCGATTTTCGCCCTCTTTTAAAAGGCATTCTTTTTCATGTAAGCCCTCCTAAAACCCAAAAAATAAAAAAATAAACAAAATATAGGGAAATTTACAAAAAAAAACCTGCATTATGCCTAAATTGCAAAAAAAAAAAGTACTAATTAACATTTCTATAAAAGAGAAATATTAATTAACATTCAAAAACTATTTTTCACAAGTGATCAAACTATTAAAACTAATGGTGTTAACTTCAAATTAACAGTACGGGCTTTTTTGCAATTTAGACATAATGCAGGGGCGTTTTTGCAAATTTCCCTAAAGTAAAACATCTCTAATTTCTCCTTTTTAATTAATATTTTAATAAAAGAGAAATATTAATTAATATTTAAAAAATACGTTTCAAGTGATTAACTGTAGGGGCTTTTTTGCAAATGCAAATTTCCTTCATTTTATTTTTTTTCACGTAACCCCTACTAAACCTAATTAAAAAATGTATAAAATATCAAAATCTCTGATATTTCCTTCTAACACAGGAAAAGCTGGGAACTATGTTAGACAAAACCAAAAGACTCGAACGAACAAGCGCCAGGCTGGCGAGGGAATTATTAAACATTAAATCTGAAATAATTATTGAAATTATTAAAGAATCGAGTTTGTATGTATTTTCTGATTTGTCAAGCGAAGTTGTGACTGAGTTGACGAACTTAGCTGGAGTAATGGGGAGACATTATGCTTTGAAAAGCGGACTTTCTGAACAGGTATATATGTGTATAATATTATTTTATTTATTTTTGGAAATTTTAGAAAGAAGATTGTATTTTGTCAGATTTATAAGAAAGGAAACTCCATAACTTTTGGAATGTTAGGAGAAAAAACTGTTTTTAACCTTTTGTTTTCTAAACAGGTATATATGTGTATAATATTATTTATTTATTTTTTGGAAATTTTATAAGAAAGGAAACTCTATGACTTTTGGAATGTTAGAAAAAAAAAACTATTTTTAACTTCTCATTTCCCAAAAATCAAGTAACTTTTAATGTTCTTAGAATGACCGTTAATTTTCACTTTTATTTTCAAAGGGCCCCTAAATAATCTATACCTAATGATAAATAATATGTATTTTAAAAGTCGAAGACGTTTTTGAAAAATGAATAGTTTAAAGTAATTTTTTTTTTTAAATATCCAAAAGGTAAGAGGGATTTTCACAAATTACCATAAATATAGGGTTTTTTTTTTTTAACTTTCAATCTAATTTTTAGGTTGCTGAAGCATTATTTGAGATAAATTTACCGAGATTTTCTGGCGATATTCTTCCTAAATCTGACGCTGGTATAGTCTTAGCTCTTGCTGACAGGTATTAAAATAATATATTATTAAAATTATAAAATTACGTGCACAAAATTTGAAAATATATTAATATTTTTTTGTTAAATTGATTTAGATTGGATAGTTTAGTTGGATTATTTGGAGCGGGATGCCAGCCAAGCTCCACAAGCGACTCTTTTGGACTTAGAAGAATTTCATATGGACTTGTTCGTAATTTTCACATATCTTTATTTTTTTTTAATTATATATATATTTTTAGCATTTTTTTGTTAATTTTTTTGTATAATTTTTATATATTTTTAGGTTCAAATACTGGTGGAAAATAACAAGAGATTAGACCTTAAAAATGCATTGAAATTAGTCGCAGAAGCGCAACCAATCGAAATCAATGATGATGTCATCGCTGATGTAAGCATAAATTTATTACCGTTTACATGGTTCCAAAAATTAACATAATAAATATTTATTTTATTTTCATTTCTCTCTATATATACAGGTGCTTCAATTTGTTGCAAGGAGATTAGAACAACTTTTGGTACATATTATTGTCTTAACCATTTAAATCTTTATTTTTAATCTAATCTTTATTTTAAATATTCAACTATTTATTTATTTTTTTTAAATTAATAGGTGGATAAGGGCATAAATTCTGAAATAGTCAGATCAGTCCTTCTAGAACGTTCCAACTGCCCTTGCCTCGCTTCACAATCAGTAATTGAGGTATTAAACAAATTTACAAAAAGACCCTTACTTTATCATAAATTACAGTTTAGTCCCTCTACTTTTTCAGATGGTGGCCTTGTCTAAAAACGAAGAGTTTGCTAAATTAGTCGAAGCTTATTCCAGACCGACCAGAATTATTCGCGGAAAAGATTTTAACATGGATTTCGAGGTAATATAATATTATATTAATTTTTTTTTTTTTGGGTTGAGTTTTTTCTGTATGATTTTTTTTTTTTTGAGTTTACAGGTGAATGAAAACTTGTTTGAGAAAAGTGAAGAGAGAGAATTGTGGAGCGCTTACGTGCAAGTTTCTAGTAAAATAAATCCTGGTAACTTTTTTGAAGATTTGAAACCCTTATTTTCTCTCTCTAGAACATTTCTCTCTCTAACTTTTTTTAAATTATTTTGTAGGTGTTGATATTGCGACTTTTGTGAATGAGTCCTTGATTTTACTAAAACCTCTTGAAGATTTCTTTGAGAATGTTTTTGTTATGGCTGTAAGCTTCAAAATAATAATAAATATTAAATATCTTTATTATTATTGTTTATAAATTTTACTCTTAATCATTATTTTTTTATTTTATAGGAGGATGAGAATATAAGAAATAATCGACTCGCGCTTTTGAAGAAAATATCAGATTTACCGAAAGGCATTGCTGACCTGTCAGTTTTGCCTGGTTTTTAATAATTTACAGTTGTAATATTTTATTTTTCTAATCTTTTATTTGTTCCATCTTTATAAGAGGCATTTCATTTCTTTGTCGTGGTTATTATTATAGTTTTATATTTCATAATTGCTACCTTTAACGAGGTCATGTAAATGTCATTCATCATTATTCATTAAGCATATATCTAGAATAATTCCTTCCCATTACATTAATCTTGGCTTTTTTTCTCATTTCGTTAAATTTCATCATGCAACTTGCAAATTGTTTTTATAATGTAAATTTTGTAAAGGGCAAAAAAAGAAAAGAATTAATGGGGAAAAAAGGGCCAAAAGTTAGCTTATATAAACATCATATATCATCCATAATTACAAAATAACATATATATGTAAAATATTATATACGCTTACAAAAAACTAAACAATTATCTACACAAATACAGAAAAAACTAATCAACAACTCTACACGCAAACATCTACACAATATCAAAATTTACCTATCCTACAGAATACCATGTACACCCCTACAAAACACAGAACCACACTACACTTCCTAAACTTCCCAACATTCCTACCAAAACCGTCTCTTAAAACTCCGAGTAGTAACCTGATAACTCCTCATCAAAATCCCAACACCAATCCCAATTCCTACGCACATTCCTAAACCCAGTCCAACTCCAACTCTTACACCAGCATTGAACCACGACATCTCTCCATCTGTTTCACTATAACAATACTCCAGTTTATATTCAGTATCTTCTTCTGGTCCACGGTGGACCGGTGGACCGGGTCCATGGTGGGTTTCGGGGATTGAGTCTAGGGGGCCGGGTTTAGGGAGGGTTTTGCGAGGGCTGAGATGGACGGTTTGGGTGAGGATTAGTGGAGTTCCGGCGAAAGAACCGGCCATGTATATTTCTGCTCCAATTTTGCCCTGAATTGATTAAAATGATGATAGATTTTGGTTTTTAGTTTCTTTTTTGAGGAAATTGTGATGTTTAATTGGATTAATGTTGATAAATTGGGATAATTGAAGTCATAATTATGCTATTTGAGTTTGTATACTTGTACTCCCATTTTGCCCTAAATTAGTTGAAATGATAATGAATTTTTTATACTTTTAAGTTTCAATTTGAGGTAATTGCGATGTTTAATTGGATTAGTATTAGTAATTTGAGGTAAATTAAGTCATAATTATGCCATTTGAGTTCATAATTAGAAGAATTACCATGAAACTTGATATGGCACAAGAATAGCAAGACATGGTCCATGGAGCTTCTCCTTCTCTTCCAATGGTTCCGCAAAGCAAGAGACTCCCTCTCTCATCCGACACCTCAAACTCCGCCTTTGACGTGGCGAGCCGAAACGAGTCCGTCGACACGTAGGTCGCTTCTCCGGCGGTCCGATCGAATCGGTCTCGCCGGAGAGGCAGGGTTTTGCGTCCGGCGAGGTCCAGAGTTAAGTGAGACGGCGCGGAAACTGCGGAGGAGTAGGAGGAAGAGGAAAGGCGGATGTAGAAGAGGCGGATGTCTAGTGAATCTGGTGGAGTAGCCATGGATGGATGGATTCTTCTCTCAGTTCATACCTCTAGGGTTAGGGTTAGGGTTTTGGTGAGAGTGGAATGGAGAAGAAGAAGAAGAAGAAGAAGAATGGAATTCTATATCTTTTGCAATAATCTACGAAAGTGAAATAGGCTAGATTTTGGGCCCAGATGTAAATAAAGGGCTTTTTATTTTATCAGGCTATTTAAAAGCCCATTATTATATGTAACTTCTGTTTTATTTCGTTATATGAAAAAAAAAAAATTATTATTAAATTGCGAAATGGTAAATCCTTAGTGAGCCTTTGTTGGTACCATGATTGATGATTAAGATTAAAATATTGGTATTTTGATGATGAGTCAGTTTATTATAAATTTCTTTTTCTTTTTTTATTGGGTTTCATGAAACATGGATCCCAATTAGAGAAACTGAAATAGGGACAGATTTTATTCTAGGAAAGCCTTAATTCTACATTTTTTTTATTAAAATATACCAGTCTGATAGAACTTGACACTTTAGCACGACATATTTAATTTATTATGTATACATTTATGTCATAATAGAAAGTAGTGAAGCTGTATAAATGATAAGGTGGCAAAAATATGAATTAATTTGGATTATCTTGTTTCGAGTTTAAAATTATTTGGATGAGTCGTTCAAGTCATGACTATTATAAAGAGAATTTTTTCTGATCGAATCAGATTTTATTCTCTAACAATATTACTAGGTTATATCTAGGAGAATATAATTGCGGTTATGATTATAAAATAGCAGCTGGATAAGAGAATTATGGATTTGGATTTGACTAATAATTGATTGGGAAAAAAAACGAAAAGAAGAAAATGATTGACTGGATTTTACCATGTAGTTTTTATGAAAATCTCATCACAAATGTTGTACCTGTTTTTGTATCTGGATTTCATATGCTGATTAAACACAAATCAAAATTAATTTCTTATCAAATAATCTAAATTTTTTAAGTTTAGCAAACTTATTGTATTGATATAATATAATGCCGACGAATTTGACAAAAATTCCATGTCACTGCTCAACAAAAAAGAATTGGTTAATAGAAAATTAAATTTTATTTTTCCGACGAACAAAGTTTTACTTGCATATAATATATATAATCACATCTGCCCTATTCATCAGAATTTAGCAATTAAGCGTACTTAAATGAGATAATATCATCTCCAGAAAAAATTACTAGACATCTTCATCAAACAAAAAACAAAATATAGAAAATTAATATTGGGTGAATGAAGTACATAAAAAGAGCTTTTGTAAAACAGCCGATTCTTAACTAGCACCAGCTGTAAATTGGCCTTAATGCCCATCACATCTCTTCATCAGAATGTGACTATTTGCTTTTTTAAATTACAATAATGAAATGAAAATGAGATAAATCAAAATTACATCTCATATAGTGACTCTTGTGGCTTTTAAATTACAATAAACAAGTGAAAATAAGAAGAATCAAAATTACATTTCACGTAGTAACTCTTGTGGTTCTTAAATTACAATAATCAAGTGAAAATAAGAAAAATCAAAATTACATCTCAAGATGAACAGAGGGGTGTGTATATCAACTACTAATAAAATACAAATTCTTTTTTGTATGAATCAAATAGCTTCATCCTTACATAAACATGTTGCATATTGATAATTAATAAATAGCATGATTCTTCCATAAACACGTTAGCATAAATTGATAACTAATTGTACACAAACATGCATTACAATAATCTTATCCAAATCCCAACTACCAAATTATACTCTTTCAACTAAAGAAGTGTTACCAATTACATTCACCTTTCTTTTCCACAATCAAACAAACAAATCAAAAAATAATTGGAAAAAAATTACACAAACATCTTCTTAAGACAACAAAAAGGAACAAAAATAATAATACAATCAATCAACCCTTAAACCCAACAAATTAAACTAAACTAAACAAAAAAACAGAATCAACCAAAAAGGTTGAAAAACATAATCAATCCTTAAAATAAAACCAAAAAAGTAAACTAAACTAAACAAAAAACAAAATCAATCAACATGTTAATATACACAAACTCAATCAAAGAATCTTGATCTATCACTTCAAATCCATCCTCTTTAGAAACAAACTCATAATCAATTACTTCCCCTCCTCTTTCACCAACCCTTTCTTCTTCTTCTACGCTCCGTTCGGCATTGGCGGCAATCCGCCATGGCCATGCGAGCTTCCATGCATGGAGCTCACAGCTCTCATGCTATGATCTTGACATCTTATCACCTCAGCTCGACTGCTCACAACTCGGTGGAAAACCTCTCTCACTTGTCTTTCGAACGAACCGAGCCCGTCTTCCAAAACCTTGCACGTCTCCTCCAGCTCGGCCGCTCTGATGGCCACTTCAGCCGCCCGGTCTTCTTCAATCAGCGGGCCGCCATCGTCAGACTCTTCTTCTTCTTCCACCCACTCTTTCAGCCACTTGGCGCTCTTCTCCATGGCTTGCATCTCGGCTAGAAGACAGGTTGGAGCGTTCTTCTTGTCTTTTCTCTTCAGCTCGTCGGTGATTTTGTCTTGAAGAGCCAACATGGGCGCAGCCCAGTGGAGGTGCTTTGGTGGGGGCGGAGGCGGCGGAGCTGTGGCGGTGTTGGTACCGTTTGTACCGGTACGGTCTTGACAGGGGACTGCTGAGACGAGAGCCCACATGGAGAAGACGAGGAAAGAGCTCATGGTGTAAACGGCCATGGCAAGGCCGCCGGCGGCGTCAGTAACGGCGGCCAAACGCGGCGGCATGAGGTGGGCAGACATCGCCTGAACCTGTTGCCTGGCGGACCAGTTTTTGGAAACGGCGAAAGAAAGCGATTTGCTGCTGAGAAACGAAGGGTCCCGGCTGGCAAAGCTCGTGCTTCCAACCCCGCTATGCCTGCTCACGCTCTCCTTGGGTGAGCTCACGGTGATTCCGCCGAGGAACTTCTGAAGCGCGCGGCGAGCCCTTGCCATCTGGGCTTTGCCCAGCCGGTCTGACTGAAGAAGACAACTCGCCGCTATATGCGCCTGGCGATGCGAATGCCTTATCGCATGCACCGACAAAGAAACCGCATTGCACAAATCGAGCGACTTGATTATCCGATCGAGCAAATCATTCGTGAGTTTATCCGACGGCGGTTTCGACAAAATCGAGGGGTTTCTCGACAGAATTACCGGCAACAGAGCGCTGAATTCCTGCTCTGTTTCCAGTAAAGAATCTAACAGTTTGGAGAGGAAAGGTAGTGAAAGAAGAGGACCCATCATCTCACCGTCACCATTACAGGGCAGGAGAGAGCTGATCCGGTTGGAGACTTGGGACTGGAACTGTTCCAGCGCGTCGAGTTCGTCCTGCGGAGTGGGTTCGAGAGAGACGACCTGGTTGCCGCCGCGCCGGAAGCTCAGGAAGCCGAAGAGTCCGGTGGATGTTGAGGGTTGTGATTCTCCCGCCATGGCCATTGCTGGAAGAAGAGAAGAGAAGGATTAATGGAGAGATGAGTTTTGTTGTTTGATTTGATTATATATAAAGAAGAAGAAGAAAGGATCAAGAGACTAAGCGACTGTGTTGTATGCACGTCTTTAATATCACGAACTTTTACAAAGGGAAATCTGAAAGCACTTTTATTTTACCAGAGTAGGCTCAAAATATAACGGAAATTCATATGTACTATTTTTTCGATTTTCAATATATTACTTTTTTATATATACAGTTTTACACTGTTTTATGTATATGTTTTGTCTTTATATATTTACAAAAAATAAATTTTATATATTATTTTTTTTATATTATTTTTTCGCAAAAAAAATAAATAAAAAATAGGTTTGTGATTTAACCATTCTTTCAAGTGATGAGAAATAAATTATTAATACATGAAAAAGTATATAAACATTCAAAAAGTATATATTGATCTATTATTTAATGAAATTTTATGTGCAGATTTTTAGGAATTGTTATTATTATTAATTATTTATATGTTAGATTTTTATGAATTGTTATTATTATTATTAATTATTTATATGTTAGACTCGTTTTCTTTTGAGGTATCATTTGATCTGTGGTGGTTTTTACATTCTCATATTTTTGTACTTCAAAATAAAAAGTAAGAAGAGCGAATTTATAAATAAAAGAGGAGGAATTATTTTCATAAAAAAAAAAGATGAAAGGATAATTAATTTTATACTATATATACAAGGTAAAATTTCAGTTGCAATAGTACTCTTAGATTTACAATATTATTCCGTCATGTAGTATTATATCTTTTTATTAAATTGTATTGAAGAATTTTCTTCTGGATCTAAGAATTTTGGACAAGCACTTTTTATGTTTAAAATTTTTTCTAATTGTATAAACAAAAAACTCTCAAAAAAAAATGGATGAATTGCGATGAAATGGAGCTAATAATTTGAACTTGCCACGTTGGGGCTTAGTAAAAGATAGTATAATTACCTTGGTGCAAGAGATTTGAGGGTAGACTGGTTCTTTAAGCTGACTTGGTTGGCAGCCACTATCTATTAAATTATATATTTCTGGTTAGTCTCGGTGTACAACGCTGACTCTGTTTACAATCACTGTTGGTGGGGTCCATGGAATCAATATCTAGCTTTTGGACTTTCTTCCAGTGAGATAATTTATTTGTTTATTTTGCTAAACGTTTGCACAATATCTAGCTTTTGGACTTTCTTCCAGTGAGATAATTTATTTGTTTATTTTGCTAAACGTTTGCACACATCATCGTAATTTTTTCTTGTTAATTGCTTGAATTACCCCATTGGTAGTTTGGTACACAGGTTTGTATCCAAGTATGAAATAATTTAGTCGAATTTCATTGGTCTGTTTTTATGTAAGACACATGTAAGTTGTGTTATTATTAGATATATTTTTATATTTTACTTATTTAGTTAACTTAGCTTAATAAAACTATAAATATACTTTTTAATTAAAAATATTTGAATATATGAATGTTCATTCAGGGGGTCAAATAATTATTTTTTACTGTAGCAACGCATGCATGAGATCATTGTCATCTTAGTCCGTTGGCTCGTGCAAAGCGACCAGGCACGATTTTATTGCACTGTTTTTATGAGACCGTAATTATTTGATTGATTATTTAAATAATTGTTATGATCTTCAAAATAATTATTTAGAAAGAATGTCCACATCAGACTCAGATTATCTACATGATTACATAACCTATCATGTTTGTCGAAATAATAAAAAAATAATAGACTTGTAGAACAAATTGTAAATGACTTTTATAATTAAGATCTTAACTATCTTAACCGGATATATTCATTGTTCATTGTTCATATTTCATATGTTATTTCATACTTCGTTAACTTATTATTTATTTATATATATACTTCATATCATATATTATTTGTTGGTAACTTGGTATTCCAAAATTAGAATAAAGACCAAGTCAAGGAGCTAACTGAGTCTCAATTCGTTTCAGTTAAATTGACGAGCAACAATCACCACGCTTCTTTCATGCGCCTTAAAAGGCCAGCAAGAGACTGAGTCAGATCGTTAATCTCAGCCGTCCATTATTCCCTCCATTAAATCTCGACCCTTCAATAGTTCATGGAGCAGCAAGACTCCGTCAGATAATTAATCTCAGCCGTCTATTACTTCCTTCCACTAAATCTGAGCCGTTCAAAAGTTCATTCGCCTTACAAGGCGAGCAAAAGACTCCGTCAGCTCTTTAATCCCAGCCGTTTAATATTTCCTTTGATTGATCCGGGCCGTTCAAAAGATCCTGGGAAGCAAGGCAAGGACTGCTTCAAAGTTGCGCGCTATCTCCATCCGCCACGTCAGCACTTGCAGTGAAATCAATAAACAAGTGGTAATTGTTTAAATTTAGATACTCTTCCAATATTTTAAATTATCAAATTTACCCTGCCAACACGTTTTTCATTATAAAACTTGATTTGTTAAGAGGAAAATAAATTTCCACTAGTACTCGTATTTTAAAAACAAATACCATACATATATATATTTTTTTGGAAAAATTTTTGTTTACTCATACGTGTATTTATTTATAGAGAAATTATACTTACAAACATTATTTATTTGTTTATAATTATAGAAATTCTATGCAAAATTATTTATTTACTCATATGTATATTTTAAATATAATTTTCTTTTTGAATTTTTATACGGTGGCTCGTACGTTCCCATGTATTTTTCAGAAAAAATCCCGGCAAGCCGGGCTCGAACTTGGGATCTCTTCCTTATTCGAGTTTTTGTGAGTGTGACCAACTGCGCTAGCAGTCTTTCACTATTTTAATTATAATTTGTTACAAATACTTTAGAACTTGTTTGTAAGTAAATATTTTTTATTTAAATCTACAAAAAAAGGTGTATTTTACCGAAACATAATTATTTATTTAGAACATGATATAATTTGTAGTGTATAATAAATATTGACTAAAATTATATTCAAAATATACATAAGATTAAATAAAAATAAGTAATATGATTAAAACATATAACTTAAGAATTTACAAATTAAATTTTTAGTTTATATTATACATAACTAAAACGGGTCAAAATAAATTCTCACAATATTCGAGAGTTGAAATGCTTATTCACTTTGCATGTAGACAATGTACGAGTTTCTTTCATATTTAAATAGATGAAATGGTCATTTTTTTTTCTACTTTTGGTCTTTCAAAATCTGGCATGATTCTTCTTTTTCATACGTAATTCATGTAAAACTTGGTTAATTACTTCTAATTTTTTTTCTTAACAAATTTCAACATTCTTAAAGATGTAAAACTTTAGGCCTTTCAAAGGCCGCCGAAAGTGATATTTTGAGCATTTTACAAAAAGCATGCATATTTATGGTGTTTGCTTTTAAAATATGGATACCAATAAAAATTTCCTAGTTAAGAGCTAAAACATGATGCAAAAGTCTGCCACACTCCAAAAAAGAATAAATAAAAAATGAATTGAAATTCTTATTTCCTCGGACAAAAATTATTGAACTAAATCTAAATACAAAAAATAAATAATAATCTCAACCTCAACCAATATATTAATTACTACATGTAGCTTCTAATTGGGCATAGATTATGTATTCCTGCATTTAATGCACCAGTAAATGGTCTCAGTTTAATTTCGTAAAGTTTTGCCCATAGCTTTCCTGTAATTGAAAATAAAAACAATACAAATTAAAATAAAATCCATATTAGTGTATAACTGAAAATAAAAAATAATACAAATTAAAATAAAATCCATATTAGTGTCTATTGACAATTTAAAAAAAGTTAATAATTTAAATAATTTACCAAATAATCGGTTTGTCTCCTTGTCCCAAGCTATTCCATTCAAAACATCAATGTCCTAAAATAAAAATTATAAAAAATAAATCTCAATATCATGGATTTAAGTTGATTTAACATAATATATTGAACTATATATAAATTATATGCATAACTATAATACTTAAAGTTATATATAAAATTGCCCGATATCCAGATTTTAACAAGCCTTCCCTACAAAATTAAAAAAAAAAATCAATTTGAGAAATTCTACAAAATAAAAACATTTCTTCGAAAATAATAAAATAAACAATATACATAAATAAATAACTTAATTTATGAAGAAGTATCCAACTAATTACACGGGTCATTATGCCACAAAATATACATAGGAGTAAATAAAAAAAAATATATATTTTGGAAAACTATTTATTTACTCATACCTGTATTTATTTATAATTATACTTAGAAACATTATTTATTTGTTTATAATTATAGAAATTATATGCAAAATTATTTATCTACTCATATGTATATTTTAAATATAATTTGTTATAAATACTTTAGAACTTGTTTGTAAGTAAATATTTTTATTTTAAATCTACAAAAAAAGTGTATTTTATAGAAACATAATTATTTATTTATAACATGATATAATTTGTATAATGTATAATAAGTATTGATTAAAATTATATTGAATATATACATAGGAGTAAATAAAAATAAGTAATATGATTAAAACATATAACATACGAATTTACAAATTAAATTTTTAGTTTATATTATACATAACTAAAACGGGTCAAAATAAAATCTCACAATATTGGAGAGTTGAAATGCTTATTCACTTTGCATGTAGACAATGTACTAGTCTCTTTCATATTTAAATAGATGAAATGGTCATTTTTTCTACTTCTGGTCTTTCAAAATCCGGCATGATACTTCTTTTTCATACTTAATTCATATTAAACTTAGTTAATTACTTCTAATTTTTTTTCTTAACAAATTTCAACATTCTTAAAGATGTGCATGATTCTTTTTTTTTACACTTAATTCATGTTAAACTTAGTTAATTACTATTTTTTTTTTCTTAACAAATTTCAACATTCTTAAAGATGTAAAACTTTCGGTCTTTCGAAGGCCGAAAGTGATATTTTGAGCATTTTACAAAAAGCATGCATATTTATGGTATTTACTTTTAAAATATGGATACAAGTAAAAGTTTTCCTAGTTATGAGCTAAAAAATGATGCAAAAGTCTGCCACACTCCAAAAAATAATAAAATAAAAAATGAATTGAAATTCTTATTTTCTCTGACAAAAATATTGAACTAAATCTAAATACAAAAAATAAATAATAATCTCATTCTCAACCAATATGTTAATTACTACATGTAGCTTCTAATTGGGCATAGATTATGTATTCCTGCATTTAATGCACCAGTAAATGGTCTCAGTTTAATTTCATAAAGTTTTGGCCATAGCTTTCCTGTAACTGAAAATAAAAAAAATACAAATTAAAATAAAATCCATAATAGCGTATAACTGAAAATAAAAAATAATACATATTAAAATAAAATCCATATTAGTGTGTATTGACAATTTAAAAAAAGTTAATAATTTAAATAAAAAATATTTAAATAATTTACCAAATAATCGGTTTGTCTCCTTGTCCCAAGCTATTCCATTCAAAACATCAATGTCCTAGAATAAAAATTATTAAAAATAAATCTCAATATCATGGATTTAAGTTGATTTAACATAAGATATTGAACTATATATAAATTATATGCATAACTATAATACTTAAAATTATATATAAAATTACCCGATATCCAGATTTTAACAAGCCTTCCCTACAAAATTAAAAAAAAATCAATTTGAGAAATTCTACAAAATAAAAACACGAAAATAATGAAATAAACTATATACATAAATAAATACCTTAATTTATGAAGAAGTATCCAACTAATTACACGGCCGTCATTATGCCACAAAATATACATAGGACTAAATAAAAAATATATATATTTTGGAAAACTATTTATTTACTCATACGTGTATTTATTTATAATTATATTACAAACATTATTTATTTGTTTATAATTATAGAAATTCTATGCAAAATTATTTATCTACTCATATGTATATTTTAAATATAATTTGTTATAAATACTTTAGAACTTGTTTGTAAGTAAATATTTTTCTTTTAAATCTACAAAAAAGTGTATTTTACAGAAACATAATTATTTATTTAGAACATGATATAATTTGTAGTGTATAATAAATATTGACTAAAATTATATTCAAAATATACATAGGATTAAATAAAAATAAGTAATATGTTTAAAACATATAACATAAGAATTTACAAATTAAATTTTTAGTTTATATTATACATAACTAAAACGGGTCAATAAAATCTCACAATATTGGAGAGTTGAAATGCTTATTCACTTTGCATGTAGACAACGTACTAGTCTCTTTCATATTTAAATAGATGAAATGGTCATTTTTTCTACTTCTGGTCTTTCAAAATCCGGCATGATTCTTCTTTTTCATACTTAATTCATATTAAACTTAGTTAATTACTTCTAATTTTTTTTCTTAACAAATTTCAGCATTCTTAAAGATGTGCATGATTCTTCTCTTTCATACTTAATTCATGTTAAACTTAGTTAATTACTTCTAATTTTTTTTTTCTTAACAAATTTCAACATTCTTAAAAGATGTCAAACTTTCGGCCTTTTGAAGGTCCAAAGTGATATTTTGAGCATTTTACAAAAAGCATGCATATTTATGGTATTTGCTTTTAAAATATGGGTACCGGTAAAAAATTTCCTAGTTAAGAGCTAAAAAATGAAAAGAATAAAATAAAAAATGAATTGAAATTCTTATTTCCTCGGACAAAAATTATTGAACTAAATCTAAATACAAAAAATAAATAATAATCTCAACCTCAACCAATATATTAATTACTACATGTAGCTTCTAATTGGGCATAGATTATGTATTCCTGCATTTAATGCACCAGTAAATGGTCTCAGTTTAATTTCGTAAAGTTTTGGCCATAGCTTTCCTGTAACTGAAAAGAAAAAAAATAGAAATTAAAATAAAATCCATATTAGTGTATAACTGAAAATAAAAAATGATACAAATTAAAATAAAATCCATATTAGTGTGTATTGACAATTTAAAAAAAGTTAATAATTTAAATAAAAAATATTTAAATAATTTACCAAATAATCGGTTTGTGTCCTTGTCCCAAGCTATTCCATTCAAAACATCAATGTCCTAAAATAAAAATTATTAAAAATAAATCTCAATATCATGGATTTAACATAATATATTGAACTATATATAAATTATATACATAACTATAATACTTAAAATTATATAAAAAGTTACCCGAAATCCAGATTTTAACAAGCCTTCCCTACAAAATTAAAAAAAAAAGAAATCAAGTTGAGAAATTCTACAAAATAAAAACATTTCTTCGAAAATAATCAAATAAACAAAATACATAAATAAATACCTTAATTTATGAAGAAGGATCCAACTAATTACGCGGCCGTCATTATGCGAAATTCTAGCTATGCAATCTGTCTACATATTTTATTATCTAATTATTCACATCTATTAATAATACATAATTATAAAATATATATAATTACAAAAAAGTTTATATATTTAACCTGCCAAACATTAGCCCATATTTCGTCATTTATATATTCTAGCTCGTTAAGAAACATTATTTCTCTATCCTGGTATTTCACCGTCACTCTTTTCAAAACTGAAACAAAAACAAAATATTCAGTGAAAAAATTAAATTAAAATTAAATTAAAATAAAAAATTGGAAAAATGAAAAAATGAAAAAAATAAAAACCTTGAAAATTGGAGGGATTAATATGATATAATGATGAAGTACCGTCACTTCCAAATAAAATTTTTCCGTCTGTTGCTAAACCCCAACCGTCTCGCATTTTATGCATAAATTTCTCTCTCTAAAAAATATTAATTACATAATTTGGGGTAAATTAGGTTTATTTTCATAATTAGGGTTTCATTGAGGCATTATATGAAAAATTAGGTTCGTAAATATTAAATACTGACCTTGGTGAAATTATATCGATCATATGTGAATCCGGTATTTGTCAACCACATTACTTGAAATAACCTAACAAATAAATAAAATTATTCGATATTTTAGTATAATTTATAGGAATTAAATAAATATTAGAAATAATAATGATAAATGGAATTTAAAAGAGAGACCTTTCACCTAACAGAGTTAGTCCTTCTCCAAACAAATCTCCGTCCATTTGGTGGTGAGTTTTAACCTAAATTCCCAAACTAATTATTCCCAATTTGATTTAATTTGATTCGATTTTGATTTTGATTTGATTTAAATTACCTTTCCGGACTGAAGATGAACCTCTCGGATTGACGACTGAATTTTGAAAAAAATAACAGAATTTGCTTCTCAAAAGAGGAAATTGCATAAATTACATGTAGAAATTTACCAGTTCATGTACAAATTAATTAACCTTTCTATAAAGACCAGTCGATTCAAACAGAGTATCATTCCCTCCGTACACCAATCCCTACAATCAAATCGAAAAAAAAAACACAACAAAATGTCACAAATCAATCTCCAAATAATTTATAATTCTAAATTAATAACCTGAGTGAAGGCGTCAGAATCGTGAGGGAACTCATTAACAACATCAAAGGTATAAAACAAATGATTCCGACTCGGGGCGCGAAACGCGCGGCGCCAGGTGGCGTAGAGGACGAGCAGGAGACAAAGAGCGGTGAGTGCGGCGGCGCCTCTGCGCCTCCTCAGGCGGGTGAAGAGAGAAGGCGGGGACTTGGATCGCGCCATGGATTGGATCTGAAGTGGGTTGCGACGCTTGGAAAGATGATTTCTTTTGGATGGGGCGGGCATTTGTACGGACCGGGTTTGATGGAGACAAGGTTGGTTGGATGATTACAGGATGGAAGAAAGTGGATGGATGGATGTTTAAGTACAGGATTTGGATAGTATATCTTACTTAAATTAAATGTACTGTCTTAAAAATGAAAGATTCTTTGAAATATTTTTAGGACTGTACTTAAAAAGTATAACTATTTTTTATGGAGAAAATATCAGATTTTTTTTGATACGTATTTTAGTTTAGAGACATATCAAATAATTTACAGATTTATTGTTCTTTAAACATACTTTTTTTGAGACACTTTAAACATACTTTTTTTTTTAATAAATTGAGAAGGGTTCCAAGCCAAAAAAATAAAATCCAAATTACACAAATTTAAAGACCCCTTGTGTTTCGATGGTACCCCTTACTCCCTCTAGAGGGCGAGTTGCCCCCCTTAATCTGTCACTTTAAACATACTTAACTATAGATCTTTCATTGGAGCAAAATATTCATCATCATAATTATTTTTACATATCTATTTTACTTTATGCAATCAAAAACACACTTTTTCTCCTTTCCCTAACCAGAAAAGTAACTTTCACATTTCGCAAGAACTTTAAAACAAATCAACAAATCATAACCAAAAAATAGAGGATCTCTGAATATATATGCTCGGTTTTTTCTTTTTATTCTCAGATAAAAAGTACACTCAACACCACAAGACTCAAACTCAAACCAAAACAACTAAACACACAACAAACCCCCAAAAAAAACACTTCAACAAACTCACTGACACACTCACACACTAAAAAACACACCAACATTCCAACAACCACTCATTACTCATTTAATAATGAACTTCAAGACAAGTCACATACATTCTGAAAGATCTACCAAAACTAACAAAAAACACACAAAATGCTTAATTGTTCTTTTTATTCTAAGATAAAAAAAAGTACACTAAACTCCACACACACAAACTCAAACCAAAAACCCCAAAAAAAAAACACTGAACAAACTCACTGACACACACACACTAAAAAACACACCAACATTCCAACAACCACTCACAACTCACAAACCATCCTCTCCAGTTCTTCTCTCAATCCACTTCCTCCATTTTACTCTCCTCATTTGCCTCCTCCAATGCATTCATCTCCACATCCTCTCCAGTCCCCTCTTCCTCATCAATATTCAATCCTAACTTCAGCATCCTATGAATCCTACCCGCAAAAACATTAGGATCCTCCAAACTGAACCCACTCGTCAGCAAACTCGTCTCAAACAACAGCCACACCAAATCCTTCACGCTCCTATCGTTCCTATCCTTTTCCGCCCGCTTCCTAAGCTCCTCCATGATCCCATTCTCAGGATTTATCTCCATAGTTTTCTTAGAACTCATGTAAGCTCCCATTGAATTATCTCTTAAAGCCTGAGCCTTCATGATTCTCTCCATGTTAGCCGTCCAACCGTACTCTCCAGTTACTAAACAACACGGCGAATCTACAATCCTATCGGAAACTACGACTTTCTCAACCTTGTCGCCCAAAATATCCTTCATAGTTTTGCATAGGTTTTCAAAGGCTTTCTTTCTCTCCTCCTTTTCCTTCTTCTCTTCCTCAGTTTCTGGTAAAACTAAACCTTCCTTCGTTACTGAAACTAGTTTATGACCCTCGTATTCCTTTAACTGGCCAACTGCATATTCATCAATCGCATCAACCATGAATAATACTTCAAATCCTTTCTTTTTCAACCTCTCCAAAAATGGCGAATTTTCCACGGCTTTTTTACTCTCGCCTGTAATGTAGTAAATATCCTTTTGGCCCTCCTTCATTCTTGTTACATAATCTTTAAGACTCGTCATTTCATCTCCCGATTTGGTCGAATAATACCGCAGTAAATCCGCCAGTTTCCCGCGGTTTTGACTGTCCTCGTGGATTCCTAGCTTTAAGTTCTTGGAAAACGCCTCATAGAATTTCTGGTAGTCTTCTTTATTTTCCGCGATTTCAGAAAACATTTCAAGGCATTTTTTCACCAAATTCTTCCTTATCACTTTCAAAATCTTGTTTTGTTGCAGCATTTCACGCGAAATGTTCAGAGGCAAATCATCCGAATCCACCACACCTAAAAACAAAACAAAAATAAATCAAAAATCCAACAACTAAATAACCAAATTATAAAACACCAGGGCTTAGTTTAGGGTTTTATAACTACCTTTGACAAAGCTGAGATATTCCGGAATCAACTCCTCGCAATTATCCATAATAAACACTCTCCTAACATACAACTTAATATTATTCAGCTTCTTTCTCGTGTCAAACAAATCGAACGGAGCTCGTTTAGGCACGAATAAAATCGCTTTGAATTCGAGTTGACCTTCGACCGAGAAATGTTTGACTGCCAAATGATCTTCCCAATCGTTTGTTAAGCTTTTGTAAAATGAAGCGTATTCTTCTTTGGAGATTTCTTCAGGTTTTCTGAGCCAGATCGGTTTTTGCTTGTTGATCAAAACCCATTCGTGCGAAACCTAGTTGGAAATCATGTAAAGTTAGTTAACATGAAATTAAAATTGATTTATATCAAGTTAATTAACATGAAATTAATTGATTAAGATTGCTTTAATTTTAGGGTTTTGTTGGTTGATCAAAACCAATTCGTGAGGCACCTTGTTGGGAAATTATACACATTTAAGTCAATTAACATGAAATTAATTGATTAATAGTTTTTTGGTTATCGATTTTATGTTTTTGTTTTAATACCTCTTTAACTTTTTTCTTCTTCTTTTTGTCTTTTTCTTCGTCGACTTCTTCAATGTCGCCTTCTTTTTTGTCCTTCTCTTCTTCGTCGGATTCGTCGTCGATTTCTTTTTCGGTGGTCTTTTCAGTCCAGAGATAAATCGGATAGGAAATGAATTCTGAGTGTTTTTTCACCAAGTCCTTTATTCTCCTCTCTTCCAAATACTCAAGCTGCACACACACACATAAAATAAAAGTATTCAAAATTAGTAATTTTTTTCTTAGGAATTTAATCATTATTTCTTTAAGAATTTAAAGATAATGATAATTATTATTATTTTATTTTTAAAAATTAAAAAGAATTAGTATTTTTTATTAAAAATTTAATAATTAGTTTTTGTATTATTGAAACTGAAACTATTTATTATTATTATAAAATTAAAAAAGTATTTTTATTACTATGAAACTATATATTATAAATTAAACTATAAATATTATTCAGTATTAGGCTGTAAATTATTATTATTTATTGAAATTTTTATTTTTTTTAATTAAAAAAAATTACCATTACCATTACCATTACCATTATGATTGTTATTATTATTATTATTATTACTCCTTATTTAAAACCTCAAATATTTTTTTTGAGATCCAAAACTTATTATTATTACTAATGAATTGAGTTATTATTTTCTCAAAACTCAAAACTATATTGTTTATTCTTATCATTGCAAAAACTCCTACTAATAATTAATACCATTAAAATATTATATTCCAACTAACCTGGTCATCTTTAAGGTACAAAGTGATCTTAGTTCCTCTCCCAAGCTGCTCGCCACTCACGTCTCTCGTAACAGTAAACGATCCGCCAGCCTGACTCTCCCAAACGTACTGTTCATCATCGTTATGTTTAGTCGTCACCACCACCTTTTCGGCGACCAAATACGCCGAGTAGAATCCCACTCCAAACTGCCCTATCATGCTGACGTCAGCGCCGGCTTGGAGGGCCTCCATGAATTCCTTGGTTCCGGATCTCGCGATGGTTCCCAAGTTGTTGACCAGATCTGAAATCGGAAGGGGAATTGAGGTGAATTTTGAGTGGATTTTGAGTGTTTGATGTAAAATATCATCAATTATGAGAATTATGATTTGAAATTGATGCGAAATTTGAGTTAGTTGTGAGTGTTTTGGTTCGAAAGCTTACCAGCTTTGGTCATGCCGACACCGCTGTCGATGATGGAGAGAGTCTTGTTTGTTTTGTCAGGGACGATGCGGATGAACAGCTCAGGCTGTCCGTCCAGTTTGCTCTTGTCGGTCAAACTCTCATACCGAATCTTATCCAACGCCTTCAAATCCAGACAAAAAACTCAAAATCAGAACCAAAATCTTACAATTAAACCAAAATTCAGAGCATAATTTCATTATTTTTTCTCAAAAATACGAGAATTTGGGAGATTTATCCGATCCTGAAGATAAAAAAAACGATTAAAGAACAGATGAAGGAAAGAGGAACATACATCAGATGAGTTACTAATCAGCTCACGCAGAAAGATCTCCTTATTAGAATAAAACGTATTAATAATCAAGCTGAGCAGCTGGTTGATCTCCGCCTGGAAAGCAAACGTCTCCGCTTCTCCCATTTGCCCGTCCGCCATTGACGTACCAAACCAGAGCTTGCTTCACTAATAAATAAAGCTTAAAAGAGCGCAGAGAGAAAGAAAGAAAGAAAAAACGAGAGCTTTTCGATGTCTTTTTGTTTTTCTGTCGATTGAAGAAGAAGGGGTTTGAGAGGGTTTATATAGTAGGAGAGGAAGAATGAAGAATTCTAGGCGCTTCTCGGTGCAATTCAGAAATAGTAAGAATGGAAATGGAGGGGGTTCTAGAGAATTCTACACTATACTCTGTCTGTCTGTTGTTGCTACCATTTTAAAATATGCAATTATGGAAATTTCCTAATTTTTTTGGAGATTTTATTTAAAGTTTTACTAAATAAATATATATTTAAAAATTGTTATGTTTACACTGTCTCCTGGGAATTAAATTTTTTGTTTTATATAACAAGTTTTGAACATATGTAATTTACTTCAAGTTGAAGTTAAAAAAAGTAAAAAAAAGTATAGTTTACATTATATAATTTGTTTAGTTCATTTTGAATTTACTGCCTCTTTGCAAGTATAATTTCTTCAAAATAAGTCTTGTACATTATATTTTATATTTTATATTCAAATTGAGAAATTACATTTTCTACAATTAAGATAATAACAGGGGATAGACTTTCTTTCCCTATTCTTTTTTAGTCCAGAAGGTTCCCGGGCTTTTTAAACGCCAATCCTTTAGGTTCCCAGAGGAAGCTGATTTTCTGTGGCACATACATGGTTAACTATCTGTGTATTGACACTTACTATAAATAAACATGGGCTAATAGCTTCAGCCTTTTAGTTAGGATTATATTTGGGCTTAAATCAGGCTGTTTAAGTTTTAATGGACCTCAATTTACTGGACTCAGGATTATGTTTCCGAATTCTGATGAACCTGGAAAGCAAATAGTGATTAATTGAAACCAGTCTGATGTTTCTGTTTGTCAATTTTCTAGAAACAACGACTAATAAAAGTAAGTGTTGGTAGTCTGGGCTCTGTTTCCTTGAAACTTCTTTGATAGCGAAATTGATAATGTGATTATACAAAAAATGAAAAAAGAGGGAAAAATGCATTACTTTGTAGTTACTTCGATAAAAAGTTGTTGACTAGTAGGCTTACCAATGTTGATAGACTATATTGAATCCCTATAAAAGATAAAACCCTTCAAATCACAAAAAATAAACCGAAACCACCATTGATTTATTACTCTCAATCATGGATATGTGGTCCTTTTTCTTTCTCTCACTAGCTCTAATCCTAACTCTCTCTCACCTCCTCTCCAAATACATACACAGAAGCAAGAGAGATTTAAGCAATCTTCCTCCCGGCCCATCATCACTTATTTTCTTCGCGAAACTCATCTGGCAGAAGAAACGGCTCTTTGTCGACACAGAACCGTTACGACAATTATCTGAAAAATATGGTCCAATTATATCATTGAGAATTGGGGCCCTCCCGTTCGTATTTATTCTTGATAGGCAGATTGCTCATCAAGCATTGATACAGATGGGAGGTGTTTTTTCTGACAGACCGAGGCAACGAGAACCGTTACTCATGTTTACTAATAATCAACATACTATAAGCAGTTCGAATTACGGACCGTATTGGCGGCTCTTGAGACGGAACATGGCATTGGAGATCATGCAACCGTCTCGAATGAAACGTTTCGCACCCGCTCGAAGGTATGCGAGATATATAAATTAATAAATTGGTCAGTTGTGATTCAAAAATGTCATTTTAGAATTCAACGTATTAACAAAATATAATTTAAATCCAATTAATTCAAATGGGGTTGTTAATAAATCAATTTAATAGTTGGAGTCGTTAATTAATCATCGAATCCCTATATGACATCATTGAGGAATAATGTATCACTCAAGTCATGGAAATATTTGTTGGTTATAATTCTAAAAATTAACCAAATAATTAAATTAAAAGTAAATCCTAAAATAATGATAAAATAAGACAAGCCTGATGTGTAGCCGTGCGATCGAGTCGTGACTGTCCTAAAGATAGAATAACGCCCTCTTGTGCAGGAAATGCCGTTTATCCTCATAAGAAGTCTCATATCCACTTCGGTAGCACAGTCACAGAACGGGACTTTATTTCAAAGAGAAATGATTCAAAGAGAAATGAACTCGTGCACAATGATTTCTCGAACCAAGTTTATTTTGCATAAACGAAAATGTATATTTGAGGAGAAAGAAGAAGAGATGTAGTATATTCTTTTTATTCTAAAATGAGTGAAACTTCTTTTATAAGGGGAGAGGAGAAAACTAGATCAAATGAATTAATTTCATTCCAAACTCTCTATTAATTACCTCTTTTATTTTATTTCAACGACCATTAAAAATACAACAAATAAGTTTTAAAATTTATTAGTATTATTTAAATAAATAATACAACAATATTAAGATGACACTTTTCTTTATATCGAAGTTGAACATGTTGACATCAATAATTTCAAAAGAAAAAGAAAAATATGTGGGTGTGTTGGAGAAAGAAGAGGGTTCCAGGTTTCTAGGTTTTTTATTCCAATGAGATTCTTTCTTTTCCTTATTTCTTTTTTCTTTTTTATTTCTTTATTTTAGGAACAAAGGTCAATCAACTTTATTTTGTGCTCAATTTAGTCACTAAATTTTCAATTGTCCTCATAGTCATTGATTTTCTAATTTATCCAAATTAAGTCACTAAACATTAAAAAAGACTTCAATTTACTTATGTGATATCAAAATGATAGTCAAATTAATATATTAATAGCTCAGTATTCAAGTAGTATTAACCAAATTAAATTACATAACATCCCCAATTACTATATAAAATTTTTTGCAATTAATTTAGTACATCCTTTAGATGATTTAAATGATCTAGGAAAATACGAGTGAAATAATTTGGACAAATGAAAAATTCAATGACAACAAAGAGATGATTGAATTTTGTGAAGTTTAGAGACCTCAAATGCAACTTATCCTATTTTTTTTTTTGTAAATTTTATCTGAACATATTGTAAAGTTCGGTGGCCTTTGATGCAAATTATCCTATTTTTATAAGTTTTTGTATATATTTGTAACAAAATGAATAATAACTATAGGACTTTTGAGTCCATTCTCTCTCTATATATAAATCAAATGCTAAATTATATAAAAGATAAATTATAAGCTTTCTTTCTTTCAAATAACTAGTTGGGCACTACAAATCCTTCTTGACGACCTGCGTGCTCAATCCGAAACCAATGGCGGCATTGTAATTACAATGGAAAGCTTCAAATATGCGGTATTTTGTTTGCTGGTCTTCATGTGCTTCGGCGAAAAGTTGGACAAAGCATCGATCAAAGAAATCCATGAAACTCAACATTCTGTTCTCACCGCGTTGGTGGATTTCCCGTTCTTTGCTGTCTTTCCTAAAATCACCAAACGCATCTTTCAAAAGAAATGGCAAAAACTAGTCTCCGTACAAGACAAGCAAAGAGAAATCTTTCTTCGGCTAATTCGAGACCACGAGGAGCAAAAAGACTCGTTGGTCTCCTATGCTGATACCTTGCTGAATCTTCGTATACCTGAAGAAAGCGGGAAAGATTATCCACTTACAAATGGAGACATCGTCGCCCTTTGCTCTGAGTTCTTAAACGGTGGGACTGATACCACTGCAACCGCAGTTGAATGGATCATGGCGGAACTAGTGAAGCGCCCTGATGTACAAACCAGATTATACGATGAAATAAGAACATTAATTAAAGATCGTGAAGAGGATGAAGAATTCATAACCGAGGAAGAATTAAAGTCATTGCCATACTTAAAAGCAGTGGTAATGGAAGGTTTACGGAGGCATCCGCCTGGCCACGTCGTACTGCCGCATACTGTAACTGAAGATACGAAACTCGAAGGTTATTTAATACCGAAAGGCTCCAGTATAAACTTTATGGTTGCTGAAATGGCGTGGGATGAAAAAGAGTGGGAGGATCCATTGGAGTTCAAGCCTGAGAGGTTCTTAGAAGGGAAGACAGAAAAGGTAGATATAACAGGCACTAAAGAGATCAAAATGATGCCGTTTGGAGTGGGACGGCGAATGTGTCCTGGCTATTCTTTGGCTTTGTTGCATCTCGAGTGTTTTGTTGGAAATTTAGTCAGAGAGTTTGAGTGGAAACCAGTAGAAGGAGAGGAGATTGATATGAGTGAGAAGTTCGATTTCACGGTTGCTATGAAAAATCCGCTTCGTGCCGTCATAGTTCCAAGAAGGTAATGGTAAAGGGTAAAAGTAGATGCAATATTGATGCATCGATTGTATTTTCTAGCAATTTTGTATTTTGTAGTGATTTCGTTGTATTTTGTTATATTTAGTCATAATTAACTAGATTGTATTTTGTAGTAATTTCGTAGTATTTTGTTATATTTATCCATAGTTAATAGACTGTATTTTGTAGTAATTTTGTTGGAAAATTATAGTTTGCACAAATTCACCACCTCAATAACATTGCTACTTTTCTTTTTGCGCCATCAAGTGGTCATTAAAATATGATGATTGAAAGTTTAGTGATAATTAAAATTTTAATTATTCTAAAATATTATACGGTTAGTTAAAATCAGTAAAATTAGAAAAATAATAATTTAAATGACCACATTATAAATTTTTAAAATTACAATGACCATCAAAATGGAGATTCTAGGGCTCCTTATATAAACCCTATTTTGCTATATTTATTCATAGGTAGTTAGTATTCAATATGATATTAGGGATGGAATAGCTCTTGGATGGTTAGTAAGACAAAATAGATGCCGATAATAACTCCTTTTCTTTATTAGATGTGAATCTAGATACTTCTATATGTTTAATTCACATAGACGAAACAAGAGTTAATGAAAGTTCTCCGAATCAAGTGAGTGGGCACCATGTTCAACATGGCTGGCCATAATGTGATTAACTATGAAGATATATCAAATAAATATATCTAGTTCAGTACAAGATCAATGAAAGTTTGATGACTATGAGAGCTGAAAATGACATTTATATATACATGCATGTTGCATGTTTGATATTTAATTTAGAGTTGTTTTTCTGGGATCAAATAAACGAAAAGGTTCCACTTCATTCTTTTATGAAAACTTATATCAATTTTTAACTTGTGATGCACATGCTTAATTTTCTTATGTTAAAAAAAAGGGTTTACTTTACATACGAACTCATATACTTTTAATTTTCTTGATGGTAAAGTACCCTTAATTAAAAAAGGAAAAAATTTTTGGAAAAACAGAGGCTCTACTATATGTCCAACGACAACAATACTAACAATACTAATACTAATACTAAAAATATAATTTAGTTGTACCAACATTTATGATATAGGTTATATTTCTACGTAATTAAGTAATTAAAATATATATATCTTAATCTTAATATGAATCATACAGCATGGATAAGATCTCATATGACTTTTGTGCCCCAACTGTACACCTATATCACTGAAAATCTCAAAAAATCACATGGTACCCCAAAAAAAAAAAAAAAAATATTTTAGACATTCAAGAAAAAATTGAGGCATGTGATGTGTGTGTACGAGTGTAACGGTTCCGATCAAATTCGAATAGTGGTCATACCATATTCAGTTGATATTCGTATTTTGAAATACAGATTTGGATCCGGATAGTTCCAGATTCATATATGATTTGGATATTAAATTGATATGAATATAATTCGGATATTTCGAATACTAATATGAATTTAAATATTATTAAGATAATTAAAATATCTATATTCAATGCTTAACATAAATATTTATTTTATTGCTCAAATATCCGCAAGAAGTAGCACGACAACTGACAACAGAGGCCGTGAATCGAAACAGCAACGACGATATATCATGTATTGTTGTTAGATTTAGATCATAAAGTATGCTTTACGAGAAAATTAGAAAGTTAGGGCACAGAATGATGGATGATATATTTTTGCATTGTTGTTCGATTTAAATGGTAACTAGAGAAAAGTAAAACCGAAATGAGGTTATGAAGGAATGAATTGTAATTAAATGAAAATGATTCTTTAGTTTTTAACAAGTGGATGTGTATTGATTTCTTTTAATTCAGTTTGTTCTATTACAAGGAATATTTATTATTAAGATTTTAGTTTTTTTTAGGCACAGTGAATATTTTTCTTATGAAAAACAAAAATGTTACTTTTGGGCTGGCCCTTTGTTTCTTCAAAATAATTAAAAATGAACTCGAGTAAAAGTATGCCAAAAAAACTTGGGCTAAAATAGTCATATCTTAACAAGATGTCCCATGTATTCATGTTACCTGTACCGGGCAGTTGGTACATAGTATAAATGCAACATAACATATCATGTCACATGTAAGATATGAAGAAAAATGGCCTACAAAACAAGTCATGATGACAAACACATGACATGAAAATGTCGACTCTAAGATGTATCAGTCCAACATATCTAGTAACTAACAAATAGCTTATAGTCTAATTGATTAAAATATTTGTTTATGTAGACAAAGATCATGAATTCAATTTTCACCGAATACCGAATACAATTTAGTATATATATATATATATATATATATATATATATATATATATATATATATATATATATTTAAGACAACTACAAGACTGAGACCTCGATCTAGACTCACAAAACGCAGCACTGCCCACTTCTAGTAACTACTCCCTTCCTTTAACCTAGTCAAATACACCCCTGAAAAAAGAAAATAGAAAACAAAAGAGGCCACCTTCTCACAGATTTGACCCAATTCAGTAATATAATTTTCTTGGAAAAGGCCCATGTCTGTGAGGCCCATTGATTCTTCATCTTCAAAGATAAGCATAGGTGCTGTTGGTTTCCTCCCTGAACCACCGCCGGCTGCGGCCCCTCTTCATCATCCTCTTCATCACCATTGTTGTTGTTCCCATTCAGTCCATGATCTCCAAAAGCCGGAGTGAATTCCAGCGGTTCCGGAGCTCTCATATCCCTCCAGCCCCTCAAGTACAGCTCTATATTAAATATAAGGGCAAATATTTGGATATGGTTTGTTTCCTATTTTTCAGTTTATTTTTTAAATTTCTTTTTATTGTTCAATTTATTATCTGTCAACTATCTCAGAGACACTGACTTTATTTGCGGATGGATATGGAAAGGATTGAAAGCAAATTTATGATCAATTCAGAGGAAAAGTCTGTCGGTGCAGGTAAATTTTACATATCTACCCCTACATTTTGAAAAATAAATTAATACATATTCTCATTCGGCCTTTTTATATTTCTTTGTTTGTTTGTTGGTTTTTGTTGCAGACAAAAGACAATGGGTCATGGAAGCCCAGAAATGGTATAAGCGCGGAAGAAGACCTTCTCTTTAGAGATTCAATCCCAGCATTCATTCAGTTAGGGGAGAGGGAAAAGACCACTTGCTTGTCACCTTCAACTTTGAATAAAATGCTTTGATTACAAACTTTTGTGTAATAAAAAGGAAGATTTGGATTTTTTTGAATCAACATGTAAGAAAGGTTTCAAATTTTTGAATCATGTTAGTTTAATGTACTGGATGATAACTGATCATGACAATATTTTAACGTCTTTTGTTTCCTTTAAATTCAATTAGAATATAGTGTGATATAGGAGTAACAATTTACTGCTGACTTTCTTTTTAATTGAGGACTTGTATGTAATTATGCAGAAGTGCTTCTCTGAGTAACAATTCAATAATGACTAAGAAGAGGTTCTTCTTCCGAAGTTCCTTGGACCAGCCCATTTACTACTTAGCCCCCAAGTATTAAGGCGGCTACGCAAGCTTACTCAACAAGTTTATGAATTTAGGATTCAAATATCTAGATGTATAAACTTGACCACCAAGTTTACATATATGCATATTATTTATTTTTTGACAGTCATGTCCTATTTATTTGGTTTGTGTTGCTTCTGAAGTACAAGTACTCATTGTCATGTTAAAGATTGATTGACTTGTGCATATATACTTTGAAGGTCAAATTTCATTCAAACTTAAGGGAAAATTTACACAAATTTATGGACCAAGTTTTGGGTAACACAATAAGGCATGATCATGAGATATGAGAGAACAAAACACAAAATACAAGTGCAAATAAATATCTCTTATAAATTTCCTACAAGATTTGTTTGATATAAATTGCTATAGAAATTTGAACGCCAAGCATTATTATAATTCTGTACCACTGAAGTAGGTGTTCATTTTGGGGTCACTTGAGTATATGCAATCAGATAAGGCTATTCGTAGTATTACACTGTTGCACACAGTTATGATAGACTTTTTTTTTTTTTTTTTTTTTGTCTTGGTGCATATTCATAGATGATGACGAAGTTACTTGACCCTCAATTACCATTGCATGAATGAAATTGCTTGACTTTCAAGTATCATTGCTTGAGTCAAGCATACATCCACAGAATAGAACCACGTGTCACCTCTTATGATTTTTTTAGAGAATATGGATGCCCATATCAAGTTAGATATACCGCGACAACTACATACGTAATGACGACCCTACTAATACACAATTATCATGTTAATTATTTTTATGAACTTTCCATAATGCCCCAAATTTTTTGGATTCGTTTGAAGTCCGCTCGTATAGTATGATTAATTTAAATAAAATAAAAATCAAACGATCGTTTGTAGTTCTCACTAAAAAAAATAAAAGAGTGAGAGATAAGAAAGATATAACAATCTACAATTCCAAGTTCCCTCCATTTGATACATCAATGGACATGTACATCTTACCAAGTTATCAATGTTTTATGAACATTACTGCCCTAAATACTTTCTTTTTTCTATTCTTTTTGTTTAAATTAAACAAAACTATCACTAGTAAAGCAAATATCATGGAACTTATCACCACATTTCATGTAACTTGTAAGTTGCATGAAACAAGAATGTTGAGGTTTCTTCAGGAGGCTCATGTATGGCTTCTTCGAGGTGCATAAATATTGAATGAAATTTATAATTTGAGAGGAGTGTATCAGTATGTAATATATTATGTTGGGTCTCAGCTTAGTTGTGATTTTTAGTTATAATGTTGGTGTTCTGTTTCTTTTACTTAGATTATTGTGTATAAACTTCATTTTGATTGTTTTGTTTATTTAAATATTAGTTGACTAGGTTCAAAGGGAAGGCAGAAGAATTGAGTGCGATGTATTTATAGTGGGAAAAAATGATGTATTTATTGTACAATTGAAAATGGTTTGTACAGGATTTTCGTTGGGTATTTACTTCAAATATTTGTTTAAATATTAATTAAGATATTTTTTATTTTATACTAAAATTTATTATCTTCTTAAATTATATGTTGTTTAAGATCTAATACATTTGTGAAGGAATTAATATTCTTGTATTGACAAAATAAATCAAATTATGTGTGTTTTGATTGTTATTTTGATATACAAAAATTGATATTACGATTGTTCAAATAGTGTATGATCTTTACTTTGTGGTGTATCTTCGCCAGTGCCTTGGAAACAAACACGTCAAAACTACATTTTTTTTCTCAAACAAATAATAGAAGTCAGAATAAAGTGTTGTTACTGTATAATAGATATGAGCTGAATATAAAGTGAACTGAATAGCTCAAAACATATAGCTTTACACGTGCGAGTTACGTGAATAAAATAAGAAAATGTGTAATCACATCAGTTAAATCATTCTTATATGTACTATTTTTATTGTTTTGTGTGTTTGTTATACTGTTTTTATTTTATATATATTGTTTTTTTTTTTTGAAAAATTACGGAAAATTTGAGTATTTTTCGCATAAATCTATCAATTAAAATTCAATTTAGTTACAAACCATTCTTGATAATAGAATCGAGTTTTTGATGAAATAAGTAAAACATGACAAACAAAAGCGGTACTCTCACAAAGTCCAAACCTCAAAGTATATATTATTTTCAAAGTATATATTTTATATATTGTTTTTTTTTATATTTTGTTTGTGTTTTTATATACTGCTCGTTATTCTAATTTCTATATATTGTTTTTATACATTTTTATGTTTTTATCCATTATGTTTTTTTTATATACACTGTTTTCATAATATATACATTCTGTGTACCGTTTTTTTAGTTTCATATACTATTATTTCGTTTCATATATTGTTTCGCTAAAAAATAATTTATTGCAGTGTTGTACAATGGGAAAACTACGTCGTGCATAAACAATGGCAAATCTATTTCATTTTTCTTTCAACTGAGAACTTTAATGCCTCATTTTATAGCATAAATTAGCCAAAATATGCAACATTGACGCAAGCTATATATAACATATTTACTCAGCATTTTCTGCTAATTCTTTCCCTTATAAAAGCACACAACACAGCTCAAACAAAACAACAAACTCACATTTATCACTAAATACAAGCCTAACAACAAAATTAACAAAATTCTTCTTTTTTTCATCTGCATCTTATATAAAATATTATCGGGTAACAGACATGCAACGGACACGTGCATCGCACGTGCCAAAACTAGTCATTAGAAAAGAGAATTTCGTTGCGTTATCATACAAACACTTCCATCTGTCATTATTTTGTTATTAGCAGGATCCATTTTGGCACGACTCTTGTCACTCGAAAAGTAACCATTGCGTATTATTTTAGTATTTAACAGTAAGTCTTAATTTGTTGACAATAATATTCAAGAATATTTCATCCATTTATCTGAAATTAATCTTTTAACATAGCCCGCATTTAAAAGATCCACATGCACAATAATTTTGAAGAAATTAATTAGCCCAAAGTTAAAAAAAACTTAATCCTCCTCTCCAATTATGTGATTCTGGGTCGGATGAAATTGAAATTCTGAAAGAATCAGATGAAATTGAGATTCAGGCATAGGTGAAAGAATCGGAGGAAAAAGAATAATATTATAAGTTAAAAAACATACACCTAATAATACCCGCATTACGGCTGCTGGTGTTTTTCAATCGATCAATGATACTGTGCAAGTATTTAGCTTATATTTTCAATAGAAAACGTAACATGTAAAAACAATATTTATTATGTAAGATTGTCCCAAAAAAAAAAAATTTAATATGTGAGCAAGCATTTCATTCATAGTTGGTTCAAGCTTTGGAGTTTGGATGCATAATTTGCCCAGGTTCAAAACCCGCCAAAAAAACATTTAAGTTAAAAATTAGTCTGTTCTTCATGATATTATAAGAATAGATAAGCAAAGATTTTTATGTCGTTTTGTTGAAATATTGAAAATATCATCGAAATAAATCAAAAAAGTTACAGTTTTCTTCATTATTATATTAATGTTTCTTTCCTATACTTTCTACAACAAAATGAATAGGAAAAGGATAATACATGAATTCATGGCCCATGAGAAGGGTTTCTAGGGTTTTGCTGGCGGCATTAGAATTTTGGTATTTCCCAGAGAGGGATGTGGTCCAAGTATAAGAAAGTTGAGTGAGTGTCAGGCTTGTTCTGTTTGGCGTGATATGATATCCTATTCAAACGGCTGTGTATTACTTGTTTTGGTAGAGAAAACCTTTTTAGGTTTTTTTTTTTTTTTGTGATTAAGGTTGTCCGCAACGGTTATTTATAGAGAACCGTTACAGATAAAATTAGTAGCGGTTATGTATAAAGAACCGTTATAGAATACTTTAGTATCGGCTATGTGTAAAGAACCGTTACAGCAAAGTAGTATCGGTTATTTATAAAGAACCGATACTAAATGTTTTATGTAACCTATCTCGTCGGTCTGTCTCCTGTTCTGTTCCTCAAACACGCCGCCAAACTCTAAAAATCTCTCGTTATTCTCCACCATTACTCAAGCAAGGTTTGCCTGAAGGAGTACCTGAAGCGGCAGACGCAGATCTGAATGGCGGCGGCGGTTTGCATGAAGGAGTTCCTGAAGCGGTACCAGTCGGATTCCGACGCCGAAGAGGCAAATAAGAAGGCGGAGAAGCCCAAATCCTCCGCCCTGGGAGGCCTTACAGTCATAGACGACGATGCTGGATGGACGACAAAGGGTCGTGATTCACCTGGTACGTTCATCAACTCGACGCTAAATTGTTTGATTTGATTCCCTAATTTTAATCAATTCGCCTGTTTTTGTCTAGTGAATTTTAAGCAACAAGGCAATCGTTCTTTCCTTGTGCTGGATTTGTTTGGGGTGTTTTTGCTTTCAATAGGATAGGAAGAACTGGCAGATCCCTAATTTTATGTTTTTGTCTAGTAAATTCTTTCCTTGTGCTGGATTTGCTAGGTGTTTTTTTCTGCTTTCAATTGGATAGGAAGAACTGATGGATCCCTAATTTTATGTTTTTGCCTAGTAAATTCTTTCCTTGTGCTGGATTTGTTAGGGGTGTTTTTTTCTGCTTTCAATAGGATAGGAAGAACTGGTAGATCCCTAATTTTGTGTTTCCACTGGTTCCAAAAAAGAATTAGTGGGAGTAAGCCCTAGAAGAATCAGCTATAAACCCCAACCCAAATAAACAGAAATGAGACAAGGCAGGCTTAGTTATATGTCTTTTTGTTTTTATCTATGTTTTGAAGGAAAGGCTTAGTAATAGAGTTATTAACTTGTGCAATCTTGGTACAGGAGCGGAGCAGGCTCAAGTAAAGAAAGGGAAAGGGGTGAAACGCCGTGCAAAAAAGGATTGCAATTCCCTTTCGAAGGAGGGGAGCAGGTCAGTATCCAGCTCCGGTTCTTCCCCACAAAATTGTGATCTCTCTCCGCCACGTCAGGGCCGCAAATGCCTTAAAACCACTTCCCCTGATCATCATTTTTGGGTCGGCGTTTCTGAGGAGAGTAGTGGAGAGAAAAAGACGGACCGTGCTGATCGTCATTTTTGGGTCGGCCTTTCTCAGGAGAGTAGTGGAGAGAAAAAGATGGACCGTGCTGATCGTCATTTTTGGGTCGGCCTTTCTCAGGAGAGTAGTGGAGAGAAAAAAGTGGTGGAGAGAAAAAAAGAGGTGGTACGGCCAGGGGGGCTTTTCTCTAACGAAGAAATTAGAGAGCAAAACAGGAAGAGGAAAGAGCTCGAGAGATCCAGGTATCTATTATTTGTATTTTTCTTTTATTTTTGTGACTTTTCTTTTCTTTTCTTCCTCTCTTTCTTTCTTTGGGATGCAAAGCAAAGAAGGCTTGAGAAACGTTTCCATGCTTGATTTCTGATTTTCTGCTTTTTCTTTTTTGAAGGATTATGTCGTTGTTGACCGACCCCTCCATTAGCGGCAAAGGTGCACAACCAGTGTTCCGGGACAGGA
This sequence comes from Juncus effusus, assembly GCA_027726005.1. Classification (NCBI taxonomy): domain Eukaryota; kingdom Viridiplantae; phylum Streptophyta; class Magnoliopsida; order Poales; family Juncaceae; genus Juncus; species Juncus effusus. Next base: position 8,779,625 of record CM050906.1, on the reverse strand, counting down.
GAGGTGTGTAGAATTAATAAATTATTAAAAAACATATTTATTTATTTTCTTTTATTATCTTATACAGTGAATTAACTTCTTTTATTTATTTTTAGGCCGAAGGATAACAAAGGAGGAGATGTTGAAGGAAAAGCCGAAGAAGGTTAATTGATCAATTAACACTGATGTTTCCAACTTCAAAAATATTAAAAAAGTTGCCCCCAAGCTAGTTGGTCTAGCCGTGTGTGTGGCATAGGTCTAGGGTTCGTGTGAGTGTGTGAGTGGCTAGATTTTTATTTTTCTGATGGAAGGAAAGAGTGTGAGATTTCATCTGGCGCTTTCTATAAGGCCGATGGATCTCTCTTTGTGTATTCTTCAACCTTTTGGTATTAGGATTATGTTAGAATGCTGTTAATGAGAGTCGAATTGAATTCTTGTATGTTCTAGCATTAGTTCTTATTTCTCTTTTAGTAGTTGTTCATCTGCTTGCGTGCTTTATGTTAGCATTAGTTATTCTTGTTTTTTGTTGTTCAGCTTGTTTATCTGCTTTCAATAGGATAGGAAGAACTGGTAGATCCCTAATTTTGTGTTTCCACTAGTTCCAAAAAAACACCCCTAACAAATCAAGCACAAGGAAAGAATTTACTAGGCAAAAACATAAAATTAGGGATCCATCAGTTCTTCCTATCCAATTGAAAGCAGAAAAAAAACACCTAGCAAATCAAGCACAAGGAAAGAATTTACTAGACAAAACATAAAATTAGGGATCTGCCAGTTCTTCCTATTCTATTGAAAGCAAAAACACCCCAAACAAATCCAGCACAAGGAAAGAACGATTGCCTTGTTGCTTAAAATTCACTAGACAAAAACAGGCGAATTGATTAAAATTAGGGAATCAAATCAAACAATTTAGCGTCGAGTTGATGAACGTACCAGGTGAATCACGACCCTTTGTCGTCCATACAGCATCGTCGTCTATGACTGTAAGGCCTCCCAGGGCGGAGGATTTGGGCTTCTCCGCCTTCTTATTTGCCTCTTCGGCGTCGGAATCCGACTGGTACCGCTTCAGGTACTCCTTCATGCAAACCGCCGCCGCTTGCTTGAGTAATGGTGGAGAATAACGAGAGACTTTTAGAGTTTGGCGGCGTGTTTGAGGAACAGAACAGGAGACAGACCGACGAGATAGGTTAGTGGAGTTAATTTTTGAGGGGTACATATGAAATTATACTAATATGAGAGATACATACTATTGTTATTTTGGAAGTTATAAGGATCAAAATGATATTTTAATATTTTGGAGTTGGAGGGGTATATATAAATATATTATATGGAGGTTGTAGGGGTATATATGCATATGTTATTTTGGCCCATCAACCAGTCCAGTACATTACTTTCCAATTACTTTCCGGTTTTGAGTTCTCTCAATTTTTAGTCCCACAACATGACTATTACCTTATTTTATGTTATATATAAACCTACATGGTACTTGCTGTGTGTATTATTTCAAGGACTGTGGTGTTGCTGTCTTGCCACGTGTTAGGAGTGGGCTGCGGCCACAATTAATCATGAGAAAATTCTATGATGTTGTAATCCATGTGTTGGATATTATTTGAACTTAATAGTAATCCATGTGTTGGATATTATTTCAACTTAATAGTGACCCGTTTCACGTGATTAAGTAAAAGAATCTTCACAGAAAAATTCAAAGAAAGACACGTGTCAGCTCCTCATATTGCTCCTCATAAAAACTCGTCCAGTTTTATGTATTATAGTATAATAGTATAATTTTATATTATATGATTAAAAACGAGATATTTTTTTGGTTGTAAGTAGAATCATATTTAAACATATATACATACATATATGTTGCATTTTTACTTCTAATAACATATATAAATAAAAAAAAATTATAAAAATGAAAATAATTATTGCGTTCAAACTGGAGATCCTTATTAAATGAAAATGCATAAAGAGACTTGATATTGTATTCAAATTGGGGATCCTTAATAAATTCTATAAAAAATAATATTATTTATTGGGTACAAAATAGGGATGCATATCGAATAAGAAATATATATGGAGAATTATTTGGGTGCAAAATGGGTGGCGTTATCAATTCTAGAGATATTATACTAAGTATGAATGTGCATTTTGTAATGAATTATAATTTGTATTAGAAGGGACCCGCCTCAAAAGTTGCATATCAAATCGGTTGCAGAAAATCCAGGGCGTGACACGTGTCAGCACCTGATTCTCCTAGGCTAAAAACACATCCAACTTAATTAAAAAAAATTATAAAAATGAAAATAATTATTGGGTTCAAACTGGAGATCCTTATTAAATGAAAATGCATAAAGAGACTTGATATTGTGTTCAAATTGGGGATCCTTAATAAATTCTATAAAAAATAATATTATTTATTGGGTACAAAATGGGGATGCATATCGAATAAGAAAAATATATGGAGAATTATTTGGGTGCAAAATGGGTGGGGTTATCAATTTTGGAGATATTATACTAAGTATGAATGTGTATTTTGTAATGAATCATAATTTGTATTAGAAGCGACTCGCCTCAAAATTTGCATATCAAATCGATTGCAGAAAATTCAGGGCGTGACACGTGTCAGCATCTGGTTCTCCTAGGCTTAAAACACATCCAACTTTATATATAGAATAGAGGGGATCTCGTTCCGCTTCTGTATCATAATATTTATATATCTATTTTTGGAACTAACATAGAAGGTTGAAAAAAATATCAAAAATTAAACATCATAATTTAAACTATACACGGTCTTTTTGCATTTTAGATGAATAGAATAAATATTTTGATTTATCTCATGTGTATATGAAGAGTAAATTATATTTGAAAATGACATCTTTAATGTTTTGTTTTATAAGTGTGTATAATTTTTCTAAAATATATGTCTTGTTTACGAAAATATTTGATGAAGATCAAAAGACAAAAAAAATACAGGTGAAGGCAAAAAAAAATTGAGCGGTTCAAAATAGCACACGAACATAACTCATTATGCAGCAAGTTATGAAATATGAGACCATGGAAGCGGGTCAAAATACCATTATGTGATATTTATAGGTAATCATATTACTATAATATAATTATGTCATGTAAAATATTAGTAATATAAGCATTACTTATTCATAATTATATGATTATTATCATAATTAATATACTTAATAAGATATGATAATTACTAATGTGGAAAGTTCGAAACAAATAATAATAATTTAATCCCTTTCAAATTATACTATTGATAGAATGTCACATAACTTGAGAAGTTTGTTGCTATATTTTATTTTAAATCATACTCAAGCTTGTGTCTATGAAACTATTGTCAAATTTTTAATTTTTTACTATATTGTAATTGTATGGTATAGTTTGGTGTGAGGAGATAATTAATGGGCTGAATTTGGGTTATAAACCACGGGACATGTAGAGGGGAGTATAATTTATGTTGCAAAAAATATAAGAGAGTTTTTTCAGGCGTAAAAAAAATATAAGAGAGTTGATTGGGACACGTGTCACTGGTCGGAAACACATCCAAAATTGTTATATAGTAAAAATTGGAGTATAACTTATGTTGCAAAAAATATAAGAGATTTGATTGGGACACATGTCACTTGTTGGAAACACGTCCAAAATTTTTATATAGTTAACATATAGTATAATTGAGTAAAAACATATTTCTTTACTTCATAACAAAATTATCACTATTAGATAAAAGTATATAAAGTATCAATAAATCATCAAAAATATATGAATAAGTAAGAAAAATATCATAAATTTATCTTATATAATATCTTATTAGGTTTTTAAATTATTAAATTACTAACTTTATAGATATATTTATAGATATTGAAAGATATATTACTAATTTTATATATATTTCAATCCACACAACCATACAAAATATGGGTCAATAAGAGTATCCATATTGTACGGATTCGGTTCGAGTCGATTTGGACAATGTCTAACCCGTTTACACCTAGACGTGTGTGACATGTGAAATGTGACTTTCTAATGTATGTGAAGGGTATAAATGATATGTATTATACTTTGGGAAGCTCATCTACATTTTGATATTTTACAATAATACAAATGAAACTATGCCGATAAATGATTCATAATTTAATTAGTAGAATATATTACATATGGATCAAAAAGTCATAGATTTAAGTCCCGACAAATATAAATTTTATTTAGTACATAGCAAAAACTCTGAATTCATCAAACATGAGCTTGAATCTCAAAAAAAAAAAAATGGAACTATGCCTCTGTTTTACAACAAATGAAACTGTCAAGGGGTTTCTTCTATATAGAAAATTGTGGGTGGAACTGCTTCAGCATGAACTAGCTTATTAAAACACGTCACCTCAAGAAATTGAATGCTTTCAGGCGAGTGGTCATCGTGGACCAGTTCCACCTTATAGATCAGTTCAACCTCTATCTTTGTAACAATCTGTTTAAGAAGTCACATTTTACTGTAAAGGTAACTCGCTTATTTGTTGCATATTAAAGATGATTATTCGAAATCTGACTTGCTATAAAAATATATATATTATCTAGAATTTAGCAACTGTCAATTTGTCAGCTGAATTAAATATTTTGAGGGCCGTTAATCACCCCAACTTAACCCTTCTTTATACCAGACTATGTTTGATTATATGTAAAAATAATCATATTAATTTATTCAATAAGACTACACAAACAAATTAAAATACCCGACCATTGAGCGATTGACTACGTTACTCTCTCTCGCTCTCCCCTCCACATCGGACACAGAAGTACGAAACGGAGAATCGATCCGCCCTACTTCCCCTCGCGCTCTGTTATCTCACTCCCGCTCATTGCAGATCTCATATGAAAGCTCTATAACTTACCGCTTGTCTCTAATTAAAATAGCCAACAAATAAGCTCTTAAATGAAAATTATAGGAAACACAAGCTGCAAATGGAAAAAAAAAAAACTGCAAACACAGGAAAGAAGTACAAGCGCAAGACGGGACAGAAAACCCCAAGAGTTATAAGCACACTGAACTTTCTCTGCTCTTTCTTCTAAGTTATGAGTTATGATTGTATAGTTACTATATTTATTTATATTTTATATGTAGAAATAATCATATTAATTTAATGTATCATGGTATGATTGTATATTGTATAGTTTTGTTACACTCTGATCCCGGATGTAACCGCAACATGACCTATTAGTCGTGCTAAGCGACATACATCAAAATTAAGTCATTCCAAAATGAATCTAAGCTCATAAATCACCCGTCTATTCCGTCAAGATACGTACGCCGATAAGAAAAACAAAACAAGTAGAAATCATTAGCTAATAAATTTAGCTAAGTAACTGGTTTGGTTACGACGCAGTTTCTATATGACCATCATTTTATAAAAAAAATATAGTTTTAATTATGTAAAATATAATAACATAATAATATAACTATTAAAAATATTCTTATTAAGCGGCCGTAGTTTCGCTATCGCACGTGCGGCTATATTTTTATTATCAAGCAACCATGATTTTGCTATCTCATGTGCGGTTAGGCGGCTACAGTTTCACAATCTCGTGTGCGGCTATTTTACGACTCACAAATTTTATAAATATTTCATAATCATAATAAAAAAATAATTTAGTACATATAGAAGTCCAGTTACCTCGAAATGACAGAATAACGATATATAATCACATGATTTGTTCAAACTGGAAGGATGACACGAGCGAAGAAAATAATCAAGAAGCTTTGGGAACAAATAATATATTTTATCTCCTTATTTTCTATCTACAGACTTTCATTAGGAATAAGAAAATACAAATTAAGAATGAACGTGACCGTGTCATTGGGTCAAGACAAAAATGATGGTTTTATCAAGGGGAAATGAAATGGTACATGGAGAAAATAAGAGGTGTTATTATCCACAAAGACCACTAAATATTAAATGAGCTACTCTTTTTTTTTTTTAATATTGATTGGAAATGAAACGGTTCAAATGGAAAATGAAACAAGAAAGAATGAAGGAATTAGACAAGTCAACTTTGCAAAAGACCTTCAAATCTCCATATTGACAATTTAGCCCTCTTTATTTTATTATATTATTTTTTTTTTAATAAAAATATGGGATATAACAGTTTACTAAGTTGAGTATTCTTTTCAAAAAACAATGGGTAGGTGCAATTTGGAGTGATATAATATTTTTGGATATTTACATCGCCCCCCTGACATTTATCATCCCTGCAAGAAGATCTTTAATTTCTGCCCTGTCAAGGACCCACTTATTTACTTACATACAACTCAAATATGAAAATTATTTTTTTCGAAAGATTATGCCCGAGGTGAGTGAATTCATATTTTTAGATCATTCATTTAATTTTTCAATAAAGAATTCACATAAAACAAATATGATCCAAATGTGAAAATTATTACATTTTACTCCCTTCTTTTTCACTTTCTTCCCAACTTCAACAAGTCTCAGTAATATATTTTCATCCATTTGATTTTGTTGTTTGTTTGTAGAACTTAATCTTCAGAAAATGAGAAATAAACAAAGTTTCTAAGGACCTGCTTAAAAGTAGCAAAACTTTCAGGGGTATATATATATACAATTTACCAAAAAAATGACAAAAAATATTGGCTAGTGGGTATTTGACACCTCAGTTCCAGTTCCAGTTCCAGTACAGATATAGATTATAAATATCACATTTCTATTGCCATGTTGGGCTCTGAAAATCAGGAGAAATTCAGAGAATTTTTTGAAGAAAATCAGAGAGTAATGGAGAGAGCAGAGAACCCATGGCTGATTGAAGAAGAGAGAAAAGAAGAAAATATGGGTATACAACAGATCTTTGAAGAAGAAGAAGAAGAAGAAGAAGAGGAACAGAGCAATGGCGGTTTGAAGGTTAGAGAAAGGAGAAAGAGAGAGAATGGGGGTGGAGTTGTAATTAGAGAAACTAATGGGGGGTCTTTTGAAAAAGAGGAGAAGAAAGTTGAAGAAGAAGAAGAAGAAGAAGAAGAAGAAGAAGAAGAAAGGAGTTTTTGTTTCGATTCAGAAAAAGGTTAGCTTTTGATTTCCTTTTTTTAGTTTAAGTTCATTGAAAGTTGATTTTTTTTTCTTTTTTCTGATTTTGTGTTTGATTAATTAGTGCGTTACTGAAATGTGCTTCTATACCCAGTAAAAACGGTAATTGCTAAAATATATTGAGCTCTCATTTTTTTGTATTTCTATGAGTATATTATCACTTTTTATTTACATTATTTGTAAGAATTTCTTTCAATAAAACATAAAAAATGTTTTTATTGGTTATTTCGCTTAATTTCTAATTAATCAGGTCTGCATTACTCAAATATTACCTTTGGCTTCTAAATTAATTCATAATTATTCATTTTTCTCACCAAATTAGTTTTTACCAATTTTATCAAATTTCACCAATTTTACCAAATTTAATTTAAGGGGTATTTATTTTATAAAATATGTAATTTTCTTTTTTTGATGCTTCAGTACACGATAGGCCTACTAAGATACTTTCATTAAAAAATAAATATTAAATTGATTATCTTTAAAAATAAAATATTTTCACATATCTTGTTATAATGATGAGATGCTTATGTAGCCAAAATTAACTTTTTAAATAATTTTTTTAGGTACCTATCTTTGACTAATTCTTATCTTACAATTATTTATTTATTTTTTATTTGTATCTTACAATTATTTTTCAGATACCTATCTTTGACTAATTCTTGTCTTACAATTATTTTTCCTTAATTTAGAAGATATATGTCATTTTCACTGATAATTTGATGGATGCTGAGATATAGACAATTTATGACAATTTATGTTACTTAAAACTACTTTTATTAATAATAAGTTTAAGCAACATATAATAAAAATTGTCAATTCCATATAATTAATTATTCTTTTTTTCCAAGAAAGAAGAAAAATAAGATCTTGTTATAAATTGTAGAAAAAGAAAAAAAGAAAAAGATATTTTAATTTCATAAAATGAGAAGAGCAAGTTTTCATATCAGGAGCATAAATTCGAATGAAATTCTCCAATTTATATAAATTTAGCACAAATTTGTTTTTCACAAAAAAGAAATAATATAAATTATTTTTACTGAACATTTAAAAAAAAAAAATTAGTGAAGGGGAATGGAAATGTCAGCTGGACTTACCAATTAAATGGTAAAAAATTAGGGTTTATTCAAATCATGAAGAAAATTGCCAAATTACAATTTTGCCCCTCCATCAATTATTTTACAATTCCTCAAACGTTAAGGTTAGTTATGAAAATTCTGAAAGTAGTTTTTTTTTCTCATAAAATACCATGTTTTTAATTCTTTATAGGAATTTAACTATTTAAGCCTCAACTAAAATAAGAAATTACAAAAATAAGTTGCTTAATTTTGCTAATTATAATTATATATTTAATTATTTCATGCAGGTTCAAATTTACAAAATGGTGCCAAAAAAGACTTAACAAATGGAGCTGAATTTCTAAAAATCATTTTACCGCAACTAATAAACAAAACCGAAATTCTTCCTACTCAAAATGGTTCAAATCCAAATCCAAATTCAAATCCAGAAATATTAAACAAAACCGAAATTCTTCCTACTCAAAGCACTTCAAATCCAAATTTCACAAATCCAAATTCAAATTTGACAAAATCAAATTCAAATTACGATTTAGAGAAGGTTCTAGAAGAGCAAGAGACCCACGATCTGTTTTGCCCTAATTGCAATTCTTGCATAACTAAAAGGGTCATTTTGAAAAAACGCAAAAGGATTATAAGAGATATTAAATCCGAATTTCGTCCTGATAAAATTCCAAATTTCGGAGTCAATAATGATAATTTAAATGAGCCTTTGTTAAATAATAATAATAGTCAAGAAGAAGAAGAAGAAGAAGAAGAAGAAGAAAGAGAGCAACACATTTTGTTCAAATGTTTATCTTGCTTCACTTTTTTCATTCCTAAAGGTATTTATTTATTTATTACAATATAATAATTACATTCCTAATTTTATTTACTTAACTTTTTTTGTTTATTTGAGGATTAATTTTTTTTTTTTAATTTTTTTGTGAAAACAGAGTGTGGTATTAACATATTTGATATATGTGGCGGTAACAAAGAGAGGATTCAAAATTCACACATTATTAAAGAGGAAATTCAAATTCAAAATAATTTAAATAATACACAAACAAAAGAGGAAGGTAAAACTGTAATTAATAGAGAAATAAAAGCGGAGGGTCAAAATGTAATTTTTACGGAATCAAAAGGGGAGGGTAAACATGTAATTTCCACAGAATCAAAAGGGGAGATTATCAAATCGGCAATTAAGTCACAAAATTCGAATCAAATTTCAAGCAATAATTGGTTTTTGGACCTATTCCAGCCTGGAAGGAACAAAAATAAACTAATTAATGAATCAGGTATAAAATTCTGATAGTTTATTTTATTTATTTATTTATTTTTAAGGAAATTTTGTGATTGTTTGTTGAGTAATCTTATGTTTGTGCAGAAAATATAGAAGATCCTTCATTTAGTTACTGGCAAAATAAAAATAAGCCGTCTGATGAAAATCAAATTAAAAATACCAAAAATGAAACAGGTACTCTTAATTTCTCACATTATTATTATTTAATATTTTGGGCCTTTAAAAATTTAATAAAATAACATAAGTTCTCCTCTTTCTTAAAATCTTTTTCTGCGATAAATGAAATTGGCATTAGCATTTAACACCTACACCAAAATCACATTTTCTTTTTATTTTTTTAATCACATTAGTAAATTTAACATTTCCAAACCCTAATTTTCATAACAGTTATTTCTGTAAAAGAAGGAAAAGAAGAAACCCTAACCCTAATCAGCAATGAAGCTTCTAGTTCTAGAAACACAAGTACAGTCACAAGTCAATCAGAAACCCTAACCCTAACTAGTAATGGAGCTTCTCGAAACACAACTACAGTTACAAGTGAATCAGAAACCCTAACCCTAATTAGTAATGAAGCTTCTAGAAATACAAGTACAGTTACAAGTGAAACAGAAATTGAAGAGATTGAATCGACTGGTACCAATGGTACATTTTAATTTATTATATTTAGAAATTTAGAACAATATTTTTTAAATTAATATTTTATTTTAATAGGTAAATCGACCGGTATATCATTTACTGTAGGCTCTGTTTCTGTGACAACTGTTACTGAAGAAAAAATAAATGGTACGTAAATTATAATTATAGTAATAATTAAAGAATTGTAATAAATAGGAAAATGTTTTTTATAATTTAAAAGTCTAATATGGACTGCTTGTCAATACAACATTTAAAAAGGAAAAGAAAAATGCAGTATTTTAATATAAAATATTAAAATTTAAAAGGTATAATCCTTCAATGGATAAACTAAACAATTGAAAGCTGTTTAAATTATTTATTATTCCACTACTTCCACATATTTTCCAACAATTCATATTTCATCTTCTTTTGACTTTTTTATTATTTCTTAATACATCTTCTTATGTTCATTATTAACTAATCTAATTATATTAAATTCATTAAAATTCAGATGTACAAATAAACCCCGTCTCTAATGGTGGTATCAAAACAAAATACATTCCATCTGAAATGAAATCTCCAAAAGAAACCCTACTTAATCTCAAACCAGGTAATTAAATTTAATTAATTTTAATTACAACAATTCATCTCTTATTTGATCTTTCCTCTTTCTGTAAACAAATCAACTTTTTAACTGACAGGTCCAGTTCAGCCACTACAGGACGAAACAATCATAATCATTAATGAACAACCAACAATTCGGCCAAGAAACTGTTCTTTCTGTCCAGGTAATTTTGCAATTTATTTCGATTTTGACGTAAAATAGTCTAATAAATCTCAAATTAACTTGGTTTTTGTATAAATCAGGGGTGAATAATTGGGATATTGTAAAACCGATTGTATATGGAGGATTAATTGAACTTATTACGAGTCTTTCTGTCGTTTCTTCTGCTTCTGCAAGTGGGGCCACTACATGTAAGTAAATATATTATTTTTTAAGTTTTTTTTTTTTTGCAAATTAGCCCCATTTTTTGCCTTATTTGTGATTAATTTTTATTTGTTTGATACAGTGAATATTCTTCTGATTGGAGCCGCAGCTTTATTTGGCGGCTTTGTTTTAATCCTTCATGATGTACGTATAAATAAATAAAAAGGAAATTTGAAAAAAAGCCCATGCGTTATGTCCAAATTGCAAAAAGGCCCTTTAAAAACGGTTTTAAGTATAAACTCTAAAGTTAGGGACTATATTTGAATTTGTTAAACCTCCAAAAAAAAAAATGATTTTGTTAAGAACGCAGAGGCTTCTTTGCAATTTTAGCACAATGTAGGGTTAAAAATATTCATTCCTCTTATGTCATTTTAAACACGATATATTTAGCGCACAAAATTATTTATTTATTTTTGCCTTTTTTTCATAAAGTTGATGGAATTAAAGCGCGCACAAGATGAAGCGAACGATTTAAACGAAAATGAATTGGGCCGATATTTTGCATTATTGGGCCACAAAGGGCATTTTGGTCTTCACGCCACAATTTCAATTATCTCATATTTATTTTTCGGATTATTACCCCCAATTATTTACGGTTTTACCTTCCGCAAAACCGACGATTCAGAATATAAAACCATAGCTGTCGCTTTATCCGCAATTATTTGCGTTGCAATTCTTGCAATTGGAAAAGCGCATGTGAGGACAGAAAGGAAGTATTTTACAACGATCATTTATTATGTGGCCATTTGTGTGGCTTCATCTGGTTTGGCTTATGTGGCGGGGATTTTGTTGAATAGGTTAATGGAGAGTTTAGGGCTTTTTGGTGAGGGTTTTTCGGTTGGAGTATTTTTGAATTGGTGAGAGTTTAAGTACTTTTTTGGTAGTTTTTTTTGTGAGTTTTGACTGTTGAGATATTTTGATTTGTAATAAATGGGAAATAAAATTGAACTTTTTTTGTACTATGTTCGAGGTTACGAAATTTTGAAGCTTTGATATTTTGATAATCTGTTCAATTTTGAAATCTCAAGAGAAGGAAGATTAATTTGATCAATAAAAATCATAATGCTAATACTTACTAAAAATCATAATTGTTGGATATTTCTTGGATTTTAATAAAGCTTGTATTGCATTGTTCATCTAAGCCCACATTAAGCTGAATATGTATTTTCTTTTGAGAAATTATTCGGAGTGCCCAGTTTTTGAGTGCCCAGAAGTGCCCACCATATATATATATATATATATATATATATATATATATTTGCACTTGAATATACCTTTTGTGTTTATAAATATACCCTTTTGAAAATATTTTTTTTTGTAATTTCACTATACCTTTTATGTTTACAAAAATATTTTTTTGTAATTTCATCATAGCTTTTGTAATCAGACGCTCCAAAATACTGACACTCTATATCTAAACCCTTTTCTTTTTCTTATTTAATGAAACACTTTGCCTGCCGTTAAAAAGAAGGTATATGGAAATAATTGTTGGATTAAATAAGTAAATATTTATTTATCAATAAGCCATATTTTGTCTATCAGTAATTACAATCCTACTTACCAATCTTTGTAAATATAAATTTCTTTTCAAAGAGTCCATTTTTCTCAAAAAAAAAATATGTTACCCTACTTACCAAAATTTGCCAGCACATCAACAAAATCAGATCAGAAGATCGATAAAATGTAAAATATTAAGACATGACTGACTGAAAGATGGATCTAATCATCTAATAATTAGTTTTGACTTTTACTAGTATGAGGTGTACATTTTTCAGTTAACCATTTTGTTCATGTGCATACACTGGAAATATCACTCAAAGTCCTGGAAGAAAAAGAAATTAAACAGGTGAAACTGGTCCAGTATGGAAGTATCAAGTATATGAAAAGGAAAAAAAATTAGGTTTCAAAGTAATAACATGAGGGACCCAATCATTTTTTTTTTTTTTAGTATAAACCCGTAGGCGAGAGGGACCCAATCATTAATTTGACTTTTACGAGTATGAGCTGTACATTATTCAATTGACCGTTAAATTCATGTGTACCGTATAAAATATCACTGATACTTTCATGAAGATCACGCTAAATTCATGTGTACCGTATAAAATATCACTGATACTTTCATGAAGATCGTTTACTTATTTACTTCTTTTCTTTGATTATGTATTAGGAACACTTTCAATCTATGTAATTGATTGGCTTTCTTTGATGTTAATTTCAGCTTCCATTTCACTTTTTCAATGTAATCCATGTAACTGAACTTTCTATTTCAATATTAACCTACAAGTTTCAACAAAAAAAGATCAAGAAGATATCACATAAAAATACCCTTAAAAAAAGAAGAGGTGACAAGTTCATGTGCACTATGGAGTCAAGTCAAGTCGTCGTATAATTAGTTCACATGATTAAATGTGTGAATCGGGTCCCCCTCACTACTATGCACATGCAGTCAAGCTTGTTCACATATGTACATTGTGGATCTTACCTTGTAACTAAATTGTATAGCGGGTGATATAAATCTGCATTATTACAATTTAATCTTAACCAGCTTTACGGTTTGTTGTAAAGAATGTAAACAATGATTGAAAGGATGAAAAAAAAATATTATCTAGTATTGACTTGACCCCTCTTTATGCAAGGCTCCTCATTTGTAAAGGACTATAATTTAAAAGTAAAATATTTTATTTTATATAACAATTTCCCTTATTATCTCTTGCGATCTGTGATAATGTATTTATCGTCATGAGAGTTTTAATAAATTAATAGTAGAAGTTTTACACAGAATTACTGTTAAGTTAAAAAATTCGGCTGAATCAGAAATAAAGAACTAAAAAAAGAAAAAGTAAGGAAATTTTAAAGTAAATAAGAAACTAATAAAAAACAAAAAGAATGTTAAGGCAGATATTTTTAAATATTTCTCTAACAATGTGAAGACAGCCAAAGGGGATAAATATGGAGATTTGTATCTATTTAAGTTTCAAATTTTATCCAGAAAATTACAAACTAATCATACTGATAGGAAGTTACAAGATGGAAACGGTTCATGATACAATCAGCCAATTATAACACGCCACGTCATAAACTGAACACATGGCTTTTCGTCATTGGGTGATTCTATCATGGACCGATTTCATCTGATGATTTCTCAGCATTGACGTATAAATACTCTGTTTCTCTCCGTTTGTGACAACTCTCGCATTGCATTGTTTGATTGACTCTGAAAATTATCAGGAGAAAATCAGCGAACGATGGAGGATGTACTGCCGGTAACAGATGTGAGAATCGGTATGCAGATGTTTGAGAAAGAAGAAGGAAAGAAAGGCAATGGTTCAAAGGTTAAAAAGATCAAGCCATGGCTGATTGACCAAGCTGTAACAATTGGTGAGAGGATCTTTGATGGAAAAGAAAAGGAGAGAGATGATGGTTCAGAGGTTAAAGCAATCAAGCCATTTCAATTCTATGCAAGGGGTGAGCAGATCTTTGAGAAAGAGGAAGAAAAGAGAGGCGAAGGTTTAGAGGTTAAAAAGATCAACCCAATTGAATATATGAGAATAGGCGAGGAGATCTTTGATGAAGAAAAAAAGGAGAGTGATAATGGTTCAAAGGTTATAGAGATCAAACCATGGATGATTGAACACGTAACGATAGGTGAACGGATCTTTGATGAAGAAGATAAGAACGGTAATGGTTTTGAGGGTGCAGAGAATCCATGGCCGGTTGACAAAGTAAGAATAGGTGAAGAGATCTTTGAAGGAGAAGAAGAGAGTAATGGCGGTTTGGAGGTTCCGAGGAGAAGAAGAAGAGTGATTGGTGGTGAGGATGAGATAGTTGAAGAAGGTAAGATTTTCTTAAACTAAATGCACTTAACTTACCGATTTTTTTTCATACTTAATTCTTTTGTTTTTTTGGTAATATTATCTTTGTAAAAGCATAAATCAGTTTGTTCCTTAATATTTGAATATTTGACTGATCTCGATTTTTAGAAAAAGAATGTTTGACTGCTCTCTAATCAATCAGACAGAAATTTTTTCGTTGCTTCTAAATTCAGCTTTAATTTTCTGTCTAAAAACAAATCATTTTTAATTTTTCCTAACTCAAAAAAATCGTTCATTTTTCTCAACATAATAGGTTTGTTAGTTACCAAATTCCAACTATATCTTATTTGCTATTTTTTTTTCCACTAAATAACGCATACGTGGACTTCAAAATAAAATATTGGTCATAGATTATTATTTTTTCTTATATTTATTGTACAACTAATTCTTATCTTCCTTGGATTTTCCTTAATTTATTTCATGATATGTCATTTTCACTAATATGAGATGGACAGTTTCACATGAAGAACATGAATAATTCTTTTTTTTCTAAATAAAAAAAGGAAAACAAATATGAAAATTTTTAAATCCTGAAAATATATATATCATATATTTTTCTAATAATAATATATTCAATTTCTATGATGCAGATTCAAATCTACAAAACGGATCAAACACTGTAATAAATGTAAAAAATTACGATTTACCAAAAATTCTAGAAGAACAAGAGACTCATGATCTGTTTTGCCCAAACTGCAAATCTTGCATAACCAAAAGGGTCATTTTGAAAAAACGCCGAAAAACCATCACTGACATTAAATCTGATCAATCTCGTCCATATAAAATACCCAATTTGGAAAATAAGGATAATGATAATAATTTGAATGAGCCTTTGTTGAATCCAAATGATGATGATGAAAAAGAGCTACATATTCTTTTCAAATGTTTGTCTTGCTTCACTTTTTTCATTCCTACAGGTTTGATTTTATTTAATAATTGTTTTTGTTAATTTATAAATTTTTATGATGATTTAGTTACTTATTTAAGATTTTTTTTGCCAAAACAGGCTGGATTGGAACCAAAGATAACAAACCCGTGCATAAACCTGGTATAATTTTGATTAACTTTCTTATTGATTAATGTATATGGATTAACAAAATAGTAAAATTTGTATAATGAGAAACGAATGAGTAATTTATAAATTCTATTTTTTATGTAGTAGGGAATAATGATGAAACTGAATCAACTGGTATGCAGTGCATGACTTTCAAAATAAATCATTAATCAATTTTTTTTGAAGTATTTTAATCAATATTTAAGAAATATAAACCTCTATTTATCTATTTTTCTATATATTTTGAAATTATTTAAAAAAAACAAATAACAGCTGTTTTAATTTTAATTTTAATTTTTTTGAAAATAACAGCTGTTTTAAATTATAATTGTACTTCTTTCAGACTACTACTAATAATTAATATACTATTGATCATTGACTTTTTTCTTATTTTCTTATTTGCCAGATAGTACTCGAAAATACAGCTAGACATGAACTTGTTTAATTAATTAAACTAATTATATTAAATTCATTAAATTTCAGACATTCCAATAAATCAAGGCTCTACTAGCGATACAAAACCAACACACATTAATCCAAACTTATATCCACCTGGAATGGAACCTCCAAAACAAAATCCAGGAAATTAATTGTTTAATTAACAAACTAATTACAATAAAACATTTTTATATACTTGACCTTACATCTCTCTCTAAACATTCATTGACATTTTTTTGATTAATTTTTCTTCTATTTCTTGTCTGTACAGCTCCAGTTATTCCACCAAAACAGGAAGAATTTACAATAGTGATAGATAAAAGTCCGAAATTCAAGCCAAGAAACTGCAGACTCTGTCCAGGTAATTCTGAACTTTATCTGGGCTTTTTCGTAAAATAGTCAAATTAATCAAATAAACTTGGTATTTGTATATAAATTTACAGCTATAAATAATTGGGATATTTTAAAGCCGATTGTTTATGGAGGCTTAATTGAAATTATCGCAAGTCTTTCTGTCGTTTCTTCTGCTGCTGCTACTGGTGCAACTACACGTATGTTTTTTTGCAAATCAACCCAATATTTTTATAGTTTAATATTTATGTTTTCTAACTTTGATTTTGTATTTTTGATACAGCCAATATTTTTCTCCTTGGAATTGCGAATCTAATCGGTGGTTTCGTTCTCCTTCTTCATGAAGTAAGTGTTTAAAAAAAAGTATTGAAATTTACAAATAGGCCCTTGTATTATGCTTAAATTGCAAAAAAAGTTAATTTGAATGATTATGATGATTGATGAGTTAAATACTGAAATTTTTTTTTTTGGAATTTCGAACTATTTGAATGATGAAGGATATTTTTTTTGCAGTTTAAGCATAATACAGAGACTTTTTTTTTTATTTCTCAAAAAAATTCGACAATTGTATGCATTTTAAACACCAATTTATTTCTTTTTTATACAGTTGATGGAATTAAAGCGCGCGCAAGATGAGGCGGGCGATTTTAACCACAACGAAGTGGGCCGATATTTCTCCTTGTTAGGCCACAAAGGGCATTTTGGTCTTCACGCCACACTTGCCATATTTTCCTATCTACTTTTCGGATTATTACCGCCAGTAATTTACGGTTTTACCTTCCGTAAATCCGACGACTCAGAGTATAAAATTATTGCGGTGGCTTTATCCGCAATTTTCTGCGTTGCAATTCTCGCAATTGGAAAAGCACATGTGAGGCCTGAAAGGAAGTATTTTAAGACTCTGTTTTATTATGTTGGGATTGCGGTGGAGTCGTCGGGATTGGCTTATGCTGGGGGCATTTTGGTCAAAAGGTTGGTTGAGAAGTTGGGGTTGTTTGATGGTGGTAATAATTTGGGTGCTTTTTGATTGAGTTTTAATTTATTTTAGATTATTGAGAGTGTTTTTATTGTTGTGTGTTTGTTTATTGTTGTTTGTTGTGTGTTTTGAGATGTTTTTTTGGTGTGTTTTGATTGTGTTTGTAGTGAATAAAATTGATTTGTTATGTAATTTTTTTGGGTTTGTGCAATTTTAGTTTTGTGGTTATCCAAATGGAAAGAAATATCAGTAGAAAATAAATAAATTACGGGAAACTATATAAAGTTGGTGATAAATATAAAAAACAAACACAAATGAATGTAATAGGTTTTTATAAACATTTTTTAAATTAGTTCTCAAAATGGAAAAAAAGACCATCTTAATTTCAAAGAAAAAAATAAATCAAAACTATGGTTTTAAATTATTTCTCAGCCCATGGGCCTAAAACATGATCTAACGTATTGTTAGCCCATATATGACTTTCTCTCCAGTCTCTCTTTCTCCTCTTCTCTCTCTCTCACTCTCTCGTTAAAAGGTACGCTTAATTCTCTTCTCTCTTCTCTCTTCTCTCTTCTCTAATGTCTTGTTGAGTCGACCTCTCTATCCAAAACAAAACTTAAACCCTAAACCCCGATCCGGATCCAAACCTTGTTGATATTTGGTGATAATTGAGGATAAATGGCTTAGTTGATGATTTTAGGGTTTTCCTGTACAAATTGTAAGATGAATGTACATAAAGAAAGAGTAGAAATAATAGATTCATCTTTGGAGAAAAAGAAATAATAGATGCACTTTTTTTTTCCGAATTTCATGCATTTCTTGCCATGATTCTCGCATAAACTCTTGCCAACTCATTGCTATTTATTATTTAATTTTCTTATATTGTGCACATTACAGAGACAAAAAATAGAAAACATAAGAAGAAAGGTCAAATAAAAGAGAGAAATGGGAAAGGCTTCAAAAGACAAGAGGGTACAGTAAAAATTAAATTCTTATTTTTTATAATTTCTCTCTTTAAAATTTCTCTTTTTTTTCTATTAAATTAAAGTTTTCAATTTAAATACAGGATATATACTACAGAAAGGCAAAAGAAGAAGGCTGGCGGGCCCGCAGCGCTTTTAAACTCCTTCAAATTGACGAAGAATTCAACATTTTTCATGGTAATTATAATTTGTTTTATTTTTTTATTATAGTTCCATTATTAAATGAAAACTTAATTTCTATTTTTAACTTTAGGAGTGAAACGTGTTGTTGATTTATGCGCTGCTCCTGGCAGCTGGAGTCAGGTATCAATTCATTTATTTTTAAATCATTTTAAATTCAAATTTCAATTTTCTAATTAATAATAAATTATTAATTAATTTAATTAATCTTACATTTATTTGTAGGTTTTGAGTAGAAAATTATACGTTCCAGCAAAGTTATCATCAGATGACTGTAGGCAAGCACATAATTTTATTTTCCAACAACAAAAAGTAAATAAATAACATAATTTGCAAAAAAAGCCCCTGCATTATGCTCAAATTGCAAAAAACCCTTCCATTATTAAAAAATAAAAAGCCCTCTTAATCACTACAAAACAACTTCCAATAATGGAAGGGCTTTTTGACTTTTTTGCAAATTTCCCAGAAATAAAAAATATATAAAAATCCCATTTTTAAAATATAATATTTATTTATTTATTTATTTAGTAATAATGAAGAGCTACCACTAATAGTAGCGATAGATTTACAACCAATGGCTCCAATTGACGGTGTCATTCAAGTACAGGGTGACATCACCAATGCTCGTACTGCCGAAACGGTACCATTTTCATTATTTTATTATTTATGTATTTATTCAAAATATATTTATTTATTTATTCGTTTTATTTATTTTGTTTTAGGTTATAAGGCATTTCGACGGATGCAAAGCTGATTTGGTTGTTTGTGACGGTGCTCCTGACGGTAATTATTAATAACAATAAATATTATGCATTATTTATTATTTATTATTATTATTATTATATTTTTATCTATTTATTTATTTTTTGGTAGTAACGGGGCTTCATGATATGGATGAATTTGTTCAGTCTCAGCTCATTTTGGCAGTTAGTATTATCATTTTAATATTTTATTACATGCTATGAACTATGTTATTAAATTAGCGATCTTTTTTTATTTATCTTTTTTTTATTTTTATTTTAGGCATTGACAATTGTGACACATGTACTTAAACCGGGCGGAAAATTTATCGCGAAAATATTCAGAGGAAAAGACACGAGTCTTCTCTACTCTCAAGTAAACACTCTCTCTCTCTCTCTCTCTCTCTCTCTCTCTACATCCAATTTCTCTTTTATTTCATTTTATTTTATTTATTATTTTTCTAATTTATGAAATTATTAATGCCTTTTTTGTAGCTAAAGATATTCTTTGGGCAAGTCACGATTGCAAAACCAAAGAGCAGCCGCAATTCCAGTATCGGTAAGTCAAACTGATAATAAATATATAATAAATAATAAATAATAACTGAATTTTCATATAAATTAGTAGTAAATTAATAATCCGTGATCATATTGTCTTTGTTTAAAACATTAAAGATCGATGCAATCATGAAAATGATTTAAAAACTAAATTTATTAACTTCAATTTTCATAAAACAAAATGATAATAAATAATCCATGATCATACTGTCCCCATTTAAAACATTAAAAGTACTAAAATCATGAAAATGATATATTTGTTTATTAAAATGAATATTAATTTAAAACAGAGGCATTTGTGGTGTGTGAGAAATATAAAGCGCCAGCTGGATTTGATGAAAAAGATTTACACCGCCTTTTAGAAAAAGTCGGCTCTCCATGCGGTCTTAACGATTTCGGTTCGTTTTTTCATTTTTCACCCCTTTTTATTTTCCAATTCGCAAAAAAACCCTCTATTTTCAAAATCGCAAAAAATAAAAAATCTTTATTCTTAAGAAAATTCATAAATAGCCCCTCTCATTTGTTAATGCTTACAATAAAATTCAGCATAGTCCCTTTCTATTTTCCAATTCGCAAAAAATCCCCTGATTTATTCCTAATTTGCAAAAAAGCCCCTGCATTGTTGAAAATCACAAAATAGCCCCTCCTTTCTATTAGTGCTTATAAATAAAATTTAATTGTATTAAATTGATTACTTAAAAGATTTTATATCAGTCATCTGTATTAGCATTAATTAACCGTACGAGCTAGTTCATAATTTCCTCAAAAAAAAAAAGTTCTATTGCACAAATATCCCAACAAAAAGTACATTAACAACTAACTAATCAATCAATCAATCAATTAATTATTATTATGAATTTATTTCAACAGATTGTAGGAGCGGGTGGTTAGAAGGCGGGAACAAAGTGTACATTCCGTTTTTGGCATGTGGGGATCTGAGCGGGTACGATTCGGATCGTTCTTATCCTCTCTCGAACCGGGTTCTTGACCCGGTTCAGCCGCCAATTAACCCGCCTTACAAAACCGCTCTTCAGCTGAAGAAATGTTAGTTAGTTAGTTTGTTAGTCGTCTCCTGTTGAGAATGCAATGGTCTTCTCCAGTTGAGAATTTGAAATTTTGTGTTGAGAGTGGTAATTGTTTTTAGGTTTTGAGTGAGTCTGGATTGAAATGGTACTTGTTTATGAAGTAATTGTGGAGAATTTGATTATACAGTAGCTGGAGTTATATATTTATGAAAGTATTTTAGTACGAGATGACCTAAAGTGAGTATCAATCATTTGAGATGGACCAACCAAACGAATGGTCCCAAAATAGACATAACATGCTAGTACTTTTGATGATTGGAACACAGTTTTATTTATTTACTTGTTGAAAAATGAAATACGAAGTTTTATTTACCAAATATTCCCTGTAAAACAAATATATGATGCATTAGCCTGTTTTTCTCCTCCAGTCATACCTTTGTGGTCTTTTTATTTTCTCAATTGAGAATTGTTTGGACCAACATTATTACATTATATTTCAACTTAAGCCAAATATTTCCATGATCATATATATCTGTTACTAAAGGATTAAATACAAGATAAAAGATTCTGACATTTTGGACAATGATTGTCATATGAATGAATTTAGTGATTATTCGACCATCTATGTGTGGAAATTTGAAAAACCATGAATGATTAAGACCAACTAATACTTCTGACTTGACAAACCAAGCTAAATAATGAAAAAAATTAGGACATATGCATGAGAGGCAGGGACCATACTATCACAAGTCTGCTGGAAACCAACCTGTCTCCTTTTTAATGGACCATCCTATATATACACATTGAAGAATTATAATTTTGTTAGTTACTGATTATACAATATATAAACACTGATGTTTATTTTTTCATAATTAAAAAGAAAGGGCCTTGCCTGCCCTGAATCGGCTGTATAAGTTCTTTTTTGATAGAATCTGTATTAGTATTTTTAATTTGTGCGTCATCTACAAATACAAGAAGATTCGAGGGATTTCATTTCATTTTTGACATGAAATCACTCAAGTCCTAAGTGGCATGACAAAAATGTTTGACCATTTAGTTTTTAAACCGTAAAATTTCAATAGAAAAAAGAAAACTAAAAGAATTATACTCTTAAATTGAATGCAGCCTTGAGACTTCTCCAGTTTCTTCTTCATTTCTTTTATGTATTTCCCACTAAATAATGCTCAGAAAATGGCAATACATAAAAATATTTATTATTTATGTATCAATGTAGTACAATACAATTCAAAGTTTTTAATATTTTCCTATCATTCAAAAAGAATATCTATCTTTTAATCCATGTATTGACGAACAACTAAAGTTTGGACCATGTATTGACGCTTGCACGCCAACTACTTCGCTAAACCTACCCCTTCCAATATGTCAATTTCTATATCCCCATTCGTATAGAGGGTCACATATGAATACTACAGTAACTTGATACATATTCTACTATACATGAAAGAAGCATGAAGATTAGATTCGCACAAAAAGATCGTCCTTTTCTCATTTATTTAAGGCGTGCGTGAATCTTCGTTGCTTTTGTTTGTTAATTCTTTTTTCAAGTGGATATATCTAATTCATTTCCCCTAAGAATAACATACATCATCACATAATTATTGATTCATTACCCAATTAATGATTAATACTTCCACTTTATATCTTTTCCCAAGGAATTATTAACAAACTTTTTAATTAAATCCAGCATATCTTCTAATCTTTTCCCCCATTGATCACTCCCTATAAATACATTCTACAGTGCTATTCTCACACTAATTCCATTTCTCCCTCTATTCCTAAGCAATGCCAATGCATCTTTCCTTAACTCTAGCTCTTGCACTAACCTTCTTAGCCCTTATTCTCACCATCTCCCTCACATTCCTCCTCTTATTCCTCCTATTCCGAAAACCCGCCACCAAGAAAGATCACACAAAAGAGTTGGAACTAGAACAAAGCTCAAATCCCAAAGAAGAAGAAGAAAAGGTACGCCGGTACAAATGGACCGAGATAGAGTCACTCACAGGTAACTTTACCGCACCGGTTGTGGGACAAGGAGGGTTTAGTACTGTTTATCTCGCGACTCTCCATGGATTTTCTGAGCCAGTTGCTCTGAAGGTCCATCGGTGCAGTGGAGGCGAGAGGCTTCTGAGAGCTTTCCGTCATGAGCTTGACCTACTTTGCAAGATACAACACCCAAATATCGTCAGCATTTATGGCTTTTCAGATGATCATGGTAAATTTCTAAGATTTTGAGGACTTATTTGCATATAATGCCGTAATTTTATGCCCTTTTAAGAGTTAGATGTGTTTTTTTTCTGTGTTATAAAGTCAAGATTATGTTTATTTTAAGAATTAGGTTTAGAAAAAGCTTGATACTTGGTAGGCTATTAACATAAAGACTAAAATGTGAAAAGCCAATATATGCAAAAGTAACAAACTAATATCTTTAATTTGTCACTTTTGGGGGCTAAAGAAGAGGAAGGGGCATTGGTGTTGGAGTACTTGCCCAATGGAAACTTGCATCAAAAGCTGCACGGAAGTCAAGGCGGAGAGTCGCTGACATGGAAAAACCGCATGAAAATCTTGTACGAATTGGCAGGTGCAATAGAATATCTCCACGTCAGCATGGACCCACCAATAGTACATAGTGACATCACCTCATCAAATGTGTTGTTAGACTGTCAGCTTAGCGCCAGGCTGTGCGACTTTGGCTCAGCACGTGCCGGTTTTTCAGCATCTGTCAGTCGATCAGGCGGGGCAACGACAGTTGTTGCCTCACCTGGCTATGTTGACCCATATTACTTACGGACTGGAATTGTTTCCAAAAATAGTGATGTGTACAGTTTTGGAGTTCTGATTTTTGAGGTTATAACTGGCTTGCCAGCTGTCGGACTGGATGGACGGAATTTGACGAGTAATATTTTGCCATGTGGTGAAAGAGGATTGGGAGATTTGGTCGATTGTAGATTGAATGGGGCATATGTTATTGATGAGGTGGTGGAAATGATGGAATTAGCGGTTCGATGTGTCGGCCCTCAGCCTAGCTTGAGACCATCAATAGTTGAGATTCGTGAAATCATAAGGGAAAGGGTGAGATCTTCGACCTCAGCCGTTGATGGAAAAGTGGAAAGTAAAGGTTTAAACTAAATTGTGAAATTGCAAGTCGGTAGATATTAGGTGAGTGAAGTTGTTCTCTCTATTTCGGGTCGAGAACGGAGATGTGTTTCGTAGTGACAAGAGATTAGATTGCAATTCAAAACTTGTTTTCATACTGACAAGAGATTAGATTGCAATTCAAATGGAGATATATATATTGATATGATCTAATAAAATGTAAAGAGGATTTATTCATGATGAGTGCTTTGATTAATTGAATTGAATTGTAGATATCAATATATTAGTTCATTATAGCCATCAGCTGTTATACACAGAATTTCAAATGTGATATTAATTCGAGTCATGCATGAGTGATTTATATATCTAAAATGGCTTACTACCAAAATAATGTGGCTCAAAATTTTGAATTGTTAATTGTATCAAAAGTTATATTGGACGGATATGTCATTTTGACTGTAACACCAAACATAAAATAAAAAATACGTTTGGTTTGGTATACAATCCAAATCCAGCATTTGTTACTTGAAATCAGATTGAGTTGACAATCGAACAGCTTGAAGTTGATTGATTCCATTAGAAAATTGATAGTTCTCTCTACTTAACACAATTTGTTCGAGATTTAGATAAACAAATCAATAAACAAATTACCACTACTATAACCTTTATATTAGCTGATTAGTTTGTAATTATAATTAATTCTAGGGTTGGTATGTGTTCCTATAGTAGATAAATTAGACATGAAAAACAAAATATCACGCAACACTAATTATGTTGACAGTTTTTGAAAGTTAAATCTTTAAGTTTGTTATGCAAATACTTTCTGTGTAGACTTAAACATGAAAACCTTATTTCTACTAGTGTTTTTTATTTATTATAACGCTACTTTAAAAGCAACTCCGTAATTCTATCATGCAATTTGTACCCATGCTATTTGTTTTAAATATAAATTAAAGTAATTAACATATTGTAAGAAAATATGAAATACTTTAATTTTTTTACAGAGAAAGGCCCGTAAGCATTAAGGAAAAAGAAATAAAATTAAAGTGGGAGACGTGCAATTTGCATGATAGACGACCGGAAACGAAATGAAATAAATGTGATAACACATCACACAAACTAAGACCATCTAAACTAAAAAATCATACATAAATAGACATTGATACATAGAAATTGATACATAATATATTCAGTGCATTAATATTTACCCCTTTTTCCAACAATTTATGCTGGAGATTCATAAGCTCACATAAATAAAGTTCTACATGAAAACCTGATTGTTTCGAGCCAATTTTTGAAATTGCATTTTCTGAGTTATTAGAGAAAATCAATAGTCTAGTATTTCCCAATTAGTCTTGATATGGAGCCTTTCATGCTATTTGAGTTTTGAATATGCCGCTTTGTCGATTGTTGATTATGGAACCAACTTCATTTATCAGTTCTTTTAAAATGACAAAGGGAGGGCAACATGTTAAATGTCTTGATGTCACTTTTTATCGCTACAATTGAATCTTCAATTATAATCTTGTCATTCTGGGCTTCAGGTGGACTGCAAGTTTTGCATATGTTTCTTAAATCCGCGATTAAATGGCTATGAAAGATTAAGTGCATGATGTTTGGGGAATTCGTTTCCTCCATGCGAAAAATGGAGTGCATGATATACATGCTTGGGATGTAGGGAGTTGTGGGGATATGTTGCCACGTCTACCCAGAAGGATTACCCAAGATCTTCATGGCTGTGAAAGTGGCGTTGCGGCAACATTGCCTCTTCTGTTGAGTTTATTAACTAGACGCTTGTCTGAAAAAAGAGAGGTTATTATTACTGCTATAAGGATTGTTGGCACAGTTGATGAGACCATATTAATTTGTTGAAATAGTCATTTTTCGATTTATAGAAATATCATTTAATGTAATTTACTTTGAAACATACCAATTTTTATTAAATATACGATTTTATTACTTTTTATCACAGTTATGCAACATATCAGTTATACTTATAATGTTCTAATATAGTTTTTAGTTACTAGTCACTATTTTTGAAGGTTCACCAAATGTGAAAAACATGTGTCCATTATTAAATAACAATGACATTTAAGAAAATAACAGTTAGACATTAAAATATCATGCGATACTGATTATATTAATAATTTCACAAACCTAGCTTACTTTCAAAAACAACTACCTAGTCCTTAAATGACATCCCATAGATCCCACTTAAGATCCCTCCTTTTCTTAATTTGTTGAAATAAGTTAATTTATTTTCATCATATGATTGAGTTGGCATATCATTTCATATTTCTCCTCTTTCATCTCATGTATCAATATATCAGTTAGATTAACAGAATAAATCGAAAGGCTTTGAGTAATACAAAATTGCACAAATACATAAATGACATCCTATAGATCTTAATTGTTGAAAAAATGCAGAATAAAAATATCGAAATAAAAAATAATAATAAAATAAATACAGAGTTGATTTTTCTCATGTTTGCCTGCAATTCAATTAGTATAATCTTTGGATCAAGCTATTCAACCCTAACGCCATCTCAAACTAGTATTAAATATTCGAAACAATACTACATTCATCTCAAAAAAGGCTTAAAACTAGACACAGAAAATAAAATTATTACTCACTAGACAAAACACATAGATTTGCTGAGAAAAAAAGAAACTATTTCAAACAAAAATCAAATCATTAACACAAAAAAAGAGTGGATTTGTACCCATCGAAACACAAACAATCCATTTTTTTTTAAAAAATGTTTTTTTACGATGATTTCATTATATCTTGCTTGCTCTTGCTTTTCTTCATTTTTTGCTTGAAACGAGATTTGGACATTAGGGTTTGTACTGTGTTAATAAAATTTCCAACTGCCATTACCACAAGTAACACACCACACGCTATTACCTACACACACAAAAATTTGAAATAAATATCAATTAAATAATTAATTGAAAAAAGAAAAGATATTTTAAACAATTTGTAATTAATTACAAACCTGCCATTCAGGAATAACACCAGCTAAAGCGGTTTTGAGAAGTAAAAATCCAACATAAGCCTCAAATCCCTAAATAACAATATCATATTTAGAAATCATCAAAATTTATTATAATAAAAGTAGGGTCAATTAATAAGAGGGAATTTCAAATTAACCCTTCCATAACTTCAAAATTATCAGATTTACCTTTACAAAAATGCAAATATCCAAATTTCCCTTCCAAAACTAAAATATATTATATTTACCCCTTCAAAAAATGCAAATATCAATCTTACCCTTAGAGGGGACAAATCTTATATATTCTAGATTTTGGAGGTGAATTTCATATTTACAATTTTAGAAGGGTAACTATGATATTTTGAAGTTTTGGAAGGGCAAATAATAAATATGAAATTCCACCAATAAATAATAATAAAATTACCTGTAAAGTAAAAAGAATTGGGCAAAGAAGCCATAATTGACCCTCAACGCCAGCTGTTTCTCCCCACACCACATCCATTCGTTTCGCCTTAAACAAAATAAAATAAAATGTTAAAAAACGAGAAATTATAATTATATTTCTCAAAAATACAGTAAGAATAAAAAAAATAATAAATGAATTACTTTGCCTAGAGCGATTCTAGTGTACAATCTCTGTCTTTGGTAGCGGTTTTGGAGAAGCATTGCAAATCCCTGCATTACTGCCCATGCCAAAAATAATTGCACCCCTTTCTGTTTTTTTTTCAATAAATAAATAAATAAATTATTAATATTACGTTAATTAATTAATTAATTAATTTATTATAAAAGAAAAAAGAAAAAGATAAATACTTGTTTGTTGGCACAATCGGGTTGACCAGGTTGACCTTTGATTTCCCAAGTTAAGCTAATAAGAGCCATTAACATTGCGCAATAATGATGATATATCCACCTAAAATAACACAAAAACAATAATAATATTTATATTATTCTATTAATTCATTTTCATATTATTAAAATCTGATATTTACCAGGGGCGAATATCGCTCCCATTTACTCTCAAAATATTCTCTCGTAAAGCTAGGGTTGTGTAGAGATATAATAACCAAGCCTGTAATTACAAAAAATAATATCAAAATAAATTAATCACGTTATTAACTAATTCATATTTTAATATTTTAAATACCTGATATAATTGAACTGGCAAGGCAGGCATGCAACCGGCCCAAAAATAAGCTCTCATGAGAAGAATTATTGATGGAAATAGAAGAAACAAAAATGCGGTTCTATCCTGTAAAATAGAAAAAGAAAAATAGGGTTATTTATGTAAAATGTAACTTTTAGATGGTTTTTGATAATGAAAGGCAATTACTTTATAGCTGTTATATTCTTCCTTCACTTTGAGTTGCACTTCCTTTCGATTTGCATGCACATTTACAGGACCAAGAAACATCCTTAGAAATTTCCCTAATTAAACCCAAAAATATACAAAATTAATACGAGAAATCTATCAAAAATTTGGAAAAAGAAAGGGATTTTGAAAATTATATTTTGATTAAGATTAATAATATGGGTTAAATTGAACCATGAGATTTGCTTGAAAGAAGAGTGGCTGCATCTCCATCTGTCAGAAAGCATCTCGCGCGGTATAATTCCTCTTCAATCTGATTTAAATTAATCCAAATCAAAATCAAAGAAAAGAAATCAAAATCAGCTGAAATTCGTGATAATTCAGGGGCCAACACAATCAATTAGTGCAAAAATCACAAAAAACAAACAACAAATTCCCTCATAAAATTTGGTTTCTATTTTGAATTCAAATCACATCACAAAAGGAAACATGGAACGTAAGATTAAACATCCTGAGATCCATTTCAACACAATCAAATCCCAAACCCAACTCAAAACCACACAAACCAACCCTCTCCCAACATCAAACCAACCAACCGACCTTTTCCCCGACTTTCGGATCAAGACCGCGGTTCTTCTTCACGACCGACTCGAGCCGGCGAAGATCAGAATCTAGCGCCACAGCCCTCTGCCTCAACGACTGCTCGTCTGCCCAGGCGCGCGAGACCAGCGCCGCCGCCGCGTCCTGCAGCTCCCTCGCCTGCTCCGCCGCCCGTACTGCCTCCTCCATCAAAGAATCTCCGTTGGAGCTCGAATCCCCCATTGATGCGATTGATTTGAGGATGTTCAAAGAGAGAGAGAGGAAATAGAGAAATTTGTGTGTTTTTGTTCTTGTTTTTAATTACATTTAGTTTTAGTTTTTGTGTGTTATTTTAATTTCATCTGTTGGTTTTATGTGTTTTTTAATTTTATTTGGGAGAGGAGAGGAACAGGTGATGGGAGATGACGTGGAGATTTTATCTGGACTTGGTTTACAATTTATATAAAAAATAAGGAATCTGATGGTGCACGACAAATTCTCTCGTCGTTCTCGTGCAGCATGACGTGAGAAAATAATATATAGAGATGATATACATTATATAAAATAAGACAATAGTATAAAAAATTTATTTTTATAGAGATAATAAATGATATATAAATAAAATATAAAAATAATATATAGAAAATTAAAATTACATTAAAAAGCAAAAACAAAAAAAGTATATCGTCGCGTTTTGGCTATGTTCAGGCTTCTAGCCCTATGTGTTTTCAGATTTCTGTAAAAATAATTTCAATTAAACATGCAAAATACTAATTAGGAAAAAAAATTGTTGATACAAAAATAATTAAATATTATAATTTAATTTGTAATATAATAATTCGACTCATAGACGAATATATAGAAAATCATTGATAATTACTTGCCTCATTGTTAAACTCTATTAAGCTAAATGGAGTATATTTAGTATGGTTCACACAAACCAGGTTTGTAGAGTATCTATCGAAAGATTGAGTGTACTGTCTACTCGGCACTCTCTCTATCTGATGATGCTCTCTTTTTATTCTGGTGGAGAAATATTATTTTTTATAAATGATTAGGATTAGGATTACCAAATTACAAATTTATTAATTCGGTTAGCTGACAACATCAAATTTTGTTCCTACTAGTCTCATTGTCTCACATAATTTTACCTTTTCTTTTTATAGAAAGGACATAATAGAGCTAACCGAATTAATATAAAAAGGACATAATATTCTCTCCGTTTGCATGTAAAATGAAATATTGCGATATATATTTCATTTAGTTCTCCAGCTTTGTATGAAATGAAGAGGATTCTAAACAACAATTTTAACTTTAACACGACATTTTGACAAGTAAAGAACCAAAATTGTCAACTGGGTTGGCTAGATTTCGATCCAATTAAAGTTAAATTATCAAATGAAACTGGTGCACCATGGACCATCCAATAAGAACAAGCCCTTTCAGCAAATTATATGATGTGTCATTTTCTCATTGGCATACGTAGTATTTTAGTTACCTGAAAATAAAAGAATATACATTTTGCAAGCCAGTATAATTATTATTTTTTTTCTTTTTCTGAAAGAACAATAGGTCTTGCCTATTTAACAGTTGTATTAAATACAAACCATTAATTTAATGAGAATAGTATGTATACATTGCATTTATGCAAGCCACGAGGAATCTTCCAAATTGAATCCCAATTGTTAAAATAAACTTCAGTTCCCAAATCCATGCAACTTGACCTAACTTGTTTCCTAAATTCAGCTTCAACAATAAATTCACAAAAAATTCCAGCCTTCACAAAACAATCCAACATTAAATTACAACAAAACTCGCATACCTTACCAAAATTAAACATTACAATTTTACAACAACATAAAATACAACAAAACTAACCCTACAAACATCCAAGTCAATAAAAATTAGGTTTTTTTTGTTACTTTCTTTAATTCTGCTGAGCTGTCCAGTAGGACTTAACAGCAATGAGGATCTTTTCGGTGCTAAACGGGCCGGATTCATGATCCATTATTTGACTTTTCCATCTCATTCCGTCCATAATAGACTGAATTTTGACCAGCATTTCTATTTTGTCTCTGAATATAACCGTCCCTTCTGGTCTTAATATGCGGTCCATTTCCAACAATATATTTGTTATATCACACCTGCCAAAAAAAATAATAATAATAACATCAATTATTTCATCTATAAATCTTACGAAAAATTGAAATATTATCTGTCTCAAAAGCCTGGCAGTAGTTTACCAAAATTACTATTCTTTAGAAAATTGCAAAAAAAAAAAAACCATCTTGACAGCAGGGGCCTTTTTGCAATTTCCTAAAGAACAGAGGTTTTTCTTTTTCGCATTAAATAGAGGGACTTTTTTTGCAAGTTCCCCAATTTTCTAAACCAATACCTTTTTTCATAAAGAGTAAACAAATTATCGGCGTGAAGTAGATCATAAGTCCTAGGATAAGTACTGAACGCCTCGCACCAATCATGATAACTCCCAATCAGCCCTCTTTCATATATAACCCCCAAACTTTCCGTATTCTCAACCGGGACCACGTTCATCACCCACACAGGATCCCGCACCAACGCCGCCGCAAAAGATCCTATTCCGCTATTCATGTCCATGATATTACGGAAACGCCCCTTGGTTAAGGGAGGGATGAGGCGCTTGTAGTGGTTGACTCGGTCAACCCACAGTTTTGTGTCTTGAGTGAAGGAGGATGGGGAGAGGACACGTGGCGGGATGCTATTGGCTCGTTGGGGCCAGGGGGAGAGAGGGGAAAAAGTGGAGGGGAGCGGGGTTATGCAGGGCTCCATTTTAGTATACCTGGTTATAGGAATGGTATATTAGTTTTCAGAAAATGAATATTTGGTGGATGTTTAACGGGATTCTTTTAGAAAAAACCCTGTATTTTCTCGTATTTACAGAAAACCGCCTAATTATTTAATATTGAAAAATCAAACTACTTTTAATTTTTCATTTTCAGAAAAAAAAAATCCCCTTTAACTTTCTACTTTCAAAGAAGCTCTCGACTCATTTTTTTTTAATTTGTTAAAAATAGAGAATTTTTAGTCCAAAAGTCAGAAAGTTTTCTAAAAATACGAACAAAAACAGGGTCTTATAAAAAAAATCCTATAATTAATCGATATATTTTTTAATATTTACACATACCACGCAGAGTCAGCATCCCCACTCTCACAAAAAGGAGGGGAACTATCAGCGCGGTTCTTGATGCACTCTGTATGGTCGAGGGGTTTCTGCCAGATGGCGAGATCTCCCTGCTCGACCACCTTCCTCCAGCAGATCCTGGCCGTCAGATCCTCGATCTCGTCCTGTTCTTGTTTGAGATCCTGTTGAGTCCTCTCCCAGCCTCTGTAATGCTTTTTCCAGTGGATCGGGGGGCCGGAGAGGATCCAGTACCCGCCTGGCCGCAGGACTCGGTCGACTTCCATTAAATACAAACCACCTGGTTGGAAAAATTAAATAAATTAATTAATTAATCATGTTTGTGCAAATAGAACTAAAACAAATTGACCCCAAAATGTGCAATGAAGCGCCAATTTTAAGCTAATTAACTCTATGTCTAGAAATTATACAACAATGAAAAAAATTGGTGCAATTAAGCACCAGTTTTAAGTCAATTAAATACCTGATCCACTTCCATTGAATACACAACCCGTCTGGTTGGGAAAAAATAAAGAATTGTGTTTGTTTCTTGTGATGAAAGAATTAAAATAGAAATTAAAACAAATTGACCAAAAAATGTGCAATTAAGTGCTAATTTTAAGCTAATTAGTCTTTGTCTAGAAAGTAGAAACTAGAAACTAGAAACAATCAAGAAGAAAAGAATAATAATAATTATGACTATACTAAAAAATCATTATTCGGTGCTTTATTTGTTGTATTTAATTAAAACGATGTTTCTTTTTTTTTTTTCATTATTTCATGTCCAATTGCGAAACTGAGACTCAATAGGACTACTACAACTATATCTTTATTACCAAGAAAACCATTACACAAAAATTACAAAATAAAATATACCGTATTTATTCCAAGGAATCAAGCACCTCGAACAATGCGCCACGTCAAACGCTCTTGCCGGATACGGAATCCTCTCCGTAGCCATTATACCTACAATAATACAACATCACAATTTTTAACTCCACATTCATTTCAAAATTCACTGGAGATCTCCAGTTCGTCAGATTTGATTATTAAATAATAAATAGTACCGATCATGGCGGGCACGCCCCTCTCGAGCGCGAACTGGACTTGAGCCTCGTGCGAGTCCCGAGGCGCGAATGACATCGTTATGATGTCCCTTTTTAGCAAATACGCCCCCCAACTCGCTACCTATTTACAAACACGCCCCTGTTAAGCATGCGTCATCCAATAAAACAGGAAGATATTCATGGATAGAGTTGTTAGATATGTAAAATAAATATCATGTGTTGTACTCTTCGTTTTTCGTTTGTTTGAAAAAGTTGATAGACCGGGTATATGATATCTGTATTTAGTTGAGCATAGATGAAGGAAATTGAGGGGTATTTTTGTAAATAAATTAGAAAAGAGCGTTATTGATTCTATTTTGCATGTTTTACATGGAATTGGATCCATGTTTTGTAGGGTGTGAATAGACATGATTTTGTTCTCTTTTATAGGGGTATACATAATATTGTTCTATTTTTAGGGGTAAAAATTACAAAGATACCAAAACTTACCCCACAACCGGTATCAAGAGCGGTACGAATATTTCCGTCCGTCAAATTAATCAACTCATTAATATCATCAATATACTTATCAGCTCCGTGAGGAAACATCGTGCCGCCACCTGGAAATTTAAATCTTTTCCCCTCAACCTAAAAAAACAACATTTTAATAATAAATAATTTAAATTATTATTTATCTCCATTTGAGCTAGAAATGGAGATCTCCATTTGATCATACCTGAATCCAGTTCTGTACCGCCTTTTCAATGCTGAGCTCTCTGTGAGGAATATTATCGTACCAAGCAAAATCCCTGCTTTCAGGCCACTTAAACGGATTTTTATAATTAATTGGGGCTGGAATTAAGCATTTTAATATTTCGTCTTTTTTAGGGCAGTGTCTCTCTCTATATTTGAGCATTTCCTTTTTGAATTTTCTCGCTCTTCTTGGATCTTGACAAGGCGTGTATTCACTGTATTTTGGGTCGCAAATAGGGAAGGTTTGTTTAGGGTTTAGTTCGGTCGAGTTGAGGTTTATTTGGTGGTGAGATTCAAAATCGAGAGGTTTTGCGCATTTTGAATTTGTTAGGGGTAGTTTGGTAATTTTGGAGGTGGAGTGGTAGGCGCCGAGAATGTAGGAGAGAGAGAGGAGAAAGAGGAGTGAGAGGAGGTAGGTTATGCGTGTTTTGATCTTTCGGTTTTCTGATGATTGGTGGAGTTTGGGAGAGAGATTTGGATCGTTTGCCATTTTTTTTTGCCTGGAAATTTAGTTAGAAATTGGTTTGTGAGATGATGAAATGATAAAGCAAAGAAATGTAGAAAATTGTAATAATATTATTAACAAATGTTGATATTACTAAACTACTTTCAGAACCAGCAAGCCAAAAAAGATGCAACATTTTGAAAACTAAAAGATTGAATGTTTTTCTACTGAAATAAACAAAAAAGATTGAATGTAAAATCAGCCTTAATATACTTTCAAATTAGAAAGCTTAAAACAATGATTACAATCAGAAATCGCAACAGAGCAGAAAGGATTCCAACTTCAGATCTTTCCCAGTTGGTTAACCACTCAAAAAATTCGAAATTACGAATCACCATGCACAGAGCAGAAAAATCTAGTTCAGAGAAAAGAAGAAAAGGAAGATGAAACTGACCTCCAATGGCGAAATCTCTGTCAGAAATCCAAAAGTCGAGTGTAAAAGGAAAAGGCTGAAACACAGAATTCAAAAAAGGAAAAAGAATCGTCGAAAAAGAAGCACTTAAATCCACAGAATTAAAATAAAAAAAGAAGCCCAGTTGATTGATTGAATTTAACCTTCCTCACATGAGCCCACTCCAGTACACATTATACTAAACAGTGAGTACATTGGAGTGTGCCCAAAAAGCTATTTAAATAAGAAAAAAGTTTATTTTTGGCCCCTCAACTGTTCAATTAATCTTTTTTTGATCCCTTAATTTTTTATTGCTCCATTTTTTATCCCTCAACTATTGAATTAGTCTTTTTTTGGCTCTTTCATCCGTTAAATACTTATGTGTCCGTTAACTTGACACTTAAGCGATGATTTAGCATGTATTTATGATGTGACAATTGTGATATGACAATTATTTGAAAAAAAAAATTAAAAAAATTCTTAATGTCCTTATTTCTTTCCCTCGTATTCTTTCTATCTTATATTTTTCTAAAATTGCCCCTTAAGTTTGATTCGATATGAATTTTTTCATTAATTAATTTTTTTTAGAAAAATATAAGATAAAAAGAATACGAGTGAAAGAAAGGAGGGATTAATTGACACGTAAGCATTTAACGGAGGGAATGACTATAAAGAGACTAATTCAATAGTTGAGGGGTCAAAAAGAGACCAATAAAAAGTTGAGGGGCCAAAAAGGGACTAATTGAATAGTTGAAGGACCAAAAATGAACTTTTATAATTTTGCTTTTTTATTTTATCTTGTATTTTTTTCCTTAAATAATAATAATTTTATTTTGTGTGAGAGGGGGTCAAACTGGGGATCAGATTTATAATCCAGGATTTCAAATCTTGGATTATAAAAACTGGGATTTCAGATCTTGGTTTAAATAATCCGGGATTCGTAATCTAGGATTTCAGAAATTCAAAATCACGTTGAAGTATAAATTTTCTTCTAAGGTAAAGAACACAATTACCAAATCGAGAACAACCGAGTCATTTTACATAATCGTCGAATAAAATTTAAAAAAATAACAAACACTTAATCAACCTTGCAAAAAAGGACAAAAAAATAAAAATAAAATTATAACAATATTTTATTTTATCACATTAAAACCTAACTAATGTGCTATCAATTATTTTGAGCCGCTCCATTTCGTCAGGCCCCGCAATACCAGGATCAATATAACACAACTAAAATCACACAAAAACAAAAATAATTTACTCAAATTTACAAAATACTTAATAAAACTTAATAAAAAATATTAAAAATCCAATAAAATTATTAACCTGATATTGTGGTTTTTTTAATGTATGGGGCCCTCTTTTTATCAAACCTTGCCATCCTTTTTTACTCCTTAAAGTCCTCTCTAATTCAACCGTTTTCTATTAGAAAAAAAAAAATTAACCACAAATAATAATAATAAAAATAGAAAAAATAATTAAATAAATATTTTTTATTACATGGCCAGGATCTAAAATTAGGAGAAAAAATTGGTCGTCAGATCCACGCATGCCTTTTTTCATTTGAATCCCTACAATTGTTCTTGAATGGCCGTCATGTTGAAAATACAAGGGCCTATTCATAAATTTCCAATTATTATTTCCAAAATACCAACAAAAATCATTTCAATTCATAAAATTAATAATCGAAGTTCTTACTTACGTTTTTTCACTAATTGTGACTTTTTTAGAAACATCAAACTTTTTAGAATCTGTATCAGTAAAATATTTCCAAACCCAATCAATTAAAACTTCTCTCCCTCTTTTCTCTATCAAATCATCACTTCTCACATTTGTACGATTTTCATTTTGATCCTCCTTTTTTACGAATTTATCCATCGGTCCATATTCATTATTCCTTACTCTTTTCCCTCTTTTATTATTATTTTGCGCGTTTTGTGATTCAGTACTATCAAAATCCACAATTCGCGCTCTGAGTCCAAAAGACCTAAAAATCGCTGCACATTCAGTCGTACCGATCCATTTTTTGGTACCAAAAACCCTATTTTCAAACTGGTATGATCCTGTTTTGTCAAACCCTAATTCCCACGCGATTTCAAGCCATTTTTGCAGATCGGAAATTTTCGGTACGAAACCGGATCCGCCAAACAAAACTTTTTTAAATTTATAATTTTCATGAATTAAATTTGAGCTCAAAATTTGAATATTTCTGAAGCCGCAACCCCAGCCTTGATCCTCTGAAATTAGGGTTTGGAAATGGTCCACATGGCCTGAAATAATACTGGTGCAATTTTCTCCTTCGGAAAGTAAATTGGTACGTAATAAGTTCATTATACCGTTTTGGATTAAATGAAATTCGCTTCTGAGTTGGAGTTTTGTGAGGGTTGAAATTCGTTGGTCGATTTTTGAATTTGATTTTGTATTTGAATTTGAACTGGAGGCTTGAGAGGTTGGATCGAATTCTTCTTGATTTAATATGTCTATATATTCGATTGGTATATCCTGAAAAATTGTAAAACAAATCAGAAAATTACAAAATGCCAAGAAATATATTAGTATAATATTTTTTATTTTTTTGTAAATTTTTTAATAAAAAATACATTTAAAGGGCTAGGTGGGGAAATTTGGATTTGTCGAGCCAATTCTGCATCTTTATTTAATTCATTTTCTTCAAAATGACTATTTGCATGCCTAAGAAATAAATAATTAGAGAAAAGAAATAAGTAATTTTAAATAAAAAAGAGGGGCTGATATGTAAATAGTGCATGAGGAAATGAATTATTACCATTGGAGCTCGTCAGAAAGAACTTGTTTATGACAGATTGGGCAAAATGAGAACATTTTGTTGGCTAAATTTCCTGCGATTTACGAAAATAAAATTGAATTTTTAAAAACGAAATTGAAATTTTTGTGAAAACCGATTTTGGGACCTTAAATCGATGATAAATCAATTGTTTTTTAATCTGGCATTCAATCAAACACTTAGCAGGCGAAACTTTTTACCTTTGTAATTCTAATTTCAAAAATCGTGAAATATGGAATAGTTGAGAAGAAAATAAACAAAATTTGGAATTCAAAAATACAATTCCATTTCCATTTCCATTTCCATTTCCACCCTTATTCCCAAAATTAAATTCCTGGTCGAAATAACCAATAAAAATATATGATCGCAGTACTATTTCTTTTTCTTTTTTACCAAGAGAGACTTACAGTTACAGCTGAATTTCAAACGCTTTCTTTTACCGAACTTTTTTTAATGTTTTTTCTTGACGAAATTTATCCCATGGAGATTTATTTAAAAGTTTTCCTAGACATGGACTTTGTGAACCAGGAAAGATTCCTGTGTTTTATTTAATAATTCATTATGACAATTAAACAAAGAATATTTTTTATTATTTTTTTATTTATATTTTTATTTTATTTTATTTCACATCCAAATATTTCTATCGGATCTACATGTGTTAAAAAAATTCATGTTTGGGCCAGATAATATGGCTCCATTAAAATGGACAATTCTTACATGTTCTTAAGCCCATATATTTTATTTATTTTATAGGCCATGAAATTGGGCCCATTTTTTGTGCTTCAACATATGAGCCTTAAAAATCTGACAACAGAAATCCTCTTCAAAAACTCTCAAACCAGTTATGTAGAAGCCTTCTTGTTGTTATCTTATTATTAATGTGGGTTAATCTAGCAGCAACTAAGGTTATGAAGTTCACCATCATGATGACAATAACTGTCATTATGACACAAGAACAGAGATAAGATATGACAAACTAATGAGTTATCAAGAAATGAGCTAAATGACACAATCATGCATCAGTACAATGCAATTGAGTTGAGATACAATCATAGTAGCCTTTTCGGCTGTGTTAGATTTTTCATTAAATAAATAAAAAATTACTACAACAATATTTACATGAATTTCTACTCAAGTGGGAGAATAAAGGAAATGAAAATATCTACAAGCCCCTCTAGCTTTTAGTGAGATAACAGCAAATAAGATAAAATCCACTAATGACCTATTTGACGGGATAAAATCCACTAATGATCTATATAATACAAATGGGTTTATCTTAAAACATAATTTGTAGGGAGAATATTTGCCAAAGGCATCTGCAAAATGAAAAATGCCACCTAATTTTGTTCACCTTTTATAAACTCAACCAAACATGTATTCAAAAACAAACCTCAATTTATACCTCTAAAACTCAAATCAACAAATTTTTCCCATTTTTTGCTGGATAAGATAAGCATATTGTCATGTCAGTTTCCTACATTAATTAAATAAAAAGGACCACTTTACATTTGTGTCTAGCTTTCTATTTCATTACCCCAAAAATAATTAGGGCTCTGAAAAGCTATGGAATGTCCATATTAAATTATCCTTTTCATGGTTAGCCCTTAAAAGACCTCAAAATACTATCCCCCACCCCTACATAATGAAAGGGCAATTAAATGCTGATCATGGCTGTATCGATAGTTTTGATTTGGGTAGGTTTCTTCCCTGATTTATACGGCAGTACTTCAATTTTTGTACTCTTTTTGTTATTTATTGTGCGTCTTTTCATATAACGAGTTAAACAATTTATGTGTAGATTTATGCGAGGACTTGTTATAGCTAGAATCGTCATGACAAAATAGTTTAAAAGACAAAACAAGATGATTATAATATGTATCAAATTTGAATTTATTATACATTACAGATAATGAGTGATAAGTATTGTCAAATAATCTAAAAGAATTTTTTTTTTTTTGAGAAATTTTAAAAATAATATTAGGCCATATATATAATTCATAACTCTATTGAGTATTAAAAAATTTAATAGAATAATCATATATATATTTTTTTACAAAATAAACAAGCAATCGATGCTAAGTTGCTAACACTTAATACTAAATAATAGAACAATTGAATTACAAGTAGCATAAAAAAGATAAACATGATTAATTGTTTGAAGTTAAAAGAACAAAAAAAAAAGATAAATATAATTTTAATATTTATTGCTAGTTTTTTATGTTTTTTAATATATCTGGTGAAATAATCTAAACACATAAGTAATATAAATCAAAATGTAACCTTTCAGTTTTGTAACATTTTAATGTGCATTTTAATTATAAACTTACTAAAATATAACAAACGAAATGAACCAAAACTTATTAGCTCAAATATCACTTGAACTTTGAAAGAGGTTTTATTCAAGTTACGATACATACATTTAACACAATTGTTATTTAGCCAGTTTGCTCGACTCATTACTCGTGAGTTTGAGTCTAAAAAGTAATAATGTCTTGATGCTGAAAAAACCCGCCGCACAGATCGCCACATCAGGAAATTGGGGTTGTTGCACGTGTCATTTATTCATGAGGTACTTCATTCCTCTCCATTTTTGTACAAAACTTGAGAGTTTCTTCTCATTATCCTAATAATCAATGCTTTCATATTCTTAGGAATTGACAGAATGATTATGCCAAGTTTCCAACACTATGAATTAATTTTCCTTGTTATTTTTTTTTTGTGTGATAAATTGATTCAAAAGGTTAATCAAACTTTTTTAAAGAAATACAAGATAAACTTCCAAAAATAGAA
The DNA here is from genome assembly GCA_027726005.1 of Juncus effusus. Classification (NCBI taxonomy): domain Eukaryota; kingdom Viridiplantae; phylum Streptophyta; class Magnoliopsida; order Poales; family Juncaceae; genus Juncus; species Juncus effusus. The sequence goes on along the minus strand of CM050906.1, from coordinate 8,738,965 downwards.
AAAAAGTTAAAGAAATTAATTGGAGTATATGTTTTGTTAAAGTAAATACCGTGATCACGCCCCGCGTGTCCAGAGTCGCGTTGATCCTTAAGTTTCCTTCGCGTGCTATAGAAGTAAATCTTTTGCGTACAGACATGTTCAAAATGCCCGACAGTATATATATATATATATATATATATATATATATATATATATATATCCATTTAATTTATTTTTTTATATACCTTTTCATAATTAATATTCATGTTAATTATTATTATTATTATTATTATAAAGCTTATTCTGTAGAAGGAGATTAACTTAAAAGGGTTTAAGCTAACTATCACATTTCCACTGATAAACACTTTTAATTTAATCCCCAACACTTATCTTCTTGGAATTCTTACTTCTTCCCAAATTGTACCCACTTGGCACGTGATGAATAATCAAATAAAATTAAGATCTGCTTAAAAAATGATGCCACAACTAACTGGTACTTGTTAAAAATTGTTAATTTTTCGAAGATGAAAAATTACTTATTTCAGGACATCACATATATTGAATCATATAAACAGCAAACACAAATTTTTATAAAAAAAAAAGTATGTTTGTATATCATATTTATAAAAAAAATTAAGTCCTACTTAACTACAATATTAATTTATAATGATAACTAGATGATTTTCATCTTTTTTTTATAATGTTGTCAACTGTAATATTATCAAATGTAATATTGAAAACTGATTTATAATGATAATATAATTCTTATATTAAAAACAACTCCATATTACAAGATGTATTAATACTTAAATTTTTTTTTTATTTTCCCTATCTTACTAATTTAGAATTTAGATCTTAAATAAAAGCTAGTTAGTTAATATTATTATTATTATTTTTAATATTACTATTATTTTATAGAAATGAATTCATTTTTTCTCTTGAAATACTCATTTTTCTTTTGACAAAAACAAAACAAAAGCATAGATAATTTCAAATTATGGTGCCACTAATCATCTTCCTTATCATTAGCCCTCCACTCCCCGGCTCCCCCCTCTGCTCTCTCTTATAAAGCCATTATTTCCTCAATTAACAACCCCATTCTCTCTCTCTCTCTCTCTCTCTCTAACCATGCCTTCAATCCCAAGATACCATCAACCCGGCCCAACTCCGCCTCCCTCTTCTCTCTCAAACTCCACCTCTGACAAGTGGGGCCCCTACACAAACTCCGGCGACTTCACTATAAACATGGTCATAATTCTCACCGCTCTTATAGCCGCGCTTGGTCTCGCCCTCGCGATAAACGCTGTTATTCGCTACGTTTTGTGCCCTCAAAGAAGAAACTCAAACTCGGATCCTGAAAAGCCGCCAGCTCAGCCGCGTGTTTTGAAGGTGGAAATTCCGGAGACAGTTTACAAAGCCGGGCCGGACGGTGACGTGGCGGAGTGTCCGATATGTCTGTCGGAGTTTGTTGATGGTGATAGAGTTAGGGTTTTGCCGCTCTGCGGCCATGGATTTCATGTGAGCTGTATTGAAAGGTGGATTAATGGAGGAGGCTCGTGTCCGACTTGTCGAGCGAGATGTGATGTGGTGCCTAAGGTGGCGAGAAGTGACGTGGCAGATGGAGGAGAGGTTTAAGAGTTGAATGAGTGAGGGGAGTTGAAATTTGAAACTTTAGAATTATAATTTAATGAGGGAGTTGAGGGGTTGTAAGCATGAATCAGGTGAGATGAAATGTGATATTTTTCTTCTTTTCATTTTTTTTGGGTTCTGAAACATGGTTTGTAGAGACTAATGTGTTGTGGGTTTAATTGAAATGTGTAATTTACTAAAAAGATAATGCAAGTTGTTGCTTTTTGTTGGAATTATTTTCTATTGTTTTTTCATTTTATTTTGAGTTATTGATAGAAGTTAACAATCATATTATATGCATTCTTTATCAATGTCTAATTTAATAATTAAACCAACAGAAAAGAATTTGAACTTGCAAAAATTTAGCATAAAATGTACATGATTATATATCAATATAATAGAGAAATATCAATTCTCTTTATTTAATCTAATACATATATACATTGACTAATTATTCAATACTATATAAAAATAAAGAACACTTTTGTCAGTGTCAGCCAACAAACAGAGTAGACCACATAATTAGGCACCACATAAGTACCCAGTAACAATTCAGGCAGCATTCACAGTCCCAATAATCAGTCCCTATAGTCATGCCACATCATCCTTCATGATTGTGAGCTGAAACGGCGGCTTTGGAACTTGCAATCAATTGTTGTTGAACTGTAACTGAAACTCATCACCTTTCCAAACTTCACGAAACGAAAACTCAGTCCTTGACTGACCACCCAGCCATGCATATCACACCACGTCAAAGAACATCATGCACCGGTGTTTTACATCGACTATATGTAAAGATATTGAGTCAAAACTGTAACTGCTATTACGCCGGAAAAATATCAAAATCATCATCACAGCCTTGAAACTTCACGAAAAGATATATGCACAAAACATGGTCCTGCTGAGTCCTGCCCCTTGTTATTCAAAACCAGGGGCCTAGAAATTCCTTCGACGCCTTGATGATAACTGATAAGTTGGTATAATGGCCTGGTTTATGCAATTTCGGCCCATTTAGATTTCAATTCTGATCTAATATACTTTGAAAATTTAGAAATTAAAGCCCAAATAAACTATCAGATCCAGTCCAGCCATTGTATTTTACTCAAATACCGAGCCTATACAAGATACACTCCTCTTTCAGTCAGACCAGACACGCTGCTTCTTTCTCCTCCAATTGTCTTCCGCCATTTTTGATTCCTGCATGATACCGGTGCAACACCGTACCGGCCCGCCGAATCTCCGCCGGCCCATTAACGGACCGTCATGCCATTGCTGATGCCTGCTTCAACCTCTTCACTCAGCTCCAACCTTCTTCTTCTATCCTTGCATCCATCACATTATCAGTCGAATCATTTTGCCTTACAACCCAATCTCAGTTCCCGCCATAATGCACTGATGTTATCAAAACCTCTCCAGTTGTGTCATTCTGCGTCGGATCCGGCTGAATTTGACATGGAAGAGGCGGAATCCGATGAAATTGAAATTCTGGAAGAATCAGAGGAAATTGAAGTTGAGGCTGAGGTGGAGAAGGTGGAGGGGGAGAAGAACAGAAGGATAATCAAGGCGCAAGTGCAGATCGAGGCTCCGTTAGAGACGATTTGGGCGGTGATGACGAATTATGAAGGCCTTGCTGATTTCATCCCTAGCTTGGCCGTCAGCCAGCTGCTTGAGTACAAAGACAATGTCGCTCGTCTTTACCAGGTTTGGATGATTTTCAGTTACCACTTGTGAATTGTAGAATTATCACATGGGTCAATTTCTGATTTTCATTTACCGCATGTGAATTATCGATTTATTACATGGGTCAATTTCTTATTTTTGATTTGGGTTTGATGGAAATAGGTTGGACAGCAAGAACTTGCATTAGGATTCAAATTCAGTGCAAAAGGAGTGATAGAATGTTACGAAAATGAAATGGAGATTGTTTCTCCTTCTTGTAGAAGGAGAGCCATTGATTTTAAAATGGTCGAAGGAGATTTCAAGATTTTCAAAGGCCAATGGTCAATCGAACAAGTAATAGATATTAATTAATAAATCCACCCTGATTATTTCCTAAACTGTAGCAAATTAATATGTTTCTTTCTTTTTTTTTAGGTTAATGATGATTTTGAGGGTGAATTTCAAACGAAACTTTCGTATATGGTGGAATTGGAACCCAAATTAATGGTGCCTGTGCGATTAATCGAAGGAAGACTGTGTAGAGAGGTTAAAACAAACCTTTTGTCGATTCGTGAAGAAGCTCAGCGGCTTGAAAGATTACGAAATGAGAGTGATTCTTTTGCAGATTTGTAAACATGGTAATATTTTTGTATGGTGTATTTATACTTCAGAAAATAAATCTGATTTTTTTTTTGTTTATAGTGGTTGTTGTATCATGTATGTAATGTAACTAATACCTTGAGCTTGGTTCTAGAACCAACAAATAATATTATTAGATTATAATTAATACAGCCATTGGTTTAACATTTGGAAATATAAATACATTTGCTACTTGTGTTATTGTTGGCCTAACATATTAACTTGATCACCAAGATTCATATCACTAGAAATCTCTTATTTTTCTTTCTTTAAAAAACACCAAGTGGGATTAATACAAACTTAATTATGTATAAACTCATAATCCTTAATTTTCCCTCTATAAATATGTTCTCACATTGCTCATGGAAACCACAAACACAATACTCGCTCACTCACACACACACAAAAAAAAAAAAAATGGGTTTGAACAAGAAACTAGTCCTCACTTTCATGTTTCTAATCCTTATGGGATCTGCTATTATGGCCATGCGTCCAAATCCTGTTTCACAAAAGAAACTCGATTTTGACGATGATGATGATGATCATCATCATGATCGTGGTGATGATTGGGACGATCATCATCACGATCATGATGAGTGGGATGACCATCACCATGATGATGACGATGGTGATGATGGCTGGGATTTCTGGCGAAAGAATGAGGTTGCTAAGAATGAGAAACATCTGCCTGCTGTTCCAGCCAAACCGAATGTGCCATGAGCCGATTGATGCTTGTTATTGTGCGATGGATTGTGGTGTTTAATTATGTGGGTTTGGTTGTGATATGTTATGTGTTAGTGTACTTTGTTGTTTGTTTATGTTTATGCTTGGTGTTTTTTCATGTAGTATGGCATGGGCTGAGTATGTACCTAAGATGGATTGGTTCATGATGTCCTTGGACATCACGTTTATATGTATATGCTTAACGTCTATGCGTGTTTTTCTTATGTGTTTGCTTTGAGAAGTATATATTTTTCGTCTATTAATTTCAAATCAACTTTTTATTCATCCGTTTTATAAATTACTAGTGTAACGCTTAACATGAAACTAATAAAATAATCACACAAATCGATAAATAAGACTCCAATTTTTATTCATTGTGTTTACAATCCCTTATTATAAATTGAGCCCAAAAACAGTGTAGATGTCTATCATACCACATCATTTGTTATTAATTTTCACTGTCATGGCATCTCTTCAGCAATTTGTTTCATCAACACATCAGTTATTACCAAGTTTCCACTGTCATGGAATCTCTTCGACGATTTGTTTGATCAACACCTATGTGTTCGAAATTGTAATATAACAAATTCTATGTGTTTGAAATTGTAATGTTTTGGCATTCCTCTAATATCTCACTATCTATTATTGCTAACAATTGAGAAATAATGGCATCCCGTGTTTTAAAGTTTTTAAGAATACATGTTTGGCTTTGACAGTGAAACAATAATATATAGACTACCGACCAAATATATAAAGATGGTATATGACTACACTCTACAATGGACCTAGTTAATAATGTTACTGCATCGGCATATCCGATGATGTGTCATGTCCTCAGTGGCAGAGTTCATAGTGGACCAGTGCCATTTAATATTTCTCATACATACAATATGCTGTGTTACATTTTGCGTGAACGAATCATTCAAACGGTTTCATTAGGAAAAAGAGTTTTGTTGCCGTAAGATTGCCTAAAAAAAAAGAGTTTTGTTTTGTTGAATTATCATACAAACACTCCCATTTGTGATCAAAATAGATACACATCAAAACTGGTCGGATTGCATCAGTTTTTGACATATGTCCCTGTGGAAAACCTCTACTTATATTTATTTTGACGACAAGTTTCACAGAAGAGATTTAGTCCAGTGAAAAAGTCTTTAGCCCCAAACTCAGAGGTCGTCAGTTCGACTCTGGTGTCTCATTTTTTTTTGCATTTGATTATCTAAAATTTGGACAGCCCGATCTGCATCCAATGGCTCAAAATAAGCAATGCTACATAAATCGTTAGGCGCTAGTTAGGCGGCTGGTACCATTGAGGATTAACCGGGTATTAATCGAAGATTAATCGGATCTAGGTGAAGTTTTAGTTTTTAAATATTTTTGTATATTATATATGATAATTAAATTATTTATTATTTTATCTATATTTCTATTATATATATTAATAATAGTAATAATATTTTTTATTTTAAATAATTTTGCCGCATGAAATTCTCTCTAGATGATATTTTTACATTTGCAAAGATACCATACATTATATTTTTTACTTTGTTGTTAATGCAACACATGCGTTCAAGTTAAACATACTAATTTTCTACTAATACTGGGATAATGCTCGCGTTTCGCTGCGAATTTTTCAATTTTATTGTTTATTTCAATCTATAACGTATAAATTACAATTACGAAAATTCAAAATAAAAGTTTGAAACATAAATAATATATAATAATTATGTTAAATAAGTTGGATATGTTTAAAATTATTTTGAATTACATCATAAGATATTTTATCCATTTATTATTCATTCAAAAATATTTTCTCTATCACATCTAATTTTGTAAGGGTGGCTAACTCTATACAAATACATTTATATATGAGAAAATAAAATAACATAAGTGATGAATTCATAAAAAAAATAAAAAATAACAACCCACTAAATAATTTGAATAATTAATCTTTGATCTCAATTTATGTTTGCATTAAGATTTCGAAGATTAAAAGATCATCACTTTTTTTTTATTCCTTTCGATTTCTTATTTCATTATCTCTTGACATATTATATTAGAAAAAAAATCAAGTATTAATCAGGCTTAGATGAAAGAGACGAGAAAAATTAAAAATATAAAATAATTGACTTCATAGATTTTAGTTGAAACTACATATGATTTAATTATAAATGATTAACTTTAAATAAGATACAAAATAATAATTATATTTAACATGATGTTTAAAAAGAAATATGATATTATATATATGAAAAAGTTATGTATACTATACATAACAAACTGTAACATGTCTCATTTTTTCTTCAAATAATTGTCACCTCGATATTTCCTATTATTTTTATTTTTTTAGTTGTTAAAATGATATGGATTATGTATAAACAAATCACATATATTTTCTTGGAACCAGTAATGCATTAAGTAATATAATATAATTCTCAACATTTTAATTTTTTTTATATGACAGTTCTCACGTAATTGGAGATATGACACAAAATATTAATCTAAATGATCATGTGATGTTGTGGTAATGATTCAAATGAAAAGCTGAGATTTGAGAAAATATTTTATTCGACGGCCGAGAGAAAATTGATGATAGCTCTTGATAATGCTCAATGAGAGGTGAAAAATAAGGTAGGGTTTAATAAACGTATTATTTGTTTACATGTTCTCTTACATAGTCTATGTTCACATATTTTAGCAAGAAAAAAATTAAATTTGAACCATAGCAATATGAAATTTAAAATAAAGAGAAAATTCCAACAAATTTATATTTGGCGATTTAACATGAAACATAATTTTTTATTAAGAATTATTGTTTTTAAAGAAGAAAAGAAAAATTATTTATATTTTAATCAGTGAACTCTTCATATTCTATTTGTATTAATATAACTTTGCACCATGATTCATTGAAACCATTTGATTAAGATCTGATGATCAGAAACAAATTCACAACGGCTCTCACTAAATCGGGGATGAAACACAAAATATCAAGTAAACCAATCATATGATTATGTTTTAATAACCACACACATGTTGCGATAAAATATCAATAAATTTGAGAAAATGAAAGGTTAAGATTTGACAAAATAATTGATCGAACGGTTGAGATAAAAATGATGATATAGCATTTTGAAAAGACTCAAAAGTAGATAAAAAAAATAAAAAGTTGGGGTTAATTATACAAGTTCTATTATACACATAGTTTGACCAATTATAAAGAGCCACGTAACCAAATTTGTAAAAATGATTGTGCCAAACAAAAGAAAAACGTGCCATGTGATTTCATGTGAAAGTACATATCATTTCAGGATTTATTGTGACTAAAATTACATTTCAACACTATATAATATTAAATACACTTATTAAGAAACAACACACGGAACGATATAAAATAAATTTACAGAATACTACCATCCTTGACATGCACGATTTTCAATTCACCTCCTTCAAAACATAGTTACTTTCTTCTTCAAATCCCGTCTTCTCCATGAATGCAGCTCAAAACCCTTGTAGAAAAACGAAAAAAAAATTGCAAAAAATTTGGGAAATCAAACTTAGGTAGCTTCAGGCGGGTCTAGGCGGACAAAAGCCTAGAACAACCGACTAGAGTAAGGTCAGCTCGGTAACTCGCCGCCTAGGCGGCCACATAGGCCAATTTTTAGAACAATGAAAATACGTCACGGTCCATTGTCTTCGATTGTAAACTGTTCTAGTTTAAGTGGTCTATAGCTATGCACGATATACCACTTATATCGAAGGATCAATGAAGATCTTCCATTTCTTACATTCACCTTCTCTCTCCTCTCCACTCTTCGGCTCATTTTCCTTCTTGTTTTTTTTTTTTCCAATGTAACCCTACAAAACTCAAAATATGATTTTCACCTCTGCATGGCCTAAAAATCAAAATAACCCTAAAATAAAAAATAATTTTAAGTTTCAAAATTACCCAAAAATATAATAAATAAAATTGTTGCAAAATAACTCTAAAAAGACGAAAAAAGTATACATTTTTTTAGAATAAAATAAGATACTTTAAATTAATTATAATTAAGAAAATCTTCTATATAGTATGTAAACTTATTGCTGCTCGATTTTCAACAATTTTTCCTCCAAAAAATTGAATTTATTATATAGAAATAATTTAAAATAAAATAAGATTTTTAAAATTACTTATAATAATAATATGAGATGAATTTCATTATTATGGATGTCCAAATCCCTATATTAATGCAATGTACCATTATAATGCAAAATATCATATTTTACCAAAAAAATTAGTCAAAAGTATAATTTTTTTTATCAAATATTTATATAGTGATGAAACTATTGCACAACGCCGAAGCGGAGCAAGGAACGCTCGAGGTATCGTTTATTAGCATAAACCATTTTTGCATGACTCGTCACTCGAAAAGGAGTCCTTGGTCATTATTTTAGTATGTAACAGTATAGTCATAATTTATTGACAATAATATTCAAGATTACTTTATTCATTTATCTGACATTTAAGCCCACATGTAAAAAACTTCATTAGGACCAATAATTTTTAAGAAAATGATTGGCCTAAATTTAAAACACTTAATCCACAGGCCCAATAATTTTGAAGAAAATGAGTAGTCCAAATTTTTAAAAACTCAATTCAGAGGACTTATAATTTTGAGGAAAATAAAGGAATTTTTTTTAAATACAATTATTTTGAAAAATAAATAAACAAATATCATTCTTTTGAAAATAATTAAGAAACTACCATTTTCGCCACTATCTCTGGCGGAACATAATCTGTTCCGCCACTGATAGTAGCGGAATATGGTATATTTTTTAATTTTTCTTAAAATTTTTTAATTAGGCTAAAAAATACTGTTTCGTCACTGATAGTGGCGGAACAGGTTAAACATTTAATTTTCTGTGATCATTAAGCGTATTCCGCAAAAAAAAAAAAAAAAAAAACTGTTAAAAAAAACTGTTTGTTCCTTATTTTATATTAATGGAATAAAAAGTTGATTTAAAAAATAGAAATAATTCTAATTACTATAATATCCTTATTTTAATTATATTCTATTAATTTATTTAATAACCTCTATTTTTTTAAGTAAGTAAGATAGAAAATACAAAAACATAGATGTTCAATTAAAAATACAATAATAAAAGAAAAATAAAATTTTATTCAAAAATATAGGAAAACATATCTCTTTAGAAAGAGAAAAATGAATACAATCATTTGCACATTTCAAATTTATGATTTTATGAAATTATTATTGAAAATTAGTGATTTTTTCATTTATATTTTTTTACAAAAAAATTATAGAAAGAAATGAGAGAGATAAATAGTGCATTAATTGCTAATGCCATGTCATCTAAAAGTGGAAGAAAGGAGGATATTTTCGTCCTAAAATTTGGCTTATTCCATGGAATAAAGATTTTCCACCCCCCATGGAATTAGGAAATTCTATTCTTCCCCCCATTTATTCCATTTACTTCTACTCTTGTTCGGCTGGAATAACTCACTTTTTTCACTCTTCCATTCTTATTCCACCTTGCCGAACGCCACCTTAAGAAAATCAAAATTAAGTCAACAAGGTGGTACTCATGTTTCAACTTTCAACTCAAATAATTTGTTTATTTTACTATTTTGTTAACACTTATCTTTCTTTATATTCAAACTTGAAGTAATGGATTTTACCTGTTTGAATTTTAAAATGGTTGGATTGCACTATATCAAGTTTCTGTTAACTCAAAAGCAAAAACAATTGAATTTTAATTAATTTTCCACTCCAATACTTAATTCCTTAGCAGAGAAATTGGGGTACAGTTAACATCAAAACCAATTAATTAAACCACATATAAACTCCACAATATTCTTAAAAAATCATCTTTGTTATAAGAAATAAAATTCAAACTTTTGAAAAACCACGTCTATATAAGAAGCTCCTCTTCAAAGAATCCCTTAACCCTAGTTTTTTCTTTGCACTTCAAACTTTTTTGCTCCATTAATGGAGCTACAACACCAACGAAACTCTTCTGATCAGCTAATCGTAGATATGGAAACAGACCAAGTGGGGCTGGCAACACGAACTCCTATGTTCGTGCTGAATTTCACTGATATCACGTATAGAGTATCTGATACTAGTAAATCGTTCTTTTTGTCTTTAAATAAAAAGGATACAATTGCATCAAGGCCAGCAGGCTCTAGACAGGACGGCATCAAAACCCTGCTTGATGGTGTCACAAGCAAGGCGAGAGAAGGAGAGATATTCACGATACTTGGAGCGAGTGGATCAGGTTTTTAGATTTTCAAATTGTTTAAATGATTAAATCGAAAAATATGTTATTTTTGACTTTTAAGAAAAAATATTTGTATATGTAATTAAATCATTTCTACCAAAGTTTGTGTAAATCCCTGAAAAAGATCTCTATTTGCGTGTTGGTCATGGTAAGTTTTTGATAGTTATATTTCTCAAAATTAACCAAAATAAGTAATTTAATAAATAATAATAAAATTAAATATAATAATCATAAAATAATGATTAGAATGACACAAGTCTGGTGTGTAGCTGTGCGATCAAGCATCGACTGTTCTAAAGACAGAATGACGTCTTCTTGTGCAGGGTCAACCATTTATATCCGTCTCCAAGGTTCTGCACTACGAGGAAGTCTCGTATCCGCTCCAGTAACGCAGTCACGGAGTGAACTTTCATTTCAAAAAGAGTTGTGTATCATGATCTTTCAAACCAAATTTATTTTGTGTATTTGGAAGTATATATTTTTTAGGAAGAGGAAAAAGAGGAGGTGTTATTGTATTTTGTTGTTATTATTTAAGTCATAGAAAGGAGAGAGTTCTTTTATAATAAGGGAGAGAAGAAGATTTGCTTAAAAGAATTATTCCATTCCAAATTCCTTATTAAATGGCCATTAAGAATATTATTAAAATATAACAATAAGATTTAAAATTTAATAATATTATTTATAAGTAAATTCTCAAAAAAAAAATATTATTTATAAGTAAATAATATTCAACAGTTTTGTCATGAATCATTGAATTTTCTTTTTATTGAAATATAAATCCTTCATCTGTTTATTTAAATATTTCAAAATTGGCACTAGAGTTTGTGGAAATTATTTTGATCTTTGGTACATGCTAAAAACTTCCTTAGTACTTAGCCTCGCGTGATTAGTGTATCTACAATTATTTCATCCAATGATTAGTTAAAATATTTATCTTTCTGAATTGTAATCTATTTTTTTTAAACTCTGCATTGTTTATGATATAGGAAAGTCAACCCTGATTGATGCGCTAGCGAACCGAATCATGCGTGAGAGCTTAGGAGGGTCTATAACCCTAAACCAAGATCATTTGGATAGTCGGCTTTTGAAGGTCATATCAGCATATGTACAACAAGATGATCTTCTCTATCCGATGCTAACCGTGAAAGAGACCCTCACGTACGCAGCCGAGCTAAGGCTTCCAAGATCCATGACGAAAGAAACGAAGAAACAACGTGTCAATGACCTGATAAAAGATCTCAGTCTCGAAAGGGCAACCAACACTATAATCGGAGACGAGATGCATCGTGGGGTTTCGGGCGGTGAACGCAGAAGAGTCTCAATTGGTATCGACATTGTTCACAACCCAATCATACTCTTTCTGGACGAACCGACGTCTGGTCTCGACTCGACTAGTGCGTTTAGGGTCGTCGAGGTGTTGAAAACAATTGCGCAACGAGGAAGTATTGTCATTCTGTCGATCCATCAACCGAGTTACCGTATCGTTAATCTCCTTGATCGCCTACTGTTTCTCTCTCGCGGACAAACCATCTACTACGGGCCACCTAGAGGTCTTCCGATGTTTTGCTCAGAGTTCGGTAAGCCAATACCAGATAAGGAAAACCCGATCGAGTACCTACTTGACCTAATAAGAAACCGTGAGGCTACACCGAATGGTGCAAAAGACCTAGTCGATTTTAATGAAACTTGGAGGCAAGGAAATATTTTTCTGTCTAATCCACCGCCTATGCCGCTCGACCAAGCTATAGTTGCTAGCTTTACTAGCGGCAAACTCGTCAGCAAAAGTGGCTCGACTTCTATTTCAACAGCATCCGTGCAAAAGTTCGCAAATCTGTTTTGGAATGAGATGGTTGTTCTAACTAAGCGTGCTTTCACTAATACCAGCAGGATGCCTGAGATACTAGTCGTACGACTTGGAATGACCCTCGTAACTGGCATTGTTCTAGGCACGGTCTTTTGGAAGGTCGACGACACCCCTAAAGGAGTGAATGAACGCCTAGGATTTGTCGCTTTAGGCATGTCAACCATGTTCTACACATGTGCTGATGCTCTCCCCGTGTTCATTCAACAACGATACATCTTCATGCGCAAGACAACACACAACGCGTATCGTCGCTCCTCATATGTTATTTCCAACGCTATAGTCGACCTTCCCGTGCTAATACTCCTCTCGTTCTGCTTTGCGGTCCCCACTTTTTTCTCAATTGGACTCGACGGTGGTACAACTGGGTTTTTCTTTTACGTCGGGATAATTTTGGAAGGATTTTGGGCAGGTAGCGGATTCATCGTCTTTCTTTCTGCTATATTCAAACATATCATAATGGGCTACGTTGTCGTCGTGACCCTTCTCTCCTATTTCCTGCTATTTTGCGGGTTCTTCATCAATCGGGGGAGGATACCGAACTTCTGGATTTGGTTCCACTACCTATCGCTCGTTAAGTATCCTTATCAGGCAGTACTGCAGAATGAGTTTAGAGACCCGAAAAAATGCTTCTCTATTGGTACGCAAATGTTTGACAACACCCCAATTGAGATGTTTCCACAAGAAGCAAAAGTAAGCGTTTTGGCAACCATAAGTAACTCGCTTGGTTTGAACCTGACCAGTACCTCATGCATCACGAACGGATTAGACGAATTACAACATTACGAAGTTACTGATCTCAGTAAGTGGAATTGCCTTTGGGTGACGGTTGGAACGGGGTTTGTGTTCCAGTTTTTGTTCTATGTCATTCTGCTGATCGGAAGCAAGAACAAGAGAAAGTAAGTGTGATGCCGAGTAATTTGTACGAAGAAATCGATTTGTGGTTGTGTGCAATATTTAATTATGTGTTGTTTATATTTTTTGGGGTTAATTTTCAATGTTTTTTTTGTTTTGCATGATCTTTGTTCATTTTATTATTTGCCAGATCTTTATATAGTTTGTATGATTGCTATTTTATTTAGGAGTGACAGGCAAAGTGCCTGATCCGTTCAATGCTTGTATGCTTGTTACTAATATGTATAAGAATTGCTTGCATCAGATTAATTTAAACGCAAAGAAAAGAGAGAAAATTTTAGGGCAATAACTAAGGTTCAGAAAATTATAATCGGAATTGGAGTGGTTCCCTCAAGATTGTAATTTCAAATAAATCAGATCGAAATTGATTGAATCGGATGAAAATCAGAACAATTTATATTAAAAAAAAATTTAGAAACTTAATCCACAGGCCCAATAATATTTAGGAAAATAATTAGCACTTGGCGAACACAAATTTGCTAATGACAGATGTGAGATGGACTTGTTGGACTACAAGTGGAAACAAAAGAAAACAAAGTGACTATTTCAGATATTTTTGGCAAAGTAAATTAGCAAAATAGTGAAATAAATCGATAAATTAGTGTTCCTTGTTGGGAATATTTTCACATTAAAGAGTTCTTCACATACTGTTAATCCATTCTTCTATATATTTCAATCTTATTTTTATATTGCCTAACAAAAGATCTTATCAGCCAAACCACCTCTAGACCACTCCGCTACCCAAAGTTTCTAGGGACTTTTTTTTTAAAATAGCATTTTTTGGAAAATAATTCATCAAATAATACTAATTTGAAAATAATCCAGCAACTAGCATTTCCGCTAGAGGCTCTGGCATAACTGATTTTTTTTTTCTTTTTCATTTTTGTTGATCTCGATCATTTGACTATCTTAAACACGTTTAATTAGGCAAAAAAATGCAGTTCCGCAAGAGACTTTGTCGGAACTGCTTAAAAATTATTTTTTCAGCCTAAACTCTAAATTTAGAAGGGGAATTAACATAAAAATTATGAATTTCATGGTTTCGCCACCCCCTCTGACGGAACCGCCTATTTTATATATATATATTTTTTGTCTCTAAACAACCATAAAAATATAATTTGTTTTTGTTTATAGTGGCTGTTGTATCATGTATGTAATGTAACTAATACCTTGAGCTTGATTTTGAGAAATATGTAAAGATGTGATAATAATTTAAGTAGTGATGTTCTAGAACCAACAAATAATATTATTAGATTATAGTTAATACAACCATTGCTTTAACATTTGGAAATATAAATACATTTGCTATTTGTGTTGTTGTTGGCCTAACATCTTAACTGATCACAAAATTCATCACTAGAAATATCTTATTTTTCTTTCTTTAAAAACACCAAGTGGGGTTAATACACAGCTATCATAAACTAATAATCCTTTATTTCCCCTCTATAAATAGGGTCTCGCATTGCTCATGGAAACCACAAACACAATCTCTATCTCACTCACTCTCTCAAAGACACACACACACACATAAAACTTAAAATGGGTATGAACAAGAAAGTAGTCCTCATTTTCATGTTTTTAATCCTCACGGGGTCTACTATCATGGCCATGCGTCCAACTCCTGTTTCAGTTTCACAAAAGAAACTCAATTTTGACGATGATGATGATCATCGTCATCATGATCGTGGTGATGATTGGGACGATCATCATCACGGTCATGGTGACTGGGATGACCGTCACCATGATGATGATAATGGTGGTGATGGTTGGGATTTCTGGCGAAAGAATGAGGTTACGAAGAATGAGAAACACATGCCTGCTGTTCCCGCCAAACCGAATGTGCCATGAGCCGATTGATGCTTGTTATGGTGCGTTAGATTGTGGTGTTTAATTATGTGGGTTTGGTTGTGATATGTTATGTATGAGTGTGCTTTGTTTGTTTATGTTTATGCTTGGTGTTTTTTTATGTAGTATGGCATGGGCTGAGTATGTACCTAAGATGGCTTGGTTTATGATGTCCTTGGACATCGCGTTTATATGTATATGCTTAATGTCTATGTGTGTTTTTGTTATGTGTTTGCTTTGAGAAGTATACTTTTTTGGTCTATTAATTTCAAATCAACTTTTTATTCATTTGTTTTATAAATTACTAGTGTAACGCTTAACAAGAAACTAATAAAATAATCACACAAATCGATAAAATAAGACTCCAATTTTTATTCATTGTGTTTACAATCCCTTATTATAAATTGAGCCCAAAAACAGTGTAGATGTCTATCGTACCACATCATTTGTTATTAATTTTCACTATCATGGCATCTCTTCACCAATTTGTTTCATCAACACATCAGTTATTACCAAGTTTCCACTGTCGTGGAATCTCTTCGACGATTTGTTTGATCAACACCTATGTATTTGAAATTGTAATGTAACAAATCCTATGTGTTTGAAATTGTAATGTTTTGGCATTCCTCTAATATCTCACTTTCTATTATTGCTAACAATTGAGAAATAATGGCATCCAATGTTTTAAAGTTTTTAAGAATCCATGTTTGGCTTTGACAGTGAAACAATAATATATAGACTACCGACCAAATATATAAAGATGGCATATGACTACAGTCTACAATGGACCTAGTTAATAATGATACTGCATCAGCATATCCGATGATGTGTCATGTCCTCAGTGGCAGAGCTCATAGTGGACCAGTGCCATTTAATATTTCTCATACATACAATATGTTGTGTTACATTTTGCGTGAACGAATCATTCAAACGGTTTCATTAGGAAAAAGAGTTTTATTGCTCTAAGATCGCCTAAAAGAAAAGGAGATGATACTACGTGACGGACATTGTAGCGATCATGTAGTGACAGATATATAAAAACTGAAAAAAAACATATAAATTGAAAACAAACAGTATATAAAAAATTCATTTGGTAAAACAGTATGTATTTAAAAAAAATGAAAACAGTATATAAAAACATATAAACTGAAAACAAACAGTATATAAAATTTCATTCGGTAAACAATATATATTTAAAAAAAATAAAAACAGTATACAGTGTATATAGAAATGTGAGAAAATAATATATAATTTTAATCTGTCACTACATGGACGCTACAGTACCCCGTCGTGATTTCCCATTTCCCAAAAAAAAAAAAAGAGTTTTGTTGCATTATCATACAAACACTCTCATTTGTAATCATACTAGATACACATCAAAGCTGGTCGGGTTGCACCAGTTTTTGACACGTGACCCTGCGGGAAACCTCTACTTATATTTATTTGACGACAGTTATCACAAATGAGATTTAGTCCAATGGAAAAGTCTCTAGCCCCAAACTCAGAGGTCGTGAGTTTGACCCTGATGTCCCATTTTTTTTGCATTTGATTATCTAAAATTTGGACAGCCGGATCTGCATCCAATGGCTCAAAATAAGTAATGTTACAGAAATCGCTAGGCACTAGTTAGGCAGTTGGTACCATCGAGGATTAATCGGGGATTAATCGAAGATTAATCGGGGATTAATCGAAGATTAATCGGATCTAGGTGGAATTTTAGTTTTTAAATATTTTTGTATATTATATATTACAATTAATTATTTATTATTTTATCTATATTTGTATTATATATATTAATAATAGTAGTAATATTTTTTTATTTTAAATAATTTTGCTGCATGAAATTCTCTCTAGATGATATTTTTACATTTGCAAAGATACCATACATTATATTTTTACTTTGTTGTTAATGCAACACATGTTCAAGTTAAACATACTAATTTTCTACTAATATTATACAACTTCTATTACACACATAGTTTGACCAATTATAAAGAGCCACATAAGCAAATTTGTAAAAATGAGTGTGCCAGACAAGAGAAAAACGTGCTATGTGATTTCATGTGAAGTACATATTATTACAGGATTTATTGTGACTAAAATTATATTTCAACACTATATAACATTAAAGACACTTATTAAAAAACAAGACACACGAAACGATACAAAATAAATTTACAGAACACCGCCATTCTTGATATGCACGATTTTCAATTCACCTCCTTCAAAACAAAGTTACTTTCTTCTTCAAATCCCGTCTCCATGTTTGCAGCTCAAAACCCTTGTAAAAAAATAAAAAAAAATTGCAAAAAATTGGGGAAATCAGACTTAGGCAGCTTCAGGCGGGTCTAGGCGGACAAAAGCCTAGAACAACCGAATAGATCAGTAAAGTCAGTTCGGTAACCCACCGCATAGGCCAACTTTTAGAACAATGAAAATACATCGCGGTCCATTGTGTTCGGTTATAAACTGTTCCAGTTTAAGTGGTCTACAGCCGTACACTATATACCACTTATATGGAAGGATCAATGAAGATCTCCCATTTCTTACATTCACCTTCTCTCTCCTCTCCGGGCTCATTTTCCTTCTTGTTTTTTTTTCCAATGTAACCCTACAAAACTCAAAATATGATTTTCACCCCTGCATGGCCTAAAAATCAAAATAACCCTAAAATAAAAAATAATTTTAAGTTTCAAAATTACCCAAAAATATAATAAATAGAATTGTTGCAAAATAACTCTAAAAAGCCAAAAAAAATTATACATTTTTTTAGAATAAAATAAGATACTTTAAATTAATTATAATAAAAAAAATCTTTTACATAGTATGTAAACTTATTGTTGCTCGATTTTCAACGATTTTTCCTCCAAGATTACTTTATTCATTGATCTGACATTTAAGCCCACATGTAAAAAACTTCATTAGGACCAATAATTTTGAAGAATTGATTAGCCTAAATTTTAAAAACTTAATCCTCAGGCCCAATAATTTTGAAGAAAATGATTAGTCCAAATTTTTAAACACACAGTTCAGAGGCGTTATAATTTTGAGGAAAATAAACAGCACAAATTTTAGAAACTTAATCAACAGGCCCAATAATTTTTAGGAAAATAATTAGCAGTTGGCCCACACAAATTTGTGAATTACAGATGTGCTTGTTGGACGAGAAGTGGAAACAAAAGAAAACAAAGCGACTATTTCAGATGTTTTTGGCAAAGTAAATTAGCAAAATAGTGAAATAAATCGATAAATTAGTGTTCCTTGTTGGGAATATTTTCACATTAAAGAGTTCTTCACATACTGTTAATCCATTCTTCTATATATTTCAATCTTATTTTTATATTGCCTAACAAAAGATCTTATGAGCCAAACCACCTCTAGACCACCCCACTAGCCAAAGGTTCTAGGGACTTTTTTTTTTAATAGCATTTTTTGGAAAATAATTCATCAAATAACGCTAATTTGAAAATAATTCAGCAAACTAGTATTTCCGCTAGAAGCTCTAGCGGAACTGAATTTTTTTTTCATTTTTGTTGATCTCAGCCATTTGGCAATCTTAAACACGCTTAATTAGGCAAAAAATACAGTTTCGCTGGAGACTTTGAAAGAACTGCTTAAAAATTATTTTTTAAACCTAAACTCTAAATTTAGAATGGAAATTAGCGTAAAAATTATGAATTTCAAGGTTCTGCCACCTTCTCTGTCGGAACCGCCTATTTTATATTTTGTTTTGCCTCTAAACGGCCATAAAAATCTGATTTGCTTTTGTATATAGTGGTTGTTGTATCATGTATGTAATGTAAGTAATACCTTGAGCTTGATTTTGAGAAATATGTAAAGATGTTATAATAATTTAAGTAGTGATGTTCTAGAACCAACAAATAATATTATTAGATTATAGTAAATACAACCATTGCTTTAACATTTGGAAATATAAATACATTTGCTACTTGTGTTGTTGTTGGCCTAACATCTTAACTGATCACAAAATTCATCACTAGAAATCTCTTATTTTTCTTTCTTTAAAGACACCAAGTGGGGGTTAATACACAGCTATCATAAACTAATAATCCTTTATTTCCCCTCTATAAATAGGTTCTCACATTTCTCATGGAAACCACAAACACAATACTCTCTCTCTCTCACACACACACAAACAAACAAACACAAAACTTAAAATGGGTATGAACAAGAAACTAGTCCTCATTTTCATGTTTTTAGTCCTCATGGGGTCTACTATCATGGCCATGCGTCCAACTCCTGTTTCAGTTTCACAAAAGAAGCTCGATTTTGACGATGATGATGATCATCGTCATCATGATTGGGACGATCATCATCACGGTCATGATGACTGGGATGACCATCACCATGATGATGATGATAATGGTGGTGATGGTTGGGATTTCTGGCGAAAGAATGAGGTTGCTAAGAATGAGAAACATCTGCCTGCTGTTCCAGCCAAACCGAATGTGCCATGAGCCGATTGATGCTTGTTATTGTGCGATCGATTGTGATGTTTAATTATGCGGGTTTGGCTGTGATATGTTATGTGTGAGTGTGCTTTGTTGTTTGTTTCTGTTTATGCTTGGTGCCCTTTTTTTTTTGTTTGTGCTGTATGGCTTGGCCGAGTATGTACCTATGATGGATTGATTCGTGATGTCCTTAGACATCGCATTTATGTGTATATGCTCAATGTGTATGTGTGTGTTTCTTATGTGTTTGCGTTGAGAAGTATAGTTTTCTGGTCTATTATTTTTGAAATCAATCATTTATTCATTTGTTCTATAAATTCCTAGCATAATACTCAACATGAAAACGATAAACACATAAAATCGAAATATATATGATTCCAATCTTTATTCATGCGTGTTGTTTGGCTCACTAAGGGCATGCTTGATTTGAGAGAAAATGAAGAAAAAAAGGGAGTTCCTAGAATTGATGTTGATGGTAATATAATTGAAAGAATTGAAAAAAAGGAAATTTAAAAATAGTTAAAAAGAAAATGTAGGTTAAACGTTATAATATAATATAATATAAGATAATATAAGATAATATAATATAATATAATATAATATAATATATGAGACAAGAAATGTGCTTTCTCCCATCAAAAATCTCTTTTTTAGTTAATATGCAACAAGCACACACAAGATGGAAAGAAGATTCCTAGTAAGCCAGATTTTTTATAACCTTTTCTCTCAAATCAAACAAAAATACTATAAATAGAATATAATGTACATCTTTTTTTGAACCGTCTGCACTGCACATTTTATAAATACAATTTCTGGGAGTTATGTTTCGATAATACCTAAGATAATCTCTCAATATAAATTGAGTCCAAAACAGTGAAGTGTATCGATACCACAACAGTTGTTAATAAATTTCCACTATCATGGCATCTATCTAATCTAATGGCTTGTTTGATTAACACTATGTTGTAATTGTAATGTTTTGGCAATCATCTAATATCTCACTTTTCATTATTGTTAAACAGTCGAGAAATAATGGCATGCAGTGTTTTGAAGTTATTAACAATATCTTTGGTTTTGAGTCTTTTGACAGTAAAACAATAATATATAGACTATCGACCAAATAAATAATTTGGTATATGTCTATGATGGACCCAGTTAATAATGACACTGCATCAGATGATGTGGCATGTCCTCATTGGCCGAGTTCATAGTGGACCAGTGTCATTTAATATTTCTCATACATATAATATGTTTGTGTTACATTTTGCATGAATTAATCATCAAACGGTTTCATTAGAAAAGAGAGTTTTGTTGCATTATCATACAAACACTTCCGTCTGTGATAATTTTTTATTAGCAGAATCCATTTTGGCATGACCCTTGGCACTCGAAAGTAATCATTTGCTCTTTACTTTAGTTTTTAATAGCAAGTCTTAAAAGCAAAAAAAAAAAAAAAAAATAGTGACGGCCCAAGTTCGTAAAAACTTTTAACCACCTACAGACCGAATAATATTGAATAATGATTATTTTTGAAGCAATACGGAGAGCTTAAAATCTCTCGCGTAATTTTATTAATCAATGTCCGAATAATATTGAAGAATGATTAGTGTGTGGCCCAATTAAATTGGCAAATTACGATTATGTGCCTGTTTGGCAAAAAGAGGACATTGGTTCATTTTGTTGTAAATGTTTTGGCTAGATGATCATGCAAAATAGGGAAATAATTCGATCATTTCTGTTTTTATGGAGAATTTTCCCTTTGCCTTTTAATTTATTAAGTTCATATAAAATAATATACACTTAGTTCATTAGTTTACTCAATTTTACTGAACAGACATAAAGAAAGGAAGAACATGACTCCAATCAAAATGACGTCATTTCTGTTTTTATGGAGAATTTTCCCTTTGCCTTTTAATTTATTAAGTTCTTATAAAATAACACTTAGTTCATTAGTTTACTCAATTTTACTGAACAGACATAGAGAAAGGAAGAACATGACAAAATGTCGCGGAATTCATTTTTGAAGCAGAGAATCTAAAATTAAGTGTTTGACGCACTCTCTTCAACTAAATTTTATATTTCATGGAAGAATAGAAAAAAGTGTACGCCAAAAAAAATCAATGAAAAATAAGCCATATTTATCATCCGAAGCGGAGCGAGAATAATCGCTAGTTTTCTTTTAAGGCTACCGAAACCAGATGTACTTTTGCCTCTCTAATCCCAGCTTCAAAAAGAAATTCACAAGAACTTCTCAAAGCGAGTTTCAAAGAGGCAAAAAGCGAATTGATTTCCAAGCAATTAAGACACCTCCATTGCCATTTAGAATTCAGCAATCAGGTAACCTGCTATTTTGCTCGATAAATTCAGAAAAATAAAAAAAAAATCGTGGAAAATAAGGTAAAGATTTAAGAAAGATGGAGAGTTATTGTGTTGTGACAGATCAAATGAACAAATGATAAAATAATCTTTATGAGATTCGATATTTTCTGAATACCTTACTGGCCTAAAAAAAAACATTTATGTTTAAATTAAAATCAAGCAATTCTTATACATATTAGAGCCACTTCTTATACATACTAGAGCCACACGAGTTTCATAGTAATTCATCTGATGAAAACAATTGCTGGGAGTTATATTTGGACAATACCAAAGACAATCTCTCACTATAATTTGAATTTAAAACAGTGCAGAAATGTATCATCACGTTTACACTATCTTGTTATAAGTTGTACAACTTGTTGAATCAACCCCTATGTGTTTAAAATCGTAATATCTTGGCAATACTCTAATATCTCACATTCCATTCTTGTTAAACAATTGAGAAATAAAATAATGGCATCCAGTGTTTTAAAGTTTTTAAGAATACATGTCTGGTTTGGACAGTGAAACAATAATATATAGACGATCGACCAAATAGATAAAAATGGTATATGACTTCAATGGACCCAATTAATAAGGACACTTCATCAAATCAGAAGATGTGGCATGTCATTGGCTGGGTGTTAGGAACCGAGACGCAACAACAAACACAGAAAGCAAGACGCAAGAATAAAAAAATATTTTTTACGTGGAAACCCTAAAAAGAATAAAAATCACGGCCGCCGACACTTAAACTTTCTTTATACTTGGAGAAAGAGAAACACAATACAATTGTTTGTGGTTGTTGGAATGAATAAAACTCCGCCCCTATCCCTCTATTTATAGGATAGTCATACCTAATACAAGAAAATAACCCAAAGAATTACTGCCCCAATTAACACCTAATTCATGGAAACAAATATAAGGTAAATAAACATATTCCAAATTCTAATTATCAATTAAGGAATAGTATAAATCAAATATGGAGATCTTCTATATCTTCCGCAGCATTTTCTTTTATACGGTATCTAGAGTTTTCCAGAAGTCTTCACACCAAACAATCTCCCACTTGGAGACTTCATAAAGATACGAATCATTTGCATTGAATCCATTCTCTTTTCTCCCATGTATCTTCCTTGAGCCCGACGACATGCTCCCACTGAATCACTCGACCAGCCCCACTGAGGCAGTGCACAACCTCAGCTTGTCGATGGGGACTTCCTTGGTCAACTGTCTGGGATCCTGTTTTAGACCGTATAAGCTTTTCTCTAGCTTGCATATTAGACCCTCATTTTCCGGGATCTCGAAACCTTCAGGCTGTACCATATAGATGTCCTCCTCCAAATCGCCATGGAGGAACACTGTCTTGACATCTATCTGCTTGAGGTGTAAATTTTCGGCCGCTACAATACTTAACACCGTACGAATGGTTGTTAGCTTCACCACCAGCGAGAATACCTCCGTGTAGTCAACTCCTTCTTTCTGTAGGAATCCCTTTACTACAAATCTCGCCTTATACCGCTTACTGTCATCTGGTTCATCCTTTACCCGATAAACCCACTTGTTTTGTAGCGCCTTCTTGCCATCTGGTAACCAGGTCAATACCCAAGTCTTGTTCTTTCCGAGAGACTCAATCCCATCTCTCATTGCACGCTCCCACTTGACAGAATCTCCCGTCTCTACCGCCTCATGGTAGTCCTCAGATTCGTCATTTAACCTATCCTTGTAGTAGCGTGACCTGCCTTGGACCGGAGCTGGTCCCCACAAATCACTCTGCACCAAATCTAGCTTCCCCGTCTTGAGTTCTCGTCCGACATTCGAAAAACTAACCCGTTTTTCCTTGCCGAGCACGCAGTTCTCACAGAAACCGGTTTCTACCGATTTCACCTTGGGTAACAAACCCTTTGAAGCCAGCACTTGCAGTCCTTTGTGACTGACATTACAGAGCTGATTATGATACAATATCGGCTCGGTTGTCGCTCCCGGAACCGCTAACAAATCTCCCTTGTTTTCCGTGAGATAAAGGGTTCCTATTTTTGTACCCTTAGCCACAACCATTGCGCCCTTTACAATCTTCCACAACCCGTTCCCAAACACGGTTTTGTAGCCCTCACTATCCATCTGCCCAATGGATATCAAATTCTTCTTTAAACCCAGAATATATCGAACTCCCCGCAAAGTCCATCTAAATCCATTACTCGATTTTATTTGGACATCGCCCATGCCCGATATGCATAGCGGTTTCCCATCCGCTAAGTAAACTTTTTCAAATTCTCCAGATTTAAAATTCAAAAACTTATCTTTCTGTGAGGTAGAGTGGAAGGATGCGCCTGAATCCAGAACCCATGAATCGATAGGGCTTTCGATGCATAGAACTAGGGCATCATCAGAATTCTCCTCAGTGGCTGCATTTGCGGAACTTGTTTCCGCCCTTTTCTCCTTTCTCGGGGATTTGTAGTCCCGTTTCATGTGGCTCTTTCTGCCACAGTTCCAACACTCCGACTCGCTGCGATCTCTCGACTTGGATCGTCCGTGATTGTTGTTTCTCTGACCTCCATGACCCTGACTCTCCACATTCAAGGCTGAACTCATGGAACCCGAGGTTTCGCTCCGCTCCCTTCTCCGAATATCCTTGTTCAGGATGCGGTCTCGTACCTCCTCAAAAATCAGATCCTCCTTGCCGCCGATAACGTCTACTGTCGTCGACCAGCTTTCCGGCAATGATGACAGCAACATAAGAACCTTCGTCTCTTCACCCAGGTTCAATTTAAACGAGTCTAACTAGTTTGAAATAACCTAATAAGAGTTCAGATGCTCGGCCACATATCCACCTTCCGCCATCTTCAGGTAGAAAAGACGGCGCATCAGGTGCAGCTTGTTTAATGAAGACGGCTTCTCGTACGTGTTGGATAGCGCCTTCATGATTCCAAAACCCGTCGTCTCCTTCGCCACGTTGAACGCCACGTTCTTGGCTAAGGAAAATTGTATGTAGCTTAGCGCCTTGCGGTTCATCTTCTTCGATACATCAGCTGTGATCCCTTCTGGCTTCGTTTCGAGTAGCGCATCTTCTAGATCCTTCTGGCAGAGCAACGCTTCTGTTTGCATCTTCCAATAGCTGAAGTCTCGCCCGTCGAACCGACCCACCGACACCTTGCTCTCGTCCATCGCTCGTCTACGTATCGCCTCCTCGTTCGCACCCAAAGGGAATTTTCTTCGAACCTTGGCTCTGGTACCACTTGTTAGGAACCGAGACGCAACAGCAAACACAGAAAGCAAGACGCAAGAACAAAAAGATATTTTTTACGTGGAAACCCTAAAAAGAGTAAAAACCACGGCCGCCAGCACTCAAACTTTATTTATACTTGGAGAAAGAGAAACACAATACAATTGTTTGTGGTTGTTGGAATGAATAAAACTCTGCCCCTATCCCTCTATTTATAGGATAGTCATACCTAATACAAGGAAATAACCCAAAGAATTATTGCCCCAATTAACACCTAATTCGTGGAAATAAATATAAGGTAAATAAACATATTCCAAATTCTAATTATCAATTAAGTAATAGTATCAATCAAATATGGAGATTTTCCATATCTTCTGCAGCATTTCCTTTTATACGGTATCTAGAGTTTTTTAGAAGTCTTCACACCAAACACTGGGTTCATAGTGAACCAGTGCCATTTAATATTTCTCATACATATAATATGTCATGTGTTACTTTTTGCATGAAGCCATTCAAACGGTTGCATTACAAAAGAGAACTTTGTTGCGTTATCATACAAACACTTCCATCTGTCATTATTTTGTTATTAGCAGGATCCATTTTGGCATGACTCTTGTCACTCGAAAAGAGTAACCATTGCTCATTATTTTAATATTTAACAGTAAGTCTTGATTTATTGACAATAATACTCAAGAATACTTCATTCATTTATCTGAAATTAATCCTTACATAGCCCACATTTAAAAGACTTAATCCACATGGCCAATAATTTTGAAGAAAATAATTACCCGAAATTTAAAAAAAAACTTAATTTCCAGGCCCAATAAGTTTGAAGAAAATAATTAGCCCAAATTTAACTTAAACTTATAGGCAAATAATTTGGAATAAACTAGTCAGCCCAAGTTTAAAAAAGGCCCAATAATTTTGAAGAAAATAATTAGTGCAGGGCCCACACAAATTTGGGAATTACATACAGTTACATACAGATGTGCTTGTTCGACAAGGGAAGAAAAACAAAGAGACAATTTCAGATGTTTTTGGCAAAGTAAATTAGCTAGTAAAATAGTGAAATAAATCGGTTAATAACCTGAAAGAGTTATTTACATACTGTTAATCCCTTTTATATTTTTTTAATCTTATTTTGTAGCAAAAATCTTATGAAGCCAATCAAAGAAGAAAATGAAGAACATGAATCCAATCAAAAGGTTATGAAATTTTTTCTTTGAAAATTTGGTGTTTAGCTCACTCTATTGAACAAAATTTTATACTTTACAAAAGATTATATTTAAGTTCAGTTGAAGAAAGTGTATTGTAAATCCTTGAAAACTAACAATATCATCTTTTTATTTAAGGATATATTGAAAGCAGATGTACTGATGCCTCTCGAATCCCATCTTCAGATAGAAATTCAAAGCGAGTTTGAGAGAGACAAAAGTGGATTGATTTCCGAGCAATACAACGCCTCCATTGCCATTTAAAATCTAGCAATCAGGTAACCTGCCTTTTGCTCGATTAATTCCAAAAAAAACCCAAAGAAAATCGTGAAAAAAATAAGGAAAAAGATTACAGAAAAGTGAAGAGCTTGTGACCAGATCAAATGGAAAGAATGAACTAATAATTAAATTATACAATAATGTTTATGAGGTTATGTGTTTGAGAATGAAGGGGGATTTAAAGGAGTGGTGGGAAGGAAGGATAGAACAATCTAGAATTCCGGGTTTCCTCCATTTTATACATCAATGGACATATCCACTTTGACCCAAATTGGCAATGTTTTATGCACATTACTGCCCTAAAAAATTTATATTCTCTTTTCTTTTTGTTTAAATTAAACATAACAAGCAATTTTTTTTATTAGTAGCAAGCATTGAACTGATCAGGCAAAATACACCAAGATCTGGCAAATAATAAAATGAATAAAGATCATGCAAAACAAGAAAAAGATTGAAAATTAACCCCCAAAAGTAGACAACACACAATTAAATATTTCATACAACAAATAAATCGATTTCTTCTTTTCGTACAAATGATTCGTCTGCACACTTACTTTCTCTTGTTCTTGCTTCCGATCAAAAATATGACATAGAACAAAAATCGGAACACGAACGCCGAACCAACCGTCACCCAGAGACAGTTCCACTTACTGAGATCAGTCACTTCATAATGTTGTAATTCATCCGATCCGTTCGTGATGCATGAGGTACTAGTCAGGTTCAAACCGAGCGAGTTACTTACGGTTGTTAGAACACTAACCTTTGCTTCTTTCGGAAACATCTCAATTGGGGTGTTGGTCGAACATTTGCGCACCAATAGAAAAATATTTTTTGGGGTTTCTAAACTCATTCTGCAATACAGCCTGATACGGATACTTAAGCAGAATCCATTTTGGCATGACTCTTCACTCGAAAAGTAGTCCTTGCTCATTATTTTAGTATGTAACAGTAAGTCTTAATTTATTGACAATAATATTCAAGAATACTTCATTAATTTATCTGGCATTAATCCTTTAACATTTAAGTCCACATTTAAAACACAATATCCATAGGTCCAATAATTTTGAAGAAAATAGTTAGCTCGAATTTAAAAAACTTAATCAACAGGCCCAATAATTTTGAAGAAATAATTAGCCCAAATTTAAAAAACTTAATCCACAGGCCCAATAATTTTGAGAAAAATAATTAGCGCTTGGCCCACAGAAATTTGACGACAAGTGGAAGCAAAACAAAACAAAGCGATTATTTCAGATGTTTTTGGCAAAATAATTTGGTAAAATAGTGAAATAAATCGATAAATCGTTGTTCTTTGTTGGGAATAGTTTCATATGAATGTTTAACATACTGTTAATCCATTCTTTTTTCTTTGAAACAAAAAGAAAACAAAATTTGGTGTTCAGATGAAGAAAGTATATTTTAAATCCTTGAAAAGTAATGAAATTTTCTTTTTTTAAGGCTACTGAAATTATTTGTACTTAGCCTCTCTAATCCCAGCTTCAAAGAGAAATTCAAAGCGAGTTTGAGAGAGAAAAAATCGAATTGATTTCCGAGCAATACAACACCTCCATTGCCATTAAAGATCTAGCAATCAGGTAACCTGCCTTTTTGCTCGATTAATTCCAAAAAAAAAAAAATCGTGGAAATTAAGGAAAAAAAAGATTTAGTAAGAAAGATGAAGAGCTGTTGTGACAGATAAAATGAAAAGAATGAACAAATGATGAAATTAGAAATAATGTTTATGAGGTTCTTCTTTGTTTGAGAGAGGAAAGGGTATTCAAAGCAGTGGTGGAAAAGAAGGATAGAACAATCTAGAACTCCTGGTTACCTCCATTTGATACCTCAATGGACAAGTCCATTTCCCCAAATTTTCAATGTTTTATGAACATGCTATGGCTCGAAGGATTCCGATTATGATTCAGTCGATTCGAGTCAGAATTGGCAAAC
The DNA here is from genome assembly GCA_027726005.1 of Juncus effusus. Taxonomy (NCBI): domain Eukaryota; kingdom Viridiplantae; phylum Streptophyta; class Magnoliopsida; order Poales; family Juncaceae; genus Juncus; species Juncus effusus. The sequence continues at coordinate 8,709,946 of CM050906.1, read as the reverse complement.
TCCGATCCGAGTAATCTATGGTTTTTACAATTATATAAAATTATTTTTTATATAAATTGTTCTGATTTTCATCTGATCCAATCAATTTCGATCTGATTTATTTGATTCTAAATCACAATCTTGAGGGAACGACTCCAATTCTGATTATAATTTTCTAAACCTTAGTTATTACCCTAAAATTTTCTCTCTTTTCTTTGTGTTTAAATTAATCTGATGCAAGCAATTCTTATACATATTAGTAACAAGCATACAAGCATTGAACGGATCAGGCACTTTGCCTGTCACTCCTAAATAAAATAGCAATCATACAAACTATATCAAGATCTTGCAAATAATAAAATGAACAAAGATCATGCAAAACAAAAAAAAACATTGAAAATTAACCCCAAAAAAAATAAGCAACACATAATTAAATATTGCACACAACCACAAATCGATTTCTTCGTACAAATTACTCGGCATCACACTTACTTTCTCTTGTTCTTGCTTCCGATCAGCAGAATGATATAGAACAAAAACCGGAACACAAACCCCCAACCAACCGTCACCCAAAGGCAATTCCACTTACTGAGATCAGTAACTTCATAATGTTGTAATTCATCTGATCCGTTCGTGATGCATGAGGTACTGGTCAGGTTCAAACCAAGCGAGTTACTTATGGTTGCCAAAACGCTTACTTTTGCTTCTTGTGGAAACATCTCAATTGGGGTGTTGTCGAACATTTGTGTACCAATAGAGAAGCATTTTTTCGGGTCTCTAAACTCATTCTGCAATACTGCCTGATAAGGATACTTAACGAGCGATAGGTAGTGGAACCAAATCCAGAACTTCGGTATCCTCCCCCGATTGATGAAGAACCCGCAAAATAGCAGGAAATAGGAGAGAAGGGCCACGACGACAACGTAGCCCATTATGATATGTTTGAATATAGCAGAAAGAAAGACGACGAATCCACTACCTGCCCAGAAGCCTGCCAAAACTATCGCGACGTAAAAGAAAAACCCAGTTGTACCACCGTCAAGCCCAATTGCGAAAAAGGTGGGGACTGCAAAGCAGAATGAGAGGAGTACTAGCGCGGGAAGGTCGACTATAGCATTGGAAATGACATATGAGGAGCGACGATACGCATTGTGTGACGTCTCACGCATGAAGATGTATCGTTGTTGAATGAACACTGGGAGAGCATCAGCACACGTGTAAAACATGGCTGACATGCCGAATGCGACAAATCCTAGCCGTTCATCCACTCCTTTAGGGGTGTCGTCAACCTTCCAGAAGACTGTGCCTAGAATGATGCCGGTTATGAGGATCATTCCTAGTCGTACAACTAATATCTCAGGCATCCTGCCAGTATTAGTGAAAGCACGCTTAGTTAGAACAACCATCTCGTTCCAAAACGGATTTGCAAACTTTTGCACGGATGCTGCTGAAATAGAAGTCGAGCCACTTTTGCTGATGAGTTTACCACTAGTAAAGCTGGCAACTATAGCTTGGTCGAGCAACATGGGCTGTGGACTGGACGGGAAAATATTTCCTTGCCTCCATTTCCAAGTTTTATTAAAAATTACTAGGTCTTTTGCACCATTCGGTGTAGCCTCACGGTTTCGTATTAGGTCAAGTAGGTATTCGATCGGGTTTTCCTTATCTGGTATTGGCTTACCGAACTCTGAGCAAAACATCGGAAGACCTTTAGGTGGCCCGTAGTAGATGGTTTGTCCGCGAGAGAGAAACAGTAGGCGATCAAGGAGATTAACGATACGGTAACTCGGCTGATGGATCGACAGAATGACAATACTCCCTCGTTGTGCAATTGTTTTCAACACCTCAACAACCCTAAATGCACTAGTCGAGTCGAGACCAGACGTCGGTTCGTCCAGAAAGAGTATGATTGGGTTGTGAACAATGTCGATACCAATTGAGACTCTTCTGCGTTCACCGCCCGAAACCCCACGATGCATCTCATCTCCGATTATAGTGTTGGTTGCCCTTTCAAGACTGAGATCTTTTATCAAGTCATTGACACGTTGTTTCTTCGTTTCTTTCGGCATGGATCTTGGAAGCCTTAGCTCGGCTGCGTATGTGAGGGTCTCTTTCACGGTTAGCATCGGATAGAGAAGATCATCTTGTTGCACATATGCCGATATGACCTTCAAAAGCCGACTCTCCAAATGATCTTTGTTTAGGGTTATAGATCCTCCTAGGCTCTCTCGCATGATTCGGTTCGCTAGCGCATCAATCAGGGTTGACTTTCCTATATCATGAACAATGTAGAGTACAAAATTAAAAGTGATTAGAAATCAGAAAAGGTAAATGTTTTAACATATCATTCGATGAAGTAATTGAGCTTCACTAAGCACGCGAGACTAAGTTGGAAGTTTTTTTTACTTACGATCTATTGAAGTTATCACAAGTTTTAGGACTCTAGTGCAGATTTTGAAATATTTAAATAAAGAAACGAAGGATTTTTGTTTCAACAAAAAGAAAAGTCAATCATTCATTACAAAACTTACCATGATCAACATGATAATCACACAAATAGAGTTTTTTTCAGGGATATATACAAATTTTGAAAAAATGATTTAATTATATATACAAACATTTTAACTTGAAACTTGAACAAGTAACACTTTTTCTAGATTTAATCATACACATAATTTGAAAAGTAAAGTATCTAAAAACCTGATCCACTCGCTCCAAGTATCGCGAAGATCTCTCCTTCTCTCGCCTCGCCTGTGACACCGTCAAGCAGGGTTTTGATGCCGCCCTGTTTAGAGCCTGCTGGCCTGGATGCAATTGTATCCTTTTTATCGAAAGACAAAAAGGACGATTTACTAGTATCAGATACTCTATATGTGATATCAGTGAAATTCAGCACGAACATAGGAGTTCGTGTTGCGAGCCCCACTTGGTCTGTTTCCATATCTACGATTAGCTGATCGGAAGAGTTTCGTTGGTGTTGTAGCTCCATTAGTGGAGCAAAAAAGATTGAGGTGCAAAGAAAAAACTAGGTTTAAGGGATTGTTTGAAGAGGAGTCTTTTTATATAGACATGGTTTTTGAAAAGTTAGAATTTTGTTTTTTTAATAAAGATGATTTTTAAGAATATTGTGGAGTTTATATGTGGTTTAATTAATTGGTTTTGATGTTAACTGTACCCCAATTTCTCTGCTAAGGAATTAAGTATTGGAGTGGAAAATTATTAAAATTCAATTGTTTTTGCTTTTGAGTTAACAGAAACTTGATAGTGCAATCCAGCCATTTTAAAATTCAAACAGGTAAAATCCATTACTTCAAGTTTGAATATAAAGAAAGGTAAGTGTTAACAAAATAGTAAAATAAACAAATTATTTGAGTTGAAACATGAGTACCACCTTACAAAATTGGTTGATTTCCTTAAAGTAATTATTTTAGTGATTGCTTTCTTTTATATATATATACAAATTGCTGACCTAGCACATTTGGTAAACTATGCAGTTCTTAATAAATTTATTTTCTGTTAAGACTTAGATCTCTCATTAATATAAAATAATATGTTCTACTTTTTTATTTAACCAGTAGACAACAGACCGAGTAACAAAATGGGCCTGATAAATAATATCTTTCATTATATATATTTTTTGGAAAAAAATCTTTCATTATATTTAAGGCCCTGTTTTCTTTTTTTAATTTGTAAAAGGCCTGTATATAAACATAGCCCAAAGAGAGGAAATAAATCTGAAACAAAACACTACTATTCCTCTACATATCTTTTCCCACATCTTTATGTGTAACAAGTTAGCAAAGAAAGCTATATAAACCAGATAAATAACTCACTGCATAATAAAACTACATAAATCCCAGATTCAAAATCCAAAAGACGGCATTTTAAGGGGAATTGATATCTACATGCTTTAATTTGATGAGTGGAGACATGAAAAATAGCAATTGACTATTTTGCCCAATGATCTATTATCAAAATAAAAACGGCATGCTAATTGCAGGATCGTAGATGATTTCCAAATAAAACTCTTGCCTTTTTTTTTCCTTTTCCTCTTACTCTTTCTCGTGACTATTGAATAAAATAATAAATATGATTATATATTTTCATATTTTCTATGTATTTCAATATTCTTGAAACAAAAAAAAAATTAGAAAAGTAAATAATAGATTTAAGACCTCTGAATTAATATTATTGTCATAATTTTTTTAATATTTAATATTTGAACCAAAATAAAATAGTAATAAACGACATGCAAAATAATACATCGAATGAATTATATCATAAATTACTATAGTTAAATAATTAAATTAACATCATAAACAAAGATCACAATGCTAGATTAAGAAGCACATAAAATTTGCTTTTGTTCATTTATTGCTCTTTTTCATTTGTGCATATTTATGTTTTTCAATGTATCTTTCTAATAAAAAACATCATGTTATTTTTCAAAACAATAAGTTAAAGAAATGAATTAATCAATTTTGTTAAAAAAGTTTAGATGCAATCTTAGACAAAACGTTATTCTTTTTTTTATTATGATATATGAAATGTTATACATATATTATTTTTCATGAATTTCAGAAATAATTTTTTTTTGTATAATTTTTTTAATTCTTCATTTTTTACTTTCTCTCATTAAAAAATTAGTAAAACATCAAGACAAAAATGAAAGATTTGCTAAAATTCATCCTACAGAATAAATAAGGAAATTCATTAACTTTACATTGAAAGATAATTATGCATCTAGTAGAGAAGATTTATTACAAAGGGCAAAATTATCATTTAAAATTTTTATGGCTGCACTCGTCAAATCGCTGCCTGTCAATATCAATTCCTCATTTTAAGACCGTAAATAAATAAAAAAGGAAATAAAATAACTATACAGACTCTCCATATTCAAACGCGGCTTAAATCTAACCGTCCGATCTACATCCTCAGTTTTTCAAAAGAATCTCATTCCAAAATCAAAATCCTTTCCTTTCATCTTCGTTTTCTTTTCCTTTCCTTTCCTTTCCTTTTCTTTCCTATTTCTCTTCTTCTGTGCAGATCTTTCTTTCTTCTTTCTTTCCTGTGAGATTTGTTCATAATTTTGGTAGAGTTTGCGAGAGAGAGAGAGAGAGGTTGATGATGGATGATCCGTATCTGAGCGAGCTCGATTCGTACGATAAGGAGGTGGCGTTGGAGTTCCTGACGATCTGGCTGCCGTTTCTCTCTCAGGATCTGTGCGCCGGGTGCTCCGCCGCTGTTCGCCGACGTGTCGACTCCCTCCGTCGAGCTAATGTGCAGAGGGTGTTTGGGTTTGGTAAGTTGTGGTAGTGATGGATCTGGGTTTTGTTTGGTTTTGGTTTCAATTTGATTTTGGAAGTGTGATTGTTATTGGTTTTTAGTTGGGGATGAAAAAAGATGGTTGATTCTGATTGAGTTTAGAAGGTACGAATTCAGTAACGCATGATTGTTTTTCGGATTTTTTGTTGTTGTGTTTTTTGGTACTGTCAAGTTGAGTTGAATACTGTATGCACTGGTGCTGAGTGGTTTTTTATGTATTTCTTCTTGTATTTATCATGTAAATAGTGTCAATTGTCTTCTTAAGTATACAATATGTAATTACTGATTTTGATACTTAAAATTTTGGCTCTTTGTATTATTTTGTTTAAACTTATTTGCCATAAAATGATTCCTTCTCTCTATTAATTGCCAATTTGCATAAAATCGACTATATTCAAGTTATTTAACAGTTTCTCAATGAAACATGATATGTTTTCCCTTTTTCAACAGCCTTAATTTGCATACAGAAGCTGATTTGCATTCAAACACAGAAACTTCAGCAAGTATTCACTCTTCGCCTCATTTAATCCAAACAAATTTCCTTTTTTTTCTTTTTCCAGACCATTCTGAACCGACCAATCGCATCACGCCAACTGGCTGGATCCAAGAAAACCCAGAACCTTCCAATCCAATCTCAATCGACCAAATCGTTCCAACTGGATGGGAATTATATCCAGAACCCTCCACCAATCAGATCGCGCCACCTGTCCCAAATCCAGAACCTTCCATAACAACATATCCACCTCTCCCCGGTCCGGAACCTTCTAGAATGAGCTGGGCTGACATGGCGCAAGAGGAGGACGAGCTGGAGGAGAGAGAAAGCGAGGGCGAAAGAGGGAAAGGAGAGAGAAAACTTTCCAAAGAGGAGAGACTGATGCAGAGGTTTAGGAATATTAAAAGGAAGAAGGATTATTTCTTTGAGGAAAAAGTCAGGGGCAGAATGGTAAATATACTCGCTGGATTGGAACTCCATGAGGGCGTGTTTAGTCCGGCCGAGCAGAAGAGAATCGTGAATTTTATTTACGAATTGCAAGAAAAAGGCAGAAAAGGCGAACTTGGAGGTATATTTAATATTAATTTAATAATTCAATTATTAAAAAAAAAACTTTACTTTTAATTAATGTTTTAATTAATTTAATTGCAGACAGGACATATTCAGAACCGAGAAAGTGGAAGAGAGGCAAGGGACGAGTCACCATACAGTTCGGCTGCAATTACAACTATGCTAAAGTAATGATTTTGTAATACTGAAATTTTTAAAAAGGCCCTTGATTTATGCTTAAATTGCAAAAAGCCCCTCCATTGTTGGGAATTTAAAAAAAAAATCCCCTCTTTTCTTTAGAACATTACTAAAAAGCTCCTCCTTTTTGTGGAAATTGCAAAAAAGTCCATCTATTCTTTATGAAATTGCAAAATTGGGGGGCTTTTTCGCAATTTCCAATATTGGAGGGACTTTTCACAATTAAAGCGTAATTCAGGGACTTTCTTGAAATACTCCTAATTTCTTATTAATCTCATATTAATTAATTATTTCCTGACTTAAAAACACTCCTATATATATATATATATTCATATTAATCTGATAATAATACTTTTTTTAACCAGGATAAAGAGGGAAATCTACCTGGCATTCTACGCAAAACTTCCGCCGACCCGATCCCCTCTCTCTTCAAACTAAACCCTAAATAGTCAACATTTACGAGACGGGCGACTGTATACCGCCTCATATCTACAGTCATGATTTCATCAGGCCTTAGGGTTTAGGGTTTCGTTCTAAACCCTAGTTTGTGCGAACGACTCGGAGTTTGATGAGACGTTTAATCATTAGTTTGAAGAGAGAGAGGATTGGGTCCGCTGAGGTTTTGCGTAAGATGCCAGGCGGATTGCCCTCCTTATCCTGGTCAGATAAAATAAATATATTATAAAAAAAATAATATACGTATATATAATTTCATATTAATCTTAATATTTTTTTTCTAATCAGGACAATGAGGGAAATCCACCTGGCATTCTGCGCAAAACCTCAGCCGACCCGATCCCCTCTCTCTTCAAACTAATGATCCGCCGTCTCGTCAGATTCCACGTTTTACCCACAGATTCCGTCCGCGACAGCTTTATAGTGAATATATACGAGCCTGGTGATTGTATACCGCCGCATATCGACAGTCACGATTTCGTGAGGCCGTTTTGCACTGTGTCGTTTCTAAACCCTAAACCCTAGTTTGTGGGAAGGACTCGGAATCTGACAAGACGTCAAATCATTAGTTTGAAGAGAGAGGGGATTGGGTTGGCTGAGGTTTTGCGTAATATGCCAGGCGGATTTCTCATAATTTTTATATATTTATATTTATATTAATATATAAATATAATATATTTATATATATAATATATAATATATTTATATTAATATTTTTTTTCATAATTTTTTTCTAACCAGGACAACGAGGGAAATCCACCTGGCATCTTACGCAAAACCTCAGCCGACCCGATCCCCTCTCTCTTCAAACTGATGATCTGCCGTCTCGTCAGATTCCACGTTCTCCCAACAAACTGCGTCCCCGACAGCTTAATAGTGAATATCTACGAGCCAGGCGACTGCATTCCGCCGCATATCGACAGTCACGATTTCGTGAGGCCGTTTTGCACGGTGTCGTTTCTGAGCGAGTGCGATATTTTGTTCGGGAGCGAGCTGGGGATCGTCGGGCCGGGGGAGTTCGACGGGCCCCGCAGGATTCCTCTTCCTGTCGGGTGAGTCGTTAGAAAAAATGTTATTTTTGTTCTTATTGATGTTGATATTAGTATTAGTATTAGTATTATGTTGTTTTAAGTAATTTGTGCTGATGAGGTGAGAGTTTGGGGGTTTGTTCCTGTGTTTCTCTATTCCTGTTGGGTATGGTGTTCAAAATTATTATTAGTTCTTTTTGTTTTAGTAATTATGTTGTTATTTTTCAATTTTAGTGATTATTTTGTATTTTTGTAATTATATTTGTATTTGTGTTTTTTTATTCTGTGGTCTGTATTCTAACAAAAAGGTGTTTTTTTTGTTTTGTTTTGAAGGTCTGTATTGGTGCTTAACGGTAATGGCGCTGACGTGGCGAAGCATTGCGTGCCAGCTGTACCGACCAAACGGTAAGTTTTAAAACCCTAATTTTCTTCAGTTTTTAATTATTAAATGGTATTTATGAGATATTGTTTGGTATTAATTTTTTATTTAATTTTTAGGATTTCGATTACATTCCGCAAAATGGACGAGTCTAAATGGCCCGATGGATTTTCCCCTGAGCCCGATTTGCAAAACATTATTCCTCTCCCAGACGATTCAGATTTAAATAATAATAATATATCAATCGATGAAAAAGGAAAGAAATCTGATTTTCACAACGGAAATCGGAGCAGAAATTTAAACCGAGCAAGAAAGCCTGAACTGGAGAGGTCCAGTCATTGGGGAAATGGAGATGTGAGCACAAAAAGATCTGAGTTTCAGAGCAGAAATTCCAATTTTGGAGGGAGAATAATTGAAGGAAAAACAACTGACAATTACAGAAGGCCTTATGAAATGGAGAGGTCCAGTTATGAGGGAAATGGAGAGGTGAGAACACCACAGAGAGAAAGGATGGGAGCTCTGTCCGTTGGTAATAATGGCTCTGTGCAGAACAGATACATGCAGGGCGAGAGGAGCGTGTTTAGCAGAGTGAGTGAAGGCATGGGAGCTCTGTCTGTTGGTAATAACGGCTCTGTACAGAGCAGATATGCGCAGAGCGAAAGGAGTGTGTTTAGCAGAGTGAGTGAAGGGTCCAGTGGTAATAATGGCTCTGTTAGTCCAAACGGACAGGGCGAAAGGAGTGTGTTTAGCAGAGTGAATGAAGGGATGAGTGCTCTGTCTGTTGGTCAAAATGGCTCTGTACAGAACAGATATGCACAGAGCGGAAGGAGTGTGTTTAGCAGAGTGAGTGAAGGGACGGGAGTACTGTCCAGAGGTAATAATGGCCCTGTGCTTAGCCCGAATGGACAGGGCGAAAGGAGTGTGTTTAGTAGATTGAATGAAGGGAGAGCTCTGTCCAGTGGCAGTAATGGATCTGTGCTTAGTCCGAATGGACAGATCGAAAGGAGTGTGTTTAGTAGATTGAATGAGGGGAATAATAGTCGGTACCAACAGAGGGGAAATAACGCGTATTTTAGGGCCAGAACGAAAAATAATAATAGTTATTATAGTAATGGATGGAGAAACGGTCAAGAATCAGTTTAATTGAAAGTTTTGACTTTTTTTTAGAATAATAGAAATTGTGTGATATTGAGAGATATTTGTTGTTGGTACTTAGATTGATATTAATTTGTGGCATAATGGTTTTCTTTAGGAGATTATATTTGTATATATATGAATTTGGTTTGGTTTGTATGTTTACCAAAACTTTGGCTTGATTTTGCAAAAATTTGTAGACAGAACTTATGTAAACCTCACTTGATATGCTCTTTTAAAACCCTATGCTATTTTTATCTTGTATATCCACTTTTATACATTGGTTATTTCTTTGTACACTTTTTTTTCTCTTCACCACTTCGTACTTTTTTATGTCTATTTTTTATTACGTATCCATACCATATGTTTCTATCCCCTATATATTGTTGTGTCCTATGCATAATTTTTCTTTTGTAGTCATATATACTCTTGGTATCCTTATATATCATTGAGAGAGTAATATGTAATGTTTGTTGTATTGCAAATTAATTTAGTACTAAGTGAGAAAAAAACATTCAAGGATGTTACATTGAAACCTTACTTTATACACATCTCCAAACTAATCTAACAAACAACAAACATTCAAAAATAAAAGCACTTAAAACTACATCAATTATAACTTAATCTTCTTCGAAATATTTCTCTTCAGCGTCGTAATTAGCTTCCTTATTCCAATAATCATCCAATCTCTCATCACCATCAATCTTCTCATAATCCAAATACTCCTTATCTTCACCCGCAAGAAACTTCTGCTGCATCACAACCGTAAACTGCTCCATCTGCTCCTGCAACTCCTCCTCCGAAATTCTTTCCCTAGAATCCTCTACAATCCCTTCCTCCTCCTCATCTTCTTCCTCTTCTTCCTCTTCCTCTTCCTCTTCTTGATTTTCTTGATTTTCTTGAATTTCTTGACAACCGATCAGATCTTTAACATCGACGCCTCTTCTAATCTGCTCGCCTCTGATTTTCTTCACCAAATCCATCTCTTCACACCGCCTCAACAAAGTCTCAGACCATTTTTCCCCAGGCCGTGACATCATCCTTCCTACGGGATCCTGAAACTTCCCAACGTATTCATGGTGCAAATACGGATCTCTCTCTCTCATGGAATCCTCTGAGAAATACTCGCCTTGTTGGACTAGTTTTTCCATGTAAGCTCTTCTTCGGTTTTTAATGGCGGGCGAGTTGGACTGTTGGGTTGGTGGTGTGGTGGTCCGCTGGAGCCGGTTAAGGTGCCAGTTTACTTCGTAATCCGTGCGGAGTGTTTCGAAGTTCTGGAGCTCTTGTGGGGTTAATACTGAGCCGTATCTCTCTACAATTACATTCAATTTCAGAAAGAGAATTAGAAATTTAGAATAAATTATTTTAGAATTGTAAAATTAATGATCTTTTCTTGTAATTGGTACAGTAAATCATCTTAAAATACCAATTTAAGGGGTATTAGACGAATCAACTTCAGAGATGGGCTTAAAATCAGTTATTTTATAGCTTTAAAATTATTATTTTTTCTACAATAAAAAAATAAAAATATTTCTTTCATAATTGGTACAGTAACTAATAACAGCGAATCAACTTCAGATACCAATTTTATGGGTATTAACCAAATTCAGGATATTTCAAGGGCAAAAAAAAAAAAAAGGGAGTTATTGAAGAGGGAATTAGGGTTTATGTATACCAAGAAAGATTGGGGCGTCACGAGAGAGAAGGTCGAACAGAGCTGATTTACGCCGTGACGGCTCAAACGGCGGCGGCTCGCTGCGAACCGCGCCGGGGAAGTACAGCCCTTCGATGGAAGCTAGTCGCTCTGTTATTCCCTCCATTACCGCCCTCTCCATCCTCTCTTTCGATTCTGTCTGGAGAACAAGTTTTGGCTTGCATATAAAACATGAGAAATGAATTCAGGGTTTGATTAAAAGCCGGGATTGTGATTCCAGATTTGGGTCTGATTATAATTTATATTTATAGTTACATTACAATAAGAACTGATTATAGTTATATTACAATATGAACTGGATGTAATTATGTAATGAATTGATAATTTTGTAGGATGTAGAAAGTAAAAACCAGGTTACTATTTATTTGTCTAAATAAAATGGAAAGAGATAAAAGTAAAAGGAGATTGATTAAGCAATAAACTAGAGCAAATAATGAAAAATAAAATTAATATCAAAAGAGAAAACATAGAATGCTTCTCTAAGCAGTGAGAACAATTAATCAATGAATTAAAACAGTAATTGAAAATCATATTAAAAATTATTAGTTCACAAAACAGTTAATTTTACAAGTACATGCAAATCCATGTAGCAACAACCGAACATATAAATTAGTCAGTTAAACTTGTGGGCGCACCCATAGCAATTCATCTTCATCATTATGTATGTTATTTCGGATATAAAATTGTCGGTTATCCATTGTATAAATTAGCTAGTTAAACCTGAAGCATTGTGTTTGCTCCCACTCTTCCTAAAAATTAAAAACAGTTCCATTCAAATGTTTATTAACATATTAAATATAAGGATTTCAATATGAACTAATGATTTATCTTTCTAAGAGAAAAATGTATTTATATAATAGAAACTGTTTCATACCTATAAAGATAAGGAATGCACACATTATATAATACAATTAAAAATCTTGATTTACCCTCCAATATCTCACTATTTTTTATGTGGATAATAAAAGTTCTGTTGTAGCCTACCTAACATGCATTTATTAACACCCTATCTACAGAAATGAATTCTCCTAATTTATTGATAGTATCATTCTTACTTATTTCCACATTTATTTTGTATGTTTAATTCAATCTCATTCATCCAGATCCAGATCTTATTATTCCTAAAAAAATTCAATCACTTCGATATTTTTTGTAAAAAAAAGATGTTTTTTTTTTCAAAATTATCAATTACGTCATTTTTTTAATTTTTTAATATTTGAATATGGTATTTTTTTTTTCAAATAGCATTTGGACATTTTTTTTTTGAGTTATTTTGGAGAGGGCTTAAAACATCCCTCCATCAAATGGCATTTGGACACTAGATATTTCATTGTCATTTGTGTTTTTGAATTTTTAATTTAGAAAATATGTAAAAAACTTATTTATAAATAAAAAATATTAATTACTCATTATGACCTTTTTATTTACTTGCCATCAACTACGAATACATGAAATTGCATAATAATAAAAATTTATTTTTTTATTCTTTGTGTAAGTATTTAGCTTGTATTTCCAATAAACACATTAATATTAATATGTCTAAAGATTTCATGAACAAGAATAATTAACATTGAAAAGATAACAACATATTATAAAATTAAAATTTAATCTAATAAAAAAAATTGGTTATTTTAACGAATAGCAATAAATATGAAGGTTTTGAAATTTTGATGATGATTATATCGGAAAGAAAAATAATCAATAATAAAGAGTAGTGTACTTTTGTCTTTTTTTAACTCAATTAATTGGCATTTATAAAGAAAGAGTAAAGACGTTTTTTTAATAGAATATTTTCCTTCTTTAAATTACACTTCGAGTGCTTATTTATATACATTAATGGTGGATGAGTCATGTTAAACTAGGCTTCTCATGAAAATTGTGTTGGTGGTATGTAACATACTCACAACAAAAATGCACATCTGCTCATAAGAACAGAGTTTTGTACCAACGACTTTACAACCCATATTCATTTCTCATAAAACAAGATTACTTGCATAATAAAACAATTAAGTTGCCCAATGTCTTGATTTTTCACTAGTATAGCCCTCCACACTCGCTCTGTTATTCCCTCCATTACCGAGCTCTACATCCTCTCTCTCTCTCTCTCTCTCTCTCTCTCTCTCGTGTCTGTCGAGTTAAAAATTTAGAATGTCAGAATTCAGAGAGCAAGTTTGGTAGCAAATAAATTCGGGAATTGAATATCATGTCTTTGTAATGAATTCTTGGTTTGATCAAAATCCGAGATTACAAATCCAAATTTGGGTTTGATTACAATTACAAAATGAACTGGATGGAGAATGGATGTAATGCATTTTTTGTTTAAACAAAATGAAAAGGGTTATAAATAAAAGGAGTGAGATCAATTAAGCAATAGACTAGAATAAATAAATGGAAAATAAAATTAATAACAATAGAAAAAAAACAGAAGGCTTCTCTAAGCAGTAAAAACAATTAATCAATGAATTTAAAAAACAACAATTTTAGAGACCATGCAACTGAGCTCCGAATGAACGATGAAAGCCCAAATAAGAAAATAAATATTGAGATCATGAAGGTTTTCTTTCCTTATTTAGGTTTTCATTGTTGATTCGGGATGTGGTTACATAGTTTCTAGACTTTTTTTTTAAAACAGTACTTGAAAAAATAACATATTGAATGATCATTAATTGATAAAACACAGTTAAGTTTACAAATACATGCAAATCTTGATTTACCCTCCAATATCTCACGAATTTTTTATGTGGATGTTAAAAAGTAAGCCTAAATGTACAACATGCCACAGTAACACCCTCAGAATTCTCTAAATTACACTTCTTGTTTGGCGTGGAGAATTTTGAAAAATTCTAGATACTGTAAAAAAAAACTATGTAGGAATAGAAAATTTTCACATATTTGTTTGTCATGATTGAATTCCTTAATTGATAATTAGAATTGAAACATGTTTATTTTCTTATATTTTTTATTTCTATGAATTAGACGTTAGTAGAGCCAGTAAATCTTTGGATTATTTCTTTGTATTATATATGACTATCGCTATAAATAGAGGGATTCATTCAAATAACAACAAATAATTGTATTGTATTTTTTTTTCTCCAAATATAAGAAAGTATTTGAATGTCGGCGGCCGTGATTTTCACTTTTTTGGAGTTTTCACGTTAAATCTTTATGTTTTTTGTATTAGATTTTTGTGTTTATTGTTGCGTCTCGGTTCCTAATACTTCTTTATAAGTACTTATTTATTTTTCATTAATGGTGGATTAGTCATGCTAAACTAGGTTCCTCATGATATTTGTGTTGGCTACATAACTTATACTCACAAAAAAATTGCACTTCGGCTGTACCCAAGGACAAAGCATATTCATTTCTTATTAAATAACATTAGTTATACAATAAAACAATTAAGTTAACTAACATCTTGATTTTTCAATAGTAAACTGGTGCGCACACATAATTAAGCATGATTTACTCCTTCAATATCTTTTTTTTTTATGTTTACTCCTTCAATATCTTAGAACTTTATATCTACACAAAAATATATGAATTGTAACCTCACACTCATCATGCCAAAAAATAACACTTCCATGAAATGAATGCTCTCTTAACAATTTTCTTAATGCTTATTATATGCATGAAATGTGTAGAGTTCATTCATACACTTACTTGATTCATCATCAGGTTGTTAATATTCATCGAACTCTTCAAAAATATATGAATTGTAAACAAACGCCCCGAAAGATAATTAAACATCTTGATTTAGCCTCCTATATCTTAGGAATTTTTTTATTTCTATACCGAAAAGATATGATTAATAAATAATGCACTGAAAAAAATTATAACACTTGTAGGAAACAAATTCACTCAGTTGTATTTTCTTTGTTAGGCTTGCTTATTATATGCAAGAATGGTGGAGATCATGCTAAACTTGCCTTTTCATATTATTTGTGTCAATACGATTAAGAAAAATTCGACTCGCATGAACATTATTTTCTACCTACTCCCATCCCACACAATAAAACAGCTAATATATCCAAATATTAAAGAAAAATACATGAGTGCATAAATCACACACACACACCCTTATGATTTGTTAGGTAACGAGATTTGAGAATTGAGAATAAATGGATTGTTATCTTGTTGAGGGTAAATTACACTTTCCTTTTGCATCATTTTCAAATAATAGCCCGGTGATATATCATATGAAAAAACTTCTCATAGAAGTTTTTGGTACGAAATGATGTTAAACTACATTAGCGATCAAGTTTTGAAACATACGAGCTGAATCAGATTCTTCTTGTTTACAGCAAAGACAGGGAGGTTCCCAAAGGAGCCCCCTTGTAGAAGATAATCGAAATTCTTGATTTAACCTCCAATATCTTAAGAATTTTGATGTGCATACTAAAAAATAAATTGAGTTGAACGCAAAACACGCATTATGCAAAGAAAAATTAACACTCTAAATTACACTTTCTTTGCGGCTTGTGACTTGTTTGTGAGTGCTTATATGTATGAAGGGCCGATACAATCATGCCAAACTAGGCTTCTCATGTCATTTGTATTGATAATATTCACAAAATTAAGTTTTGCTCATATAAAATAAATGTCTACTCTTCTCATCTCATACTCATTTCTCATAAATTACATTAATAGTATGGTTTATTCAAGATAAAAAAATACATCAAAGCACATAGCACACAGTTATGATTTGTTTAGGTAACTGAGAATAACTACCACTGTCAAGGGTAAAGTACACAATACCCAAATTATGATTTTATTTCTTTTTGCATCATTTTCAAACAATAATTAAGCTGGTGATATATCCTACCGAAATAAAATTCTAATAGATCACGTAATTAATCATACCACAAAAGAAAGCAACAGCAAACAAAAATAATAACACGCATTTCCTCTCTTAAAAAAAGGAACCAACAAAACTCAGCTAAACACAACTACATCAGAAAACTCACAGAAATGTCTAAACATTCCAAAAACATCACATCAAAACCTTCGACTACAAAAAACAAACACTTTATCCAACCAATCTCTAAGTCTTCACATATCAGAAACCGACCACAAATAAGCCTCTTGTTCAGTCGCCCGCTTCTCATTCTGCCTCTTAAACAAATCCTTCTCAAACCCTGCATCCAAATAACCAAAAACCACTAAAAAATCTCCACCAAAAAGCAAATATTAGAACAACAAAACAGTATATTATTCACAAAAACAGCGTACCGGTCGATCTATCGACGCCGTCCCAATGCCGCCCTGGTTTTATACCGTACCGATTTGGAGGATAATCGATTCCTCTTTTGAGCCAGCTGTGATTTGGAATTCCCTGAGGGATTATAAAGCCTGACTCTTTCATTCGCTCATCATCTCCTAAATCTTCAAGAATCGGCTCCATGTTCTTTTTCTAAATTAATAATAAAAATTCCATTAATTAACCCACTTGATAAATAAATATAATTAGATTTAGGGAATATTTCAGAATACCTCTATATTTTCGGAAATTTGTCAAAATCCCCGTACTTTTGGAATATTAAAAATCACTAGGTTTAATTTTCCATTTTTCAGAAACCCGTAACTATTAAAGTTCTCAAAAAACAACCTTAACTTTAACTTTCCTTTTATCAAAAAAAAAAAAAACCCTTACATAATATTCAAATAAAATAATATATAAATAATGATAAATAATATGTATGGACATTTTAGGATTTTAATAGTAAGGGTGGTTCTAAAAATGAGAACTTTAAAGTAGGGATTTTTCAAAATATTCCAAAAGATTGTTTTCTTTCTCATAAATACCAGAAAATATAGGGGTTTTTTTGAAAAATCCCCTTTAATTTAATGCAAATAAATTAAAATAATAAAATTAAAATACCTTAGCAAGATGAGCCATTGGATCGCCCCATCTAACCGCCTCTTTTAACATTTTATCCAACTCAGGATCGTCCCTACAAGGGCAAAATCATAAATTAATAAACACAACTAAATTCCCAAAATTATAACAAAAAAAATTAAACTAATTAATTAATTGATTAAAATTTACCTTGATCGAGCAAAAGGCTTGTTTTTCTCCTGCTCCATTTCAAGAAATTTTGCCTCTGCTTCTCTTTTCTGAGCCAATCCTTTTCCCCACGCGATTGGCTTTTCTTCCTGTCAACAAATAAAAAAATTCAATTATTTAAAATAAAACTTATGGACGAATTTGTAATTTTTTCACAGAAAAGAATGTACAGAATAATGAAATTAATTAATTAATTAACTAATTAACCTTTGGCTTTTCTTGTTCCTTCGCCTTCAACATATCCTCCTTTGAGATCCTTTGCCCTAAAATAAAAAAATAAAATCGATCATTAAATAAATAAATAAATAAACTAATTACTTTTTATCAATTAATTAATTTTATATACCTCTTTTATCTCTATACACCACCTCTGCTCCTTTTCCGCTAACAGAGGCGTCCATTAACAAAATCCTTCACAAAACAAACAAAACAAAATTAATAAATAAAATAAAATACCCAAAAATCCAAATTCAAATTTAAATTTCAAAAACAAAAAAAATCACCTGGCTATCTCCTGGTCTTTCTTCTTCTTAATCTCCTCCTCGATTTCCTCCTTAGTGAAAAACCCCGATCTCTTCGCCACCTCTTTCCCTCTCTCCGCCACCTCAGCACGCTCCTTCTGTTTCTCTCTCCTCGCTGGCGCCACGTCATCTCTCTCCTCACTGTCAAACCTCGACTTTCTCCTTCTTGGTGGCGACATGTCAGCGGTCTCGACCGAGTCGTGCTGTTTTCGCCTAGGTGGCGACAGGTCATTGGTGGAGACTGAGTCGTGGCGGGTTCTGCGCCTAGGTGGCGACAGATCATTGGTGGAGACTGAGTCGTGGCGGGTCCTGCGCCTAGGTGGCGACAGATCATTGGTGGAGACTGAGTCGTGCCGTTTTCGCCTAGGTGGCGACATGTCAGCATCGCTTCTAGAAGGTGATGGCGTTTCAGCGCGTCTCCTGCGCTGACGTGGCGGCGACAGATCAGCATCATCCCTTCTAGAAGAACGATCTGGGGAAGGTGTGTCAGCACGTCTCCTGCGCTGACGTGGCGGGGAAAGGTCCTCATCCCTTCTAGAAGGTGCCAGCTCAGCATCCCTTCTAGAAGCATGACGATCAGGGGAAGGCGTATCAATTCTTCTCCCGCGCTGACGTGGCGGGGACAGGTCCGCATCATTCCTTCTAGAAGGCGGTGACAGGTCATCATCGTCAGGGGTGTCGAGTCGTTTCCGGTGCTGACGTGGCGGGAAGAGGTCGTCAGAGGAGGGATTTTGGGGGTGCGAAATGGGGACGGAAATCCAGCCGCTTCCATCCTCTGAAATTTGATTGTGTTTCGCGCGGAGAGCTTCGAGTCTTTTCATGCGTCTTACTTCTATGTCTTCTTCTACTAAAGGCTGCTCCTCTCCTGTCAGAAAAATCATAACAATATTAAGAATAAGAATAAGTGAAATGAGGATGAAATGTGAAATTAGAACGTTTTCTATAAATGCCCATCAGTCCTCGTAATAAAATTTGTTAAAAGATTGTAAATTTATTAAGATTTTTTGTATAATTCGCGTTTGTTTTCTGTGATTAATGAACAGTAAAAAGAAAAAAGGGGGAGTTTTCGCCCAAATCCTAATTTCCTCGAAAAGCTCAATTGTCGCCCAAATCCAGTCGAAAATGGGAATTTTTCCCTGAACAGTATGATTATAACTATTGATCAGATATTAAACCAAGATTTAGTCTTGTTTTCGATAAATTTTCTTGTAATTAAAGGCAGGTACTTGACAAAGTTTGTAACTAATTAGGGCTTTAAATAAGGCGCAAATACGAGTTCTGCCAGTAAGTCATTGTAATGTTCAGAATATCGAATTTCGGGGTACAATTAAACCAATTAACATGTCTTGTGCTTTAAACAGAAGTTGAATAGCAAAATTGGTACAAAAACATCCAAAATTAATTAAGGGACAGAGTTTCAAACATACCACCAGAATCAGACTCTTCCTGTTCTTCGATTTGCACAGGCTTCTGCCAGACGGGATCCTCATCTACGACGAGAACGCCTCCCACGGCGGCGGGTTTCTTCTTCTCCTTCTTCTTCTTTTTCTTCTTCTTGTTCGGATCCTCAGCGTCGGTGCCGGACTGGTACCGCTTCAGGTACTCCTTCATGGACAGCGAAGCCGAGTTAGATGCGCCCGCCATTGTTACGAGAAAGAGAGAAGCGAAAGAAAGGGAGGAAAAGAGAGATGAACGAAAGACAGAGTTTTCAAAATTTCGGACGGAATAACTGGGAATTGAATTCCAGGTTGGGAATTGAAAGGAGGGAAATGAGAGTCTGACTTTTTCTCCTTGGAATTAGATTCCTGGTTGAGTTAAACAGGGATTTCGATTCCCGTAGTTACTAGATTTTTTTTTTTTTTTTTTTTTTCAACCATTAGGTTGAGAGGGTTCAATTTAATCCACTGGGTAATGATCTCAAAAGAGATAGGCTAATATGGAAGGAGGCTAAGAGTGGGCAGATTAAGGTCAAGGAGGTTTACGAAAGTGGAATTAAGAGGGAATTAGGGCTAACAATACCGGATTGTCAACAGAAAAGAGAGGCACAACTCTTAGGGATTAAAGAATTGCCTCCAAAAATTAGACTATTATTGTGGAAATTCTGTAAAAGGGCAATTCCGACTAAACAAAGATTAAATGGGAGAATGTCTTATATTTCACCACTGTGCCCAATCTGTCAGTATGCAATTGAATCTGAGAATGACATTCTCTCGTAATTTTCTAAAATGTGGTGCCATATAAAATAGGAACTATCAATGAGAATGCAATCAATTTTTCAAAATAAAAATTTCATGTCCATTACTACAAATTTGGAAATTATATTTCTAGAATTAAGAAATATATGCTCTTTTATTTTTGGTTAAAAGTTTGGTCCGAAGCAGAGCGAGGTCCTCAATTGTATACATGAAAACCGATTCACCATATGGTCTTAGTGATTTTTCATTGCCAAAAATATATGAGTTTTGTATTGGGTCTTTTGGCACAATACATATAGCACAAAAGCAGATAAACAAGCTGAACAACAAAAAACAAGAATAACTAATGCTGACATATAGCACACAAGCAGATGAACAACTACTAAAAGAGAAATAAGAACTAATGCTAGAACATACAAGAATTCAATTCGACTCTCATTAACAGCATTCTAACATAATCCTAATACCAAAAAGTTGAAGAATACACAAAGAGAGATCCATCGGCCTTATAGAAAGCGCCAGATGAAATCTCACACTCTTTCCTTCCATCAGAAAAACAAAAATCTAGCCACTCACACGAACCCTAGACCTATGCCACACACACGGCTAGACCAACTAGCTTGGGGGCAACTTTTTTAATATTTTTGAAGTTGGAAACATCAGTGTTAATTGATCAATTAACCTTCTTCGGCTTTTCCTTCAACATCTCCTCCTTTGTTATCCTTCGGCCTAAAAATAAATAAAAGAAGTTAATTCATTGAATAAGATAATAAAAGAAAATAAATAAATATGTTTTTTAATAATTTATTAATTCTACACACCTCTCCTGTCCCGGAACACTGGTTGTGCACCTTTGCCGCTAATGGAGGGGTCGGTCAACAACGACATAATCCTTCAAAAAAGAAAAAGCAGAAAATCAGAAATCAAGCATGGAAACGTTTCTCAAGCCTTCTTTGCATCCCAAAGAAAGAGAGGAAGAAAAGAAAAGAAAAAGTCACAAAAATAAAAGAAAAATGCAAATAATAGATACCTGGATCTCTCGAGCTCTTTCCTCTTCCTGTTTTGCTCTCTAATTTCTTCGTTAGAGAAAAGCCCCCCTGGCCGTACCCCTCTTTTTTTATCTCCACCACTTTTTTCTCTCCACTACTCTCCTGAGAACGATCAGCACGGTCCATCTTTTTCTCCCGACTACTCTCCTGAGAAAGGCCGACCCAAAAATGACGATCAGCACGGTCCGTCTTTTTCTCTCCACTACTCTCCTCAGAAACGCCGACCCAAAAATGATGATCAGGGGAAGTGGTTTTAAGGCATTTGCGGCGCTGACGTGGCGGAGAGAGATCACCGGAATTTTGTGGGGAAGAACCGGAGCTGGATACCGACCTGCTCCCCTCCTTCGAAAGGGAATTGTAATCCTTTTTTGCACGGCGTTTCACCCCTTTCCCTCTCTTTACTTGAGCCTGCTCCCCTCCTGTACCAAAATTGCACAAGTTAATAACTCTATTACTAAGCCTTTCCTTCAAAATATAGATAAAAGCAAAAAGACATATAACTAAGCCTGCCTTGTCTCATTTCTGTTTATTTGGGGTTTATAGCTGATTCTAGGGCTTACTCCCACTAATTCTTTTTTGGAACCAGTGGAAACACAAAATTAGGGATCTACCAGTTCTTCCTATCCTATTGAAAGCAAAAACACCCTAACAAATCCAGCACAAGGAAAGAATTTACTAGGCAAAAACATAAAATTAGGGATCTATCAGTTCTTCCTATCCAATTGAAAGCATAAAAAAACACCTAGCAAATCCAGCACAAGGAAAGAATTTACTAGACAAAGACACAAAATTAGGGATCTGCCAGTTCTTCCTATCCTATTGAAAGCAAAAACACCCCTAACAAATCCAGCAAAAGGAAAGAACGATTGCCTTGTTGCTTAAAATTCACTAGACAAAAACAGGCGAATTGATTAAAATTAGGGAATCAAATCAAACAATTTAGCGTCGAGTTGATGAACGTACCAGGTTAATCACGACCCTTTGTCGTCCATACAGCATCGTCGTCTACGACTGTAAGGCCTCCAGCGGCGGCGGATTTGGGCTTCTCCGCCTTCTTCTTTGCCTCTTCGGCGTCGGAATCCGACTCGTACCGCCTCAGGTACTCCATCATGAAAACCGCCGCCCCCATCAATTTGATTCTGAGAGAATGGCGGGCGTTTCCTTCTTAAAGATTTCAATTCAACAGAGAGAAGGAAATAGAGAAGAATTGAAAGCCTGGATTTAAGAGTTGGAAGTGAAAGACGGGATTTGAGAGCCTGGTTGTCATCCTTGGAATTAGATGGATATAGATATTCCTGGTTGGATTAAACAGGGACTAGGATCATGCTCGTCCTTCGTTGCGAATATTTAAATTTGTTATTCATTTAAAATTTATGTATAAATTATAATTATATATAATAATTATATTAAGTAAGTTAGTTATGTCTAAAATCATTTTGAATTATATCATAAGATATTCTATTTATTTATTATTCATTAAAAAATAGTTTCTATATCACATCTAATTTTATAAGTATGGATAACTCTATACAAATAAATTTACATATATGAAATAAAATAACATAAATAATAAATTCATAAAAAAACAAAAAACAATAATCGAAAAAATAAGTTGGATTATTAATTTACAATATAATTAATTTATGTTTGCAATAAGATTCCTAAGATTAAAATGTCATCTTTTTTTTATCTCTTTAGCCTTCTTGTGCCGTTATCTATTGACATATTATATAAGAAAAAAAGAAGTATTAATCAGACGATGAAGGAGACTAAAAACTAAAAATAAACGATAATTTATTTCATAGATTTTAGTTGAAACCCATAAGACTTAATTATAGATGATTAACTTTAAAAAAGATAAAAATAATAATTATATTTAGCATGATTTGTAAAAAGAAAATATAGTATTATATATATAGAAAAAGTATGTTTACTATAAATAAGAAAATATAACATGACTCATTTTCTAAAAAAATTATCACCATTATTTTTCTTATTCATATTTTGTTAGTTATTAAAATGATGCATATTATCCGTAATACATTAAGTAGTATAATATAATTTTTAATACTCTAAAATTTTATTTAATATGATAGTTCTCACGTAATTGGAGATATAACACGAAACATTAATCTAACTGACCATGTGATATTGTGGTAATAATTTAAATGAAAAACTAAGATTTGAAAAAAAAATTGATCCAATGACCGAGATAAAATTGATTATAGGTCTCTTGAGAATGCTTAAAGAGAGATGAAAAATAAGGTATAACTTAATGAGCATATCATTTTTTTACATGTTGTTTTATATAAATTTTATTCACATATTTTAGCAAGAAAAAAATAAATTAGAACCATAACAATATGGAACTCAAAATAAAGAGAAAATTCCAACAAATTTATATTTGATGATTTTAACATGAGAAATAAAATATTTCATTAAGAATTATAATTTTTTAAAGAATAAAAGAAAAATTACTTATATTTTAATGAGTGAACTCTTCATTAACTATTAGTATTAATAATTGAACATAACTTTGAACTATAATTCATTGAAACCATCTGATGATCAGAAATAAATTTACAACGGTTCTCACTAAATCGCGGATGAAACACAAAACACCAATTCAACCAATCATATGATTATATTTTAATAACCACACACATGTTGCTATAAAATATCAATAAATTTGAGAAAATGAATTGCTAAGATTTGATAAAAAAATTGATCGAACGACGGAGTTAAAAGTGATGATTTGGTCTTTTGAGGAGGCTCAAAAGTAAATGAAAAATAAGGGGTTGAGATTAATTTCAATTTCCGTAGTTACTAGATGTGCTGGCCTGGGATGATTGTACTATAGAGTTTAGAGAAAGAGAACACATTCTCATGTCATCATAACTTGTTTTGTCGGCCATTTTTCATATCTTACATGTCACATGATATGTTATGTTATGTAGCATTTGTACTATGTACCGAGTACATGAATACATGAGACATCTTGTTAACGGGCATGTATGATTTGAGAAATTTCAAGTTTGATATATATCTCAAATACATCATCATGATTATACATTATTTTGAGAATACATGTTAGTTATTTGATTTGGTGTATTTTAAATAATGTAATGAAATAATTCATTGTTTGATTTTTGATGTAAGTCCGGGATTTTAATTTTGATTCAAGATAATTGTTTGAAAATTGTAGAGTATCTACATCAAATTGTGTACTAATTTTTCAAAATTATTTTGTGCTGTTAAATTTATTTTGTAATTTATAAATCACACACATTAGACGTACAATTATTAAGATAAAATAAATAAGTATCATTAGTTGATATAAAGGATTAATTAAACAAAAAAAAATTTAAGTACAAGGAATTTAAATATAAAAAGAAAAGAAATATTTTATTTTATGTAATTTATTTAAATTAAATATTTTTTATTTTAATGCAATATTTAATTTAATTTAATGTAATATTTAATTTTATATAATTAATTTTATTTTAATTTAATTTAATGTTTTTTATGTTAAATTATTTAATATTTAATTTAATTAATATTTAATTTTATATAATTAATTTTATTTTAATTTAATATTTAATATTTTAAATTATTTAAGATTTAATTTAGTTAATATTTAATATTTTATGTAATTTATTAATATTTTAAAATTATTTTAATTTGCATTATTTATTTATTTATTTATTTTATTTTAATTCAATAAATTTAATATATTTTAATTTAATTTGTTTAATATTTATATTTATTTAATATATTTTAATTTAATTTATTTAATATATTTAATTTAATATTTTTATTAATTTATTTAATAATTGATATTTAAAAAATAATTAAATTTGAACTAGAGAGATACTGCATTTTGGCTTGAATGTTATCCCGCATTTTGATTACAAAATACTTCAAAGTTATCCCAATATACTATATTTAATACAGATCAAACAAAATATTTTATCCTAAATACTTCACTTCATTTCACTTTACAATCTCCTAAAATACACCAAACCAAAAATGCCCAACATGTATTAGCCCCAGAATTTTTGGCAGTCTATTTTGAAGAAACAAAGGTCCAGCCCAAAAGTTTCATAAGAAAAATATTCAATGGGCCGAATAAACTGAAATCTAAATAATAAATATTCATTGAAATAAAACAAACTGAATTAGAAAAAACAACTTGTTAAAACTAAAGAATCATTTTCATTTAATTATAATTCATTCCTTCATAACCTCATTTCGATTTTACTTTTCTCTATTTACGATTTAAATCTAACAACAATGCAAAATATTTCATCCATAATTCCGTTCCCTAACTTTCTAATTTTCTTGTAAATTCTACTTTACGATCTAAATCTAACAACAATACATGATATATCGTCCTTGCTATTTCAATTCACGGCCTCTACTGTCAGTTGTCGTGCTGCTTCTTGCGGATCCTTAATCTTTCACACGATCTCAACTGGTCATCACCTTCCAAATACCATCACTCGCAATAATAAGTACTTGGGTGTGTGAGTCAGTAATTTCTTCAGCACGAATATCAGGTTCGGATCATATGTGAGATTTAAGGCTCTTATCTCCAAAAGCTCTAGACATGGCTAATTGGCCATTCACTCGTGGCACATCTCCTGGCAAGTTCGACACAAAACCACCTTGTGATTCAATAAACCCTCTTTCGGTATTTGGCTCATGGTCCACGGTCAACTGAATGACTGAACCGTCTTTCGCCAGCACAGCACGCGAGTCCCCTATATTTGCCACCCACAATTTCCTTTTCGTTCATGAATAATATAGCAGTGACGGGGGTCGAGGCGCCATCGCCCAAAACCGGACTTTGCGATAAGATCGTGTTGTCAGTTTTTTCATACGCTCTTATGATTGCGCTTTGTGGGTTTGTCCAAAAATCTTCCTCTTCGATGATATTTGATAAGAGATGATTTTGCAAATATGCGGGGACTTTGTCGCCAAAATGGCCATCAAAAATGGCGAAAAGCCCCAATTCCTCACCTCGCATCGGAGCAAATTTCGCCACATGGAAGACTTCCATTGGATGGTTAGATTTCCCTTTTATGAGGCTAAATCCGTAATTTACTTTCGGATTCCTATGCGAGCTTTTCTCTTTTCCATCTTTGATTGTTGAATTTGAACTTGAACTTATAACGCTGTTGTCTGTGTGATGCTCATGCGATCTTCCGAATCTGAAGTAGCAAAATCTCGACATTTAATAACAAAATCGAAAAGAATTTTCTCAAATCAGACGTCTATATATTATTATATAATATGACCAATCATCAAACTTCTCTACACAAAACTCTTCAAATTTCTCCGAAAATCACAACTCGATCTAAGTTTTCTCTCAACAAGCAGACCATTTCGAAATCGGCAAATGGAGCTCTTAAATAACGAAACCAAAAAAAAGAGTCAACTGAACATAACCTTAAATTAGTGTTTTGATCTGGCAAACAGTTACAAAATAGTAACAACATAACCTTAAATTTGTGTTTTGATCTGGCAAACAGTTACAAAATAGCAACAACCCTTTCTGCAAAAATCCAAGAAAAAATTGGCCGGGTCAGACTATTAGATGACTAGATGTGTTGGGCTTGGGCTGATCCATCTCAAACTTTATATCATACAGGCATACATAAAAACTTATAAATTATAATATAATAATCATACAATGGCCATTTCAGCTAAAAAATGATAAATAATACTAGAAAATGTTCATTTCAATTCCCATTCCTCATTTAAATACATTCCAACAAAATTCCAACCCCTAAAACTTGAATAAACCACTAACCCAAAATGATAAGGCAACACAAACAAGCAAACAACAACACACACAAAAAATGACAAGTAACACTACAACGAGTTCATCTCAACTCTAATTAAATACATTTCCAACAAAATACCCCCCCCCCCCCCCCCAAACACACACACACACTAACTCATCATCTTCGGATCCGAATGAATAAACGCAGTATCACTCACGAATGGCACATTAGCATACATCCCACACAAAGCGCACCTCATGCACTCAATCACCGTGAACATTTGACAAAACGCAACACTCACCCAAAAATACACCATCACTCCCTTAAACCCCAACCTAGGCAACCAATTACAAACCGTCCCAAAAACCTGCACCCCAGTGTCCATCAACAAAGCCAAGGCAACATGAAACCTCAAAAAATGTGGCCACTCTTTCCTACGCACCACCAAAAAGTAGGTTCCCATGAACATTGTGATTACTACCCAGCTAGGAAGTAAGGCGACTGTGTCTAGGAAACGGAAGGTTAGGAACTCGAATTTTTCTAAAATGTGGTGGAGTTGGTAGATTGCATCAGCGTATTGCCATATGTTGTGGAGCGGGTAGAGGTATGGGATTGAGGCGAGAGTTCGCCACCACCATTTGGGCTTTGTGGTTAGTTTTGGGTAGGTGAATGAGGATTTTGTAGCTTTTGGTAGGATTGAGTTGCCGCGGGTTTGAGAGGGAGAGGGTTTCAGTGATGAACCGCCTGAAAAGGGTTTTAATGTTTGTTAAATTTAAAAAAAAATTCTAATTTTTTGTTTGATTTATGGTTTGGTGAAATGACTAATTGAAGTGAAATTGAAACTAAATCTTGTTAATAAAACCGAAAAAAGTTAACAAGATGCTGTATGTGACTTATGGGTTTATGAACTGGCTGAGATAAGATTTGGGGCTTATAATGTACTTATCACTTCTCTATTTCAAGCAGAAAATCAATACCAAATTACTTATTCAGTCTCCCAAGGTAAATAAACATACACAACCTAAACCCACTTAAAAAAACTCTTACCTCTTGGGAAAAATCTCTCTCCTTCTTCACGAGAAATGGGAAGGTTTGGAAACCTGGGAGACGTAGTAAAACAGCGAACGGAAATGGGCGGAACCCTAGCGCTGCTTCTCTTTCCATGGCGCGGTGGTAAATAAACGCTTCTGGTCGGCGTGCACCGAAGAACATCCATGGCTCTCGAGTCTCCTAGCAGCAACTAGAAGAAGAAGACGGATGAGGTAGTGACGAGGAAATGAAGAAGACGAAGAGTTTAACTAAATCCCAGAATTCTAATTTTGGGTTTATCAAAATCCGGAATTCTAATCCTGATTATTAGAAGGGATGAATTCAACTAATCCATGTACTATTATTTTAGTTTTTTTTGGTCCTTGTACTTTATAAATTGTGCATGTTTAATCTCTCATTTAACGAAAATAGTTAATATCGTTAAATTTTTTATGTTATAATAATTTTAACTCTTTAGATATTATCAAAACATAATGATTTATTTAAATTTAACAGTAACAAAAATATAATTATATTTATTATTGTTATGAAGAATTAATTTCTTTGAAAAAATACAAAATATATTTTTTTCCTTAGAAATTGAAAGTACAAAACAGTCATTATTCAAAAAAATTAATGATTTTAGCTATTTCCGATAAGTGATGGACTAAACATGCGCAATTTATAAAGTATACGAACTAACGGTGCGTTTATCCCTTACTAGAAATCCGGAATTGAAATCCCGAAATGCGGGACACACGGTTCTAAATTAGAAGAATTTCTCTCCTCCTCATTTAGCGCGCAATCATCGTCAAAACTTCCTCCATTAACCGACGCGTCGATTGATCCTTCTTCATTCGCAAAACAAACGGGAGAGCGAGAGGAAGATCAAAGAGAGGAGAGAAATGGGAGGATTGAACTGCTGTTGCTGTGCGTGCGTGGACCACGCGAGCGTGGGGGTGGTGGAGAAGTGGGGGCGGTTTCTGAAGCTGGCGACGCCCGGACTGCACTTCTTCAACCCGTTCAGGGGCGAGTGCCTCGCCGGAGTTTTGTCGACTCGGCTCTGCTCGCTTGACGTCTGCGTCGAGACCAAAACCAAGGTGGGTTAATTATGATGCTTTTGTTTTGATTTGATCGTGTTTCAAGTGAAATTGGGATTTAATTGCTTTTGTTACTGTTGATGATTGGTGATTGATGTTAGATCGTAAAAGTTTATCTTTTCTTCGTGATGTATACTCGTTCGATCCCAAACGAGTTCTGCAAAGAAATCAAAGAAAAAGAAATAGCCTTTTAGTTAAAAGTGAAATTAAGAACAATAAAGTTCTGCAAAGAAATTAAAGAAAAAGAAATCGCCTTTTAGTAGACCTGAAGTGTAAAATTAATACTTTATTAATTCAATGAATCTAGACGACCCTTATATTTATTTCCACATTTGTTTTAACTATTATCACATTTCTATACTTCATTTTATAAATCACATAATCTGACAGATTTTTTTTTTCTAATTTTTGTTTCTTTTTGATACAGGATAATGTATTTGTGCAGATAGTCTGCTCAACTCAATACAGAATCATCAAAGAATTTGCTGACGATGCATTTTACGAACTCCAAAATCCCAAAGAACAAATCCGTTCTTACGTTTTTGACGGTAAACATAAAAAATCATTCAACCCTTATTAATAAGTAAGTATTTATATATAAAAGATTTATTTCATTAATATATTCTCTTTAAAAATTAGTGGTACGAGCTCAGGTACCAAGAATTGCACTGGACGAGCTTTTCGAGCAAAAAGGTGAAGTGGCGAAAGTCGTCCTTGACGAGCTTGAGAAGGTAATATTTAATTTCGTTTATTTTATTGATTTGAAATATTTCAATTAATTAATTAATTAATTTTGTTTTATTTAATCAATTGTGAAGGTGATGAGAGCATATGGATATAGCATTGAACAAATCCTGATGGTAGATATAATTCCTGACACGTCTGTTCGTAAAGCAATGAATGAGATTAACGCAGGTAATTAATATTTAATTTGGACCAATTTCATGTGTGTCCCTGCAAAATCTCAAAATATCACATATATTGTAAAATGAGAAATATCTTGGATATTCCCATAAAATATAAGAATATCATGCCATGCATACCCCTTCCTGCTGTATTTGCTTCATTATCTTTTATTTGTATATTAATAAGAAAAAAACAGAGGCAATTTCTGCATTATTATAAAACTGCAAAAAAGTTCCCTATTCGTAACAAAATTGCAAAAAACAAAAGCCCCTCTATCTTTTTGCAACTTTCAACAATGAAGGGCCTTTCTGCAATTTATGCATAACGCAGGGTCTTTTTCAAAAAATTTCTTTTTTTTCGTAATATAAGGTAGGAGCAGTATTGATGATCTCCCTTATATTTCCGTACAATTATTCATAACACTGCACATTTCGGCGGGGCGTATTCGTACATCAATATTTTGAATATTCTGTAGGGATTCATGTGAAATCCCACCTATTAAGCATCAACTAAGCAATTAAATAAAGGTTTCATTCCATATATTCCCACTTTCTTTATTTTAATTTTATTTTTTTGTTATTTCAGCGCATAGGTTGCAGCTGGCGAGTGTTTACAAAGGAGAAGCCGAGAAGATCTTAATGGTTAAAAAAGCAGAGGCCGAGGCAGAAGCCAAACATTTGGCGGGAATCGGGGTCGCAAAGCAGAGGCAGGCGATTACTGACGGGCTCAGGGATAATGTTCTTAATTTCTCTCACAATGTGGAAGGTAAAAAAAAAACAGAGTAGTTTGGATATAATAATAATAATAATAATAATAATAATAATAATAATAATAATAATAAACCCTGCATTATTGCTGAAATTGCAAAAAAAAAAAAAATCTCCGCGGCTAGTTACATGACAAGCTATCGGAAGGAGTTTTTGCAATTTCAGCAATAACGCAGGGACATCTTTGCATTTTTCAATAATGGCCTGCCTTTGTACGCGCTCCTCGTAAAGCTGGCGAGCGTGTACAAAGGAGAAGCTGAGAAAATCTTAATGGTTAAAAAAAGAGTGCATTGTGCTGAAATTGCAACAAAGCCCCTGCTGAATATTCAGTGTATGCCAAATTCCAAAAACAAAAATTCTATGCCGTTAGTTACAAGCTAACGGACGGGATTTTTTGCAATTCCTACAATAATGCAGGGTCTCTTTTGCAATTTTCAATTAAGCAAGGGCTTCTTTGCAATTTATCCTAACAAGAATAATCTCATATTATTTTATTTCATTTTATTTATTTATTTATTTATTTGTGACAGGTACGAGCGCGAAGGAGGTGATGGACCTGATAATGGTAACCCAATACTTCGACACTATAAAAGACTTGGGAGACTCGTCGAGCAGAACGACCGTTTTCGTCCCGCACGGGCCCGGCCACGTCCGAGACATCTCCGACCAGATTCGCAACGGCGTCATGGAGGCCCAACAGATGTAATATGCTGATTGGTCGAATGGTTTTTTTTTTTAATGTGATGAATGAGTTTATTTTTTCCTTTGTTTGTTTATAATCGATGGTTTGGTTTGGTTTGGTTGGGTTGGGGGATTGAGTTGTTCTGTTAGTATGTGTTTTTTGTTTGTTTGGAAAGAGAATGTTGAGAGTCGGTGCTTATGGATATATGTTATTAGTGGAGTTTGTGAATGATTTATGTGTGTGACGTTTTCTCATGGTTCAGTGGAAAAAATGGAGCTTTTTAATTTATTTGCAACTGAGATTGTTTTGATTTGTTTTATATATCAGTTGTTTCAATAACAAGATGAATTGAAGAAAGGGGGGTATTATGTAAATGTGCGTAGTTTTGATCTTTGAAACATGAAATAGGAAAAGGCTGGATGATTAAAATTAAACTATGCATCAATATTATATCATTTACGACTTGGGAAATTTTTTATAACTAAATTAAAGTGACATTTTAATTAAGAGACCTGATGTTGCACGTTGGGCACAACCTTCCTTTTCTATTTATTTTTTTTCGGGCAAAAACAATATATAAAGACAATAGACAATGTATAAAATAAAAAAACAGTATATAGGATCCATTTTTTGTAAACAATGTATACGTAAAAGAGTGAAAACAGTATAAGAAAAAAAAATAATATATTGAAAAGTGGAAAAACAGTATATATATAAATTCCAAACATTAAATAATGCACAAAAATAGTATATACGTTAAACACTGAAAACAATATATAGAAAAAATAGTACATTGAAAAGCTGAAAAATAATATATACAAAATTCCATCGTATTTTGGGCGTGCTCTGGTCAGTCGCGTTTTTCCATTTCCCTTTAATTAATATTATCATTTATGGTAATTATATCTCAAGCCATCTGAAATATTACCATGATTGTCCAGAGTCCAAACAAAAATACCAAATATTTAGTGGGCTATTAATTACTGTTCTGAATTCTGACAGAGTATCGTCCAGCCATTTTTTTAATACCTCGAGTCATATAGCCAATTTTTATTTATTATTTATTTTTTATATTTTCACCTCATCAGATATATCTGTCATGTAAAAAAATGTACACTTCAAACTTTCTCAAAGGACCCACCAAATGGAATCATTTAATAATTTTTCCCCAAAGAGGAAGGATGGAAAATTTGCAGTTGGAATAAATCCAAATATTACCTAAAAGAGTTATTCAGTTTCTCATCAATCTTACATTTTCTGTACCAGAAAAAAAAAACAGAATTAGTACTAAAAACAGGCTATTAAAATTCTATAAACGGACGAGGCCGCCAAAGAATTGAAACCTTCTTCTTGTGGTAATTAGTAAGAAAAGGGGAATTTATCTAAAAAGAGGAGAAAGAAAAGAAGAATAGAAAAGATGTCTTTGTCAGGTTTGGATTTCGCTTTTGGTGCCGGCAATGAGGAATACAAGAATTTTCGCCAGATAAGCAGAGACCGTGAGTTTCAAATTTCAAAATTTCATAATTCGAATTTAAATCACATTTGGTTTTGATTTGTCAAAAAGAAATGTTTTGTTATTTTTTTGTTTTGAAATTATAACAGGATGGTAATTCTTATTTGGTTTAAAAATTGGAATTGTTATTCCGCTTTAATGTTGAAATTTAGAACATTGCTTGTTTTAAATTTTCTAAAATATTGTTATTTATAAAGATTACGTTAAGCGCTACAATAACATTTAATTTCTTCCACAATAATCAAATATTTAAATATCTTTTCTAATTATGTATGCATCTTTATAGGGCTATTAAATGAAATGCTAAGGTCACCAAAAGTCAAGGAATCGAAAACACCTTGGAAGGTACATTACATTTTTTTTCAATTTTCCTAAATTAATACAAAATATTACATAAAAATAAAAATAAAATAAACTCAATAAATATTTATTATTTTCAGGTGCTTATAATGGATAAATTTACCGTGAAAATAATGTCATACGCATTGAAAATGGCCGACATTACCGACGCTGGAATTTCACGTGAGTTATAAAATTTCCTGCTCTTTCACATAATTTTAGGAATTTTAAATTTTTAAATTTTTAAATTTTTAGTGATAGAAGATATATTCAAAAGAAGAGAGCCAATGACAAGCATGGATGCGATTTATTTTCTCCAGCCTCTTAAAGAAAAGTATGATATTCAAATGAATTACTATTACTTAACTTTTTCATAATCTAATATCTCAAAATATTACACTACACCAATTTATTCCTAATATTTTACTTTCTATATTTTAATTAATTTCAGCGTGATAATGTTACTTTCCGACATGTCTGGACGTTGCCCATTATACCGAAAGTATGTTTCAATCTCCCCTAAATTATTATTTATTTATTTTCAAAATAAATCATTAATCTTAATTCCCCCTAAATTATTATTCCATTGTTTCAAAATATTATACTGATATTTAATTATTATTATTTTATTTGTTAGGGCATATATTTTCTTTAGTTCGCCTGTGCCTAAAGAACTGGTGGCTTATATAAAAAATGATACAAGTGTCGTACCGCGTATCGGCGCCTTAAGTGAGGTAATTAATTTTATTAATTCTTTCTCTTTTTAATTAATGGGGATCTCCATATCACTAATTTTAGATAATTTATTCTTAACTAATTCATATCAAATTGCAGATGAATTTGGAATACTTCACCACCGACACTCAGGTAATAACTCACAAAAATAAAAAATAAATAAATAATTCCTCAACCCTAAGTTGCAGAAATTAATATTTTTCTTTGTCATTAGGGTTTCGTGACGGATCATGAAATGGCATTAGAAGAATTATTCGCAGAAAATGCAGAAAAATCATGCAAATATAACGATTCTATAAATGTCATTGCGACTCGTATCGCCACTGCTTTAGCTTCTATGAGGGTATCAAATAATCTTTAACATAATTTCACACAAATCTTTTCAGACATAAACACATCTTTAGCCCCTATACTTTAATTAAATTGCAATTTAGTCCTTGTACTATTAATTTGAACTTTTCGGTCCATGTACTATAAACTTGAACATTTTGGTCCATGTACTCAATAGCATTGTACTCAAGGATAAAAAAAATTCAAATCCAACTTAATTACATGGACTAAAGGTGCATTTATCCATCTCTTTACAGTACTTTAGATTGGTCAAGAGTATATATTAATAAATAAATGTTCAATTTTTGTAGGAGTTTCCAAATGTGAGGTACCGTGCGGCAAAATCGAGTGATGCTTCTGAGACTCCGCATGATTTGGTGCCGACAAAATTAGCAACGGCGGTTTGGGATATTTTTTCAAAATTCAAATCCACAATTCCTGATTATCCCCAAAAGGAGACTTGTGAATTGCTCATCGTAGACCGGTCCATAGACCAGGTCCACACAAAATAATAATAAAAAAAATAATTGCTTGACTTTTATTAATTTGTTTATGTATTAGTTTGTTTAATAATTAGTTAATTAGTTTAACTTATTTGTGTAGATTGCGCCGGTAATTCATGAATGGACATATGACGCGATGTGTCATGATTTATTGGACGTTGTTGGAAATAAATATGTACATGAGGTATGTTTATATTTGATTATTTTTTTCTTTTTTGGTTTTTCTGTTTTATTGGGTTAATTATTTGGTTACATATTTTTAAAATAATTTTTTTTTGTTTTTGTTTTTGAAGGTACAAAATAAATCAGGTGCGACTGAAAAGAAAGAGGCAATTTTGGAGGATCATGATCCTGTTTGGCTTGAGCTTAGGCATGTACATATAGGAGATGTAAGTAATATATATTTTTCAAAAATAAATTATATTTTTAATAATTTAGATCTAAATAGTCTTAATAGAAACTAAATTTTAATTGATTTTTTTGTTTATAGGCTAGTGTTAGACTGTCTGACAAGATGGAAAATTTCACGTCAAAGAATAAAGCCGCCCAAATGCAAAGCAAGCAAAGGTTCGTATCAACTTTCTCCCTTTCAAAAAAATAAAAATAAGTAAAAAAAAATAATACTAATTTTTTATATATTTTTTCATTAATTATTATAGAGATGAGATTTCAACAAAGGATCTCCAAAAGGTGGTGCAATCCTTACCTCAATACACTGAACAAAAGGAAAGACTCTCTCTCCATGTAGAGGTAAGTAAATAATAAGATTTTATTTTTCCAATAAAAAGCTAAAACATATTTTGCTAAATTATTAACCAATTTAATTAAATCAGATTGCGGAAAAATTAAATAAAATAATAAGGGAAACAGGACTTCGCGATTTAGGTCAATTGGAGCAAGATCTTGTGTTTGGAGATGCGGGTGCAAAAGAAGTTATTAATTTTCTGAGGGTTCACCAGGTAATTTCACACTATTCACTTAATTAACTAATAATTTCACAATTAATGGTACTTATTATAATGTTTATAATCTAAATTTTTATATATTTTATAGGATTTGAATCCTGAGAGTAAACTTAGGTTACTCATGATTTATGCGCTCACATATCCTGAAAAATTCGAGGGAGACAAAGGGGAGAAATTAATGCAGGTAATTATCATATTTTCTTAACTTAATATTTGTAATAAATAATCAAAATATATTTTATAAATCTATATGATTCAAATTTTGATCTTTATTTCAGCTGGCCAAATTATCGCGAGACGACATGAATACGGTAAATAATTTGCGATATTTGGGTGGATTTGACACCAAAAAGAAAGCTCCTGCAAGCTTCTCTCTCAAATTTGACACATCAAATGTAATTAATTTAATTAATATTTAATTCATGATTTAATTTTATTTACATTTTTGTTGATTTCATTAATTCTAAAATATTTTCAGAAGAAACATGCGGCGAGGAAGGACCGCACTGGTGAAGAGGAAAACAAATGGGCTTTTTCGCGCTTCTATCCACTCGTAGAGGTACTTACAAAATCCTAAACCGAATTAAAAAATAAGAAAAATAAAGGAAAATTTACAAAATAAAAAAAAAACTCCACATTATGCTTAAATAGCAAAAAAGGCCTCTTAGTTCTTTAGAAAATGCAAAAAAAGCCCTTTCCATCGGTTAAGATCTAACACTATTATTTACACATTAGAATGATTAAAATGAGTAAACGCGAGGTTTTTTTTTTTTTAAATTTCCAATAATAATGAACATTTTTTTGCAATTTAAGCATTATTAAAAGGGTTTATTTTGCATATTTCCTCAACAAAAGAATTCCAAATAAAACTAAACTAAATCACATTTCTATTTTCTTTTTTATCTTTTAGGAGTTGGTGATGCAAATAAGCAAAAACGAACTCTCCCAACAAGACTACCCATCAATGAACCAGAAAGCAGGCGGATCAGACGGAACCGCACCGGCGCCGGTTCCGAATGGGAGCGTGAGAACTCACGCTCCTCAGCCGACTGGGCCGGGCCGTGCAGCCCCAACCCAGCCGGTTGCGTCCGTCCGGTCCAGACGCACTCCGTCTTGGGCCAAGCCTCAGTCTGACGATGGAAACTCCGGGTATTTAATATGACTATTCAAAATATTTTGTTAAACGAAAATGCTACACACCCACAAACCAGTTGCAAGTCTAACACCGAAGAATTTAAATAAGGAATGACATAGTGAAAATAAGGAAAATAATCTTTCCATATTTTGATTTCGGGATAAAGTTTGTGACTTTTTTGTGTTCGTAGAATTGTTGATTGTTAAAATAGGTTGGATATGTAAGTTTAGTGAGGATAATTGTGATTTTTGAGTTAAAAGGATTTGTTGATTTTTGTAGTGATTCGGTGCTGAGGCACGCGTCGAGTGATTTTAGAAGGATGGGACAGAGAATTTTCGTGTTTATGATTGGGGGAGCTACTCGGTCTGAGGTATATTTATTTTAAAATTAAATTAATTTATTAAATCATTATTATTTTGTTTATCTATTAACTATATTATTTTTGTAATTTTGTGTGATGTTCTTTTATCTTGGTTAGTTACGTGCGGCTCATAAGCTCACTATGAAACTCAAAAGAGAAGTCATTCTTGGATCGACAAGTCTAGATGATCCGCCTCAATTTATCACCGTATGAAATAAAATTCTTCTAATTTTTTTAAATATTATAAAAAAAAAATTTTATACATTATATTTCGTATGAGTTTAAGCTGTATATGAATTATTTGTTGTAATGATGCAGAAGCTGAAGATGCTGAAGGCTCCAGAAGATTCTGGAAATAGTAAACGGAACAATTATATGTAGATTTTTTATCTACATATTAAAACTTATATATAGAAGATTAAGTAAAGGTTGGTAAAATATTCCTTCCTCTTTTGATTTAATCCTTAATATATTATTGTTTATTAGTTCATGTTTTGATCAATTACTCATGTTAAATTTAATATTTTTGCAGGATTGCAATATAATTTAACGCGCGAAATTTGTCGATTACTGCCTCTTATAACACGCGAATTTAAATAATTTTTGTAATTCAGTATTCTAAAGGAGATAATTTCATATATTTTTGTTCAATTTACCGCTTTTAATGTAAATAAATTTTCTGTAAACAAGACAGTTGTTACTGCTCGATATGTAAATTTTTATCATTTTTGAAATATTCCTGTTGCTTAGATAAACTTAAATTGTATCTTTAATTACGCTAAATCAGATAGAAAAACACAATTAAACAAAAAAACTCAACAATTTGAAGCATTTATTACAAAAATTAATCATCTGATAAAGTATAAAACCATACCAGTAATGGAGTTGAGCAATTAGAGATCATCTAGTCGTTCTTCTTCTTAAACTCCTCCCTTGCATTAATTCAGTCTGATTTCATTTCACTAAACTAAGAATCCATTTCTGAATTTTATATCAGCTTTTGCTTTGATTAAATCCAGAATCACAATTCCCTATTTTTAACAATCAGGATTTCTAATACTGGTTTTCAATATCCCGTATATACAAATCTTAGAATTTTATTTACCGATTATAATAAAATCCAGGATTCATTCAAGTAAGGCGGCTCGTGAAAGGGTGCGAACTGACCCGCTACACATTTTGCCACAGAAACATCGTACATCATAATCACGTTCTATTTCTCTCGAGCCCTAGCTAGAAACTTCACAGCGAGTCTTTTCTTTCATTCGTCATTATTATTGCATTTAATTTAATCTAATTCTTCAAAGGCATAATACTAAGATCAGATTATATTAGTCTTCTTCAATTATCTTTCCTCTTTCGACCCTCGATTCTTCGTTTCAGCGGTAAGTTATCTTCTGACGTTTTTGTAATTGTATTTTTCGAACTAATTATGAGTTTTTAGGGCGTTTGTTTAATTATGTTTCAAATCTCTCGTAATTTTCTCTGCACGCTGTTAATTGATAGGAAACCTAGTTTCTTGATAAATTAAACTGAAACCTAGTTTACTTATTGATTTTATATATCTTTTTTTGAATAAATACTCCTTGATTTCATTTCTCTGATATTTCTATAGATTTTAAAGATGAATGGAAATATTTACCTGATTGAGTTAACCAAACCTTTTTGACTTTTTGAATCGTAATTATTCCTAGTTCAAAGGTAGAAACTCACCAGCTTTCCAAATCAAACATCATAATTTAGCACTGATCCCTTTCTTTCTTTCTTTCTTTCTTTCTTTCCACAGAATTCAAAATGGACAGGAGACAAGGAGGAGGAAACTTCCCATTCGGCAGCCCGTTCGGCAACCCGTTCGGTAACCCGTTCGGCAACGTATTTGGCAACAGAGATCCGTTTGACGATCCGTTCTTCACTCAGCCTTTCGGAAACCTAATGGGTCCCAACATGTTCAGGCCCCGTTTCGGACCCGTTTTCGACCCGTTTGAGAATTCAAATTTCCTCCCGTTTCAGCCGTTTGACCAGCCAATGCCTCCCAATTTCACTCATCAACAAGCTCCAAACAATAATAATAACAATAATAGGAATAATAATAGGAATAATAATAGGAATAATAATAGGAATAATGGTAATAATAATGGTAATGGATCGAATGGAGTGGTTATAAGAGAGCTTGATGAAGAAGAACAAGGGGAACTGGAGAGGAATGGAGAGTACGGGCAAACTGGAGAGCATTATGTTCAAGAACCCGATGAAGAAATAGAAGGTTTGTATTTTTATTTTATAATTTTAATTTTATTTTAATTTCTTTCATCAAGGGTAAAATAGGAAACTCAGATTAATTAATTTTCTCTACTTGCAGAGAGGCTCGATGAGCAGACTCAGTATCGGCAATATTACAACAGATCCAACAACAATAATAACAATAATAATAATAACAATAATAATAATAATAACAATAATAACAATAATAATAATAATGGGGGAAATAGGACTTTTAATTTCCAAAGTTCAAGTGTGACGTATGGCGGAATTAACGGAGCGTATTACACTTCATCCACCACTAGAAGATCCGGCTCTAATGGGGTAAATAATTGGTTTAATTATTTTACTTGTTTATTTAAATGTTTATGTAAATAGCCTTCTGAATTGCGAATTTGTACAATTGTTTGCATTGTAGGTTACGGTGGAGGAGAGTAAGGAAGCTGACACTACGACTGGCCGAGCCAAGCATAGAGTCTCTCGCGGAATTCATGATAAAGTATTTTCTTTTATTTTACTTTATTTCATTTTAGGGAAATTTACAAAAAAAATGTCAGTATATTATGCTGAAATTTTGAAAAAGCCCCTGCAATGTTGCTGAAAATGCAAAAGAAGTCCTTCAAATAAGTAGAGGTTTTGCGATTTTTTGACAATAATGCTTTTTTGCAATTTAGGCATAATGCAAGGGTTTTTATTTAATTTACTTATATATTAAATTATAATTTGAGTATTTTTTTAGGGTCATTCTGTAACAAGGAGACTTAACTCTGACGGGCGTGTGGATACTGCACAGATGCTGCACAACCTTGAAGAAGGTTTTTTATTTTTTTTATTATTAAATTAATTCTATAATTTTTGTTTTTCATGTGATGATTTTTTATATTTTTTTTTAGATGAACTTCCTGGATTTGAGGAAGAATGGAGAGGAAACGCGAGGCTGAATTTGCCAGGCTGGAACCCTAATGTGCACAACAATGGTAAGTTCTTAATATTATTTAAATTTATAAAATGTTTCCAAAAAGAACCCCTAACTTTTCTGAATATTTTAGAACAACATCTTTTTAGGGTAAAAACATTTTTTTATCACTAAATATTTGAACCAATTGGCATATACTCGACAAAATAATCAACATATAAGTAACAGTGTAACACAATAAGTTGAACACATAGTTAATATATAATTAACATAATAATTGAATTAACATATAATGAATATTATTATTATTATTGTTATTATTATTATTATTATTATTATTATTATTATTATTATTATTATTATTATTATTATTATTTATACAGGTGGGACAGGTGGCGGCATGAGGCGTATTGAAGGAGCTGAACAGAGCAATGCAAGGAGGAGCAGATCACCAAGGATCCGTGTTATTCCCATTTCTTAAAAAAATTTATCCAAATATTATATTTTGGGCGAGCGTACTTGTTTTAAATCAAGGAAAAAAAAAAGATGATGTATAAATCATGATATGTAGTTTTATAAAGAGTTATAATAGTTGGAAATGTTGGTCATATAGTTTGGTTAAACTGTTAAGGTATGATGCCTAAGTGAGAGTGGTTGTTATGAAACTGAACCGGTTATGTAATTGCATTAAAACTGAGTTATACTTTATATTTATTAATTAAGCTTTGCATGTATTATCGCTGTATTTATCTTTTCATTGATTTTTTTTGCTTTTATATGCGTTGCCTTTTGAATTCAAATTAGATCAAAGCAACAGTTAATTTTTCGGTCAAGAAGATGGCATGTTTGAAATGTATAACGATAGAACATATATTGTTGCTGAATAAAATTATTTTCAAAGGTCATTAAACTTTTTGATCTGTCCTTGTAATTTCTAATGATTCATCAAAATGTATTTATCTGCCTAATGACCTCCAAAAAAATTCTGAAAAGCCCAACAGAAAACTAACAATTATATTTGTGGTTAGGCCATTGATCCACACATAGTTTCTTACAAAAAATAAAGAGAGCACTTAACCTGTCAGTCTCTATACGAAATCCAAAAAAGAAAACGAAACAAGTAAAAAGAAAACAAAGCACTTGAATTTCCAAAATAAATTTCTCTACGATCAATCCAAACCATTTACATTTCACATTAACATAGCAAACTTTACCACTATACTAAACAGAGAACCACATTCACCATATCGAGTCTATCTCTAACACCCCTAAAATTCTCAATGCTACCATTTCACACACACAAATCAAACAAAATGACTAACTAAACATCAAATTAACCATAAATCAAACTCTACATGTTTCAGGGGGTCTAGGCTTGTAATATTTTTGTAGAATAATTGAAGTCAAAGAGCAGAACTAAACAAAAACCACATTCACAATATAGAGTTTATCTCTATCTAACACCACTAAAACTCAATACTGCCATTTCATACATACAATGATACAAATTAAACAAAATAACTAACTAAAAATAAAATTTACCATAAATCAAACTCTACATATTTCAGGGGGTCTAGGCTTGCAATATTTTTGTAGGATAATTGAAGTCAGACAGCAGAAGAGAGCCAAGAACCAAACCGTCAAGAAGATCGTCAGAACTTTCCGAATGAAGTGAACATCAGCCTCACTCAGACCATGTCCATGTGGGGCCG
The DNA here is from genome assembly GCA_027726005.1 of Juncus effusus. Taxonomy (NCBI): domain Eukaryota; kingdom Viridiplantae; phylum Streptophyta; class Magnoliopsida; order Poales; family Juncaceae; genus Juncus; species Juncus effusus. Next base: position 8,667,821 of record CM050906.1, on the reverse strand, counting down.
ATTTGTTCGTGAGAAGAGATGATGTGTTGCAATTACAAATGATGGTTTGGTTTGCTATATTTGACGCCATTGTTAGAAATGTTAGTGAGAGAGAGAGGGGGGTTTTGGAAGAAAAGAGAACGGAGAGAGAAGGGGCCTCAACGGGCAGTTTGTAAACTTAATTAGTAGTGGATAGTGGTTAATCATGTGTGAAAATAACTGCATCTCTTTTGTTTTGCAAATTAGACCCAAATATTTTTGCAATCCATAAAATATGCATCATGAATTGTTTATAAGTTTATTATAATTTATAACTCATTTAAGAACAGAAAATATTTCATCTATAACATTATTTTATTCTAAATGCCACTAGCGAAAGTCCGAGTAGGTGCAAATTCTCCCAATTCCATAATAATCTTGTTTCAAAGTAACCCCTTAAATAACCAAACAATTTGGACTTTGAAAGTCCAGTTTCTGAACCGGAGTTTGAAAATCCGGTTATTAGTAATTATTAATTGAGTTCTTAAAAAAGGAAAAAGGAACCCTAGTTATTGTTAATACTTAATTGAATTCTTAAACATGGAAAACTGGACAAATATCATTTCCAATGTTTTATCATAATTAGCTTTCTTTATTCAGCGAGATTTATTTCCATTTCACATCCTAATTACCTTTCCTTATTCAGAAATATTCCTCTTCCCATTTATGACTTTATTCATAAATTTCTTCCCAATCCCATCACGATTCACGACTTGCAAAACAAAATCAACCCAACAAAAAAGAAGAAGAAAAGAAAACTCAAATCAATCAATCTCAAGACGCCATGAATCGTTTTCCTTCAGCTCCATCTCCTGGACCTACTGCTGATTATGGCTTAATTGACATATTTGTGATCTCTTACATTGTACTGTTGATGTCCATCCCTGCACTTGCATGCATTTGTTTCGTAATAATACAATTCTGCACCTATATCATGGACTGCTTGTGTGACTCTTGTCAAAATTTCCTTAGGCGACGTGGACGAGCTTATGATTTGCCTTCTTAATCAAAAGGAAGGGGAGTTAGTTAATATTTCTATTTAATGATGGATTTTCTTTTTATTTTGTATCAGTGACTAGTAAGGAAATAATTAATCTATTGTTTTTGAAGCTTATTTTTTTTATATCGAACTCATAATTTGTGGGTTAATAAACTTTACTAACTATATGACGGAAACTTGAACTTAGGAGATATTATATTTTGAGCATATTTGTTTTAAATCAGGAAAAAACAAGCTGGATAAATTTATTTTATATAATTCTATTGAAGCATTGAGTGGTGGTTACAATAGTAAAAAAGCTGAGATATGATGCATCATTCTAGAGCTATTGTGAAACTGAAACTGTTGTGTAATTGAGTTAAACATGAGGAGTTTATACTTTATATTGATTAGTTAAGATTTTCATGCATGAAGCTAAAAGTGCAAGTTATTTTGTTTTTTTTTGTATACTGTTGCTTCTTTGATTCTTCATTCTTCTTATGTTGCTTTTCGAAAGATATATATATATATATATATATATATATATATATATATATATATATATATATTTTTTTTTTTTTTTTTGAATGAATTGAGGTCTCGAAAGAGAGATATTATCATTTTCAATCATGAGATTGATATGTGATATATTACTACACTAGTAATGTGTTATGAGAATCAAATTTGTTGCGTCGCATCATTATACCTTTTGGTGATCATTATAATCTATAATGAATCAATGATTCATCAAAAGCATGATTGAAGACGATTATATTACTGCTAATATGGTAAAAAGGACTATTAAATGTAAAAACAAGTATAGTGACATTTAAAAAGAAACTTATGTCCAAAAACCACCTAATTTTTCTTCAAAATTATAACATTATAACCTCCTTTTCTTGAAAGCCTAAAATGAACACACAATTTATGTTTTGGTTGACAATACTTCACACTCAGAAAAAAAAAAGCACTCAACCAGTCAAGTCTCTATCCAAAAAGAAAAAAGAGGAGAAAATAAAACAATTTTCCAAATCAAATTTCACTAGAATTAATCCATATCATTTACATTTTACATTAACATAAACATGACAATCTTTATCCTACTATATTAAACAGATCAGAACTACATTCATGATTCATTCACCATATATCGATTCTATCAAACACCATAAATCTCCCCAGCATTTCCATACAATCAAATTAAAAAGAAAAGACAAAACAAACTTCGAACAAAATAAAGCATTAATTAAATTCTATACATCAGGTGGTTTAGGCTTGCATTTTCGTAGAATAATTGAACCCAAACAGCAGAAGAGAACCAACAACCAAACGGTCAAGAATATCGTTAGAACCTTCCAAATAAAACGAATGTCAGCCCCACTCAGACCTTGTTTTGACGCCATTGTTGTTTCTTCAGAGAGAAAGAGAGAGTGATGGTTTCTTTAAGAACAGAAAATGAGGGATAGAGAGGGGGGTAACTCAACGGGCAGTTTTTAACTTAATTAATAGTGGTTAGTTATCATGTGTGAAAAATAACTGCATCTCTTTTTTGCAAATTACACCAAAACATTTTGCAATCCTTCAAATCTGTAGGATTTGGTGATGTGATATTTATTTTTTTTTTAATGGAAGCTTGAGGTGATATGATAAGTTTATTTATTACTCCTTTACGAAGAGAAAAAGTTTCATTTACTTTGAAAGTCCGGATTCTGAACCGGAATTTGAAAATCCGGTTATTACTAATTATTAATTATCAATTGAGTTCTTAAAAAAGAAAAAATGAACTCTAGTTATTATTAATACTTAATTGAATTCTTAAACGTGAAAAACTGAAGACAAAGATTTCTTACAATGTTTCATCATAATTACCTTTCTTTATTTAGAGAGATTTATTTCCATTTTCTATCCTAATTACCTTTCCTTATTCACAGAAATATTCGTCTTCCCATTTATGACTTGATTCATAAATTTCTTCCCATTTATGACTTCATTCATCAATTTTCTTCCCATTTATGACTTCATTCATAAATTTCTTCCCAATCCCACCACGACTTACAAATCAAAATCAACCCAACAATAAAAGGAAAACAAAACTCAAATCAATCAATCTCAAGACGCCATGAATCGTCTTCCTTCAGCTCCATCTCCATCTCCTGGACCCAATTTTCATGAGTTAATTGACATAACGGGGATCGATCCCATTGTGTTCATGTCAGTATTAGCACTTGCATTCATTTTTTCCTTAATAATACGATTCTGCCTTCAGGGCATAATCAATATCATGGAATTGGACTCCACGATGGACGACGTGGACGAGGTTATGATCTGCCTTCTAATCAAGAGGAAGGAAAGGAGAGTTAGTTAATATTTAGTGGTGATTTTTCTTTTTTATATTGTATCAGTGACTAGTGAGGAATTAATTAATCTTCTATTTTATGTTTTTTTTTTCTGCGATCGAACCTATAGTTTTTGAGTAAGTAGATTTTGTTAAATATTTGATATATAAGATTGTGTTTGTTGATACTTGAATTTAGAATATCTCCCACTTACTATTTTTAGCAAACAAATAGTGTTATAAAAAACTAGTGTTATAAAAAGCTTTTTAAAACATAATAGCAATATGTTATAAAGAACTTTTTTAAAACGTAGTATCATTATAACAATATCAAATCGAAGGAATGCAATTTATTTTTTTTTGAAAATGAAAATTGATTTTAATTGGAAACTTTCAATTGACACGTGTCTGCATACGAAAAATTATAATCAATGCAACATTAAACCAAACCAAATTCATTTTTTATATATTGTTTTTTCATATCGTGTTGTACGATGAAAAATTCTCGAATTTATCCATTATTAAACATAATAAAAATACTAAAAAAATTCCTACTTTTATTCATTTCATCATACACGTATACAGACACATGTCAATCTTCAACAACACAAAACTCACCTACAAACAATGTCTCCTTTCCTTAAAATTAACTTAAACCTTTCATTTAATCATAAATTAATAAATATAAGGGAGCTGATACTGCGTGACGGCTACTGTAACGACCATATAACGACAGTATATAAAACTAAAAACAGTATATACAAACATATGAACTGAAAACAAACAATATATAAAAATTTATTCGATAAAACAATATATATTTACAAAAAATAAAAACAGTATATACATACATATAAACTGAAAACAAACAGTATATAAAAATTCATTCTGTAAACAGTATATATTTAAAAAAATGAAAATGATATATAACTTATATAAAAACGCGAGAAAACAGTATATAATTTCAATCCGTCGCTAAAAGATCGCTACTACTCCGGCGTGATTTCCAATTTCCCTAAATATAATAAAAATACACAAAATCCCAACACGTATGCAGACACGTGTCAATCCTCTTCACCAGTCCACTTAAAACTCAAAAACTCAAACAAAGGAAAAACAAAAACAGAAATAAAAAACTACGAAACAAACACAATGCCTCTTTTCACTGCACTAAACTACTCCAACCTCCTCTCTCACTTCCGCCACCTCTCCGCCTCCGCCTCGGGCCTCGCCTCCGCCGGCGAACTCTCCTCCCGCCTCGCCTCCCGCGCCGTGCTCCGCTTCTCCGGCCCCGACGCCGCCAACTTCCTCCAGAACCTCCTCACCAACGACATCAACCCTCTCGCCCAACCTCCCTCTCAAAACCCCAATCAATCATCCAACATACCAACCCCAAATGTCGCGTTGTATCGGCCGGAACCGGTGTACGCCGCGTTGCTGACGCCGCAAGGGAGGTTCTTGTACGATTTGGTTCTGTATGGGAAGCCTCCGGTTGAGGAGAAGTTGGACAAGACCGGGTCTCGGCCGGGCAAAGAGAGTGGAAAAGAGCTTGGCTTGCTTGCTGATGTTGATTCATCTTTCGTCGATGAGATTATAACCACCTTCAAAAGGTAGATGAAATGAAGAAACAAGTCTAAGTCTTTCACTTCAACTGTTCGATGAAATGCTTGAAAGAAAATACTTTTGTAACCAAACAGGTATAGGTTGAGGTCAAAAGTGGAGATAGAGAATCTGAGCGGTGAATTCTCGTGCTGGCAACGGTACGGCAGTGCCATGTCAGACGCCACGTCAGCAGGCTGGGGCAAGGCGGTGGATCATATTGCTGAGTCAGCGGAGCAGGGAAATGAGCAAGGCTGGCAGTGGTTTAGAGATCCTCGGTTGGGTTCGCTTGGATATAGAGGAATATTCCCTTCAGATTCCATACGTAATATATAAATAAAAAATAATTCAATTATTATTGTTTTTGTTATTGTAAATTTTTTGTTTTTTTGTTCTTTTTTGTATTGTAGCGCCGTTAGTAGAAGCAGATACAGAAACGGATGAAAAGAATTACACTTTGTGGAGAATATTGAGAGGGGTTCCGGAAGGTTCTACAGAGATTCCAAAAGGTTTCAAAATTTCTTCAAACAATTACGCGAAAAAAATAAAGGGACGAGCATTTATTTTTTTATTTTATTTGCGAAACAATATCTAAATTCTTGTTTTTAGAAACAGTGTGCAAATCGAAAAAACATCTAAAATGGAAAAAAAAAAGTATATCGGGATCGAAAAACAGTATATAAAACCAAAAAATCAATATATAAATCCTGAATATAGTATATAAATAAATATATATTTTCTCAAAACAATATATATAAATAAAAAAATATACATAAAACACATCAATAACAGTCTAGGTTAAGCCGTTGGAGTATATAAATAATTATCTTGAAAACAGTATACAGAATCATTATCGTAATTATTATTTTTTGGAGATTTTTTAGGAGAGGCGATTCCGTTGGAATACAACTTTGCGGCATTAAATGCTATTTCATTCGACAAAGGATGTTATATCGGTCAGGAGCTGATTGCGCGCACGCATCATCGCGGCGTCATCAGAAAGCGGCTGACTCCTTTTCAGTTCCTCGACCCAAACGGATCAGGTGCATGCATATAAATGGAATTTTACTAATAAGCCCCTGTGTTGTGGGAAATTGCATTAAGGTCCCTCGATTGTCTGAAAATTGAGAAAATAGTCGCAGTGTTCAGTCAATGTTAAAGATGTTTATTAGATCGATATGTTTTATTGTAAGGAGCTTTTAGAGAGAAAGTAATATTAGGGACTAGTTTCTGAGTTTTTGAATGATTGAGGGAATTTTTTTTTTTTCAATTTTATGTAAATTTTAGGCATAGCCGCATAATGCATGATTTCTTTTTTTTTTTTCAAAATTTTCTTGAAATTGAGTGTATGTAAGAAAATTTTCGCAATGCAATCATCATAATCAATAGTTATACTGCGTAAATCAATTAGTCATAATTTTTGAATTCTTGAAAATTAAGGGGTTTATTTGTAATTTCTGGTATTTTGGGGGTTATTTGAAATTTAGTTATAATGCATGTGCTTTTTGTGAGTGTCATTAAATTTAAATGTTAGCGTAAAATGGCTAGAAAACATCTAAAATCATAGTTTAGGTATTAGAAGGGAAAAATGATAAGTAAAGCTAAGTTTTTTATGTTGATGGTTTTATTAATTTTATGTTTTATTGTTTTTCTATTTTTTTTAGAAATTGAACAGGGCGTATCTCCAAATTCGGACATTATTAATGAGGAATCTGGAAAGAAAGTCGGAAATGTAAATACGGTTTTGGGCTGTTATGGTATGGGCCTTTTGAAAATCGAAGAGGCGTTTAAATCATCGTCTAATTTGATAATTAAAGATCAAAATGACGTGAGAATTAGGGTTTTTAGGCCTGATTGGTGGCCTGAAGAATGGACTTCAGTTTAAATTGTTTATTTTTTGTTTATTTTGGTTTTGTGGATTTTTTTTTAAATAAATAAGAGGAATAAAATTATGCGAATTTTGATGTTTAAAATGCAGAAATTATGTTGTTTGTATTTATTTAATTACTTCACAATGGATAGTTTTGTTCTGCTTTTAGGAATGACTTGTGCATTAAGTGAATGAACATCTTTTTTATCAAAAATGGGAAATTGTAATTAAATTTATTCTTTTCTAATCTTAATTACAGAGCTTTTGTTGTTTATATTTATTAAATGACTTTAAAATGTTTAGTATATTGTTTTGTTTATATAAATGTGTAATGCATTGAGCAAATAAACAATCTTTCTTTCTCAGAATTCAAAACGGGGAAATCTCAATTATATATACTTTTGCCCGTACTAACTCTGGGAAAATCAAAATTTTGAATTTGGGTTTTGAGCCCAAACTGGCCAGCTTTAAATTATAATCAAAGATTGAATTTAAAAATGAAATTATAGTCTGAAAAGAAACAAAAATGAGAATAGGGGCCTGAAAGCAGTTTCTCGTTTAGAGAGCTGCACAAAACACACTATTTGAAGTCCATTAAATGCTTTTTGAACACAAAATAAGCTCAAAACTCAAAAGTGGACCAAATCTGAAAAGTTGAGTCCAGAAAATATTTGAGCTTTATACGAAAGATTTGACAGTGCAACAGACAAGTATTTTTCAGCATGCGGATTGTGAACGGACATCGAACTCAAAATTCAAATTCCATTTTATCAAAATTCAAAAATAAATAAATAAGTAATCAATATACATTTTTGTGGGTCCATAGTTAAGGTAAAAAAAAAAAAATGCATGAAGCATGGTATTTTTGTTGGGTTTGTAAGGCTGAGTTCTGTTTTGATTATTTAGCGGTCACAAGTATGAAAATGGAATCCTATGTTTCACCTTTATTTTATTTTTTTATTAATTATTCACTTTTGAAGAATTTTGAATCATGCTTTATTTGAAGATAATAAGCCAATATTTATGCTTGCCCAAAGACAATTTAGAAGAAATGTTTGTATATAAAAATACCCATTAGCAATATAAATATTTAAAAATTAGTAATTACTCTGCTACGCAAATAATCCTCAGAAATTATATAATAAGTTAATAACTAAGTTAACAAAAGATTAATTTCATCCAGAGGTCCAAAATTACACAATAATAGGAGATAATAACTAAATTAACAAAGGATTAATTTCATACATAGGTTCCAAATTACATAATAACTAACCAAACTACTTGCAAAATACTCCGCAAAATTCTACCTCTAACCAACAACCCAAACGAAACTCTCAATCCACAAAATTCTACTTCAAAACTCAAATTCTTGAACCACCATTTCAATCCTAGGCCTTCTACTCAAATTCTCGTTAGTGCAACTCCCCGCAATTCCAACCAATTTCAGAGCTTCCTTCTTAGAAAACCTCCCCTGCAATCTCTCATCCACAATCTCCTCGACCCTCACTTCATCTCCATTCACTGCCAAACTGGAGACCTCCAGTTTCCCACTAATAATTTGTAAAATTAAAATTCCGAACGAATAAATGTCGCTTTTTTCGGTGAACCGGCCTGTTGTGGAATATTCCGGAGCGAGATATCCCATTGCAGCGCTGGATTTTAGGGTTGCGAAATTTATATCGTCAGCTAAAATTTTGTGAAGGCCTGAACTGGAGAGCTTCGGTACGAAATGGATGTCTAGAAGGATTTTGTCAGCCGAAATGTTTTGGTGTAGAATTGTTGGTTTAATTGATTTGTTACTATGCAGGTATTGAATCCCTGCACAAAAATTAAATCCAGTTAATTAATAAAGCTTAATATTGTAACTCGAGTGAGGCTAAGATATTTGATTATAAAACTTAATATTATAACTTGATTAACTTAATATTAACTCTTAATATACTTGGAACTTATTATTCATTGGACATGCATGATATTTCATGCTATATAATAAATACGATATTTCCTTTTCTGTGAAGTATGTCAATAGAAAAAGTCATTATGCTATTGAATAGCACGAATCCTGATGCATTTTCAATAGATGATAATTCTAAAGTATAAGATTTCAAATGCTTGATTAAGTTTTCGGCCTCATTTTAAAAACAAAAAACTAAAATTAAATTGAATTAATTAAAACTAATATATTTAATTTTAAAGCACCTTTTGCGATGCCTTTGATGATATCGACTCTCGTTGGCCAATCGAGTACTTTTTCATTATCAACCCAAGAATTTTTCAAGTATTGCGATAAACTCCCATTTTGGGCAAAGTCGGAAATTAAAAAGCACTCGCCTCTCCCTTTTGAGCAACAAAATCCTCTTAAACCCAACACATTTTCGTGCCTCAAAAGAGTTAAAATCTTTAGCCCTTTTAAAAACTCTGACTCATCTTGTTTGCAACTCGTTCGGTTGATTTTTCGTACTGCCACTTTTGAACCGTCTCTTAAGATTCCCTTATAAGTTGAACCTATATAAGTGCTTTTACCTATTAAATATGAAAAATGAAAAATATTTTGTTATTATTTTATAGTGTTAGTCTATAAATTAAACGGGATTAGTAGAAAATTGAACTACTGGTCTATAACTACAACAGTCTATTAAATGACTTGACAAAACATATTCTGAAATGTTGGTTGGACCAGAATAATTGTACTCCACCAATAAACAACAAATATTCACTAATAAATAACAAAAACAATCATTTACTCTAATAAATAACAATAAAATAATTAATTTTTTACAAAATGTTACCTAGCAAGTTGGCTTCTGAAAAATACTGAGTGGCAAACTCGATTTCCTCCAAATTAAACTTATAACTCTCATCAAAATCTCTAATTTCCCAATTCGAACTATTATACTCCATATTCAAAAGAACAGAAGAGCTCCTTCGATTTATTTCCTTAAATTGATCGGTACTTAATCTACTATCCAAAACCTCCATTGAGCTCCCAATTCTCTGTTTCCTCCTTCTGTACCAAAGGAAAAAACAGAGTACTGCAATTCCACACAAAATTAGAAGCACTATTATACCAATTATTACAACCGTACCAGTCACAGATTTTGGGGAATTAGAATTTGATTTTGAATTTGAATTTGGATTTGAAGTTCCCAAATTGGCGGATTGGGGAATGATTTGTTGGGAATTGAACGGTTCAGGTTTTCCCGGTTTGTTTAAAGAATCAGTGGATTTGCATAGTTTAAGAGAATCAAAACCGGATCCACAAAGAGCTTTATTATTTCCTAACTGGAGGCCTCCATTTAGTCTTTTTAAGCCTGACGGTATGTTGCCTGAAAGAGAGTTATTGCGCAAATCCAGAATTTCAAGAAACGGGATTTGAGCGAGTTTTGAAGGAATCGAGCCGAAAAGATGATTTGAACTTAAGTCTAAACGGGTTAAATTTGGAAGGTCGCCAATTGTAGCGGGAATTGCACCGGTTAGATTGTTGGATTGCAGGGCTAAAACAGAGAGTTTTTTCAAACGACCCATTTGGGTCGGTATGTTTCCAGTCAGTTTGTTATAGCATAGTTGCAAAACTGCACAAAAAAATGAAAGATTTTAATAAAATGAATGTAGGAATTAAAGCTGTGATGTATATTTGTTTTGTTTTTTATATAAAAAGAGGAGACAGAGTTTTAAGTTTGGAGTTAATGCTACATAGTACAGTCATTTAAGAACAAATCTTGTTGCATTTAAAGATTTAGAGACAAAATCTTTCTTTAAAGCAAAGTGTCAGTCTAATAGTTTGAGAATCTGTTCAACTTATAAATGTTCCACTTAAATGATTAATTAAGACTAGAGCGAAGTGTGATGAACGTTGAAAAAAAGGTAGTTTGAACTTCGAAATAAAACAAAATATAAATTTTAAAGATAAAGAAAAAACAACATTGTAAGGAAAGGAGTGGAGCTTGAAATAAAAAATATAAAGATTTTAGAAAAGAGATAAAACAAAAGAAAAAGCAATATTTTAATAAAAACGGATAAGCGATAAAGACACAGTGAGAAGGTTCTAAGTTCAAACTAATGTTGAGACAAAATGTGACAATAAAAAATGCCAAGTGAAACATATTTTCGAAATAAAATCCAAACCTCACTCTGTTTGCACAAAAAAAAAATATTTTCACTTCAAACAAAACCCCTCAAAATCTGCTACAAAATACACAGAAAGAAGCTTCTTACTCAAATTTTCAGAACATTTTTCTGAAGAAAAAACATAACTACAATGCCTCAAAAAACAGAAAAACAGTTGAAAAAAAATCCAAACTATTCGAACTTGAAGAAAAGCCCTTTCTTCTCTTTGACAAAACTAAGTAATAAAAAACTCACCTTGAAGATTCTTCAAACTCCCAATCTCAACTGGAATCCTCCCACTCAATCGATTCACGTCTAAATACAGCTCAGACAGCCCTTTGAGCTCACCAATCTCTCTTGGTATCTCTCCAACAAGCTCATTATAGTGCAAATACAAACCAGTCAACCATTTCAGACCATTAATGGCGGGAGAAACCGAACCAGACAAGCCCATTCCTTGAAGTGAAACACTCGTCACCTTTCCATGCACGTTACATGATAGTCCTTCAAAAGAGCCGTTGCAAGGATCGCCATTGCTGGCCCACGAGCTCAGAACGTGACCAGATGGGTCTAGCGATGCTTTGAGCGCCATTAGAGCGCTCAGTTCTTGGTTTGGCAGTGCGTTAGAGAAAGAGAGTGATAGAACGGTGAAAATAAGTAGTAGTTGAGAAGAAGCCATTGTTGTGTTACTCTTTGCTCTTTCTAGTTTGAGTGAGAGAGGGAGAGTGAGATTCTTTGGTGTTGGATTTTATGAGAAACTAGGCACGCTAATAGCTTTTGTCAGGGTTTTGGGGAAGATGGGAGATTAGAGTTTTTACTCTCCAGTTAGAACGTTGGAGCATCCATCCTTTTTTTTTCCTTCCAAATTTTGAAACAGACAATTATGTATCAACGTTGTTTATGTTCATTAAGATTTTGATGCTTTTGTTTATATTATAGTTAATGAAGGAGCAAAATTCAGATAATGCAAAATCATGCGATTTATCATTTTTTAGATAACATACCGAAACTTTTTAGCCATATATATTCATATTCTCACTAGATTTTACTTGTCTTTTTAACAGAGTATGACTTTTTAATTTTTTTAGTAAAAATAATTTTTTGTTCAATTCGACGTCGAACTCTTATAGTTCAACAATTAACATTGTTATTGATTATCTCCACAAGTATTAATACATCATCAATTTGCTCACTTACAAATTCTAGTACGTTAATAAAAAAAGTTAAAACTATTTTTAAAAGTTAAAACTATTTTTTATAGACTTAAAACTCTAAATGTTACTAGAAATGGATACTTCCAGTAATTAAACACTAGAGACAGTCTAAACAGCTCGCAAACTATTTTTTATTTTTCTAACAGGCTACCGTAGTACTTAAAAAGTCAATCACGAGACAAACAGGCAGGTGAAAATTTGATTTTTGAACGAAGGCACAAGTCGTACCATCTCTACAGTCTACATAAACCCAGTTCACCAAACACCAACCAATCACATCATTCAACTCTGACGTGCTTTGTTCTCAATAGTCCGGTCCATGATAGCACAGTCTACTATAAAGTCCATAAAAGCCCCAAAAATAATCAAAAGCCCAGCCCATATTAGCCCATAAAAACTCGTCAATTCTCTAACGTGCAATACAAAAACATGAGCATTCGTCAACGTTGCCAATCAATATCCTCTTCTTCTTCTTCTTTCTTCAAGAAAGAAACAGAGGAAACCTTCAATTGCATTCCATGGGGAAAGACAATCTAACAGACGCTCAGATCGCGTCCATGAAGGAAGCCTTCTACCTCTTCGACTCCGACAAGGACGGGAAGATCGCTCCCTCAGAGCTCGGGATCCTCATGCGCTCCCTCGGCGGGAACCCGACTCAGGCAGAACTCTCCAAAATCAAAGCAACGGAGAAACTCACCGCCCCGTTCGACTTCCCTCGGTTCCTCGATCTGATGCGGAATCATTTGAAGACCGACCCGTTTGACGGCCCGTTGAGGGACGCGTTCAAGGTGTTCGACAAGCAGGAGAGTGGGAAGGTTTCGGTGAAGGATCTAAAGCATGTGTTGACTTGTCTGGGGGAGAAGCTCGAGCCGGCGGAGTTCGATGAGTGGATCAAGGAAGTGGAGGTTGGACCTGATGGGTGTTTCAAGTATGAGGATTTGATTCAGAGAATTGTTGCTAAGTGATTGAAGATTTGGGCTTTGATGATGATTGTGAGGGTTTTGGGTTTGTATTTGTTTGGTTTGATTATGATTGTTTTCATGATTTTGAAGATGTTCTGGGGTTTATGATGTGAGAATTTTAATTTTACTCCTTAAATAATGGGACCTTAAATAATATCACTATTTATCATTCAAACTATTGGAAATTTTATATTAACTCTAAATTGAATGAATCGTAGCAGAGCTGAAAAAAAAACATAGATTCCGAATAATTTGACATCACGCAGAGATCAATTTCAATTTGGTTTTGTGTACTTAATTTGGTATAAAATAATACTAGTGATATAATCTGCAATAGAAAACCTGAGCAAAAATCAATTTCCACTTAGACTTCTTCAAAATAATAAAAATAAGGCCTTCTTAACGAGCCCAAAAGAAACCATTTATACAAATACCAGAATTTCAAAAAGACCAGTCTAGCCCAAGTCTCTGATAAAACACCTCAGCCCACCCACAAGCCTTCCGGGGTCATTTTCGGCATTTCACAAAACAAGGTCTGTTTAGCCTAAAATTTATTTCAGCCCAACAATTATAAATCAAAATTACAAAAAGACCAAGCTAGCCCAATCATCTCATCTAAAAACCTCAGCCCACTATACTCCCTCCGATGGCATTTTCGGTATTTCACAAAACAAGGTCTGTTTAGCCAGCCCAACAATTATAAATCAAAATTACAAAAAGACCAAGCTAGCCCAAGCCTCTCATACAAAAACCTTCAGCCCACTATTCCCTCCTCCGAGGGCATTTTCGGCATTTCACCTCACTCTCTCGGCCCATATTCTAAACCCTAGCATTTATATATAATCTCCCTTAGGTTTTCTTCCCTCGCCTCTGCTTCTCGAGCTCTTACAGCGCCGCCGCTTCTTCTTGACCTTCGCCGTCGTCGAGCTTCTACTCCGCCGCAGCCATGGGTCGCATGCACAGCCGTGGAAAGGGTATCTCCTCCTCCGCCCTGCCTTACAAGCGCACTCCGCCTTCCTGGCTCAAAATCTCCTCCACCGATGTAATAATAACTCATATACTTCCTTCTTTGTTCATTATATTTCGTTTGTAGCGAATGATTAGAGGATTTAGAAATGAGTTTGGAGTGGTTGATTTGAATTTGGAATGATTTTTTTTCAGGTGGAGGAGAGCATTTGCAAGTTTGCGAAGAAAGGTATGACGCCGTCGCAGATCGGCGTGATTCTTCGTGACTCGCACGGAATTGCTCAGGTCAGATCTGTTACTGGCAGCAAGATTCTCCGCATTCTCAAAGCTCACGGTTCGTTCTTCTTTACTGACTTCTCACTTCGCTATTTTTAACTCTAAATCTGAGTTTTAAGAACTGTTGATTTGAAATTTGGATTTGAATGTAGCATTGGCGCCTGAGATTCCTGAGGATCTGTACCACTTGATCAAGAAAGCGGTTGCGATCAGGAAGCATTTGGAGAGGAACAGGAAGGACAAGGATTCGAAGTTCCGTCTGATTTTGGTTGAGTCTCGTATTCACCGTTTGGCCCGCTATTACAAGAGGACCAAGAAGCTCCCACCTGTCTGGAAATAGTAAGTTTATAAATCTATTTTATTAATTAAAATTTGATTATTATTGCTTTCCTAATTCAAGTTCAGAGATATTTTAGTCTAAGGGCACAGTTAAATAATGTAGTTGTAATGTTTTTTTATACATGATTAGGGTTTAAGGTTTAGTACTGTAAATGATTTGGTTATACTTGTTAAATAATAGTTTATTATTTTATGTTTTTATACATGATTAGGGTTTAAGGTTTAGTACTGTAAATCATCTGGTTATACTTAATGAGTTGAATATTAATTTTGGAATGATTTTGTTTTGTTTTGCAGCGAGTCAAGCACTGCTAGCACTCTTGTGGCTTAAACTTATCCTTGGCGAGATGTTAGCTTTATGAGAGTATTGGTGTTTTATGTTTATGTTTTTCTGATTTTGGTGTTAAAATTTTCATGTTAGAGAAGAACTGAAGAACTTGGTTTGTCTTTTGTGTTTGGAACCTGAAGTGTTTTTGAGTTGAATTAGATTAAATTCTTCTGCTTATCTTGGTAGCTTAATGTAGTATTTATTATAGTATTTTACTCATGCTGCATGTCTGATTTGTCCGTTGGATTGTCATAATTTGCTGGTGGCATGTTTATTTTGAGGAGAATTTATACAGTTGACAATATTTTTGAAATCCTTGTACTCAATTCTGATCATTTTGGGGAGAACTAGATATTTGACAACGTTATTAAAATCCTGGAACTCAATTCGCCCTTTTTAGCCAGATATGAGTTTTGCCTTGTGAGAGCATATATGAATAAATTGAACATGAATGTGGAACAGTTATGGTTTTACTTATATTGTTTTGATGATGTGATATTCATTTGAAACATCTTTGCGAATTAAGTCTAATACAAAGATGTTATATCTTTTTTCACTACGATTAACATAAACAAAATTATAATCTTGAAGGTAATTAGTCTGTTTAATGGATGCTAACAGAAGTAAAAATTTGGTACTCGCACAGTATTCAGTGGGGGTGCATTTGATATTTTTTGTGTTTTAAGAGGAATATATTTGATCTTCCTATTCTAAGAAGGATCTGATAGAGCACCACGCCCTTAGGGCACGACGTATCACGACAGATCGAATAACAATATATATAATTTATTTTCTAATAATAATATATACATAACAATATATATAATTTAGTTTCTAATAACAATATATACATAAAAAGTGAAAATAATATATAAAATGGGAAAACAATATATAAAATGAGAAAACAGTATATAAAAGTAAAAAAAAAAATGAAAAACATGCAAAAAATAAGCAACAATATATAAAATGACAAAACAATATATAAAAATGATAAAACAATATGTAAAAGTGTAAAAATAATATATCTACAGTGTCGTCGTGATTCATCGTGCTATAGTTCCGTCGTGATATCGCATTTCATATATATGATATTGTTTGAATTTAAGAGGTTAGACATGGAAGTTTCCCTGCCACTTCTACCTCCTCCAAAACCAAATACCAAATGAAGACTTTGGCCCATTCTCCTTCCTTCCGTGCATTCTTCCGCTCCCTCTCCTCTTCTTCTCCCTCTCTCCTCTCCCTCTCTTCCTCCTCTCTCTTCTCCTTCCACGCTTCTCTTCCAATGGAGTCTCGCCCCTCCTCCTCCAAGCCTTTCTCCACCTCTTCTCACGCTTCAAGACAACCGTAAGATCACCAATCTCAACTTTTTTTCTTTTTTTTTTTGAGTTTTGAGTGGGACAATCTCAACTCTTTTTATTCAATTTTTTTTCCAGTCACCAGATTTGATTCGAGTTTTTTTTTTCTTTTCTTTTTGCAGTGGAAGGGGAAGAGGAAGAGGGAGAGGAGGTGGCGCTGTTAACACCAGTAATGAAAGCAGCAGGATAGATGCTCTTGGCAGACTTTTGTATACTTTCTCTCTCTTGAATCATGGATTAAATTTAGTGTTGATTAGGTTTTGATTGATTGCTAATTTGGTTTGCTTGGATGATTATAGGACGAGGATATTGCGCCACATGGCGACCGAGCTGAATTTGAATGTGAGGAGTGACGGTTATGTCAGAGTCAATGATTTGTTGAAGCTTAATATACAAACTTTTGCTAAAGTTCCATTGAAATCTCACACCATTGATGAAGTAAAAGAGGTTTGAATTTTTTTTTCTTTTTTGTGATTTATTGGTTGTTGGGTGTTTAGTTGGATGATTGGGGGTGAATTGGTTGTAAATTGGGTTAAATTGAGACTCAGTTGAAGTTAATTAAATGCTTATTTTTTGTGATTTATTATGATTTAAAGGCCGTTAGGAGAGATAATAAGCAGAGATTCGGTCTTTTGGAAGAAAATGGGGAGTTATTTATTCGCGCTAATCAAGGGCATACTATCAAGGTAATTTTCTTCTTAAATCATTAATTTCATTATTTGATAATTTGTTTTTGTATTCTTTTTTCCTTTCTTTATTTGCTTTATTTTTTTAATTTAGGCTGTTGAATCAGAGAGTTTGTTGAAACCAATTCTTTCTGCTGAAGAAGCACCAGGTAATTAATATACATAAAAAATATAAATAAAATATATTAATAATACATTTTTCAGAAATTTAATATATTTTGACTGTTTAATTGAAAAAATATATGTAGTTTGTGTGCATGGAACTTATAGAAGAAACTTAGAATCGATATTAAAATCTGGATTAAAACGAATGGAAAGAGTACACGTTCACTTTTCACGTGGTTTACCAACCGATGGACAAGTTATTAGTGGTATATTTATTTCATAATTAATTAGTTAATTATGTTTAATAATATAATTTTATTTTGTAAATGTGATTATTAATTTTGGTTTTTACTAGGTATGAGGAGGGATATTAACATATTGATCTACTTGGATGTGAAGAAAGCTTTGGATGGTAAATTTGACATTGTTTGTGTTTGATTTTTGAAGTTCAAAATTTAATATTTGATGAATTTTTTTATACTTTTTTTTTCCAGAGGGAATGAAGATTTATATTTCGGAAAATGAAGTAATATTAACAGAGGGTTTTAATGGAGTCGTACCAGTGAAGTATTTTGAGAAGATCGAAACTTGGCCAGCAAGAGAGCCCGTACCGTTTCAAATTTGATTAATTATGAAAAAGAGTAATTAAATGTTTGATTTTGTCGTGAAACTTACGAGTTTCTTATTCTTTATCTTGAAATGATAATTTGAATAATCTTGTTTGCACAATTCGTCAATTTTATTATTCAATTTTGAGTGTATAATTCAGACATTTATTTACATGTTTGTGGATTCATTTATGCACTTCCTTAAATATTTCAATTTTATTAATTCAAATGTTATTACCAATCAAACAACCAATAATAATTCATTACAACAATCATCACAGTTCATCTCCTATACTAAATCATTCATAACGTTACGACACCTCAAAACAAAACACTCCTAAATTCACCCAAAAACCTTAAAACAACTCTCTTTCTCCAACATTTTAACAAACTTTCCAACTTCCTTCAATACTTTGAGAAATAAGTACATCAAAATAATCAGGGAAGGTTTTGCTTGTACACCTGTGTCGTTTATCGTAACATATTGGCTTAGTATTAAAGATTTAAATTTTATTACCAATCAAACAACCAATAATAATTCATTACAACAAGCATCAAACAAGTCATCTCCTACAATAACTCACTCATAAATACTCATAATTTTATAACACCTCATCAAATAAAACACTCCCTAAACTCACTCACCCAAAAAACCTTCCAAACATCTCTCTTTCAAATTTCCCAACATTCTCTAATACTTCGACAAATTTTTAAGAACCTCAATATAATCAGGGAACCTTTTGCTTGTACAACCGGGTCATTCATCGTGACCGCCACGTCAGCATTAAAGATTTCAATTTTATTACCAATCAAACAACCAATAATAATTCATTACAACACGCATTAAACAACTCATCTCACCTAACTAAAATATTCATAAATATTAAAACACCAATGAAAACTGTAAAACAATTCTCTACACTTCAACAAATTTCCCAACATTCTCTAATACTTCGAGAAATTCTTAAGAACCTCAAAATAATCAGGGAACGTTTTGCGTGTGCAACCGGGGTCGTTTATCGTGACCGCCACGTCAGCACAAGCCGCTAAAGAGAAAGTCATGGCCATTCTGTGGTCATCATACGTGTCGATTTTCGCTACGTTTAACTTTTCTGGAGGGGTTATTATGCAATAATCCGGGCCTTCTTCCACTTTCGCCCCCAACTGTTATGAAATTTACGTGAATTCGTTAGTGAATGAATAAGTATGAAGGAAATTTGGTTTAATTTAAATATTAAATATTATTTACCTTTCTTAGTTCGGTGCATATCGCAACCATTCTTTCTGTCTCCTTAACTCTCCATGAAGCCACTATAGTAAACCAAAAAAAATAAAATAATAAATAATAGTAACAACAACAATAATAATAATAATAAAAATATTTAGGGTCAAAATTCCTAATTCCATTTTTCATTAATAATAAAAAACTTTTGTGGAAATTGGGTAGGCTCACAAGTCCTACTTCCATTATTCACTAAAAATAATAAAAATATTATTAACCTACCATCTCTGATGGCGGTAGGTCCATCCGCAAACAGCGCAACAACGGCCAATGTCATGGCGACATCTGGCATCTTGTTCATGTTGACATCAACCGCCTTCAAGTGCTTGTCCTTGAAAGACCCGGTCCGTGGTGGACCGGTGACTGTCACGCTATTCTCGGTCCAGGTCACCGTTGCACCCATCTTCTCTAATACCTCCGCAAATTTCACGTCTCCCTGTTAAATATTAAATTAATTAATTAATAAATGATAGTTTAATCGAGTTGTTGAATTATTAAGGAAATGTTAGATATGGATGTGGAAATTTTTTCAAAACCCCGGTAACTTTTTATGAATATAAAAAGAAATCCGTCACTTTTTAGATTGCTTAAAAACTCCCTATAAAATGGATTGAATTGTTTTTGCCCATAAAGGTAATATCAGAGAAGATTGTCATAAAATATTTACTACTTTTTATTTATTATTTTAGATTGAATAAAAGAATTTATAAACAAAATGATGAGGGATATTTTGGTCCAAAAATAATAAATATGGATGAAATGTTAAATACAATACTAAAAGGTGAGGTGTTTTTAAAATATTCAGAAAAAAAATTAGGGGGGTTTTGAAAAATTATTATTATTAATTATCTAATTAATTAATAATAATAATTATAATAATAATAATTATTATTATTATTTATAAAGTATTACCTGTAAACTAGTGGTACCGCAGCCTTGTACCGTAACAGTACCGCCAGTTATGGCAGCGCCAGCTAGGAAATAACTTGCACTTGACGCATCTCCTTCCACAAACGCCCTTCCTGGCGACCTGACAATAAAAAATAAATAAATAATAAACAAATTAATTAATTAAATAATCAATAAAGGAAAATTCACAAAAGAGACCCCTTCATTATGCAGGAACCGCAAAAAGAGCCCCTATATTATTGCCAAAATTGCACATAAAGTAACAACTCTACCGTCAAATGCAACAACTTTTTGCAATTTCTAATAATGCTGGGGCTGTTTTGCAGTTCCCAATAATTAATTAACCAATAAAGGTAAATTTGCAAAAAAGTCCCTGCAATATCGGAAATCCCAGAAAAGCCCCGACACTATTGCCAAAAATGCAAAAAAAAAAAAAAAAAAAAAAAGGAAAAACCCTACCGTTAGTTCCAAACTAACATAATACAGGAACTTTTTTCGCAATTTCAAATAACCCAAGGGCTTTTCTGCAATTAATTAACTTAAACAAAAACTCGTACTTGTATGTTTGGCCGGCTTTAATGAAGAACCGATCCCAGTTTTCAGAATGCTCCACTGAAACTCCGAACCGCTCCATTAATTTAATTGTCATTTCGACGTACGGAACCGAGATTAGTTTGTCGATTATTTCTATTTCTATGTCGCCTAGTGCTAGTGGGCCCGCCATTAGTAACGCGCTTAAGTACTGGCTGCTTATCGAGCCTGATAACTTAACCTGCAAGAAAGGATAATGAGAAGGTTGGTTGAGTATGGATGATTTGTTAAGAAAGCCCCTGTATGGTGTTAAAATTGCAAAAACGCCTCCATCAAGTTGGAAATTGTGAAAAGCTTCTATAGATCTTTGTCCATTTTAACTAACATTTAGATTACAGAGGATCGAATAACAGGGATCGTCAGTCGAATTTCTTATAAATGGAGGGTTTTTGCAATTGCGACACAATTAGAAAGTTGATTAAATATGGTGATTAGTCATGAAAGCCCCTGCATGAGGCCAAAATTGCAAAAAAGCCCCTAACAAATTGGAAATTGCAGAAAACACATTACTCAATTACACCTTTTTTTCATTTAACTAACTTTTAATTAAATCATAGAGAATCTAATCGGAAATTGGAGGCTTTTTTGCAATGTCGACAAAATCAGGGGCCTTTTTGCAAATTTGTCAAAAAAGTATATTACTTTGCCGCCTGGTAGGCCGCCGATGCCTCTGACTCTGACAGGCGGGCAATCCGTGCCCAAAAAGCAGTCCGCATCAGCGCCCAGTTGTTTCAGACCCACGACCAAATCGCCGATCGGTCTTTCCCTCATTCTTGGAACTCCATCCAACACATAACTAATAAAAATTTAAGGAAAAAATATCAGATGTTTAGTGTATAATAAGGAAATTTGCGTAAAAGACCCTAGGTTATTGGAAATTGCGAAAAATCCATTCAATTCTTCAAAAATTCAAATAACCCCTATTCTTAAGATTGCGTTGGATTAGTATTTATTAATTCTTGAAAAATTCAATTCTTTTTGACTAGTTTATATTAGTATTTATTTTTTTTGACGAAATTTAGTATTTATTAATTTTAATATATAATATTAAATTTAACTTTTTTTTATATGACTAATCATATATATAAGATTAAATAAATTATTTTGTAATATTAGAAATGTTAATCTAACACCGTTAGTAGATATTTAACAGTAGGGACTATCATTTAAAATTTTGAAGAAGAGTTTTTTTTTTTTTTGCAATTTCCAAAAATGCAGGGGCTTTCTTGCAAATTCCCCTATATAATATATATC
The DNA here is from genome assembly GCA_027726005.1 of Juncus effusus. NCBI lineage: Eukaryota > Viridiplantae > Streptophyta > Magnoliopsida > Poales > Juncaceae > Juncus > Juncus effusus. The sequence continues at coordinate 8,646,038 of CM050906.1, read as the reverse complement.
GACAAATGGTGCCAAACTGTAAAACCTGGCATTTCCACCGGCGACAGTCAGGGCGGCAGTCAGGGGCCGCATGGCGGTGCCGGCGTTGCCCAAAAACAGCTGGATTTCTTCAGAATTTTCGCCGACCGGAAACCGGCCGCCGGATCCGACGACCGTGGCGCGCTTCGCGTCCTTGTCTTCCTGGACAGTTAGACCGAGGGTCTTGAGGGCCTCGAGCATGTAGTGGATGTCGTCGCTGTCTAACAAGTTGTCCACTATTGTCGTTCCCTGTTGGAAAAGATTGAATTTTTTATTATTATTGTTGTTTTTTAATTCATTATTTTGTATAATATATAGATTATTCAAATTAAAGAATAAAAGTTCCATTTGGAGGAGGAATAAAATAAAATACAGTAAATTATTCAAATTAAAGAATAATTTTTTTTTTGTATAATATATATAGATATATAAATTATTCAAATTAAAATAGAAAAATTAAGAAAGATATTAATATAAAAGATAAATAGAAAAATAAATAAGACGAAATCCTTTCATTTTTCCATTTCCTATATATTTAATTGCTTCTCCTAACACTAATTCCGTTTGCAATTCGGTCAATTAATTACCTCCGAAAGGGCGGCGAGAAGAAGCGTCCGATTGGACAGAGATTTAGATCCGGGGAGGGTAATCGTGCCTGAAATCTCCTTGATCGGCTCAAGCACGATCTCCGGCGCAGTTGAGGGCTTCTCCGGCGCCGCCGTTACAGAAGCGTACACTCTGAACGGCGATGATGATAGTTTTAGAGAACTCATATTAGCAGAGGATTTGAAGCGGAGAGAGGAAGGGAGGGTGGTGCGGGGATGAGATCTGGAGAAATTGGAACCGGAAGTGAAGGATTTGAGGTCGAGACCTTTGGCCATGGCTGCTTGCTGCGCCATTGATTTCGGCTTCGAGCTTCTTCGTGTGTGTGGGGTGGTTGTTTTGGTTTCGTTATGGTTTGTGTTTTAAAAGAGAGAGGGTTTGAAGTTTGAAGATTTGAAGATGGAAGGTTGGTAATGGAGGTAGGTGGAAGTAGAAATGGAGAGTATTTTCTGTTCTTTCAGACCGCTACCAACTCCCCGCTTATAGTTATAGTTCTCTTTCTCCTTTCCTTCTTTCTTTCCACTGTGTACTGCTCACCAACCCACGGTATGCTGCTCCGCAGGACCAATAAGATAATACGCCGATGTGGCAGCGCTGACTTGGAATACTGTGCGCCGACGTGGCAGCGCTGACTTGGAATAATGTGCGCCGACGTGGCATTGCTGACTTGGAATAATGTAAGATAAGATAGCACGCCGACGTGGCAGTGCTGACTTTAATAATGTAAGAAGATAGTATGCCGACGTGGCAGTGCTGACTTGGAATAATGTGAGAGAAGATAGTACGCCGACGTGGCAGTGCTGACTTGGAATAATGTTTTTCACTTTTTTGGATTTGTCGTTTTTACCATTTTTATTTTATTGTTTGGTTTTACTCTATTTTTTATTTTTTTTAATACTGTTTATTTTATTTTAATTTCATTTGTTTTTCTTCTTTTTGTCATTTTTTATTTAATTAAATTTTATTTTCTAGTAGCCCAGTTTTAGTGGGCCGAAGGATTAAATACTCTCAAATTCAGGGCCTTTTGAAGCACAAGAAAATAATTAAGAAGCACAAAATAGTCCATGTAAATACTTCAGTATCAAAATATTAAGTTCTTTTGTTCGAGCTATTATTTTAAATAATTACTATAATTAACATTTTTACACATGACATGAATCTAGCACAAATATATAGATTTATAAATCTTTCAGATTTATGAGTAGAGGACATCAATTACTCACTCAACCCTAATTTGTGTATACCCTTCTGATTTCTAATAATATCTCACATGAATATGTTCTTTGTTATTATCGTGAAAAGAATCATATCTGTGAAAAAATATAAATTCTTTGCTGTAAATAAATTACATGAAAATAAATATAAATTATTTATTATTATTGTTCAATATTTAGTTGTTCTTCAAACCAAGCTTTCCAATCAGAAATCTTTTCCTCTCCATTTGCCACCTAAATCATAATTCATCATCAATTTTGTAGCTTATTCTTTTTTTTATTAGGAATACTCGCCTATTGTAGCTTATTCTCAAATAGAAGTAATAATTTCTAAATTAACTACCTCAAAAATAAACCCTTTTGATGGAACAACATCAAGTGCCTCCACACAAATCGTAGCTGCATCTTCTTTACTTATCAATCCTTTTGCTGCAACTCCCTACAAACATAATAATTACAATTCGTCATTCAAAAAAAAATAACAATCACAATTCAGTCCTCAAATATTATTATTATTTTTTTTTCCGAAAGATGGCCCGAGGCAGTCCTCAAATATTCAAACTAATTGCAGCTAATTATGGATAAATTGCATTATTTTTTTTTCTATTTTTTTTTATTTTAGCATTTAAATAAAAGATAGGAAAAAATGTTTAAATGCGAACGAAAAAACTTTACCTCTTTGAAGCTAAATCCTTGTATACCACCAGGTGTATTTTGTAAAGAACCGGTGCGTATAATTGTATAAGGTACACCACATGAAATTAAAATTTCTTCATCTTTTTCTGCCATTTTTTTCAAGTTCCCATTTATCAAAGCTTGAAACCCACTCATATCTCTATAAACTGCCAGCTGTAACCTTATTAAATTCTCGTAGCAATATATTAGTATATAAACTTTGTTATATGTATGTATTTATATGAGTAAATAAAGTAAGAACCTGTGATAGAAGAATAATATGTTCTACCCCTTTCATATCTATCTCTTTTGAAAGAAAACCACCCTGTAAATTTTTTTGTGAAATATTGTCATGACTCATGAATCATGATACATAAATAAAAAAGCAAATAATTGAAAAGAAATTAATCTTACATGTGTGGTGCAAATAATTGCACGTACACCTCTCATTGAGTTCTTTAGAAAAACCTTATCACTTATATCTCCAACTATAGGCTAGAAAAATAAAATATAAATTTCAAATATAAATCATAATAGAATTCTCAATGTTAAATGAAAGAAAAAGAAGCCGAATTTCTTACTTCAACATAAGTTCCAAAAGCTTCAAGAGCTGCCCTTTTGTCCTTAACTAAGGCTTTTATTCTGGCTCGTTTAACTATTAGGGATAGAATTACCATCTGGAAATTATTGTATAAATGTAAGAAAAAAATAAGAATTATTACAAATATATGTAATTACTATAAATATCTAAAAGATCATCTCAATTTTTGTTAATAGAGCTAACCTGAACCATTTCACTTTCACCTTCCGTTACCAAGACAGCGTCTCGAGTTTCTTCTATATCTTTGAATCCAATTTCGCCAAAAATAAAAAATAAAAACAAAATTCTAATGCAAATTCAAATTTTTCAACATTCAAATTTAGAAGTACCATCAGATTCGTCTTCTTGAGCTCCTCCATCTTTTGGTCGTCGCTCTGACGCACCGTACCATTTCCTCAATTTTGGCCCCCCTGCATATAATTTCACCATTATAATTTTCACAACATACCAAATATACAAATATGACTAAATTATACATCTATTAGTTTACTCTACCCTCTATGTAGTCAAGAATACGATCAGTGAAACTGGTGCTATCATCTTTCTTCGAGCAGCAGAGATTGAGACGTTTCTTCGGAGGGGAAATATGGATTTGAGCTCTTTCTAAATGAGAGATATTGGAGGTTGTGGAATAGAAAGAGGAGTTAGAAGAAAAAGAAGGAATTGGTGGTGAGATCATAAGCTTAAGAGACATGTGTTGAGATGGAAAGAGGAGTTTGAGAGGAAAGAGAAGGAATTGGTGGTGAGAGGATCTCAAGAGACATGTATTGAGAATTTGAGATGGATGTGGAGATGTGAGAATGAGTGGTGTTCAATATTGGTTGGAAGAGAAATGGAGCAAAGAAAGAGAGTTGCAGAGTTTTGGACCCACAAAATCTGTTCGTTTTTTTTTTTAATGTTGCTCATCTTAGGGGAAAAAATAAATAATAAATAAAACAATTATATCATAAGTAACGTACCACTAAAAATTAATGGAGAAAATAAATTCTTCTGTATTCTTAAAATATTTAAATATACTTAAAACAACACAAATATGATCAAAGTATGAATTTTGCCCTCATTTGATGACTGAATACACAATGTAATTCACTACTCTTGTTTCTCCTATTATTTTTCATCCCAATTTTGCAATCAAGTCCAAAATGAATATCAAATTTCAATCAAAATTAAAATACATTAGAAATGATAAAAGGTTACCCAAAATTACATAAAATGAGTTATAACACCACCCCAGCAAAGCAAGTGCTCGCGTCTAGTTTTAAGAAAATTGCAACAAAAAACACATGCCATTTGTTAAGAGCTAGCAACGCTAATTAAGTCATGTTAATATTTATTCTAAATGATTAATATGATCTTCCGTATAATTATAAATAATTTTTTTTTTATCTTTTCTTATTATAGATTTTGTCGCTTGCACAATTTCTTAGCACATCATCTGATAGTCACATTAATAATTAACTTTCAAAATTGAAAATCTCTTCGTTTCAAATCTTTCGTGAAAAATTTATTCGTCAATTTCTCTCAATCAATCTTCCATCGCATTTCATTTGTTTCCTAGCTTGCCATGCCTTTCTTTCGCTGTAGTTTCTTTGAGCAATCTTTTATATTCAGGCGGTATTTTTCAGACGTAAGTTGTGGTCACTTTCTAATTCCGATCTCTAAAATACACAACTTATAAATTGTTTCATATTCCAGTTCATACCAGTCACCTGCAAATTAAATTGAAACGAATGCAATAAAATAAGTCTCATGTGTAATGTAACATCAGTGACGGATTTTAATAGGGACTACGGGGGCAGCTGCCCCTCCTCTCTCAAAATTTTAAAATTTTAGTGTGTGCATATATATATATATATATGATAATTTTACTGTATTTTATGATAAATCCCCCCCCCCCCCCCAAAGAATTTGGATCAAGATCCACTTTGTAACATATATATTAATATTTTTGATAGCAACATATATGACTTTTAGTTCCAACAACTTTAGTTTCGCCTATATAAAAAAAGGAAAAGTATAACTTGCCCCTCAATTCCCCCACAAAAACGTCATAAATATCATCATTGAATCTATAAAAAAAGGAAAATGACTATACCTGTGAGGAGTGGCCTCGTCTCGCCGGAGCGAAACGAATCACCTTCTCGAGCCTCCTTCCTATAATTTTTTTTAATGTAAATACCAGTACAACGAAAAAAAATAGTTAATTAATTAAGTAGCATTATGGCATGTTGCATTTTTTTGGTACTTACATGTTATTGTAGTGTCCTCCAATATCTGATAAAAGTTTCTTCCTCAATCTTGAAGAAAAATGAAAATGGCAAAGGTCCATGATCTATCCCAAAAGGAAAACGAAGAAAAGATCTCAAGAAATAAAAGGTGCTACTTAAAACAGATATCAAAAGGTTTTCGCTCGATTTCAAGCATGGTTTGCATGTACAATTTAATACGCACATCACACAAAATCAATGAAGCCAGAGATCCAAATAAAGTTTGCATGTGTTTGCCGGATAATTCACACAAATTGCATGAATATAGCTGATGCGATGCATGAATGAATCTTTTTTAGTGTACTCTCTCTGCGATATCCAAATGCAAATGAAATAATTTTTTTTTTTTTTTGAATTGTGAAATAAAAAATTATTAAAATTTAGTAAGATTTGAACCCAATAAAGCACAAAAATTTAAAATAAAAAACATAAAGAGGAGTGCAGATAGTGACCCATTCATTTTTTTTTAACTTCCATGAACATTCTTCACATTAACAAGTATGGAGATGTGAGAATGAGTGGTGTTCAATATTTGTTGGAAGAGAAATTGAGCAAAGAAAGAGAGTTGCAAGTTTTGGACACAAAATCTGTTTTTTTTAACTAATGTTGATCATCTTAGAGAAAAAATAAATAATAAATAAACAATTATATAGCATATCACTAAAAATTAATGGAGAAAATAAATTTATACTTGAAATAACATAAACATCATAGTATGAATTTTGCCCCCAAATTGATGACTATACACAATCTAATTCACTTGTTTCTCCTAATTTGTTTTCACCTTTAGATACAAGCAAACAGAGTAACAGTGTTTGATTGTCCCTATTTTGCAATCCAATCCAAAATGAATACCACATTTCAATCAAAATTAAAATACATTATAAATGATAAAAGACTATGCAAATTTACATAAAATGATTTAACACGTGCTTGAGTCTCGTTTTAAGAAAACTGCAAAAAAAAACACTTGCCATTTATTAAGAGCTAGAGCTATGTCATGTTAATGGTAAGTTTAAATGATTAATATGATCTTCTGTAGAATTACTAATTAATTTTTCTTTTCTTATTATATATTCTGCAACTTGCACAATTTCGCTTAGCACGCCTTCAAATCTTCTCTAATGTTAATTCATCTGATAGTCGGGTTAAGAAGTTGACTTTCAAAACCACACTATATATGAAATATTTCGTGAACCTTTTAATAGTCAATTTCTCTCGATAAATCTTGCATTGCATTTCACTGTTTCTTAGTTTGCCCTATCATACTTTCGGTGGAGTTTCTTTGAGCGATCTTTCATATTCAGGCGGTATATTTTCAGAGGTAAGTTGTGATCATTTGCTAATTTCAATCTATGAAATATGATCACAACTTATAAACTATTTCGTATGTCAGCTAATCCTAGTCAACTGCAAAATTAAAACGAATAAAACAAACAATAATAAGTCTTACATGTAATGTAATATATATTAATTTCTTTGAGAGCAACATATGGTACTTTTAGTTCCGACAACTTCAGTTTCACCTATATAAAAAAGGAAAATTATTGTTTCCCCCTTATTTCCCCCAAGACTCACCGATGACATCATCATTACTCATTAGTGGTAATTTTGCCATGATTTAAAGATTTGAAAGTAACTTTTGTCTAGGATTCTGCTGAGTGGTTTTGCAATTATGTGAAGCTGAATTACCATCCATTTTATGGTGATAATTCAAGGTTTTTGAATTTGTTTTCTTAATTTCATGATATTAATTCGAGATAATATATAATGGTAGGGTTATTATAAGTCAGATCAATATCATGCCATAATTAACTCTTTTGGACCAATTAAGCTTAACTATGAACTATATATATATATATATATATATATATATATATATATATATATATATATATATATATATATATGGGAAATTTACAAAAAAACCCCCCTATCTTTTCTGAATATTACAAATAACCCCCTGTCAGAAATGTTTTCTTTACAAATACCCCCCTCCATCCATTTTTCCATCCATTTAAAGTTTTTTTGTTAAATGACCAAAATACCCTCACCTAAAAGAAATTAAATAAAAATAAATTAAATTAAATAAACATAAAATAAATAAAAATATAACAAAATAATTATTTAAAAACTAAAATTAATTAAATAGAAATAAAATTAATTAAAATAAATAAAATTTAAAGAATAAAAATAAATAAAAAAGTTTAAAAACAAAAATAATTAAATAAAAACAATAAAATAAAATAAAAAAAGTATTCAATAAAAATTAATTAAAATAATAAATTAAACAAAATAAAATAATTAAAAAGCTAGAAATAATAAAATAAAAATACAAATAATTAAATAGAAAATAAATAATTAAATAATATTAAATAATAATTATTATTATTTATTATTGACACATGAAACCCTCATTATCAGTGGTGGAAATTTATAGAAACTGGGGGTACATGCGGCATGCCCCCCACTCCAAGATTTTGACAAAACAGTATATATCAATAGTGTTTCGGTAATTATTTTTCGAAATACATGCATTTCTATGTATTTGTCCCCTCCCCCCCACAAATCCAATTTTTTTTTGTACAATGTTAATTAGTACAAAGATAATTTTTTTTGCCCCCAATAAACAAAGGCAAGATCCGTCCTGCTCATTATTGACATAAAAAACCCTCTTTTATATTAAATAGAATTTTTTGTATCAATAATTTTTATTTTTAGTTATTTTAATTATTATTATTTTTTGTTTTTATTTTTTATTTTTTATGTTTTTATTTAATTTTTATATAATTTAATTATTTTCTACTTTTTAACTCTTTTATCTTTTTAATTATTTTTATTTATTTTATGTTTATTTATTTATTTTGGGAAATTTTAAAAGAGGTTTTTTGTGAAATTATTTAATTATTTATTTTTATTTATTTTATGTTTTTTGTGAAATTTAATATTATTTATTTTCTATTTTCTATTTAATTATTTGTATTTTTATTTAATTATTTCTAGTTTTTTAATTATTTATTTTGTTTATTTTATTATTTTAATTAATTTTTATTGAATACTTTTTTACTAATTTTTTATTTTTATTTTTATTTTATTCTTTAATTATTTTATTTTTATTTAATTATTTTTGTTTTTAAACTTTATTTATTTATTTTTATTCTTTAAATTTTATTTATTTTAATAATTTTATTTCTATTTAATTAATTTTATTTTTTAAATAATTATTTTGTTATATTTTTATTTATTTTATGTTTATTTAATTTAATTTATTTTTATTTAATTTCTTTTAGGTGAGGGTATTTTGGTCATTTAAAAAAAATAAACTTTAAATGGATGGAAAAATGGATGGAGGGGGGTATTTGTAAAGAAAATATTTCTGACAGGGGGTTATTTGTAATAAACGAAAATACAGGGGGTTATTTGTAATATTCAGAAAAGATAGGGGATTTTTTTTGTAAATTTCCCTATATATATATATATATTATTGAATATATTATTTATTCTTTTATTAGTTACCACTAATAATTATATATCATTTGTTATCACAATATATGTCTATTATTAATAAGTTTAGTTAAGAATTATGCTTGTATGATATAATAAGCACAATTCACTATTTTAAAGCACTAAAAATAACACAAAAATATATCAAAATTAATGTTGACTTAATTCAAAGATACCCATCAATCTAAAATTAATAGCATTCCATATGTGAATATATTCAAATTTGCAATCACACAAATAATCATACTTTCTTTCTGAGTAATCTTCACAATGTACCAAACATGGAAATTTTGAATAGAATTTCTTAATATACTTGTACAGAATTAAAATTTCATCCATCAACAATTAATATGATGATTACAAATCCTTCCTAAATTACTCCTTTTAAGCACTATCATTTATTACGCCTATTAATCAAGAAATTAATCCCTAAATAGTCCCAATCAGCTAATTCCTCTCATTAAAGATTGCCTTTTTAGTACTCATAACTCATATCTTAAACACAAACATCCAGAAAAGAGTAGCCTCGCCGGAGCGAAACGAATCACCTCTCCAGCCTCCTTCCTACAAAATTCTTTGAATGTAAATACCAGTACAACTAAAAATTAGTTATTTAATTGACATAGTTGCATTTTCGTGGTACTTGCATGTTATTGTGGTGTCCTCCAACATCTGATATAAGTTTCTTCCTCAATCTTGAAGAAAAGTGATAATGGCAAAGATCCATGATCTACCTCAAAAGAAAAAAAAGATAGACCATAAATAAGTGATGCTACTTGAACAGATATCAAAAGGGTTTCGCTCAACTTCAACTGTTCAAGCATGGTTTGCATGTACAAACCTAATACTCACATCACACAAAATCAATGAAGCGAGAGATGCAAATAAAGTTTGCATGTGTTTGCCAGGTACTTCACACAAAACGTATTAATATAGCTGATGCATGAATGAATCCTTTTTTAGTGTACTCTCTCTGCAATATCCATTTGCAAATTTATTAAAATTCAATAAGATTCGAAAACAATATAAACTAAAGATTTAAATAGAAAAAACATAAAGATGAGTGCAGATACCCATTCTTATATTTAAACTTCCATGAACACTCTTCACATTAACAACAAAAATAACAACAATTTTTTGATAAATTTATTAATGTAGCAATATAAAAGTTCTCCAAAATATTTTTTTTTTGAAGTTTCACAGGAGAGAAGAATTAATAATCCATATTACAACACCGACATATATAGTTATCTTTAATTACTATAATTATTTTTTGGAGGGACAATTATTATAATTTACATTCATTACTACACATGATATGAACCTATCTTCTCCCCGAGTTCAATTTGACTACCCCTTTCCCACCCACTGATCAAGTGCAATGGCTGTGCAGTTGTCAAGGATCCTTCATCCATCTTTATTGTAAGAAAAATATGATGGAAGCTGTTATTCAGATTCATGGATTTTCCAAAGTAAAATGTATAAATTTATTTTATCCTTTTTTCTGCTTTTGTTCGCAGATTTTCCTAATTATATAGAAATTACTATCCATGAGTGAGAAATTAGTGTATTTTAATGAAATAACTGTTTATCATTTTTTTGTAATCATAGATAAATACTAGCAACATGTAGAACTGTCAGAATACAATTCAATATTCAAGTATTGTCCCTCTTATTCATTTATTGAAGTAGATATAGTCCCTTTTATTATTAACAAAGTATCTGAAAATGACATAATTGTCTTGTTGTACCAACTAAAGAACCAAATATTCCAAATCAATGACCACATCCCAGCATCTGGTATATACCTTGAATCAAATAAATAACTAGATAAGAAAAATTAGGCTAAACAGAAAAAGCATCAGATAACCAAGTCCTACACACTACAGATGGCCAATCGTCAGCATCCTCACATTTAACCACACATTTCATATTGTCTTGTTATATATTTTTTTATAAAAAAATGCAAATTCTAAAGATTAAAAAAAAACAGTGGAGAAAAAACACCTTATCCTTATTGAGTGGCTATACGATTATATCCATATCCTAATCCATAAACTCCCAAACTTGTTCACTGCACAATTCAAATGACAACCCACAAATCGTTAAAAAAATTAGGATATGCTATTACTACAATTTAGAAAAATTCATATCAAAATTTCAATTTTAGATTTGATCCCCACTTATGAGAAGCCATTTGTGAATTCGAATCTGGAAACATTCTTTCCTACCACTACCAGTACCAAACAGAAGAAAACATAAGCATAATTTCCGAAACAATTATTCTTATCACAATCCATCTAAACAAACACCACAAATCCTACTCGTGTTCATGTTCATGTTCATGTTCATGTTCAGTCTCACCCCACAAATCATTCAAACCAAAAACCCAAATCAAAAATTACAAAAACAACAAATCCCCAAGTAAAAAGGGCAGAACTTATTACATTATTCCATTCCCCAAATCCCCCCTCAACTCTAATAAATCCAAGGAATTCATTCTTTCCTCCCAATTATCCCCTCTCTCTCTCTCCCTCACTCTCTCTCTCTCTTACAGACTCTTAGCGGTTGCCACGACATTCTCAACCGAGATCCCATACTCCTTATAAATCTTCGGGGCCGGAGCGCTCGCTCCAAACCGATCAATCCCAATCGCCTTCCCACTATCCCCCACAAACTTCTCCCATCCCAAAGTCGCCCCCGCTTCCAAACTCACTCTCTTCCCAACTCCCTTAGGCAAAACGCTCTCCTTATACTCCCCGCTTTGCTCCTCATAAAGCTCCCAACTCACCATACTCACCACCCTCACACTCTTCCCTTCTCCCCTCAACTCTTTGGCCGCACTTTCCACAATCTCCAACTCCGAGCCGGTCGCCAAGAAAATAAACTCCGGTTTGTTCCCGCTCGAATTATCCGATACTATGTATCCACCTTTCTCGACGCCCTCAATCGAAGTTCCAGGGAGGTTGGGCAACTTTTGACGAGACAAAGCCAAAATCGACGGCCTCTTGCGGTTCAAAACCGCGACCTTATACGCCCCCGCGGTTTCATTCCCGTCCGCAGGCCTCAGCATTAAAATATTCGGCATGGCCCTAAAGCTCGCCAAATGCTCGATCGGTTGATGCGTCGGCCCGTCCTCACCGAGTCCAATCGAGTCGTGAGTCATCACGTAAATCACCCCGCACTCACACAACGCGGATATCCTAATAGCCGCGCGCATATAATCGGTAAAGACAAAAAAGGTGGCGCAGTAGGGAATCAAGCCCGGGGAATGGAGACCGATCCCGTTGCAGATGGCGCCCATGCCGTGCTCGCGGACGCCGAAGCGCACGTTGCGCTCCTCGGGAGTCGACTTTTGGAAGTCGCCGAACATTTTTAGTAAAGTCATGTTGGAGGAGGCGAGGTCGGCCGAACCCCCGAGGAGCCCCGGGAGCACCTTGGCTAAGGCGTTGAGGTTGGTTTGTGAGAGGTTTCGGGTCGCGTCCGCCGGGGTCTCCGGGGTGTATTTCTAGAGATGGGAAAGAAAAATATTGTCAAGAAAATATACATTTTATTTATGTATACACGTGCGCAATTTTAAAATGGAAAACGATGTCGTGTGATAGTAAAGCATGCATGATGGCGGCATGACATGGTCTATAGTGCGGGTTTTACTTCTTTAATTTGCTATATTAGATTTGTAATAATTGCACTATAATTGATGTCATGTCATCGTATTGGTTGTGTTTATTGGTGATTATAATAATTTGCTTAATTTCATGTGTGCCCTTATCATTTATTTGTGGTTGATGGTTATAATTTGCTTAATTTCATGTGTACCCTTGTGAAATCTCAAAAATGTTATGTATACGCTATAAAACACAAGAAATATGACATATCATGTGTACGCAATATTTCCTGTGTTTTGTAGGGATGGATATCTGTTATATTTCACATTTTGCAGGAGCATGCATGATATTCTGAGATTCCGCAAAAGCACACGAAATTGAGAAATTGTACGCAGTTGCAATTTCTCATCATCAAAAGAATAAAATACTAAAAGAAATATTTTTTTATTACCGGGAGGGCATCAGTCCAGCCAGCTGGCAGTTCGCCGGTAATGATACTCTTGAAAGTAGCGGCATCTTCCGGATACTTCTTCTCGTACTCCGCGAATTTCGAGTTCCACTCGGATTCCAAGGCCGCGCCAACCTGCGTGTGTCGGCTCCAATGACTACCAAAAAAATATTATTTAATAAACGAAAAATGTTGTAGACAAAATATTTAGATAATTTCGTGAAAAATTAGAAATTATTTAATAAATATAATGTTGTAAATGGAACATTTAGATAATTTCATGCGATATACATGGAAAATGGGAAATTCGAAATTATTTAGTAAACATAATGTTGTAAATGGAACATTTAGATAATTTCATGCGATATAAATGGAAAGTGAGAAATTAGAAATTATTTAACAAACATAATGCTATAAATGGAATATTTAGATAATTTCATGCGATATAAATGGAAAATGGGAAATTAGAAATTATTTAACAAACATAATGTTGTAAATGGAACATTTAGATAATTGCATGCGGTATAAATGGAAAATGAGAAATTAGGGTTTGGGACCTTTTGACGTCATCGGGCACGTGGAAGGGCTCGAAAGGCCAGCCAAGATTCGCGCGCGTAGCCTCGACTTCTTTCGCCCCGAGTGCGGCTCCGTGCACGCTGTATGAGTTCGCCTTGTTGGGCGATCCGTAGCCGATTGTTGTGGTTACCTAAAAGGAAAAACAAAATTAAAATAAGATAATAATAATGATGATGATGATGGAGTTTAAAAATAGATATATGCGTAAAAATTAAAAAATAATAAAAAGTGCAAGTTCACATAAGAATATTAAAAATAAAGAAAAATCGGAAGTATAGAAATTTAGATAGTAAAACAATACAAGTACAAAACTAAATATTAAATACCGAAAAATTTAAACTCTAAAGTTAACAAATTAATCATTGTTGGTTTATCCGTAACTGGTCGCTTTCACAGCCTCAATGGCCTTAACAAGTACAAAACTAAATAAAAAAAATAAAAAATAAATAAATTGGAAATTTCAAAATTCAAAATAATATATATATATATATATATACAAAAATACAAAAGTAAAACTAAATAAAAAAAATTAAACAAAATTAAAAATTAAAAACTAAAAAAATATGAAAATAGTGAACTTTAAAAAATCCAAAAACACATATAAAGAAAGCCCCAAAACCCCCTCACAAACCTTAATCATAGTCAGCTTATTCGTAACGGCCTTGGCAGCCTCAATGGCCTTCCCAATCTCCCCATAAGAAAGTACAAAACTAAATAAATAAATAAAACTCCAAAACCAACAAACAAACCTTAATCATTGTTGGCTTATCGGTAACGGCCTTGGCAGCCTCAATGGCCTCCCTAATCTCCGCGTAGCCCGTATTCCCATTTTTCACCCAAATTGTGTGCCAGCCGAGGGCCTCGAATCTCGCGCTCACATCTTCGGTGAAGGCGATCTCGGTGTCGCCGTCGATGGAGATGTGGTTGTCGTCGTAGAACGCAATGAGTTTGCCCAGCCCCCAGTGGCCCGCCAGCGAGGCGGCCTCGTTGGATATGCCCTCCATGTTGCACCCGTCGCCCACGATCACGTACCTGATAAAGTAAGAAATCGATTTAAAGTTGATTTTTGAAAGTATTACTAAAAGAATTTGATATTTTTGAAGTTGGTTTGTGACAATTTATGAGGGAGGTTAAAAAGATTTGATATTTTAAGTTTGATATGTATTATGAGTAAAATATCATGTTTTAATTAATTAGTAAAAAAAAATTATTAGTAAAAGTTTAAAGTGGATTTTTTTTAATTATGAGTAAAAATGTAAAAGTTCATATATTATTAGTAAAAATTTGATATTTAAAAATTGAGTTTTCAACTTATTATTAAAGAATTACAAATTAAAATTATTTATATATATAAGAAAATTGGAGTTAGCTTTTTTCTTTCCAAAAGTCATAGATTCTTCAATAATGAAAAAGATGGATTTCTTTTCATAGCCTAAACAGTCGGGGGCTTTTCAGGGCTTTTAAAAAAAATCCCATTTTAAAGGATAAAATATTACGTGTAGTGGTCAACAATTTCACTGTCAGGTTTGTTGAATCGGGCTGCCAAGTGTTTTTCCGCAAGAGCTAGACCGACCGCATTTGCAATTCCTTGACCAAGCGGACCTGGACAAAAATAATAAATAAATAAATAATATGAAATTCATGTAATTAAAAAATTAATAAAATATTTTTTTAAATTTGTTGGTATAAATATAATTGATTGATTGAATAATTACCGGTTGTGACTTCAACACCGGGAGTTTCGAAATTTTCGGGGTGGCCGGGAGTTCTGCTTCCCCATTGCCTGAATTGCTTCAAATCCTCTTCCTGTTCTCGTAAAATTGATAAATTGGAATTAGAGAAAGATTCAATTTTGAAATTGAAATAGATCAGCTAGTAAAATGGTAAAAAAAATTGAAGATAAATATTTCAAGTGAAGACCGCTACAGTGAAAATAGATCTGAAATTAAGTTTGTAAAATATTAGCAGGCAAATTAAAGCAGTAATTTCTACGCCTAAACCTCAAAAGAAGTGAGCTATTATACCAAAAAGTTAAAAACTTTTTCAATCTTAAAGTAGAAAATACAAGACTTATCCACTTTTTCCAAAATCCACACAATCAACAAAAATGGTAAAAGTACGGCAAGACGATCAAACAAAATTCCCAGCTCGAAGAACAAATTCAATTCAGATCCACACCAAAAAGCTCAAAATCAAACCAATCGAAACGAACTCTCAAAAATACATCAAAAAATGAACTCAAAATCCTTACCAAAACACTGTCATATCCAGCAAGATGAAGCAAGGCATACTGAAGCATACACCCGTGTCCAGCCGAGAGCACAAACCGGTCACGGTTGAACCAGTACGGGTTCTTGGGGTTGTACCTCATAACCTCATCATACAAAATATGCCCCATCGGCGCACAACCCATGGGCAGACCCGGATGCCCGGAATTAGCCTTCTCAACCGCATCTATCGCCAAAAACCTTATAGTATTAACCGATTTCTCCACCAACGGATCAGCCGCCACAGCCCCCTGTAGCGTCTCCACAGCCGCCGCCCTCACTGACTGAGCTCGGCGAGACCGAATAAGCAGCTGGGGACGACGCGATAGCGCAAGAGTCGGCGACCTCAGTCCGCGCCCAGCAAGCGAGCTCAGCCCAGACCCATTCGGCAGCGCTAGCCGGTCAGATTGGTTCAACCCGCCGGAGCTGGATTTGAGGGTGGTAGAGCTGGCGGAGATGGCCGTGATGGAGGCGGATGTAGCCATTGTTAGAGGAGGGATAGAGAGAGGAGAGAGTAGTTGTGTGAAGCTTGGCTTGGGATGCTCCGCCTGGATTTAGGGGAGTTTGGTTGGTTCGGACAAAGAAAGAGAAAAGAGAGTCTGAGCCTCTGGGGTCACTTTCTGGCCAAATAAATAAACGACAAGGTAGATCATGCGGTTTTCTCTAAGCCTGGTGTACGTTAACTCTTTAAATCAGTCATTACTCATTAATGTTTTATGTTGCACATATATCCTATCTGATAGGATATGAATATAGTAAACAATACTTTTTTAGAAACTTAAAATAGAATACGATAATTGTATATATTATTATATTATTTCATTAATTATAGTTTATATATATTTGGATATAAGAATTTGATGTAAGAAATACTAAAATTTTGTTTATCATAAAAATATTTTGATGTAAGATATTTATTTGTTATCATTAGTTATATTTATTAGATATCTTTATTCTTATTTTATTGATATTATATTTGCTGACGTATATTTTAAGAACATATATTTCTTACATTAGATATTCGATACGAATATGATAAATATCTGTGAACTATATGTTATTAGTGATGCGTTATGTGGTTTATTTGATATGATATTCGAGTATCTGATATGGATGTCGATATTCGATATGATACAACTGAATATTTGAAGTATTCACGTAACATAATTAGTTATTGTTTGATAATTTGAATGGAATAAGAGAAGTGGTTTCTGCATTGAATGGTGAAATTGGTGTAGGTAGGAGGACGAAGTGTAGGGGGATGGTGTGGTGTGGGTTGTTGGAACATTGGATGAGAGAAGAGTTTATGGCCGTTGAAAATGATGAGATTGGATCTCTACCGTTGGAAGCGGCTAGGATATGAATGCCTCCTGTTTGCTCGCTCCACTCGATATATACGAATATACCATCAGTATTTTATTTACTTATTTATTTGTTCATTTATTGTTAAAAGGTTTTTTATGTAATGAGATGTTTTAAATTGCAAGTAAAGGCTTTATTGTTGTGTTGTAGTTTAGTTTTGGCGTCATGGCTGATTGAATCCTGATTCAGTGTGGCGGTTAAACTTCATGAAGATAAATGCATAGGCTGAGATGACGTACAAATGATCTATATTTCCTCCAACTGTGTTAAGAAATTCAAAACTATAGTCAACAAAAGGAAAAATGGGAAAGAAAAGAATAGAAAAAGATGATAGGTTGAGGCATTAAAGGGTCAACATTTGGATTGGAGGTGATAACAGGATAATCGAGTTATTGAAAGGTCATGATTATTTTGGAGGCGTCAAGAGACGGATTGGGTTCATATTGCCTCAGTTAGTAAGGCTAAGAGGGGCAACAATATGTTTAGTTATAGTTTAACGTAAAATATTGGGTTTATTATATTATGATTTTAATTGATGGTAGACTTTATTACTTGCTGCAATGTTGTATTTTCTATTGAGAAAGTGGAGTATGTGGAAAGTGGAAACTTCATTAAAATAATATATAACTAGATGAGGGATATTATTTTTTTTTTCAATGTTTTTTATGTTCAATTCATTGGATTAGAGACTTTACTAAATATGTTGCATTTGTGGATAATTGAACCGATGACTTCTTATTATAGATGTAAGTGTTTTAATCAATTAAGCTACAAGTCATTTACTTCAATATTTTTGTTGATCAAGCAATTGAAATATTTAAACTGGAAGTTCAAAACAATAGGAGTATAAATAAAACAAAATATGTTTAATTAATTCAAAAAAAAATGTATAAATTGATGAAATATAAAAGTTTCATTGAAATATCCTAATATTTGATTATATTGTCATTATAAATTTGAAAAAGAAAATGATAAAAGTTCACAATATTTAAGCAAGTATAATTTTAAAGAGTTCATATAGTATTTTTTTTGGGTTACTGATGAAAACCAATAAGAACTCATTATATATAAATAATTCATGTGATATGATCTATCAAAAATGCATAAAACAAATTTATTATAAAACACGGACCCAATAAAATCTATTATAAAAATAATACAAAAAACAATGATTAATTAATAATTTATATTTATTCACAAAAAACATGTCGATTAGTATTTAATATTGTATAGTTTCATTTGGGTCTATGGGCTGAAAAAAGATCATTCTTCTTAAAATGAGTGTATAGTTTCATTTGAGTCTATGGGCTGAAAAAAAAGTATTTAATATTTAGATTATGAAGGCCTTATGAATTCCATTGATCAAAATCAGTCCATGGGATATAGTTAAGAAAATTTAGTATCGTGTTATTGTTTAGTATCATACACAATC
The DNA here is from genome assembly GCA_027726005.1 of Juncus effusus. Classification (NCBI taxonomy): domain Eukaryota; kingdom Viridiplantae; phylum Streptophyta; class Magnoliopsida; order Poales; family Juncaceae; genus Juncus; species Juncus effusus. The sequence goes on along the minus strand of CM050906.1, from coordinate 8,627,463 downwards.
TAATCTAATCGTGACCATACTATTCAACATATATAGTAAACAATAATTAATTTAATTAATTATTCTACAATCATCCTTCCACGTTCATTCCATATATCATCAAGTCTCCTCCTTCACCATGATCCTTCCATGGCACTGCTGGTCCACCATGGACCATCCACATTCCTCTCAAACCTTCTCCTTCTTCTCCTCCTACAATCTACCACAGCTCAATCCACCACCTCTCCACCAACCAGCGGCAGCAATGGCATCAACTTAATCACAGCGATAGCATTCATCACCCTAATCTTCGCACTCTTCTTCCTCGGTTTCTTCACAGCATACCTCCGCCGTTGCATCCGAAACCGAACGTTCTCTTCAGACGCAACAGTAGCCGCTGCAGCCGCCGCCGCCTTCGCCACCCAGCCTCCGGCGATCCGCCGCCGGCGTGGGCTCGACCAGGCGGAGGTGGAATCCTTCCCGGCCGTTCCATACTCTTTCATCCGCAAACTAAAACCCTCCAAGTACGGAATTCCCTCGCCAGAATGCTCTGTCTGTCTCGGCGAGTTTTCTGACGAAGAAATCCTCAGACTTCTACCAGGCTGCCGCCACCTGTTCCACGCCCCATGCATTGACACGTGGCTGCAATCCCACGTGACATGTCCTGTCTGCCGTGCCAACCTGGCAGATCCACTGGTCATCGCTGTAGGCCAATGCCTCTTAGAAGACCTCGCTGAAGAGCAGCTAACCGATCCTGTTGAAATCATAGTAGAAGTATACCGTCCGGACCAGATACCGGACCCAGATCCGATACCGGAGATGGAGATAGTAACGGTACCGATGTTTCCAGAAGGTGCAATGAAAGAGATAGATTTGGCGAAACGGCATAGAAGGGCGGCGAGTCTCGTTTCGTTCCAGGGAGCGAGAATGAGCGTCGGGGCGGTGGGATCATTCATTCGGACTTTGTCGGTTTCCGGTAATCGGGTGCAAGGTGAAGGATCCAGATCCAATAAGAGGATCCGAACAGGAAATAATGACGTGGCAACAGAATCAGAGGTGGGGTCCAGTTGCAGGGAGAGAGAAATGAGTTATGAGCATAGTATCACTTTTACGGGGTTTGTTATACGGGGTGACGTGGCAGAAGATGATTGGCTGCCGGAGATATTTCAGGTTTCTACTGCGGTGCAATCAAATGAGTGAATGAAATTTATGGTGTATATATTGTTGCTTTACTTACCGTTATACATTTTTTTTTCATTTTGAGTTAATTTGTATATGCAGATCTATATATATTTAAGATGAGAATTGTGAGATTGATGACGAATTTTGGTGCATTTAGTAGCTTCTGAAATTCATTTGGGGTGCAGGACTTCAATGATGTTGAAAATCAATAATTTTTTGTTAAATCACGTTTCTTGACATACTAATTCTCATTAGTTGTCATGATATTAGTTGTTAAAATCCATGTTCTATAGTCTGGACAGAGATCATCTCATACATGCCTCTGATCTGTCTCATGTTCATGCATAATAAACTGTTTTCATGCTCCTTGCATTTTTTACCATTGGAGACAATCTTATTTGTGTGATGACTATTTCTCTATATAAATATAACTTCTTCTCATTGTTGTATGAGCCATTTGATACATCGAATCACATATGTTAAAAGTATTTACATATAATTTTAGATATTGGAATGAACCAATATAAATTATGAAAAAAATGAAAAAGTTAATTATTCTTGACATCCAGGTCATCACAGGAGTAGGAAATTGAGAAATGGAAGTGGAAGTTTGATATAAGACCTACTCATCTTTTTTATTCCAAATTTTAAATTGTTTTTACTTTGTAAAGTTTTAGATGACAAAACTATTGAGAAGTGGTTTAGTAATTTTTGTTAGAATGAAAAAAAACAAGATATTAAATTGGACTCTCAATTCTTCATTTTGCTACATATATAATTATATTTTGTTAATTGTACAACATATACAATAATATTTTGGTTAATTTTGCAACAAATATAATATTTTGTTGAACTTAGGATTTGTTGAATAAATGTTAACTAAGTTTATACGGAAAGTGAAAACTAAAATGAAACTTGAGATGTAGGCTACAAAATACTTCAGAAAGAAATAAGAGAAACTTATCATTTCAATTTGAGTATCTAAGGCTTTGAATTGTAAAATAAGCAAAAAAAAAAAAAAAAAATGAGTACGTTAGTTAGCCCATTATATCGAATTTGAACAAATGGGCTATTATTTCTTTAAGAAAATCTTTCAGCCCATGATCTATTTACCATTTCTGTAATCTGTTTTTTGAAAACCATTCAGGAAATAAAAGAATAACATATTCATTTTGTTCTGAAGCAATCATAAAATTTCTATTAATCGAAAGAATACAATGAATAAGTACAATTCGGGCGTGATATTTCAGAAATAAATCAACAATTATACATCCCAAACTATATATATACATACACGAATCAGTTAATTTAATCCATCAATCCATATTCAAGATCAACAAATCAAATCACAACAAATAACCAATAAATAATTCAGATCAAAAGAATCATCAATCAATTAAATTAGTAAGAAACGATCGTCTCAAAGCAATTAATCCCATCAAATTCAGGCGCAAACCTCGGCCTGAATTTCCTCTCCTTCACCTCCTCAGTCTTCTTCTCATTTTTCATCTTTCCTTCCTCAATTTTGGATTTCATCTTCAAATCCCTCTCCTTAACCTCATCCGACTTGCGAAAGATCGAGAAATTCATCCAAGTAGAGCCGGAGATTTCAGCGGGGGTCGAGCTGAGGATCGACATGGCCAAGAGCTTCTCCATTTCTGAAAGTTAAATCAACACAAGAATCAAATCAATCCCTCTTTTCAATTCGAGAAAGAATGAATTGGGGATTTTTGATTGTTTTTTGAGTTTAATTTTGGTAATTGGTTTTGCTTGTTGGAAACAAATGAGATTGCCTTGGAAGTATTTATAGCTGAAAGTAAAGGAAAGGAAAGGAAAGGAAAGGAAAGGGAAGGGAAGGAAAGACTCATCATTAACAAATTTACTGTTACTCAATCTGTATTACCATTTATGTTGCGAGTCACTAAAGAATGTCATTTGTATAAAACTATGACTCGTTTTACAAAATATTGCATGGAAGAATATAGATGGGAAGGGAAAGGAAAGGAAGGCTCATCATTCCATAATCTTCACTACTTCTCAATATTTGTATCTATTAATGTTGCGGGTCAGTTTGTAGATGAAATTTAAATGCATTTTATGACCCGTTTCATAGGAGAATGTACGGAAGGATCTGCATGGGGCTGGAATATTCTTTACCGTTCTGAGGAGTTGAACTAACGTGTTAATGAGTGTGCCGTTTACATTTTCACGGTCGTTGGTAACGCGTTCATGTGTCCACGTGTCATTTTCTTCTACGACTTTCTACATTCTGACATGGCAAGTTGGTAGGGGTGCAAATAGTTCGGATATTTAATATCCGAACTGTACTATAATATATCCTGCAAATTATTTGTATCTGAATAAATATATTTGTATCTAACCGAATACGGATATAAATATGGATGATTTACACGATATAGATATGGATATAATATTAATTTTATGAGCCGAATATAAATACGGATACGGATAATATTCGTATTCGAATAATAATTTTATTCGGATATTTGTTCTTATAATAGATACAAATTTGAATTCATTATATATTAATTCTCTTTTATTTCACATTAATATTAGTTTTTATCTTTTTGTTTATTTCACAACTGAGTTTTTATCTTTTTTTCTTTTCTTTTTCTTCTTGAATTCAAGCATTCAACTTAGAAACATATTTCACTCTCCATTTAATAAAACCGTAACCACAATTATATATTGACTGCAAATTCTTATTTAAAAATTTCTTTTAATAATTTCTATATGATTAATTAACTCGTTTTTTGGAAGTTGTATAACAATTTTTTGTGTTACATATTAAAATATCTGTTTTATCAATTTGAAATGGATCTGTATTCGTATCCATAACCGAAATTCCGAATCGTATCCATATCCATTTAATATCCGAACTGTCTTCATATCCGGATTTGTTTATATATGTATTTAAATTTGAGGAAAAAAAATATGAATACAAATACGACATTGATATTTCCGAAACTTGTCCGAATTGTTTACACCCCTACAAGTTGGGCCTGATATTTCACAATGTATAGAACTTTGTAGAGTGTTGTAGAAACAGGTGGTAGAGCGAAGTTTAATTAATGTGCAACGCATGGAATAATTTGGTGAAAATGGAAGGGCCTAGAAGGGAAAAAGAAAAGGGAAGTAGGGAAGAAAGGAAGAAGTATTTGAATTGACCAAGTCTTTGAGTGGAAAAGGTCAGGTTGAAGTTGAAGTCCATTCATGGCGTCCAAATTTGTAGTCAAAATAAATTTCCGCCAAATTTCCATTCAATTATTTTAGGCAGTGGGTCTAAATATTATAGGATAAAGATATACTTTTTGTTTGTTATATGAGAATAAAAGTATGTGCTTTTTTCCCCTTAATATAGTGTTGGCTTTGACATTTCTGCCTAATGTAGGTTTTTTCTTTGCACATTTCTCAAACTAAATTCTTATTTAAAAAAGAAAGATGTATTTCTATAAAAGTAAACATTAAGAAGAAAAGTCTTTCTATAAAAATAAAATAAATTCTTAATTCATTATTTCCATAAAAATAAAATAAACTACTCCATTATTTCATCGCTAAGCAAAAATCAATGTAATTTTCAGTAATATTATGTATTTCTTTTTGGAAAGATGCTCGAGGAATTTTCAGATCAGTTTGTAACTTCTGCATAATACTGTTTTTTTTTTGTGAATTAAAAGAAACACAAATTTCTATAAAAATAAAAAAAAAATCTTATTTCATCATTTCCATAAAAAATAACTACTTCCACTAGTTTTCAACAACTACCAACAAATCAGACTTCATTGATATCATAGTTAGCAAAATCTTATCAATACAACGGTTAAAAACTTAAAAACCATCAAAAATAAATAATTAATCTTTGCCTAACACAACACAATCGTCTCAAACCAATTTATTCCATCAAAAGCCGGCTCGAACCGAACCCTAATTCTCTCATCATTTCCCTTCTTTTTCTTTTCTACATTTAACAAATCCTTCCATTTCTCGCTCTCCTTCTTCTCTCCCTTCTCTGCCCATTTAAATATCTCAGGAGATTGAAATGGAATCATTGAAGGGCCGAAAATGTGTATCGGCGCCGAACCGAGAATTGAAGCCAGGAGTTTTTCCATTTTTTGTTTCTTTTTGAGTAAATTTCTCTCTGTTTTGAGGATTTTTTAGGGAATTACGGAGCTGAAGATGATTTTTTTTGTGAAATTGAAGAGATGCGTAAGTATATTTATATGAAGTAGTTTAGAGATTTGAAGACGGAAGAATTGGTTGCCTTATTTAACTTTTCCTTTTCTATTTTGGAGACTTTCTATTTTTAGGAGTCATTAATTAATATGGAAATTTCAAAGAACATGAAAGGTATGTCTAATTACCAGTAATAAGTATGGAAACACATTCAGTATTTGGTAACCGAATAATGACGGTAGCTTCTTAAGCATGATTTAACTAATGCACATGTTGATTGTGTTGGATTCATGGGCCGGGCTTGAAGTTTCTAAATACAAAAGTCAGATTATTAAACCAAATCTTGAAGTTTTAAGTTTATAAATTTATAGGCCGGTCTGAATATAAATATCACTAGGGCTTACTGGTGTTGGATTTATTTTCTTTTGACAGGCCTTTATTTTTTTATGCATAATTTCTATCTAATATTATATAGAAAAATGCCATAAAAAATCATAAATAAGAATAAGTTGTCATAACTGTACTAACCAATCCGCTGGATTAGTTAGCATTTAATTTAATTAAACTGTAATTTGCTAAATTTAGCTTCTTGTGTAAATTGTAATGTTTGTAAAATGATGGCGTTATTTCTACAGCAAACTTTTTCTCGTATAGAGGATCATTTACTTTTTTATTATATTATATATTTATAGCATATTTATTGATTTAATTGTGTATCATATATTTCCTAATTAGCATTGGTAAAATAGTAAGAATCATAGTAAAATAATAAAATAAATATATGATTGGATGCCCTGACATCCATGAGGATGGATTTCATTCCCACGTTTGGAAGAGCCACTCGGTAATAAAGTAATGGAATCCGTGATTCCCATGAGAATATTTGATGGGAATTAGATAGCCATCAAAATTGGGGGCTTTCCTCATTCCCATGAGAAGGGAATGTAAAAATAAGCAAATAAATTTTTATATGGAAACATCTTTTCTCTCATTATTTTGTTGATTTAAATGAAATTTTACAAATTTAAAATATCAATAAATCAAAATCTTGTACATTCCTTGAAATAAATACATCAAACCAAATATATTAATAATACATGCCTTAATTGCATTCCATGCAATAGGATTTTTTGGAATCATACATTCAAAGATATCGTTCAAAACTCGAACCAAACGGCCCCTTATGATAATAATTAATAGTATAAATCATTTTCATTCGCTTGCCTTAAATTATCATTCTCTAACTGAGTTAAAAAAGCACGGAAAAATAAAACATAATATAAAATAGAATACGGCCAATTCTGTCTATTTGCAATTTTGCATATTTATACATCTTTATGCATGATTAATTATTCATTTTTTATTTTCCTTTTATGCTATGTTTCCTTTTTATTTTCCTTTTATGCTATGTTTCCTTTTACGGTATTTTATTAAATTAATTAATTGTTGCTCTGGAGGAAGAAAAACCTTCCAGAACTAGCGCCACCTTTTCTAAATTTAGCTTCTTGTAATATATATATGCTTTTGTCGAATTCCGAACTGTTATATTTCTGTTCTTCTTCGCTATTTCCTTCCTTCAATTCAGCCTAAAAACTTCCGATCATCTTCAAAATTGAGCGAGATTGTAGCCTCATTTCAATGGCAGGATCCATGAAAGAGTACTTGAAGCGGTACAAGTCCAGTACCGACGCCGAATGCCCAGTCAAAGCTAATAAGAAGGAGGAGGAGAAGCACAAATCAGCTGCCATGGGAGGGCTTCTTATCGTAGATGAAGATCCCGTCTGGCAGAATCGCGTCCAAATCGAAGAACAAGAAGAAGACTCTGATTCAGCCGGTACTGTTCAAATCTCTATCCTTAAATTATTTCTAAATCTTTTCGTACCAAATTTCAAAAGGCACCTTTTAAAACATGTGTAAATTGATTCTAATTGCAGCCGAAAATTGAATGGCCTGACCTGACTGATCATCGTTGCAATGAATCGTTGGGAGGAGAAAATCATATCAGGCCCTGCTTGATTTGGTGTATTTCTATATACATGGATCATCAAATTCATGTTGAGTGTTTTATTTAATGTATTCTAAAATCATGGATTTCAATTATTGTTTGATTTTTGTGAAAAATCATAAATTTTATGTTTCATTGAGTAGTTATTTTATGTTTAATTCTGACCGATTAAATTAAATTTATCAAAAAATATATTTTATTTTATTTTATATTAATAATGAGTTGGTTTATTTTATAATACTATTTCTTTAATGTATTACAAAATCCCTGGCATCAAATTTAGGATTTTACAAAATCAAACAAAGGGTTTTAGTTGAAATTCTGTATTAGAGCCCTAAATCAGCTATAAACCCCAAATAAACGACACAAATCCAGACAAGGCTTAACAAGGTTATTACAATTTGGTACAGGTGAGAAGCAGCAAGAAAAATACATAAAGGTGAAACACATGAAGAAAATGGAAACCATCTCGCCAAGTAGGAGAGAGAAAAAGAGGGACAGTGCTGAGGTGGCAGAGAGAGAAAAATCGCCAGGTAGGAGAGAGAAAAAGAGGGACCGTGCTGAGGTGGCAGAGAGAGAAAAAGTGCCATGTAGGAGAGAGAAAAAGAGGGACCATGCTGAGCTGGCGGAGAGAGGAAAAGAGGTGACACGAAAAGCGGGACTCTTCACTAAAGAAGAAATTAGAGAGGAAAACAGGAAAATGAAAGAGCTTGAGAGATCCAGGTATATAAATTATGTGTTTTGATATTTATGTGAACTTGTTTTGAATTTTTTTATGATGGAAAGAGGGTTTGAGAAATATTTGGATGTTTAAATTCTGATTTTTGTTTTTTGTTTCTTTGTATTTTGAAGGATTACGTTGATGTTAAAGGATCCCTCCATTAGCGGCAAAGGTGCAGAACCAGTGTTTCGAGATAGGAGAGGTATGTAGAATTAATTAATTAATTAATTAATAGAAACTAATTATTAATTAATTTTTGTATATCTTATTTAATGATTTGATTGATTTTTTTCAGGGCGAAGGATCTCAAAGGAATCCATGTTGATTGAAGACAAAAGAACAAGAAAAGTCTGATCACAGTTGGAATAAAGCCTGAATGATATTGGGATGAAATTGACAGAAGTAACTGTGTTAGCAACTTCCTTAAGTTGGAGACTAATTATACACAATTCTTTTTCTGAAACGTTTTTTTGAAGATAAATCATCATTTTTTGAATCTTCAGTTGGTGAAATGGCAACAAACAATGACAGTAGCAGCTTATGATTATTTTTAGTTTTCTTCATTTTTACTGGTGTGAAATTTGGAAACACAATATTTGGTAACCCAATAATGACAGTAGCTTATGCATGATCGAAACACTAACAGGAAAAAAAAAATGCAAAGAAGTCCCTATATTAAGCCTAAATTGCAAAAGAGAGATTTCGACAGATTCAAACAGTTCAATAGATTTGCTTCAGCGTTCATTGGCAATTAAGCAGTCACACCATTCATGACTACATTATTAAGTTCTAGTCCATACCCAAACTTCTCTACTCAAGTTCAACAGTCAAAAACAAAAACGGAAACACACATAAACCAACCCTAATTAAAACCTGAAAAACCACCTTATTATTAATACCACTATATCTACACAGCATCACACTTTTCCACCAATATACTGTTTTTTCAAGGAGTTGCAATATTTTCCTTAGCGAGTGGCGCAATTTCGTCTCCATCAATTCCTTCGGTTCCTTCAATTCCCATGCTCAACAAAAACTTCTCCCATTCCTTTGCCGGACCCTATAATTACCAAAAAAGAAAAACAAATAAATAAATGTTAATCTGAATAATTTGAGGTTTTGAAGGATTTGAAAGTTAATTAAGGTTTAATTTTTTATATTTATTTTACCTTCCAAGAGAGATCTTGAGCCATGCAGTTCTGAACCATGGAGGCATACAGATCGGTTCCAATGACTTTAATCGCGCGTTTCAGTGTGGTCACTATTTTCGCCACGTCATCAGGGTCTATAACCTCACACTATAAAACAAAAAAATGATGTTTTTATTTATATTATATGATCAAAAAATATTTAGAGAAATGCACATATATAATAATAATAATAATATTATTATTATTATAATAACATTAAATGCATACCTTAACATTGAAGCGGCCCATGTGGAAGCCGGTCTTGCCTTCAATGATGGTGTTGACAAGTCCTCCAGTCGACGAGCACACAGAAGGCTACAGCAATTTAAATTCAATTTTATTAACCTTTTATATTGAAAACGGAAGTAAGTTGAATAAACTTTACATACCGTGCCGTACTGCATGCCTTGGAGCTGGATGAGACCGCAGGGCTCGAAGCGGGAGGGGACGATGAGCATGTCGGCGCCGGCCATGATCAGGTGGGCCAGCGGCGCGTTGAATTTCATCACGGCCCTCACTTTTGTGGGGTATTGCTCTTCTATCGCCTCCAGCTCCTTCTCCATCTTCTTCTTCCCCGTCCCCTGTTATTGACAGTTATATTGTTATGTTGACTCAGTATGCCATTCATTCAGACTGTTATTAAATATGAAACTGAATAGATTTATGAGAAATTATGTGATGGTTTCTTACGAGGATGATGACTTGGACGTCCTCGTCCATGAGTTGGGGAATGGCCTCGGCGAGAATATCCGACCCCTTTTGCTCTTCAAGACGGCCTATGAACGCGAATAACGGGATGTCTTTGTCCACCGGCAGTCCCGCCTCGGCCTGCAGGGCCTCCTTGTTCAACGCCTTCGCTTCCATCACCTTGACAAAAATTTTAAAAAATAATAAATAAATGAATAAATAATAAAAAATGAATAAATAATTATTGAGTATTATTTTAGTCTGATAGTACCGAAATAAATAAAATGTTTTATAATTCCCATAAATATTTATTCCACTTCAAAAAATAAATACTTGTTCCAAAATATGAATTTCAAAAAATAAATATTTGACTTTAATTCCGAATAAATAAATAAATAAACAGTTTAATTCCGAATAAACAAATACTTAATTTCAAAGACTACTGATATAAACAATTATAATTCTGAATTTTTTATATCATTCTGAACACTGCCAAAATAAATATTTCTTATAAATCACATCATAGGCACTAAAAGAGACTCTATTAAAAAAGCTCCCTTTTATGAACTTACGGTGGTGGAGTCGTAGTTGACGGTGATGAACTTATCCGTAACAGGGTTCCACTCATTCACATCCATGCCGTTGGTAATTCCGCAAATTCCCCGGGAGCGGATGTAACTGTCACACTCCACGCCCCTGTCCACGCCTGATAAGAGTTCCTCCGCGTAGAACGGGGAGACTGTCACACATCTGTCGGCTTCCAGAATGCCGGCCTTCAGCCAGTTGATTTTCCGGCCCTTCACTGGCTTGTCGTACCTGAAACAAAAATAATAATTGGGAAATAAATAAGGGAGATTTGCGAAAGAGCCCCTGTATTAAGCTGGAATTGCAAAAAGAGCCCATGAATTGTGGAAAATTGGAGAAAATTTGCTGGCATTAATTAGAAGCTAACAAACACCTTTACGTTTTACACTCTAATTATTAGAAAAATATTTGAAATAATGTTTTTTAAACTTAATTCGCAATTCCGGTGTAATGCAGGGACGTTTTGCGAATTTCACAATAAATAATTTGTTTTTTTTTGTTTTGTTTTGGTACCCGTCGGTGAAATCAAAGGAAGATTTGAAGCTGTCCGGCAGGTTGAGAAGGCCGAAATCTTCAAATTTGAACCTTCCCTGATACGCTATGTTGTGGATGCAGAAAGCCACCTAGATCAAACCAAAAATCATAAATATAAAATATAAAATATTATCTCAAATATTAAATATTACATATTAAATGTAAAATGTACCTTGGCGTTTGTGTAAAGACCGTAAGGCTGGTACATGCTTTTTAAGTAGCAGGGGAGAAGAGCTGTGTGCCAATCGTTGCACACAAACACCACATCCTCACCTAAAATCAAATAATAAAAAAAAATTAATAAATAAAAACGGTTATATAATATATTACATCATGAGAAAAATAACATTAATATTTTATACATACCATAGGGTCCACTGAAGTACGGGTTGCTGTTCAGGTTCAGAATCCTAGCCGCTTCAAGTGCCGCCTGAAATTATTACAAAATTTTTGAAAATATTAGAAACCAAAACTTTTATTTTACAAAAAAAAAGTAAAATATATATTTTTTTAATTTTAAAAATTGAGAAAATGAATAAAAGTAACTGACCATGTTCAAGAGGCTGAAACGGAGCTGGTTGTCCCTATAGTCAATTCCAGTGATGGGGCCGTAGATCTTGCCACCTGTCTTTCCCCACACCTGCAATTTTAAAAAAATATTTATAATTTTCATAAAATTAAATATTAAGGTAAAATTGAATAAATAAATAAATAAATGACCTTTTCAAGGAACCAAGGGTGGTCCACAAAGACCCGGTCCACGCCTCTCTTGTGGCAGTGGAAAAACCTCACTGTTTCAGTCTTGCCCCCTACTTTCAACTATTCACAAACAAAATATTCCACATTTAAATACATAAATCTAACACCTTTATAATTTATATTTTTATAACTACATTTCTTATTTACCTCAATCACCACACTGGTGTCCCACGCATCTTTATACTGATCGTATCTCGGCGTAATAACCATCACTCTATGCCCCATTGCCTAACAGTAAAAAAATATTAAAATTACAGACTTTTTTCTTTACAATTTCGAACAAAGCAGGGGCTTTTCACAAAAACCCAATAATAGAAAACAATTACAGCTAAGGCAGGGGGAAGGCCGCCAAGAACATCACCCAAACCGCCAGTCTTGCTCCACGGCGCGCACTCAGCCCCAATAAAAATGATACTCATCCCACCGCATTGCACTGGTACGGAATTCCTTCTGGAAGCTCTGCTTGTAAGAGCGGTTCTATTGCTGGATCGGAGTTGGAGAGAGTTGATCGGCCTGACAGGGGATTTGTGACTGGAGAATTGGGATTTGAGGAAGGATTTGGTGTCGGAGGATTCGGCGGAGAGTTTGGTGGAGAGTTTGGAGATGGATTGCGATGCAGTGAGAGTGGCCATGTTGTTCACTGATTACTGTAAAAGAAAGAAAGATGAACAAGATTAAACATAATTGAAGCTAAAATAGACGTTTATATCGCATATACACTTCAGATCTGTTGTATTTTGAATCAACTTGAATAAAACTGCACTTAAACAATCGTAAATAAACAAAAAGTTGTGATAAAGCAGCTACACTACAGATCAAACTAAAATCCTAACGAAATAACCAAACAATCCATCAAAAAACTAAAAAGAGCTTATACCCTTACGTCTAAACCCCTAAACTCCCCCAAAACCATCAAACAAATAACTCAAACAAGAAATTCAAGAATACCTCTCTCGATCAACGATCTCCGAAAATCAAACTTCTCTCAAAAATGGGGCGCAAAAGAGCAAGATCAGAAACTCTTTCTCTCACTCTCAATCAGACTGATTGCACTGGTTTCAGTACAGAGTTCACTCCTCGTTATTTGTAACCGCGACTTTCAGTACCCGCCAGACCGCCACGTGGCGATCATCTAACGGTCGCTTTCCCGCTCCCCATCATCCTCGATTCACATGCCGTTAAACCTCTCCGTTTTTTATATACTGGACACGTCCTTTATAGTATATTTCTCTTCATTTATATATAGTTATTTACTTACTGAAGAGATCTGTTTGTAGAAATGGAGAGGAGTTTGAATATTTTCTGGGCAGAGGTTTCGTGAACGGATAGTTTCTACATTTTCCGACGGAAAGGGCGGATTATGTGTTTGTGCGTGAATATGACGCACTTATCCGTTGGGATGTTGCCATCTCATGTTTACGTGAATGATCGTAGAGACGAAGAGTGCGGAGATGTTATTGTTTGTGAAGCACAAAGACGAATATACGGAGAATGTTCAACTCCGTTCATTTCTCTATATTTCCATGTAACGAGTTTTGTTCCTTTTAAATTGAACCCGTTACATGAATGCATATATACAGTTGAATATATACGAAGGCAAGTGAATTTGCACCGTTGGTTTTGCCGCACGGACAGAGATATCTATAACTACATGTAACGAGTCATTTTACTATTAAATTAAGCCCGTTAGATGGATATCTATACAGTTGAGTATATACGAAAGCAAGTGAATTTGCACCGTTGTTTTTTCACAAGGACTGAGATTTCCTTTCTTTTTCATTTCTTGGGGGAAACATGTGGTCAGGTTTGGGAAAATGACAAGGAGAAGCTATAACTGACAGATTGGAAAGAGTTGGGCTCCACTAGTCAGTTTTGGTCCATATTTGCCGACTTTTTTTCAAGCTAGAATCTCGCTCCGCTTTGATGTCATAATATTTACTTATATTTGATACTTTTAATAGGAAAAATTATGAAAATAAAATTACTGAAAAATAAATAAGATAAATAAGACTATTTTTCTTAAGTGTGATCAAAACATTATACTAATATGACACTTCACAATAATATATGGAAGATTATGCCACATAAATAGTATGTATTTTTGTTAAGTGAGTCAAATTATCATATTAACATGACTCACTTTAGAGAAATAAACCGGAAATCAGATCACAGAAAATCTCCATTTGGTATTATTATTGGGCAAAAAAAATTTGTTTTCTCATGCAAGATTCGACCCTGGATCCCTTGATTGAGCAGCCTGCCTTCACACCAATAGACCACAACATGAAAGTTGGTCTAAATCTTCTTTTCTCTCTCAAATACTACTCCTTACATAAGACACGTGTCAACAGAAAATTATATGCCCAAAATTATAATCTAGTATATATAGCTGTGAAAATATTTTTATTTCAATAGCAACTGATTAATTTTATTTACATAATAGCATTTTTGCTAAGCTATTGGGTGATACTGAAGGAATTCTGCCAAATTACTGGACAAAACTTAAGAAATTTCGCCCAACCATTTAGTAAAATCGAAGATTCTTACATTTGAATTTGTTCAGTTGTTAGCACTCAAACATATTTTAGTTAAGGTTAAATATCAGTTTCGCACAGTGACTAGACGAAACTATCATTTTTTTATGGCTACAATCTTAAACATTTTTTTTTTTCAATTTTTCATAGTGACTGAGCGAAATAATTAGTTTCCCCAGTGGCTGAGTGAAAGTACTATTTTTGTAGATAAAGTTTGGTCAATAGTTATTTTCTGAAATAAAATTTTCTCCGTAGCTATTTGAAAAAAAAGAGTCATACATGACTGTATTAGTTTTTTAATCACCATTTTTTTAGAATTAAGTTTATGTTTATTAAATATTTTTGAAGAAAGATAATATATTTTTTTTTTGAAGAAATGTGTTTATTAAATATGAATAAGGTTTGTGTCATGCAATAAATAATCTTGATACATTGTCAATAAATAGGAAATCTTGAGTACAAGATCTTAATTGCTTAGTTAAATATTTCAGGACAAATGTATATCTTTAATCTGTGACACTAATGTTTTGCAAGATGGGATGAATGGTTATTAATACATCAACTTTGTGGCCAGAAATATATATATGCTTCTTAAGAGAAATTTTATGTATTGTATTCATGTACCATATTTTTTAGGTAAGCAGAAAAAAGTGCCATTAAATATACATGTGGGATTATATAGAGGCTAAAAATAAACAAAGAAATATGAGGATCATATAGCATGAATGATACATTTCAATAAATAAATAAATAAATAAATCCTAAATATAAGATTTTAAATATTTAATTATTTTAGGGGAGAAATGTACCTTTATTCTATGCCACTAATTTTTTTTTGCTAGGTGGAATGGGTATTGTGATTCTGTGAATACTTAAACATCTGCTTGTGGCATAAATTATATTTATTTTAAATTTTGAAGAGAAATTTTATCTTTTAAAGTATCATTTTTGTAAAATTTCAGTTAGTTCTTTTTTTCCTTGAATAAAATTCTTTTATTTCTGGTTTACAGTATGCTATATTTTGAATATGAACCACAGCAATTAATCTTTGAATTTGTCCATTTCCGAAATTTGCTATTTGAATATGACATAGCACAATAAAATCTTCAGAACGTGACAACATATTGCTGTCAGTATCATGCAATGTAAATGAAATGTTTCCCATTTTCTCCATAGAAGACCTAAAATTTCATTGCACATAATGGTCTTGCCTGCCCCTTTATTAACTCAAGTCTACGTATTGTAATTATGGTCACAATTTTTGACGTTATATATACCTAAAATTTCATTGGACAGCCGTAAAACTATAATATAACTAGATTGGGAATGTCTCTTTGCTCACCGAATTTGGGAAATGGTGGTCAATCACATTGATTTATCGATTCATACTGACAGCACCCTGTTGGAAGTCTGGGCGAGTATTAGAGGAGTTATTGGAAGAGAGTGGGACATGTGGTGGGTATGGACCTGCTGGAGCATCTGGCGTGCCCGTAATGATATCAATTTTCATGGAGAGTCGATAAGACCGGAGCGTTGCTTCAATCAACTCAAGTCGGAGATCAGCTCATGGGAGAGAAATAATACGGGTGTACTTGTTAATTCTAATGTAATATGATTTTGGGTTTCAGTAGAGTGAGGAGAGTCGTTGTAATTGTATTAATGATCTTGTAAATATCTGTTGTTTTGATTAATCAATGAAAAAGTTGCCAATTAGCAACCATTTTCCTTCAAAAAAAATATATCTAGATTGGCTAAACCTATAATATTGAAGACCCAATAAAATTAAGGAAGAAATTATATATACATAAGCTATTGATATTGAAGTTTGAACAGCCCGAATATACATATTAGTGAAAGTGTAATATTAATGAAAAAATAATTAACCCAATGAAATTACTATACAATTTTGATTATTCAAAGTGTAATTTATTTAGAGATAAGCTGCAATTTATCGAAAGCGAAAAATATAACAACTTTTCCTAAATCACATCCGACACCTTTATTAAAACAATACTGATGTATCGAATCTTTTTTCAATAAAAATAAAACATTCACATGACAACAATAAATTGAACATAAAAACACAATGATCGAAAGAAACATGCTTCACTGAATCAAGATTTACACATAGAAAAAAATCAATGCTTGTAGCAATGTTATTAAATCCCATGCATACATGCTTCGTCTCAGGTAAAGACATTTTCATTAGGGAAAAAATGTATATGTACGCTCAATATGTAATTCTTCTTATTAACTAAACTTTGGGCCAGACATGATCCATAGTGATGGGCTGAAATAAATAGAATTTCGGTTGTAAACCTATATATTATTGGGCCCCAATCAAAGTGCCTTTGGCATTCAGGGCAGAATAATTAATAACCCAAACAAGATTTGAATATATTTATATATGAAGTAAAGAAATCTTTATCCTGAAAAATAAATGGTTAACAATAAAACATCATTTATTTATTCAAAAAAATAAACCACCATTCCATCCTTCAAAGAAAATATCTCCATAACTTTCAGTTACTAAATGATGATGAAAGTTGTCTCAGTCAGTTCATTGTGACAAGTCAAGTCTTCGCTTACAAACAAATGTCTCAAAGAATAAAACCTTCCACAAGTTACAAAGTAGCAAATACATGAAGGATATACAGAACCCATTGCTCGAGCTATACCATAGTTAACAATGTACCAAAACCCGTCAATTTGAGTAACACCGCTATCACTTACCATTTTGTATGTAATAAGTAATCACTGATTGAACTTGAATTTTATAACACTGCTAATAACAACCAAAAACAAACATATTTCGCACAAACTGTGACAAGGAAAAGAGATCAAAGAACATAAGAAAACAGGAGACACCAAAAAGATATAAACCCAAATTAAAAGCTAAGACAAAAAAAGAAGAAATTAAGAGAAATAACAGCTTAATCCAGGTTCAAAAAACACTAACTATTATATCTCATACAAACTAGATAGACCCACCAAAAAACTTACTTCAAATTACCACAAACTCTTTACCAAACAAACCTACACAGCACTAATAAACCATCACAAAAAAGTAAAGTACTCTTAAAACACTAGTCAAACAAACTGACACTACTAGAAAAATTGTATCTACCACCGACTTACATTGCATCTACCACCGGTTTAACACATGACACCCACCGGTTTTGAAACCGGTGTAAATCCAGTAGTACGGTATCCGTGGTAAGCAATTCTACCCCCGGATTCGAAACCGGTGGGTACTCTTTACACCGGTTTGTTTACACCGGCTTAAACCGTGCCAAAAAAAAAAAAAAAAATCAAAATCCACAATATCAAAAAATAATAATACATAAAATATCACAAAATCCACAATCTCCAATTATATAAAAACAAATCATAAAATCCACAAATTTATATCAATTACACAAAAACAATTAATAACAAATCCCCAATATCCAACAACCCTAATCTCAAATTATATCAATCCTAATCAAATTATATGAACCCTAATAAATTTCCAACAACCCTAATCATGTTAGTCGTATCCTTAATTCCTTTAGCAACCCTAAAAATATGCAAAAGAGGAGAAAATAAAATAAAATCACATACACACATTTAATATTAAATTTAAAATAAAAAAGAGAAATAAATAAATAAAAAATCTACCTACACGGGCTCACGACGATTGATGTGGCCCGTAAGAAGAGTGCGAAGAATGTTGCCCGATGACTCACCGTTATTGCTCGCAAATATTTTGTCCAATTGCAACTATTATAATATAAATGTAAATTAATTGATCAATAAAATGCATATGTTAAGAATCCTAAAATTCCACATAAACCCAAAAATGTCGTAAACCCTAAAATGCCATATAAACCCTAAAATGACATATAAACTCTAGTATTCTGCCATTCTTTGTTTATACTCTACTTTTCCAATTTAAACCCTAATTTCCAATGATTTTCCAAATGAAACCCTAATTTTCCATATTTACCCTAATATTTTAATTATGAATATACCTCGGGGTGAAGTCGTGAGAGCAAGGTAGATAAGATGTCGAGCTTTTGATTCACGGTAGATAGCTCTCTCCGAATCACACTTTTTTCCATTTCATTCTTTGCAACTAGTGAGGCAATTTTTCGATCTATCAATTCATCAATATCAACTTCATTTTCACTTGAACTAGAGAACTTCGGTCCATAATATTCCTTAGGATTAGGCCCGCCGATACCCAATCCTCTCACACGTCACCTCGAGAAAAACATTATCAACTAGATCTTTGGAAACTTCATCTGAACCAGCCGAACGGGTCGTGAGGAGATGACGAGCCTCAAGCTATAAATCACATCGAAAAACATATTGTTAGAAGGTGCCTAAAAAATAATTTTTACAAAATATGTATTATTTCCCAACCATTTTTTCCTTTGTTGTTTCGTTCGCATAAGACCCATCTTTCCTTTTATGAGTTTCATCCCAGAGCGTGAGCCGATCGGGTTCCTTTCCATCATTTTCATCAATCTAAAATAGACATGAAATTTACTTAAGAACATCAATTTAATGCAAATAACTTGATATAAAAAATTACCATCTCTTTTCGCTTTCTAGTGATACTTTTCCTCCCGCCTGTGTGGTAATGAACTTGTTTTCTTGCATTTTCGGAATTAGTTTGTGACTCTTTCTACAAAAGAACACGTTTAAGTTATTAACAAGTAATAATTGTCACTTAATACTATATCATTATTATTATAAAATATAAGCAAACCTTTTCGTGGGTGGTACTCCAAGCACACACCACGGAACTCCATTGTGTCGCTTCAGCCTCTTTAGGTACATTTTTTAGAATCTCTTCAAGCGGTTTTCTATCAAAATATTTTCCTTTCAAAGTTGTCTTATGGGCTCTCCATGCCTCATGGAGTTTATCTAAGACCCAACTTCTTCCACTTACATGGAACTTAAACTTTTTCTACAAGTTAAATTTATATAAAATAATTAATCATTTGTATAAAATAATTAATATTCATCATAACATACCTCGACTGTTTTCATCATATTTTTCTTGTAAGAATTAAATGCTTCATAATCCCATCTTTGTATGTGTATAGGACACTCTGTTCCAGTCCTTGCTAAATCAGCAAGAAACGCCCCTAGGAGGTATCCAGCATAGTTGTTAGGACAACCTCTCTCATCTAGGTCGACTAGAATTTTCTCTCCTTGCTGCAACCCAAAAACGTCAGAAACAGTTGGTCTTTCACGCATCTTGCGTCTTGAACCATCAACACCTACAATATTTATTTTCAAAGACAAATGTAATAGAAAGAATAACATACAAGTTAAATATAAATTAAATATAGTAAGAAGAGAGAACAAGATAGAAAGTACATCTAATCCATATTGCCTTTCCATCTGATCCAGCATTGACATCGTGATTGACTGATGAAATATTATCTTGAGACGGAGTATCTTCATCCTCTTGTGCTTCAAAGACTAGACCTCGCATTTTCTTCGAAACCCTTGCCATAACTTCAATTAATTAAAATAAGGTTAGTAAAAAATTGACACGTACTTGCAATTCATTCTCATATTTTCATTAAAAAAACTAACTACATCAAAACCATAATATTCTTAAACTTGAACAATCTATTACATCAAAAACTACTCATGCAAATATAATAATATTTTAAAATTACTATTATTTCACCATGTTTTATTACTAATTACAGGTACTCAATTAGACCTGACATGAATATAAGGAAATTGCACAGATGAAATGATTCGATGAAAAAAAATACTGAAGTGCTTTTCTCTACTTGTATGGTTCTCTTGGTGTCAGCCAGAAGAGATAAAAAAAAATAATGTGTGAAGTTGAGACAGGGCTAAATACTGTCGTGATTTGAATTTTGTCACTTTTAGCTAGAGCTTGGAGGTGTAATAATTAGTTGTATATCATCATATGCATGTTATCATAGTCTTAGTCTAAACAGGGGTGTTGCAATTTTCAATTTGAGAAATTTAATTTGTATATGCAACTGTAAAATTGAAAAAGAAAACATGGAAAGAAAGAAAAGAATATTTTCTCAAATTACAGTATTATCTTAGTATTACTAAATAAGAATTAAATAGAGATAAATTCAGAAGAAGTGAAAGAAATATATCTATTGTGAAATGAACTGCACTAAATTCTGAAATTATCTTTTTCCCTGATCAGATTGAAATCAGATTACAGTTCAAACGCTCAAAATCAATTACATTACCTAATAATTCATAGCATGATTAAAAAACGAAATCAATTTCATTTCAAAAGTAACTGTTAGACATCAAAATGCAATCACCAGATCAACAAATATTTACAGTAATCCATAAGGAAAAACAGACAATTACGTGATCAATTAACAAGTTTTCATCAAACGATGCTTGAGACAGCTGCGATTGTGAAATCCCCTGAGAAAAAGACTGCTGAGACTGAGATCTGAGATGCGACGCCGCGATGACTCTCCGCCGCCGTAGTGAACTTCGACGATTGTCGCCTGAGAGAGCTGATTGTCGCCGGAGTCACGTCGATCGTCGATCGTCGATCGTCGTCGGAGAGAGAGCTGATTTGGGAAATGAGAGTGATTGTTGAGGGAGATGAATTTTGAGAAGGAGCTGATTTGGGCGCGATTTAAACCTGGTTGGGCCTGGTCTCATTTTAAGTTGGACCGGTTTGTAAACTAGTTGAAAATTAGACCAGTTTCATAATTTTTCGGACCGGGTTTGGGCCCGGTCTCATTAAACTGGTTTTACTTCCATTTTTTGTAGTAGTGTGAATACCATGTCACCATCACTTTCCTCCTTGGCCTCCTCCTGTTAAAAAATAATCAATCGAACAAATTAACCCAAAATTGACAAAATAATTAGGGTTTAGGAATTAGGGTTATTTTTTTTACCTTCTTCTCCTCGGCGGCCGGAGCAGAGGCAGCACCAGAGTCACCGCCGGCTGCCGGAGCGGCAACAACAGCCACAGCTCCACCACCACCTCCTAAACAAAACACAAAAATAAATAAAATTTAATCTCAAATCAAGAATATTAGGAAATAGTTTTCTACATATTATGATTTTGTTTATGTTTGTGAATTCTTTTTATTATCACTATCTTTTCTGAAATCTAGTAGTTCAACAGAAAACCAATATCAAAAGCCATGTTTTTTATTTAATTTTATGATTCAACTTTGTTCTAAAGCTAGTACCGGGTTGTAAGCAAAAGTTGAAGTTGAAACTTTGATATTCTGTATATTCATATTGTAGCCAATTGTGTAGTGGGTCAATTTATCCAACGAGTTGACCCGCTACACAGAAAGATATACAGTTAGCGCCATCATTAAACGAGGTTCTGAATCTGACAATTTAGCATTAGAGTTATGATGATTATTAATTATTAATAATTACTTTTGAAAGCAGATCGCGTGCTCGGCGAAGGTAGGGAGAGAGAGCACTCAAGGAAACAAGCAAGAGGCCCCATTTTTGGCTGACAAGGTTTTCACTTTTTTTCTTTTTCTTTAGCAGTTCTTTTTTGAATGAAGGCCATGCATTGTTTGAACATTGTTTTGTGACTTTGTCTGTGGTTAAGAAAAAAAAGCAAAACAATCCCTTTTTATAAAGGTTTTTGAAGGCAAATTTCTGATTGCAACTTAATTATCGGACTGACTTGGTTTGAAGTTTCTAATCCTCCGTTTAAAAATGAAATCGAAAAAGACAAAGATTTTAAAATTTATCTTAGAGTTTATGCGGCCCGATTAGTGTTTGTAGCATGTTACCTATGAATCATGATTTGAAATTCCTTTTTCTATATAAGGCGGGATTTGAAAGCTCGAACTGGATTAGTGTGAGAAATAAATTGAAAATCAGGTGAAAAGTTAACTGCACTTTTTCCAAATTAACTGCCAAAATTATTAAGTATAAGAAAAAAAAATGTTGGTATATAAAATCGGAAAAACTAAAGCATTTCAAGGAGTCTGATGCCGCAATTCTTTTTCTTCTATTTTACGAGATGCTAATTCTCTTTTACGCGCTTTGTAGTGTATTTGCGCGATTTGCTTGGATCAGCTTTACGGCGGCGAAATAAACACAAAACACACAAAAAACACCGAAAAAAACGAAACGAGGATTTTCATCGCGGAGTGTTCCCACTCATTTCACTTCACGTGCATCGCATCAAACATTCGGCACGGGAACGTAACTTGCCCGATTTGCCAAGCCGAATGGATGTCCTGTGAAGTGAATGCCGAAAACCAATTTTCTTAGGGTGTTTGAAGAAAGTTGGCGCAAGAGATGAGGAGACAGAGATTGCTTCCATGGTGAGATACAGAAAGAAGAAAGACAAAGTCACAAGACAAGTAAGAGGCAAAGTGGCAATAATGACAAGCCGGGTATAAAAAAACGGTCGCTTGGACAACACGGGATCTGTAAAGTAGGCCTGACGATCCTTCTAAAGAAATGTTCACCGTTAATGACATTTTATTATTTCCAAAAATAATTAGATGTCACATGATCGGAGCCCGAAAGATTTTGGATGATTCGGGCTGGCCCTTGGATCATGCGGGCCAAGAAGCTGCAATGGGCCTCAAAACTTACAAGGCCCACATAGTAAACATGTTATGTTATAGTAGATATATATTTAAACAAAAAAAGAGCCCAAAAAATGCTCTAGTTTGTAGAATAATAACTTGTGTTGAGTGACAAATCTGTATAGAGATAAGAATTTTGACATAATAATATATATTACTAGAGCTCTAGAGGTCCAAAATCAACTTTAGCATTCCCTTTTTTTCAATATTACTTCAAAAAATAACCCGAAAGCAACCAACCAAAAACCATCTTTCCACACACATCTCACCCTCAGACCTCAACTCATACAACCAAAACCAAACTTATCCATCAACTCAGAAAACGAATCTCGCTTCGTCTGAATCCGGCACGATGATGTCGAGCCGCATCATGGGCTTGTACGGGCTCGGAATCTCGGCGCCGGCCTGCACGCATAGCTCCACGACAGCTGGCGCCTTGCCGTAATACCGCTTCAAGCCGGTCTTGAGCGGCGGCCCGTTCGGGTCCTTGACGTGCCACACGTAATTCGGTGGCACCACCTGTAAATAATGAAAAAAAATCGGATTTTAATACAGGGAATAATTTGTTAAAATATTAAATAAAAAAGAAGGAAATTTGGAAAAATAGACCATGCATTACGGTAGGGTGGTTCTCTTCATTTTCCTAGGAACAGAGTTTTTGCAATTTCTAGTATTGCCCCTATAGTTTTTGAAATTTAGGCATAATTCAGGGGCTTACTGTAAATTTCCCTAAAACATGAAGAAACCCAACTCACCTCATCAACTGTCACATCCTACCAGCCGTGACAAACTAATCAAAACTCACATAAATCAAAAGAAGTATCCCTAAATCAGAAATTCCCAAAAAAAATGTCCGTTCCAAGCAAAATTAATAAAACCTCTCTATCATTAACTCCAACTTAAAAAAATTGAAAAAATATTCTCGCCTCGTCGAGCGTGGAGTCCTGCCAGCCGTGCTTCCCGTCCCGCCACTGATGTTTAAACGCGCCGCATAATTTCACGTTGTGGCCCCACGGCCCCACGTTAATTTCCGAACAATATCCACACGCTTTCACGCTGTAGAGCCTCATCAGCTTTCTCACGCCGCCCCGTACCGTTCCGTACGCTCTCAGAGTTTGCTCCGCCAGCTGGCGAATGTCGGTTGGTGGTGACGGCGGGTTTTGTGCCAGCTGGGCGGCGTATGTGTCGAGCTCTGATTGAAAGATAACATTTTTAATTAGACTCTGATGCATCATGTTTGTTGCAGTTTTATCTATTTTGGCCAACTTATGTGTGCAATTTGCAAAAAAGTCCCTGCGTTATGCTTAAATTGCAAAAAAGTCCCTCCATTATTGAAAATTACAAAAAAAAGAGGAAGAATTTTTCTTTCAATTCCCAATAATGGAGGGATTTTTTGCAATATAAGCAAAATGCAGGGGGTTTTCTGCAATTTCCAATAATGGGGGGATTTTTTTTGCAATTTAAGCATAATGCAGGGCCTTTTTTGCAATTTCATAGCTGCGCCGCATAATTTAGCGTTGTGGCCTTGCGGGCCTGCATGGATTTCTGAACAATATCCACACGGCTTCACGCTGTATAGTCGCACGAATTTCCTTCACCCCGCCCCGTACCGTTTCCGTACGCTCTCAGAGTCTGCTCCGCCAGCTGGCGTAAATCAGTTGGTGGGGCCGGAGGACTTTGTGCCTGCTGGGCGGCATATGTGTCGAGCTCTGTTTCGTCGATAAAATAATATACACATTGCTCAAGTAAGTATTTTAAACATCAAATATTTATTAGTTATTATCTGTCATAGCTTTATACTTTTGGGATCTTTTGTAGCAAATTTTTATGTGCACTAATATTGATTTAAGTAACAATTAACATATATTAAAACTAAAGAACGTTGAGTTATAAGAATATTATCAATAAAATAGAAATTTGCAATTATGTTTATTTATATTTATATTTAGATAATATATAAAAGAACATTAAATTATAAGATTGTCAAGAAAATAGACAAAAAATGATCAATTCAAAGAAATAATAAAAAATCACATAAAGAGAGCTTAGAAATATCGACCAACCATACAAAAGCGAAGTGCGATCCTCCGCCCGGTGAGCCTTCGGTTCCTCAACAAAACCGCCACGGTAAATTACCCTTTTGCCCATCATTCTTATCGGCTCGGTCCGCCTCCTGGAAGGGTACTCCGGTAAATCCACGCCAGCCTGGATGCAGAGCTCGACGACAGCCGGAATCCTGTCATACGCGAACCGGGTCTCGTGCTTGACCCGTTTGCCGAACGGGTCGAAGACGTGGTAGGCCTCGACAGGTGTCAGCACGTCGTTGGCCGAGCCTCTCACCCAGGTGTGGAAACTGTTGCGCCTCTCGCTGCCGGTCCCGCGGCAGTCCTGGATCTCGTGGCCCGCCGGGCCCACGTGGATTTCAGAACAGTTACTGAGAGAGAGAGAGAGAGAGAGAGAGAGAGAGAGAGAGAGAGAGAGAAGGGTTAGAGAGAGTTCTTTAGAAAAGTAGATTAGAGAGAGAGAGAGTGTGTGTGTGTGTGTATGGGTGAGTGAGTTCCTTAGAAAACAAATCTAGAGAGAGAGAGTGTTAGATAGAGTTCCTTATGAAACCAGTTTGACAACTTGATACACACACACACACACACACACACAGAGAGAGTTAGTTTTACAAAACTAATTTGGCAACTTATTTTACCCTTATGCTTACATTTTTATTGCCTTTTTTGTTAGTAATTGCTCAAATGAGGGTAAATTGGGTCTAAATTTGGCGAAATTGAAGCTAATTTGAGGATTATTTCATAAATTTCAGGCTCAAATACCAAATTAGGGTTTCTCAGTGTAAGAAATTATTTTTCCAAGAACCCTTCACCTTTCCAAAATATTTTCCAAAAAACCACTCAATTGAAAAAAAATTAATTCACTTTACATGAAGGTTTCTGAGAGAAACTAAAAAGTGAGGGTTTTCTAAAACATTCCAAAATAATAGGGATTTTTTTCAAAATTTTCCCAATTATTAATGTAATTGGTACTTGAATTTTTACCTGCAACCATAAACCGAAACGACGGTAAGAAGCTGAGTAATCCCTTTAATCAAAATTTTCCAATTTTCCAACACTGAATGAGCAACCGGTACTAGTTCTGGTACCAGTATTCCGTTTTTCGGCGCAATTAGGGTTTTCTCAATCCCTTTTCTAGCCAACATTTTGTCCTTTCTTGACTCTTGAATCATCTTTTTTATCGGTACGGGAAATGGCTTCTTTTTTTTCTTCGGTTGGATTTCTGGAAGATCGACGTTTTGAAGGGTGTCTTTGTAATTTTGGGGATTTGTGAAGGGTTGAGACGAAAATTCGCCGCAAGCACAGAATGTGGTTAGCTTTGGGTTTCGGTGTTTGTATTGTTTTTTATATTCAACCTACAATTAAGAAACAAAATAATCAAAAAAATAAATAAATAATTCTTTGTAAGAACTGGTATGAAGGTTTGGTTATTTTTGTGAAATGATTTATGTCTTGTTCATTTAAAAGCTAAATGGAACTCAATCATTGATTAATGTGAGGTAAAAATATCAAATTCATAATTCATTCTTTTTTCCTACCAAAATAGCCCAGCTCAAAGATATAATGTTAATAAAAAAAGTAAAAATTGGAATCTTTACGAAATAAGAGGTTTTGGATCTTTTTATCTCTGGGAAACTGAAACAAACACCTGAAGAAATAACATTAAAAAAAAGAAAAATGAATAAAACAATAATTGCAAGAGATTAAAAGAAGAAATCCTATACATGTAAAAAAACGTTAACAAATAAATGGAAATATAAATTACCCTTAGTTTGAAGCGTCTCCATGGAAGCTCCCCAACGAGAGAGAGAGTGTAAGAGAGAGGGAGGGAGAGAGAAGAGGGGTGCTATCTAAACCGAAAGCCAATCAAATAATTTTACAAGTCAAAAATATTTTATTGGGTTCTTTCCATTTTATTTCATTTGGGCTTTTCTTATTTGTTTTTGCCAAAAAATATGGGCCTTCAATTTCCTTTGATATTTTGCAACTCTACACATGTCTAAATTTGGGTTTTATAATGCAAGTCATATTTTAGTTAATAAAATGTTTTTTTTTAAGGAACCGCAGGCAAGTGGCCTGTTTGTGTTGTGATATATTAATTCAAAAGTTTTGTTACACAATTCCTTACATCAGTTATAGATGAAAGTAAAAACCACATGATACATCTCACAAATTTACTAGAACTACTATGATGGTCCTAGCCGTTGGGGCTCCTAACAATGGTTGTACCATTTGGAGTGCTATTCTTCGAATCTCTGTCACTATGTATTTATGAGGTCGTCTAAGTTGACGAAATATGCTAGCGTTTCTTTCTTTCCACAAGGTCCAGTTGGCTGCCGCCCATGTAGTATCCCAAAACCTCTGAGCTTAGGGGGTAAGGAGCCTTCGATTGGATGACCAGAAGGTGAATGGATTGGCTGGAAGCACATTGAATGGCCATTTTGTCCGAAAATGAGACCACACACCTTTAGTGTATATGCAGTCACTAAGAAGAAGGCGCAAGCTCTCCGCTTGTCTATTGCATAGCTGGCATGTCGGCGTGTTTGGCCAGCCTTTCCCTGCTAAGTTGTCGGAGGTCGGGAGACGGTTTGAGATGGCAAGCCAGAGAAAAATCTTTACCTTTAAAGGGCATCGGATCGCCCATAGGTTTTTATGCCATTTAATGTGGATGCCCGGATGGATAATCACCTTGTATGTGGCCGCCGCTGAGTAGGATGGTCTATTCCCCCATCGCCATATCCTTTATGCCGGAGTCCATGTTGAGGCAGTATCCAGAAGGGGAACGAGTTGTAGTAGGTCACGGATAGAGGACATTTGTGCCGTTGGAATATTCACTAAGTCCCTGGCGTTTGATACTCCGTGTAAGAATAGGAGAGTAGGTCTCCAAAACCCTTGCGTGTCAGCACTTATCTTCCACAGCCAACGAAGAAGGATGGCGTAGTTTTGCATCTACAAATCTGCAAGGCCAAGCCCTTCATATTTTTCGGCAGCAAACACCTTGCCCATGAGATAAGGTAATGACCGCCAGTGCATTTTTGATCTCCTCTCCAGAAGAACGCTCGGCAAATTCCGTTCATCTCCTCTATTAACCACTTAGGTAATAAAAATGCTTGCATGAGCTAATTAGGCATCGCACTAAGGACCGATAAGTGTGAGGCGTCCTCCCGAGCTCAAGAGTTTGTCTTTCCATGCCGCTAGTCTCCCTTGCATCTTCTTAATTAACGGTAGAAATGTGATTTTAGTAGGCTTCTTAATGGTGAGGGGTAGACCCAAGTATGTAATGGGGAAAGTTCGTTTAGGACAATGGAGGATGTTGGCGATGACATCATGTAAGTGATTGGGTATGGCTATGGGAATGAAAGCACTCTTCTCCCAATTTATTTTTAATCCCGCCATCTTACAAAAGTGTGTTAGAACTAGAGAGATAATTTTGAGATTCGTGGGGTGTGCTTCAACAAATAGTGTAGTATCATCCGCGAATTGTAAGGTTTTAGGAGTTGTCCTTATGGGGGCTGTTAGGAGGGGTGAGACCCGTGTGAGGAGTTGTTGTAACGAATCAACGGCAATGTTGAAAAGTAGAGGGGAAAGTGAATCTCCTTAGCTTAGACCTCTCTTATGAAAAAAGTAGGGCCCGTTGAGCCCGTTTGATTTAACGGAGGAACTAGAGGAGATGATGAAGATAGCTCCAAGAAATATTATCAAACGCCTTTTTAAAATCTAATTTCAACATTACGGAGAGAATTTTATTTTTATGGTAGAATGAAACAATCTCTCGAGTTACTAAAAACGTGTCTATAATTGTCCTCTGACGGATAAACGCCGTTTGACATTTATGTATAAGGGATGGCATGTGTGGTTGCAATCTAGTTGCCAAAGATTTGGTGATGAGTTTTACGGGCAAAGAAATGATACTAATGGGTCGATAATCATGCATGGTTATAGCATCCTCTGTTTTCGGAATTAAAGCAATAGAAGCTTGATTAATCCTCCAGAGCTCTAAGTTATTGTTGTGAAATGCGTGAAAAAATCTCCGAGATATCATCCTTGACCGTGTCCCAGTTAGTTTGAATAAACTCAGCTGGTAGGCCATCAGGTCCCGAGATTTTTCCTTTGGCGAGTGAGAATACAGTGGCTTTAATCTCCTCTTGTGTAAATACTGCATCTAAAGTGGAAAGCTCACTGACTGGAGCTGAATTGGAATATAAAGTGGCTAGATCATATGATGCCTCGGTTTCATTGGGTTGCCCCAAGATTGCTTTATAATACTTAGTGAATTCTTCATTAATCATTCCATGATCTGTTATAATCGAGCCACTAACATTTAGATTAGAGATGAAGTTAGATGATCGTCTTTGTGAGGCCACTGCAAGAAAGTAGGCGGTATTATTGTCGCCTAGCTTGAGCCATGTGCATGCAGACCTTTGCTGCCATCTCTCTTCTTGCATTTCATTTAAAAGATTATCATGTTCTCTAAGAATGATTCTCAGCCAAAATTCCTCTTGGGATAGAGACCTTCTCTCTTCCATTCTCTCCATTTTTTTTTGAAGGATAGCAAGGGGACTTAGTATCCCCTTGAATCATTTGATTAAACAAAGTTTTCTTACATTCTACAGGCCCTGCGAAAGTGCAGTCCTAACTTTCTCCCTGTACATTCACATAAAAACAAATTTACAAATAAACTTACAAATCTGACCCCACTCCTCATCCTATTAACTAATTATTTGTTACAAATGTGACCACCCCACTCCCCATCCTACTACCTAAACATCTATCCAAGAATTGGATAACATATTAAAAATGACTTAACAGCTTACTAACATATCATCAAAATATGGTAAAAGATGAGACAAATTAGTACTGATGTTTTAGTACATACCTAGAATAAGAAAAAAATTAAAAATTTAAATTTAAATACCTAAAAATGGTGGTGTTTGTTGTACTTGAGTGTGAATACGAAGTCAACTAATCATTAATTTGTTTAATATAATATATAAAAGTACTTCAAAAAAATATATGTGAATTTAAAACTCTATAAGGAATGAACTAAGAACTTTCGGATTTAAATTATATATTTACAGTTTAGTATTATTTAATTAAGTATGCAGCTGACAATTTATACATTCTCTTAAAAATATTAATGTGTACAAGATATAAGAATTTTTTTTGATAAATGTTCAATATATAGCAAACAAGTCTCTCAACTCATAAAAAATGGGTTAAATAAAAAAATAATAATATTTTAATGAATAATAATAAATATATAATAAAATGGATAATAATAACATATTTTAATGACGTTTTTCATGAAACAAAATTAAACAAAGAAATCAAACAACATATTTTAGTCGAATCATGCAATAGGAGATGCAATCAATTATGTTTGCAAAAAAAAGGCAATAACTTTTTCACATGCAAGTCCAATTCTTTCTATCTATTCAATCTAAAACAATAAATGCACAAAAAACAATCCTATATATTAGCTATTCATTAATTATGAAAACAAAATAAAGAAAATATATAAAAAATTTGACAAAATAATAAAATAAAATAATTACCTGGAACCAATTAGGGTTTTCAGGGCTCTGTTGCGCAGCCAAAACCTTGACAAAACCCTCGTCTTTGTACCCGCCCATACTACTCCCGTAAGCACAGGACAGGTGGCGGTTCAAGGAAGTGGAGTTGAATTGCGTCAGAACGTAAATCTTCTGAACATTGCTGTTGAGACAGTTGCTCACTGGAATGTCAATCAGGCGGTAGTTCGCTCCGAGCGGCACGGCTGGCTTCGCGCGCTTTTTGGTGAGTGGATAGAGCCTCGTGCCGGCCCCACCTCCCAGAGTTATTCCCAGTACACTCTGTAAAGAAAGAGAGAAATTAAGAATAATAGGTTAATGGTTTAATGATTTGCTGAATTTATTATCACAAAATGTTTGGAATTAAGATTTGTTTATGTTTTGGTGGGTGATTTGTTCAAAAAGAACTTGTTTTTAAGTGAAATTATGGGCATGAGGTAGGAAAGTAGCAATTGGATGAAGAGAAAATTCGAAGTTGTGATTTGTGGGACCTTGGAGAGAGATTATGAATGTAATTGAATAAAATTTTCGATTTTGTGAAAATTTGACTAAATGTTAGTGCAAGGAAGAGTTTTCCTTGAATCACGTTTGTATATTTGTTGAAATTTGAACTGGAGATATGAATTAGTATTAATATCTTCTGATTTAATTTTGTAGATTGAAAAAATTATCGATCTTTGTATAAAAAAATTCAACAAAAAGGAATCAAAAAGTAAATTCAATCAATCAAACAGTAAAATCAACTGATTTCACTCAAATGCAGGTACAGTGCAACAAACAATTCAATCCCACTCTCTCCTCCGTCTCATTCTACACCAACCAACTTACCGTGATAGCATTCCGAATCATCAACGGCTCCCTCCGCCTCCTCCGTCGATCACCTGCGACCACCGCCGCCACCGGCGTTTGGAAATTCAGAGGCAAGAAGAATGATTCGAGCCTCGCATTGCGCGTGTGCGCAAGAAGGTTTGATGGAGTGAAGCTCGATGTTGCTACAGACATCATCGCCATTGTTGAGAGGAGAATAGAAAGAAGAGAATGGGAATGAGAATGGAACTGTGACTGAGGTTTCTTGAAGAGAAGAAGAATAAATGGGAAGAAACTGAGAGAGGGATTCAATGTATGCACCGTGGGAACTTTAGTAGGGATTTGATCGTTGGAAATGGAGTTTGGTTCTTTGGTTTATGAGTTTAATGGAAGACCGGGTGTAGTTGAGGATTCGTGAGAGGTAAAAAGGGCGAGGAAGGCTGAGAGGAAAGATTAATGGAAAGAACTAAGAGCTGTATTAAATATATGGACTAAATGAAATTTAGTAGGGATTGAATGAGCTATGTGATGTTGGTGTCAGGAACGGAACTTTATAGATACTGGGAGGCCATGATCCCCCCAAGATTTTTTAACTAATAGTATATATTAGTATACTCTTGTACATTATAGTTTGATAGATATTAAAAATTTGTATGTATTGGCCCCCCAAAAAAAACATACTCATACAACATGTAGCTCTTTCACAAAATAAATTATTATTATTTATGTAAATTAAATACTATATGTCTAAATCCCTTTTAACCTCCTCTTCCTTGTAATAAAAAAATAGCTTCTCTCTATCACTCTTTTATTTGTGACAATTATCATTATATATAAATGGGCCAAAATAAATTATAAAAGGTTATCTATCTCTCTCAATAACTAGTGGTCCAAAGTAAATTGTCATTATTTTGTATGTACAAGTTTTTTAACAGACTCTCCCCATCTCTCTTTTCAATAGCATTTTTGTCACTTTCTCTTCTATCCCAAAAATACACGGATGGCTAATGATATTAGTCATGTCCCAAGTCCACTCGAAATTAAAAAATAAAGAGAGACTTGAGAAGAGGAGGAGAAGACTAAGAGTTGATGAAACTAGTAAAAAGGGCACAATTTATAAGGTTTATTATCTCATTCTCTAATACATTCTATGTATTTGTTACTTGAGAGGTGTTTGATAAAATCTTTTAAAGATTAATCTTTTTTATTTGTCTTCATATTTGTTACTTGTTATTTGTTGCTTGCTACCACAATTCTATATTTCATTATTATATACACATGTTATTTATCGCTAGTTAGATGTTTGATGAAATGCTTAAGTGAAATGCACTATTTTTTTCTTATTTTTTTTATTGAGGAATCTAATTTATCTATCATTCTTTTGTGACAAATAGGAAATATGGTTAAAAATAAGAATTACAAGACAATAAATTCATTTTTCAAGAAAGAAGCGGTTAATGTAGAAGCAAGTAATGTCGTCTCGAGCTCAAAGCCATCAAACTCAACACCTCCCAATTATTCACCTCAAATAATTAACCCGCAAGAAGAAGAACACACTTTAACTCCGGAGACTCAATATATTGAGTTTGATGACCAAACCTTGGAGCGTGATCCCGGAATCCGACCACAAATTTGGGCATATCACGTGAACCAAAGAGATGACGTTAAAAAAACTTATTTAAAATGGGGGCCAATGCATAAGAAATTCAAAAATTACCCTTCTACCGGCAAAACACATCTTCGGCGTTTTCAATATTCTTGGTTTAGCAAATTCTCATGGTTAGAGTATACAAAGATAAAAAAATGCCGCATATTGCTTTCCTTGTTTTGTTTTTGCTAAACCTACTAGCCGCAATGAAGTCGATGCATTTATAATAACGGGATTTCAAAATTTGAAAAAAATCAATAATGATAAAAATTGTACGTTTTTAAAGTAGGAACCGATCCTTGCTCTCCACATAACCAACACTATAACAAAGTTGTTTATTAGTCACGGGACTCCACCAATAGTCACCGGCCGTGACTATTGGTATACTCAACAGTCACCGACGTAACTATTGAGTATACCAATAGTCACCGTACTGTGGCTGTTGAATAAAACCGTGACTATTTATAACAGCAGTCACGGTTTTACCCAATAGTCACGCTGGGCGCCAATATTTCAACCCAACAATTCGTTTCTCACTCTAAAAACCCGACGCTAAAAAAACGAAAAAAAGGAGAAAGGAAGAAGCGAAGAAGAAAGGAAGGAGAAAGGAAGAAGAGAAGAACGCCGCCGCAGGTCAGATCCGCCGCCGCCGTCCTCCGCTCCCTAACCCTAACCCTCTCCGACTCAAAAACAAAAGAAGAAGGGAAGAGGAGAAACGAAGGAATAAGAAGAAGGGAAGAAGAGGAGAAACGGAGAAGCTCAATCGGCCGGCCACCATCCGACCTGTCTCCGCCAGAGCCGTGTCGTCGACCCCCCGGATCTCTCTCCCCTCTCCTTAACCCGAGCCCAAACCCTCACCCTAACCCGAAGCCTAGCCCCCTAACCCGAGCTCTACCTCCTCGTCCTCGCCGTTCCTCCGCTGCAGTCATCTTCGCCGTGCTGCCGCTCCAAGATAAGCTAGGTACGTAATTAGTAGTTAGTTTGTTTAAATTAATTACTAATTCTTGGTTAATTTGGTTGATTATGGTTGATTTGGTTGATTAGGTCGTTATTTCATGGTTAATTCATAGTTAAATTTGGTTGATTTGATTGATTAGGTAGTTGTGGGATTGTTGGTGTTAATTAAGTTTAGTGTTAGTTTGGTAGTGGTGCTTATGAAGAAGTAGCAGCTTTAGGGTTTCTCTTATCTGAGTTGTTTTTATTTTTGGCAAGGATTTCATGGCGTTTTGGGAGGAATTCAGGTTTCACAAGCATGGATGACATTGTTAGTGATATTGATTATAATTTTCATCCTGGTTTATTAAGATTTAATATATACTTTATTCCAAATTAGCATAAAGTCAAAAAATAAAGGGGGCAATTTTTATAAAAAAAGCCCAAAAGAAAAAAAAAAGAGATTTTACAAAAATATAGGGATTTCCCTGATATATTACTATGTAAACTTGACTTGGCATGTGTTTAATTTAAGCTAATAAAATATTGAAATTTTGAATACATAGGTCTGCTGGATATAATTAAGAATTGCACCTATATTGGGCTTGCTGATGAAGTTTTTGCTGTGCTTCAGTATAATACTGATTTATACCTCGTAAATATTGTAAATGTCAGGTCTGCATTGTTCTTTCCCTTTTTCCTTTTGTGTTATTACCCAAGCAAGATATTTATTGTTATTTGTTTTATTCATTTATTTTTGTCTTTTGACTTTAGTGAAGATCTAATGTACCAGCAAGTTGTAAGGCAGTTCGCGAAATCTAATGCGATCCAGCTCAGCGAACCGGCCCCGCTTAAAGAGCTTCTAGGGTTGAAGAGACGAAGAACTTGGAGATCTTGATGACGTTGAAGAGAAGATCGCTCTCAGGTTAGGGTTTAGGTTTTAGGGTTTTAATAGTTTTTTGTACTGT
Organism: Juncus effusus; assembly: GCA_027726005.1. NCBI lineage: Eukaryota > Viridiplantae > Streptophyta > Magnoliopsida > Poales > Juncaceae > Juncus > Juncus effusus. Next base: position 8,592,513 of record CM050906.1, on the reverse strand, counting down.
TAGAGGATTATTCGGTGTAAATGCAGATGAACATATTAATCGTTTTAAACTTGTGTGGATGTTGTAAAATTTGTATGAATTGAATGTGGAGTATGTGGATTTGTGTTTAGTAATGTGGATTTGTGTTTTATATATATATATATATATATATAAGTTTCGATTATTTATTATTTGGATGTTTGTTTGAAAATTTGTGATTTGTTTTGAATTAAAATGGAGAAAAAGAAAAATGAAAAAACAGCCCCTGCAAAAAAAAAAAAAACAAAAAAAAAAATCTGAGTAATAGTCACGGTTTACTGTATCAATAGCCACGGTTTACTGTAGCAATAGTCACGGTTTTCTGTGGCAATAGTCGCGGTGCCCCCGTGGCTGTTGCCTCTCAATAGTCACGGGACCGTGACTGTTGCCCACCGTGGCTACTGATGAGCAATAGCCACGGGTCTGACCAAACCGTGACTATTGATAGCAATAGCAACGGGGTTTTTAGTCACGGGGCAATAGTCACGGGCCCGTGGCTATTGCTATCAGTCACGGTTTTTGGGGCATTAGTCACCATTTTAGCCCGTGACTGATGTAGGATTTTGTTGTAGTGCAAGCATGTGAGGATTTATTAGCTCAATCCGGTCACATTAATAATCAGTTGAGTATCCGAAGTGATGAATTAAGAAGGAAGAACCGGTTGCGATTGAAAACCTCCATAGCTATGGTTAAATGGCTCGTGTTTCAAGCTTGTGTATTTAGGGGCGATGATGAAAGTCCGGACTCTAGGAACCGAGGTAATTTTCTTGAGATGATTAAACTTTTAGCCGAATCTAATCCTGAAATTGCTAAGGTTGTTTTGGAGAATGCTCCATACAATTCTAAATACACATCACCCGATATACAAAAGGAAATCTTAAATATTTTTGCAAGTAAAGTACGTTCTTTTATCCGTGAAGAAATTGGTGATTCTAACTTTTGCATAATAGTGGATGAAACCTGTGATGTATTAAAGAGGGAACAAATGACGTTGATGTTGAGATTTGTTGATAAAAAGGTTGTTTGAAAGAGCGATTCTTTGATTTAATCCATGTTAAAAATACTAAAGCAATTACTCTTAAGGAAAAAATTTGTGATGTTCTTTCTCAACACGGATTTGATATTCAAAGAATTCGAGGGCAAGGATATGACGGTGCAAGTAACATGAGGGGACAATGGAATGACCTACAAGCTCTTTTTCTAAAAGATTGCCCATATGCTTATTATGTGCATTGCTTCGCACATCGCTTACAACTTGCGCTAGTTGCCGCATCAAAAGATATAATTCCGGCTAACCAATTTTTTCAAAAGCTCACTTTCATAATTAATACGGTTGTTGGCTCTTCTAAACGTCATGATGAATTACAAAATGCTAAAAGAGTTGAATTGGCGAATTTATTGGAAATCAATGAACTCGAGACCGGTAAAGGGTTAAATCAAGTTGGTACTTTAAAGCGGGCAGGAGATACTCGTTGGAGTTCACATTACAATGCCATATCTAGCATGATTAGTATGTTTAATGCAACAAGCACCGTTCTTCAAGATGCTACCACCGATCGAGATTCCTCGAGTTCTCTCCGATGGGATGCGGATACTTCCTACCAATATTTGTTCTCATTCGAATTTGTTTTTGTGTTACTAATGATGTGAGAAATAATGGGTATAACAGATATTCTTTGTCAAGCTTTGCAGAAGCGAGACCAAGATATTTTGAATGCGACAAATTTGGTTTCATCCACCAAAAGTCTTCTTCAAGATCTTAGAGCAAATGGTTGGGAAAAATTACTTGCTACAATTGTCAAATTTTGTCAAAAACATGGTGTGCTTATTCCCGATTTTAGCGCGGTTTACATTTTGCGTGGAGGGCGTGCTCGACGTCAACCGAATCATTTCACCACCGAACATTACTACAAGGCGGAGGTATTTTTTGTGACTCTCGATATATAAATTCAAGAGTTGAATAATAGATTTAATGAGGCCGCAATGGAACTTTTAACTCTTACTAGCGTTTTGTTTCCAAAAGACGGTTACAAAGATCTTAATGTTGATGAAATTTGTTCTTTGGTTGAAAAATACTATCCCAAGGATTTCACTAATCAAGAAAGAGAAGTGTTGAAATATCAATTGCGTCATTTCATTATTGATATTCCCCAAAATGATAAGTTTCAAAATTTGAAAACCATTTCGGACATATGCCGGGTCCTTGTAGAGACCGGAAAACACTCTAATGTCTTATTGATTGATAGATTGCTTCGTTTGATTCTAACGCTTCCCGTTTCTACTGCATCCGCTGAACGTGCATTTTCGGCAATGAAAATAGTAAAATCAAGACTCCGTAATCGGATGGAAGATGAATTTCTTGCCGATAATTTGGTTGTATATATTGAAAAAGAAATTGCGGTGAATTTCACTTTAGAGGAAATTATGGAAGATTTTAAAAATTTAAAGGAGCAAAGAGCTCTATTTTAGAGTATATTAGAAATTAGAATGAATGCATTAGCATTCAGTTATACTTATACATTTTGTCTCTTTTGAAACAATTCTAACTATATTTAATTAGTATATTTTGTAACACAATATTAACCTACAATTTTAGTATAAGAAATGAAAAATATTTTGTATTATTCTATTTTTGTCTATATATTTTGGCCCCCCTATGATTTTGGTCAAGCTCTGTGCTTGGTTGGTGTATGATGTTAATGAAGACCGGGTGTAGGTGATATTGATCAGAAGGATCCAAATGTGAGGCATGACAGAGAGTGAAAGACACGAGTGAGGCGGGGGAAAGTAAAATAAATGAAAGAACTAGGTGTAGAAAATGAATACATGAACTATCTGTTATCTAATGGGGTTTGACGGTGAGTGATAGCCTGGTGTATGGAAAATTGGAAGACCGGGTTTAGGAGAGGTGTTTCAGATGGATCTAAATGAGTGGCAGGAGAAGCATCTGGGAAAAGGGAATTGGTAGAGGTCACCGGAATTTGCTCCACAAAGTTCGAGGTATGGGGATTGGTATGTGCCTCTATTTTTTTGCTATAAAGTTGATGTTATAATAACAACCGGCTAAATATGAAAATGATTGAGATATCAATATTCAAACTTGGGATGATATGATAAAAAATTGAATTGATCTGGAGATCAGCGTGATCCGAAATGATCTGAATCAGATTTGAAATTGAAAATATCAATATGAATTACATGAGTAAGAATACAGATTTGAATTACAAAAAGACTCTAATATGGCCTGAAAACAGAATTCAATGGGACTGTAGCTCAAAACTGAATAATCCAAGACATAAGATATGGCCCAACCGGCGGTAATATAGCAAAATAGAATATAATATTCCTCACGAATCAATATTGAAGGAGAATGTTAGGACTTCATTTTTCTCAATGCTGTGAAAAAATTTCCATGATTTTACAAACTATTTTACTCTATATAACATGTATTAAATTTTTTTTTACCAATAATATAACAGGAAATCGTATTATAGTAGCAATTAAATCACATATATAATAGGAAAATAAACCATGGACATAATAGGAAAAAACAGAATACAAAAGGGGATCTCTTTCAATCTCTCTTTTAAATCTCCATTAATTAACAAATATGTTATAGATAATCTTTCTTTCTTGCTTACACCCTATTAATTAAAATATATGATAAATGTCGTGTAAATTAAATTTATCACAAAATACTCACTTCTTCTGCCCGCGGGTGAAGATATCCAGGCTGCTTTTTCTTGCGAGGTTGCCTTGACAATAGGGGAGAAATTGGACGTCCTTGAATGCCAAAAACCAATTTTCTTTGGATGGTTGAAGAAAGTTGACACAAGAGATGAGGAGACAGAGATTGCTTCCATGGTGAGATACGGAAAGAGGAAAGACAAAGTCACAGGACAAGTGAGAGGCAAAGTGGCAATAATGATGAGCCGGGTAGAAAAAAACGGTCGCTTGGACGACACGGGATCTGTAAAGTAGGCCTGACGATCCTTCCAAAGAAATGTTCACCGTTAATTACATTTAATCTATGTTGCATGGACACAGACACGGGTGTCGTGTCCGACACGACACGGACACGGCGACACGGCGAATCTCAAAATTCATCAGGACACGATACGTTTTATATATATATTATTATATTATTTTTATGAATAAAATATATAAGTTAATTATTGTATATATTATTTATGTCAATTTTATTTTATTTTAAAGGATTATACATAATATTTTTACTTTATAATTAGAAAGTTATACGTAATATTTTATAATTGATACAATATATAAACATTTGAAGTTGCACTTTTATACGTGGATCTAATATTTTTGACGTTTTACATGTTTGTGTATGGAAACTTGACACTAAATAATCAAAATTCACTTTAAATGTGTAAGCCCACAATTACTGGATTAGAAAAGTGAGATGAACTAATCTTTAAAATACGAGAATGATGAAATAGTGTAATAATTGCGCTAACAAAACCAGTGCACGTGTCTAAAAAGTGTCCGGAGAAGTGTCTAAGAAGTGTCCTGAGAAGTGTCATGATGATTTTTAATAATAAAATATTTGACACGCCACGTGGTGTGTCCGACACGTGTCCGAGGAGTATCGTGTCCGACACGGACACGGCCGGATTTTTGAAGTGTCCGTACAACAGAGCATTTAATTATTTCCAAAAATAATTAGATGTCACATGATCGGGCGAAAGATTTTGGATGATCCAAACTGGCCCTTGGACCATGCGGGCCAAGAAGCTACAATGGGCCTCAAAACTTACAAGGCCCATATAGTAAACATGTTATAGTAGACATATATTTAAACAAAACAAAAGCCCAAAAAATGCTCTAGTTTGTAGAGTAATAGTTTGTGTTGAGTGACAAATTTTTATAGGTGGTTTTCCATTGAACAAGAGCTGCGATACTAGTAAAACTTCAAATAATGATATTGTGGAAAATAACGATACAGATTTTGATGAAGTTTTATACTTAATTGTGGTAATTGGCTTTGGGTTTGAGTTTTGGGTTTTCTTTGGCGTTCTTATGTTCAAAAGAAATTGGAGGTACTGCTTTTTCCAGATTGTTGATAACATGTTCGATAGAATCTATGTATTTGTGGTATTATATTTTACCAAATTGAAGATGCGTGGAAATAAAGTTAATTTATGAATTCGGCATGGAAATGTTATATTGGTATGCCTTTAAATGAAGTGTATTTTTTAGCTTTTTCTTAGTTTTGAGTATGTGAAAGTATTTGAGAACCAATATATAAAATAAATCTTGTAAAACATTTGTAAAATTGAGCATAATTTTCTTGTGAGTATAAAAGAGTACTATTACTTATCTTTTTCCCATATATATAAAGACAATAATGTGAATTGTTTTGTTTTTTTTTTTTGAGAAATTTGGAGAGGGATTTTAATCACCCCCCTTCCAAACGAAAATAATTTTATTGATAGTGGATTTTTGAAGTTTTACAATCGTTTTCTTTCTATATAAATTACACCGAAAGAAAAAAGAAAAAGAACCCAAAATCAAAACTTTTTTGCGCGCACATGCGGCCCACGAAAACTAGGCTAAAAAACAAATAAAAGAAAATCAAGCCCAAGCCCAAATTGCCGTTGCCGGCTCACTCATCACTCCCTTCCCTTCTTCTCCTTCAGCTCAAAACTCGCGAAGTTCACCGATCTTCATCTATCTCTCCCATTTTGCGAACCAGGTTGTACTCGTCCTCTATCTCCTCCATTATCATCGTTTGAGATTTTACCCCTTAGAAAGCTCGACACACGTGAGGATAGGAAAAAATAGATAATTGTTATTTTGCATGTCTTGAAGAGATAGAAAAAAGAATGAGCCCAGTTTTGGAAGGTCAGATTCACAATTCATCCCTGATCTCCACAGACGCCAATGATGTGAATTGTTAGGAGAAATTTTCAATTTGTTCATTTTTAGTTAGTGATAAATAGTTACTACTCAAAGCCAACACTTTCATTATTTCTCACATTATGTTATATATTTGTCTTATAAGTTCAACTAGATAAGAACAGAGTCTAGTCTAACAAAAGGAAATATTTCTCACATTATTTTTTCTTTTTATAGTTTGATATTTACAATAGCTTCTAACTACAAAACAAGAAAGAAAACCTATAACTCCTATTATTTATAAATTAGTTTTTCCAATTTTCATGTAAAAAAAATATGATCATAACAAGGATTAACCAAGAAAAAAATTATGTTATTCAATTGGATTTTTACAAGGAGAGAAAAAACACCTCTCTTTACAGAAAAATATTACAAGCTGATCGAAGAAACATGCTTCTTCTAAATCAAGATTCACATACATACACGAAAAGCATGTAGTAGTGCTATTAAACTGCATGCAAACATGCTTCGTCTCAGGGAAGATTTCCATCTGGGGGGAAAAAAGGAAAAATTGTACAAGCACCTCAATATATAATTCCCTTGTTAAGTGAACTTTGGGCTAGATATTAGCCATGGTGACAGGCTGACAAAATAAATTTGAGCTGTAAATCCATATATTGTTGGGCCCCTATCAAAGGGCCATTGACGATGTTCAAGCAGAAATAATTAATAACCCAATCAAGATTTTTAGTATACTTATATATGAAAGAAAGAAGTCTTATCATGAAAATGAATGGTTAACAAGAAAACATCATTTATTTATTCAAAAAAATAAACCATCATTTCCTTGAAAATATCTCCATAACTTTTAGTTACTACATGGTGATGAAAGTTGTCTCAATCAGTTCGTTATCACAAGTCAAGTCTTTGCTTACAAATAAATGTCTCAATTCTCAATGAATAAAACCTTCCATAAGTTGAGGTTTATTAGGGCACATTGTCTATTACAGGTGCCAAAATCATAATATATCATATCATATCATTATCACACAAAAAACTTTATAAAAATTAAGACCTAGAAATATGATGTATTAAAATTGAACATTAATTACAAAGTAACAGATACATGAAGGATATACAGAACCCATTGCTCGAGCTATACAAGCTATACCGTAATTAACAATGTACCAAAACCCGTCAATTTGAGTAATACTGCTATCACTTATCATTTGTACATAATCACTGACGGAAGCTGAGACTTCTAGTATTGACACAAAACATACGCTGTACCATATCAATTCATCAGTATACAATTCAAAGCAAGGACTTCTAACTCCTTCAGTGCACCAGCTATCTATATATATATAGATGTTGGAAATGTTTTTTATTAGCCATCAGTCTTTCATTCTTACTCCTATATACCACACAAAATACAAAATGCATTGTTTCCCAGTTTTCTTCCTTTGCCTTTTATTCATTCAAACAATTGGAGCTTACAGTTGTCTTCAGACTGAAAGAGATGCACTGCTCGAATTCAAGGCAAGTGTGAATGATTCATTTCACCGTTTAACTTCATGGAGAGGTGAAGATTGTTGTACATGGGCGGGTATCAAGTGCAGCAATCAAACCGGTCATGTCGTTAAGCTCAACCTTGGAAATCCCTCTGATGATTGGAGTAACAACAGCTTGAGCGGTGAGATCAACCCATCTTTGCATACTTTAACTGATTTGAAACATCTAGATCTCAGTTCCAATAATTTTAATGGAAGTAAGTTTCCCAAATTCATTTGTTCGTTGAGAAATTTAAAGTATCTCGACTTGTCTAATACAGTCTTGTCAGGAATTATACCCTCTCAAGTCAGTAATCTATCTAGATTACAATATCTTGACTTGTCTTCTAATGTCTTGTCAGGAATAATACCTCCTCAACTTAGTAACCTATCTAAATTACAATACCTTAACCTCGACCATTCTGGTTCCTTTTTTACAAACGCCCTTACTATTGCTAATATTTGGTGGATATCAGACCTGACCTCTCTTATGTATCTTGATTTGTCTGGGATCAATCTCCAGGATTCAAAAGAGTGGGTTCAGGCATTGAATATGCTACCATCACTAGAGACCTTGAATTTGGATTCGAACAATCTTACAACAATCCCGTCATCTCTATCCACCGTTAACTTCACTTCGCTTACATCTTTTACACTTTATTCCAACAATTTTAACAGCCGAATACCCGCTTGGATAGGACAATTAACTAGCCTAAGAGAACTCGATCTTTCTTACAATTTATTTTTCGGCCCAATTCCAAATCTATTTGGTAGTTTGGTCTCACTTAATATGCTAGATATATCTGACAGTTTAGAGGGTCCAGTACCATCACTTAATAACCTCCACAACTTGATCGTATTAAATTTGGATCGTATAAATATTAACGAAGATATAAAAGAATTGTTGAGCAAGTTTTCAGATGAGGCATTGGGAAAATTGGAGTTTCTAGAGCTCACAAACTCTAATTTGACAGGAAATTTAACTGGATGCCTTAATAAGATGCCAAATTTAATTGAACTTTCACTTGATGGAAATAAGTTAAACGGCACCATACCGGCTGAAATTTGGAAACAAAGTAACTTTCTTTCGTTGAGTCTTTCCGGAAATTCTTTTATAGGGGAGATATCAGAATTACATCTATCTGGTTTGTCAAAACTATTTTGTCTAGATTTATCTTCCAATTTCATCAACATCACAATAGATAGCAATTGGGTTCCTCCATTTCAACTTTACGAGCTTGACCTAAGTGCTTGTAAATTGGGGCCAGCGTTTCCATCATGGCTTCATAATCAATTTGAATTATCCGAATTAAATCTCTCAAACTCCGGAATTTCTGATAGTGTGCCCGATTGGTTTTGGAATTTATCATCTCTTTATAATATAATAGACTTATCAAATAACCGAATCAGAGGAAGGCTGCCATTGAGCTTGGAACATTTGACTGAGCTAGACACAATACAATTGAATAATAACCAATTCCATGGTGCGATTCCAGCTCTACCTAGTTCCCTTTCTATATTGGATTTCTCCTATAATTCTATTTCAGGACCATTACCGCAAGAGTTTGAAGCACCATTTCTAGTTATTCTAATCTTGTCAAATAATCTCTTGAACGGCACCATAGGTCAATCTATTTGTGGATTAATAAGATTGGGAGTGTTAGACTTATCAAGTAATGATATTCATGGAGATCTCCCTCATTGTTGGCCTAATACGTTACAAGTTGCAAATTTAGCAAATAATAAAATTAATGGTACTATTCCTAGTTCAATAAGTAGTTTAAATATGCTATCAGTGTGACAACTCAACAATAATAGTTTGACTGGGTTGCTTCCTTCAGGCATGTAATTTTGCAAAAACTTGTCTATTATTGATCTTGGAGAAAATGAATTTTATGGTCAAATACCAGAGTGGTTAGGAGAGACCCTACCGAACTTAAATATACTCCGATTACGATCTAATTTTTTTCATGGTAATATTCCTTCGCAAGTAGTACGTCACAGCAACTTGCAAGTGTTAGATCTTGCTGATAATAATCTTCTTGGTTCAATACCTCAAAATCTAGATAATATTGTGGCTATGACATCACCAAACCAATATCCAGAGAGAAATTCGTCCTACTCTAAAATCCAGATATCGGACAGTAATTACTATATTGCCAATATGGTTGTATATATGAAGGGTTTAGAACTCGAGTACTCAACTAGTCTTTTCTTTCTAAAAAGTATTGATTTGTCAGGAAATAACTTAACGGGTGAGATACCTCAAAGCATTACAACCCTTCTTGGACTTATAAACTTAAATTTGTCCTACAACAACCTAAAGGGAATAATTCCAATAGAAATTGGCAAAATGCAATTGCTCGAGTCTCTCGACTTTCGTATGAATGAGCTCTCAGGTATAATTCCTCGGAGCCTAGCTGACATGGATTTTTTGGCCATTCTAAATGTTTCTTATAATAATCTCTCAGGTGAAATTCCGATAGGAGATCAATTACAAAACATTTTTGACCCATACATCTATATAGGTAACGCTTGTCTCTGTGGTTTCCCATTGAATAGAAGTTGCAACCCCACTGAAACTTCTCATAATTACAATTTGAAGGATGATGATAACGATTTGGATGAAATACTTTTATATTTATTTGCGGTACTTGGCTTTGGGTTTGGGTTTTGGGCATTCTTTAGCGTTCTTATGTTCAAAAGAAATTGGAGGTGCCGTTTATTCCAAATGGTGGATGACATGTTCGATAGAATCTATGTATTTGTGATGTTATATTTTGCAAGGTTGAGGAGAGATGCATCGGAATAAGGTTAAATTGTGAATTTGGCAAGGAAATATTATGTTAGTCCAAGAATGTATTAATTAGTTATATATGCATTTCTTTTTATCTTTTTCTTTTGTTTTGCTTTTGTGAAAATAGTCATATTTCCAATATTCGCGAATCAGTATCTCTATGTAAAATTGTTCAGAATTTGGTGAGTATAAATTGAATAATTTATTAATCTATTGTTACTTAAATCAATTCAATCATTTATTCATTATTTCTTTTTACCATAGCAGCGATTCGGGTCATTACACCTTGGAAGCAGATTGAACCCAAATCTGCCTCCTTTCTCTAAATACTGCTGGTGGTATTCCTCTGCTCTATAAAATGAAGTATAGTGGATATTCCATGACTTCAGTTACAATTTTCTGTTCAATTCCTTCTGGTGCTTCTCAAGAGATTCTCTTGCTAACTTCTCTTGCTCTTCATTGTAAAGATTGACCTATTTGGAACATTTATCAAAATAAATATATAAATTATTCAACAATTAATAAAAAAATCGGTATAATATATATTTGAATATCGTACATTGGATGCAGCTCACAAAGTCCTCTCACCATTTTTAGGGTTTCTTAAAATAAAGGAATTGCAGTTTCCAATCCAATTTCGCCAAGTGCCTCTGCAGACTAAAGAAGTTAAACATTTTGGATTGTTAAAATCCCCTTATTTGTGTTTCTGTTGCATAATTGAGCGCAAATTGAGGCATAATTGGGTGAAATTGACTTCTATTTGAGGTTAATTGTGGTAAATTTATATTGCATAATGAAGCTTAATTGAGGAATTGGGATTTGAGGAAAGAAGATTCGGCCGAGAGTTTGGAGATGGATTGCGATGCGGTGAGAGTTGCCATGGTGAGCGATTACTGTAGGAAAAAGAAAGATGAACAGATTAAACATATTTGAGTATAAGCACTTCAGATCTGTTGTATATTGAATTAACTTGAATAAAACTTAAGTTAAACAATCATAAATAAACTAAACGAAGTAATTGAACAACTACACTAGTAACACTACAGATCAAAGTAAACTCCTAACAAAACAACGAAATAATCCATCAATAAAATAAAAAAAGCTTACACCCTTATGTCTAAACCCCTAAACTCCCCCTAAACCATCCAAAATAACTCAAACAAGAACTTCAAGAATACCTCTCTCGATCAACGACCTCCAAATCAAACTTCTCTCAATGTCTCTCAGAAATGGGGGGCAAAAAGAGCAAGATCAGAAACTCTTTTCTCTCTTCTCACTCTCACTGGGACTGACTGCACAGGTTCCAGGATAGACTTTCACTCGTTATTTGTAACCGAGAATTTCTGTACCCGCCAGACTTCCACGTGGCAGCTATCTAACGATTGCTTCTCACGCTCCTCATCATCCTTGATTCACATGCCTCAAACCTCTCCATTTTAAATTTACTCGAAATGTCCGTTATATATTTCTATTGATCGAGATCTATAGTTATTTACTTTACTGAAGAGAACTGTGTATTTGAAATGAAGAGGAGTGTGAATATTTTTGGAGAGGAGAACTTTATCCTGAAAATGAATGGTTAACAATAAAACATCATTCATTTATTCAAAAAAAAAAAACCAAAATTTTCCCCTGAAAAGAAAATATGTACATAACTTTCAGTTGCAAAATGGTGATGAAAATCGTCTGTCAACAGTTCATTGTCACAAGTCAAGTCTTTGCTTACAAACAAATGTCTCAAAGAATAAAACCTTCCACAAGTTACAAAGTAACAGATGCATGAAGGATATACATAACGCATTGCTGAGCTATACCGTAATTAACAATGTACCAAAACCCGTCAATTTGAGTAATACCGCTATCACTTACCATTTGTACGTAATCACTGACGGAAGTTGAGACTGCTAGTATTGACACAAAACATTCGCTGTACCGTATCCATTCATCTGTATACTATTCAAAGCAAAGACTGCTGGTCTTTCAGTGCACCAGCTATATATACATAAAGATGTTGGAAATATTTTTTGAGCCATCAGTCTTTCATTCTTACTCCTATATACCACACAAAATACAAAATGCATTGTTTTCCAGTTTTCCTTTGCCTTTTATTTATTCAAACAATGGGAGCTTACAGTTGTCTTCAGACTGAAAGAGATGCATTGATCGAATTCAAGGGAGGTGTGAATGATCCATTTCACCGTTTAACTTCATGGAGAGGTGAAGATTGTTGTACATGGGCGGGTATCAAGTGTAGCAATCAAACCGGTCATGTCGTCAAAATCAACCTTGGAAATCCCTTCTATGATTGGCGTTGGCGTTATAATAACAGCTTGAGTGGTGAGATCAGTGCATCTTTGCATGCTTTAACTGATTTGAAATATCTAGATCTCAGTAACAATAATTTTAGTAGAAGTATATTTCCCAAATTCATTTGTTCGTTGAGAAATTTAAAGTATCTCAACTTGTCTTATATAGGCTTGTCAGGAATGATACCCTCTCAACTCAGTAATCTATCTAGATTACAATATCTTGACATGTCTTGGAATGGCTTCTCAGGAATAATACCTCCTGAACTTGGTAATCGGTCTAAGTTACAATATCTTGACCTAAGCTACGCTGATTTCTCTTCAACAAATTCCCTTACTATTGCTAACATTTGGTGGTTATCAGACCTGACCTCTCTTACATATCTTGATTTGACTGCGATCAACCTCCAGGATTCAAAAGAGTGGGTTCAGGCATTGAATATGCTACCATCACTAGAAACCTTGATTTTGGCAGGGAACAATCTTACAACAATTCCATCCTCTCTATCCACCGTTAACTTCTCCTCGCTTACATCTTTTGAACTTGTTTCTAACAATTTTAGCAGCCGAATACCTACTTGGATAGGACAGTTAACTAGCCTAAGAGTACTCTTTCTTTATGACAATTTATTTTCTGGCCCAATTCCATTAAATCTGTTCGATAATTTGGGTTCACTTAATTCACTATTCATATATGATCTTTTAGAGGGTCCAATACCACCACTTAATAACCTCCACAATCTGACACATTTATTTTTGGATGGTATAAATATTAACGAAGATATAAGAGAGTTCTTGATGAATTTTTCAAATAAGGCACTGCAAAAGTTGGAATTTCTAGAGCTCCCAAACTCTAACTTGACCGGAAATTTAACTGGATGCCTTAATAAGATGCCAAATTTAACCGGACTTTCACTTGAGGGAAATAAGCTAAGCGGCACCATACCGGCTGAAATTTCGAAACAAAGTAACTTTTCTTTTTTGATCCTTTCCGGAAATTCTTTTACAGGGGAGATATCAGAATTACATCTATCTGGTTTATCAAAACTAGGAGAGTTGGATTTATCTTACAATTTCATCACCATCACAATAGATAGCAATTGGGTTCCTCCATTTCAACTTTACGAGCTGGACCTAAGTGCTTGTAAATTGGGGCCTGCTTTTCCATCATGGCTCCATAATCAGTTTGAATTATCTGAATTAAATCTCTCTAACTCGGGAATTTTTGATAGTATGCCCAATTGGTTTTGGAATTTATCATCTCTTTATAGTATAGACTTATCACATAACCAAATAAGAGGAAGGCTACCACTGAGCTTGGAACATTTGACTGAGCTATTCACGATACAATTGAGTAATAACCAATTCCATGGTGCCATTCCAGCTCTACCTACTAGTTCCCTTGAAGCATTGGATTTCTCTTATAACTATATTTCAGGACCATTACCGCAAGAGTTGAAAGCACCATTTCTAGTAATTCTTATCTTGTCAAATAATCTCTTGAACGGCACCATAGGTCAACCTATTTGTGGATTAATAAGCTTGGGAGTGTTAGACTTATCAAGTAATGATATTCATGGAGATCTCCCTCATTGTTGGCCCAATACGTTACAATTTGCAAATTTAGCAAATAATAAAATTAATGGTATTATTCCTAGTACTTTAAGTAGTTTGAATATGTTATCGGCATTGCAGCTCAACGGTAATAGTTTGACTGGTGAGATTCCTTCAAGCTTGCAACTTTGTAGAAATTTGTCTATTATCGATCTTGGAGAAAACAAAATTGATGGAAAAATACCAGAATGGTTAGGAGAAATGCCAATGTTGACTGTACTTCGATTACGTTCAAATTTATTTATTGGTAACATCCCAATGCAACTAGAACATTTAACTAATCTTCATGTGTTAGATCTGGGTGACAATAATCTTTCGGGTTTAATACCTGATTATCTGGATAATATGGTGGCAATGACTTTGCCAAACCTAGATCTCAAAAATAATTCAATATTATCCAGAAATTCTTATGGTGTTTCGTATTATGTAAGCATTTCAATAAGTATGAAGGGTTTAGTACTCGAGTATTCAAAGACCCTTGCTCTTTTGACGAGTATTGATTTGTCAAGAAATAATTTAACTAGTGAGATTCCCCAAAGTATAACAACTCTTATAGGTCTAAGAAACTTAAACTTGTCCTACAATTACCTAAATGGAACAATTCCTACGAAAATGGGTAGCATGCAATTGCTCGAGTCTCTCGACCTTCGTATGAACAGTCTTTCTGGTATAATTCCACAGAGCCTAGCTAACTTGAACTTTTTAGAAACACTAAATCTTTCTTACAATAACCTCTCTGGAGGAATTCCAACAGGAAATCAATTACAAGCAATTTTCGACCCATATGAATATATGGGCAATGCTTATCTGTGTGGTTCTCCATTGAACAAGAGCTGCAATACAAGTGAAACTTCACATAACGATACTGTGGAAAATAACAATAATGATTTGGATGAAATTCTTTTATACTTAATCGTGGTGATTGGCTTTGGGTTCGGGTTTTGGGTATTCTTTGGTGTTCTTGTGTTAAAAAGAAATTGGAGGTATTGCTTTTTCCAAATGGTTGATAACATGTTCGATAGAATCTATGTATTTGTGATATTATATTTTGCCAGATTGAGGAGAGATGCGTAGAAATAAGGTTAATTTATGAAATTGGCATGGAAATATTATATTGGTATGCATTTAAATGTAGTGTATTTGTTTTATCTTTTTCTTAGCTTTGAGTATGTAAAAGTATTTGGGAACCGGTATTTAAATATTGTAAAACATTGGTAAAATTGACCATAATTAATTTCCTGATGAGTATAAATTGAATAATTTAGAGTCCTGTAACTACTTATCTTTTTCCCATATATATAAAGACAATCATGTAAACTGTTAGAAGAAAATTTCAATTTCTTCAATTTTAGTCAGTGATAAATATTACTCAAATTAAAGCCCACTTTCATTATTTCTCACAATATGTTATATATTGTCTAATAAGTTTCAACTAGATATGAACGAGTCTAGTCTTGAAAAAGGGAAATATGACAGCCGAGCCGTGTGTATTGCACAGCAAGGGCCAAGACAGAAAATTTGAGTATCTTTTCCATAATGGTACCCAAACCTCTGTTAGTCCATAAAAAATAATTGAATAAAGAATCGAGAATATATTTTCTTCTCTATACTGTTTGCCTAATAAAAGTTTCATACAAAATAAAAACCAGCGAAATTTCTCAAAAACAGAGAACATACAATTTCAAAAACCAAAATATATCCATAAATCATACAAGCAAAATTAACAATTTCAAACAAGATTCAGAGTTGCTAGAAATGGATCCAATATATATTTTTTTTTTTGAAGGAGTGGCAAGTGAACCAATTGCTCAATTGTTCCACTCAGATTTTAATTAAACCGGGGGGAATTGTTTACATGAGTATAATAATTACAGTAATGGAAGACAATCGTCTATTAGGAAAAAAAAAGCCTAATTAAAGAGATGTTGCCTACAGTGATCGATGTATTCTATTCTAATGATCGCCAACATCATAGAAAGAAAAATTTGGAATTTTTCTAGATGTTCTTCGTCCAGAGTTCAGCGATATGGGTAGCCTCTTTTGCGATGATTTTGTGACTCTTTCTTTTGTCGGTGAAGATCCGTCTGTTTCTTTCTTTCCATATGCACCATATGACTGCCATGAAGATTGCATCCCAACCTTTTCTCGTAGCTCCATTGTAGAGGTTTCTGTTGGACAACCAGAATTGGTGAATGTCGGTCGGGAGGCCAACGAATCCCCATACCGCTCGTATATGTATCCAAATTCCTTTGGCGTAAACACAGGACGTAAGTAGATGAGGGGTTGATTCAAGATGAGCGGTGCAGAAGCGACACGAAGGTTCGTGAGGCCAGTTTTTCTTTATAAGATTTTATGCCGTTAAAATCCTATTTTGAAGAGCCAACCAAAGAAAAACTCGTGTCTTAAGGGGGGTCTTGATCTTCCAGATTGTTTCTAGGTTTGGTATGTTTACTCCTGGGTTAATTAATGTGTCGTAGACTTCTTTAGTTGTGTAGAATGGTTTGGACCCCCATCTCCATGTTGGTGGTGTATTCCGTTGGGGAGAGGCGGTTGTTGACAAGTAGATGGGGAGGAGGGAGCATAGATCCTTGAGGAAATATGACATGTTTGTGGAAGGGATTTGAGAGAGTTGATTGGCCTGCTGTATTGCGTGGGTTTGATTGATTGATTGTGCCCAAGGGGAGTCCGGTGAACTGTCTAGACGCCATAGCCATCTCAACAAAAGCGAGATGTTTTGCATGGTAATATTTTTAATATTTAATCCCCCATTTTTGAATGGCAAACAACATATTTTCCAAGACACTAAGCAGTGTCCTCCGAGACATTTTTTGTCGTTTGTCCAAAAGAAGGAACGTATTAGTTTATTGATTTCTTTAATGAGCCATTTAGGTAAGAGTATGTCTTGCATAATGTATGTTGGGAGAGTGGATAACACTGACTTGATGAGAGTAAGACGTCCTCCTCTTGAAAGGATCTGTCCTTTCCAAGAGGCAAGTCTATTCTGAATTTTGTTGAGTAGTGGGAGGAATGTCAACTTCTTAGGTTTTTTTTATTGAGAGTGGAATGCCTAAGTATTTCATTGGGAGGGTTCTCTTAGGGCAAGGGAGGATGTTCGCAATCGTTTGATGCAAATCTTCAGGAATTGCTATAGGAACAAAACCACTCTTATTCCAATTTATTTTGAGTCCCGTCATTTGGGCGAAATGGGAGAGGACAAGTGAGACGATTTTGAGGTTAAGAGGGTGGGCTTCTATGAATAGTATCGTGTCATCGGCGTATTGGAGCACTTTAGGTGCGGTCACAATCGATCTAGTAAGAAGGGGCCTTACTTTCTCGAGTAACGCTTGAAGGGAGTCAACTGCTAAATTAAAGAGAAGAGGGGAAAGAGGGTCTCCTTGTCTAATACCTCTTTTATGGAAAAAATATTCTCCATTAGTTCCATTTAGCTTAATAGAGGAGCTAGAGGAGGATAATAAATTATGTATCCAAGTTGTCCATTGGTCTGGGAAGTCCCGTGCTCTCATAAGAGATAAGAGATAGTCCCAAGAGATACTGTCAAATGCTTTCTCAAAATCAATTTTGAGCATGATGGTTGGTATTTTATTTTTGTGGTAGAAGTGGAGAAGTTCCCTAGTAATAATGAAAGTTTCAGTGATAGATCTTTCTTTAAGAAACGCGGTTTGACATTTGTGGATCAGTGATGGGAGGTGTGATTGCAACCGGTTTGCCAAGATTTTTGTGATGATTTTGATTGGGGCAGAGATGACACTAATTGGTCGATAATCCGATATCTGTGTAGGGGTTTCAATTTTGGGGATGAGTGTGATTGAGGCGGTGTTGATTCTCCATAGATCTAGTGAGTTAGTTTGGAAGTGATTTATGAGATTAATAATGTCATTCTTAATTGTGGACCAATAAGTTTGGATGAATTCGGAAGGGATTCCATCCGGTCCACAAGCTTTTTCTTTGGCTAGGCTGACGATAACTTCTTTGATCTCATTTTCTTCTATGTGTGAGACAAGTAGAGACATGTCTAAGGTGACTGTTGGGGGGTGGTATAGGGTGTGGAGGTTGTATTGAGTTGTCGAAGGATGAGGAGCGCCTAATGTTTCTTTGTAAAAGTTAGTGAAAATGTTTGAGATATTTGTCGGATCATTAATAGTGTTGTTTTGGAAGAGAAGGGTGGAAATGTTGTTTAGTTTTCTCCTTTGGGATGCTATAGCATGAAAATAGGCGGTGTTATTATCTCCTAGTTTCAACCATGTACACGATGACCTTTGTTGCCATTTATCTTCTTGGTATTGTGTGAGTTCTATCGCTCTCTCTTTTAGTCGTATTCGTAGTGAAAATTCTTCTGATGAAAGATTTCTGTATTCCTCGATGTCGTCTAGCCTTGTGATAAAGAATTTACATCTAGAGAGGTGGGAGTTTGAATGATCAAACTTATCTTTTCCCCAAGAATGTAAGGCAGTGGATGTGTTTTCTAGCTTGGAGAGAAAATTGATGGCTGAGTTATGAGAGGTAGGTTGCTGGTTCCATGCTTGAATTATTGTGGATTCACAATCGGAGAACTTCATCCATCCTCTTTCAAATTTAAAAAGTTGGGAGCGTGATCTATGTGGTTTATTTGTGGATAGCTTTATTGGTGTGTGGTCTGACGTGGTGGTCGGGAGGTCTATAAGAGAGAGAGAGAGAGAGAGAAGGCATTGTTTGAGTAGTGAGAGGAAAGAAAGATGCGGTCTAACTTGGAGAGCGTCGGTTGAGGTTGTTTGTTGGACCATGTATATTTTTTGTTTAAAAGGTGGATTTCAATGAGAGACTTTGATTGGACGAAATTGTTAAATTCCATGATAGATTGGATGGTGTGGCCTGCTCCGGTGGATTATGATAAGTCACGAATTTGGTTAAAATCACCTACTAAAATCCAAGGATGTGGATTTGTGTGTGATATGTGTTGAAGTTCTTTGAGAAAAAATTTCTTCTTTGAATCATTAGTAGGGTCGTATATGTTGGAAAGGAGAAAGAGGTTATTATCAATTGTGCGAAAGAGAGTGTTGAGGGAGTATCTGGTGGAGAATTGGTTTATGAGTGTTAGGGAGTTATCTCAAGCCGTCATGAGACCTCCTTTACTACTTAAGGCATGAAGAAATGAGACATGTTTGTGGTGTCCGGTGCATACTGATTTCATATTAAAAAAGCATGCATTGTCCCACTTGGTTTCTTGAAGGCAAATGACACTACAATTAACATTTCTAATGTAGTCTTTTACTGTCTTACATTTTAGAGGATTACCGAGTCCTCGGACGTTCCAGTTACAAATAGATAGATTTTTAGGATATATCATAAACAATAAGATAAACAACTACCGAAAACAAAAAATGCTAGGTAATTCCTAGTCTTACAAAAGCTACTTAATATGGCTTCAATTACGCCTTGCGGCTTGTGGTGGCTCTTGGCGTAGCATCCATTGCATCAGCATAAAATGCTTTTGTTTGAGTGGAGGTGGAAAGTATGTTAGAGAGTGTATTTGTAGTATTATGGGGTATTGCCTGGTTTTGAGAGTTGACTGTAGAGTCTATTTTTTTGGCTCCACAAAAATCTTCTACTTTGTGGATAAGTATATTTGTAAGTGGTGTTGGGCTTTCCTTCTCTTTTTGTATTTCATCTAGCAGATGGGCCTCTTTAAGAGCTTTTTTAAGTTTCTTAGAAATTGGGTTTTTAGTTTTTATTTTTTTGAAGATATTTTGAGGGGGTGTGCCATCACTCATGATTTTGGGCTTCCTATTTCTAATGGGCCGAGTATTATTTAACCTATTAACCGGATTGGGGTCAAGGCAAGTTGGTATTGATTTTTTTGAATTCTTTTTGTTGAAAATGAAAAAATCATTATGATGTTTTTTACCTCGGTCCTTGCAACGAAGTGTCTCCTGAACCACTTCTTCACAGTCTGGGACACACACACCGTCAGAATCATATGATGGCTCCCCATATGTTCCCTTGGTTGGGTCTCCTTTACGAAAGTCTTCATCCATCTCATCAGCAACCCTTTCCTCCTCTTCTGTCGGCTCACGCAATGGTCTCTCAGGCTTTTGAAGAGTCAGCGGGTTTTTCCGAGGCACCTGGATTTGCGCGCTAGTATTTTGCTCGAAAGAGGAAGTTTGAGGGGGTGGTATTAATGTGGGCTCCTTTTGTGTAGGGTTCATTTCGGGATGAATCAGGAGTGGCGTGTTAGGGATGGTGGATGAGACTGGTGCTTTTGGTGTAGGTGTAGAGGAGGTTGGGAATTGTGTGGGGTTCGGCTGTGAAGTAGGTTTGGGGGCCCGTGATGGATTTTTCATGATTGCGAGTGGTAGATTTTCCGTGGCTGTGTGATTTTTTGTGGATATGGTAGACTTTGTGTTTTGATTTCTGGCGAAATGTTTTTGTGTGGCTGCTGGATTTTTTGTGGAAGTAGGATTGTTTGTGGCCGTAGTAGATTTTGTGTCGTTTTTTGTGATTGTGAAAGGTGGTGCAGAGAAGGAGGGCTCCGGAGGAGGTGAGAAGTTAGAAATGATGGGGGTGGTGTAGTGGATCATCGGAGTATCAGTGGATGAGGAGGAGGCTCTCACTGCGTTGTTGAGAATAGTTCTTGGTTTTTTAGGTTGTGTTTCTCCTTGTGGTTTTAAGTGGATTTTCTTTTTAGTGGGTAAGGTGATTGAGAGAATGGCAGAGGGAGGGGTGGAGGTTGACTGGGTTGTCGAAGAGTTTATGGTGGGGTCCACCACTATGTTTCGAGCCAGTATCTTATGGAGGTGATCATCCCATTGAGAGGATAAGTACTCGATTTGCACTCTTTGAGCTGCACCACCAACAAGGATGGAGGCTTCGTCCGGTAGTAGAGAGAGATTGGTGGTGGCGATGAGTACGCGGAGCTTATCCATGTTTGATAAGTCATCGAGAGAGTCGTGGGTAATAATTTCCCCGAAAGATGAAGTCATGGAATCAAGTTCCTCCTTGCACCAGGAAGTGATCGGAAGATTACGGAATTGTAAGAGTACCTGGTAGGAGTAGATCACCGGAGTGGAATCCACAGATGGCTCCCAAGGAAAGATGATGTAGCTGTTGAGGATGAACGGGGCAGTGTCATTGGCAAGGAAGTAGGCGCGAGAGATTGACTTAGGGAGAGTAAGGAGATAACGGTTATCTCCAAGATACACCAATTCAAAGGAGTCCGTCCAGCGTCTAATGGAGTAAATAATCCTCTTAATCCGGTGAAGATCATGCCGGAAGATGAGACGTGCGTCAATAACAACAACATTTTTGAGTCGTTTGAGGCATTCCTTGTGTTTGGTGGATTGCCTAATGAAGACGGGGATAATGGATGGCCTATTGTCTGGCAAGCCAGATTTCCCGAGCTTACCCCTTGGCTGAAGTAGGTCAAGATGGGGAGGAGTTACCGGTGGGGGGCTAAAGCAATCCTTGGCTATGTGGGTAACGCTGCCACATTGAGAGCATTTCCTTTGATTGTTACAAGTTTTGGTCAAGTGACCGGATTGGATACAATTGTAACACAATCCAATCCACGTAGGGTGGTTGGGGTCTCTCGGCATTGGGAATGTTGGATTAGGGTTAAGAGAAGAGGGTGGAGGAGTGGAGGAGGAGGGGTTGGATACGGCAGATTCAACAATGGCCGGAAGAGGCGGTGAGAAAGGACAAGCTTTCTTAGGGAAGAGTCTCTCAGTGGAGATGGCGAGCAATGGTTTGGATTGGGTCATAGTAGCAGTAGATTTAGTTGTCTTGGATTTGGGAGAGGTGGGTCTCGGGTTGTAGACCCGAGTGGCGTCTTTGGAGTGTTTAGGTTTAGAGAGAGGGAATGGTTTCATGGAGAGGAATTTAGGATGGTAAGGTTGACGTTTGGAGTAAATGTAGTTGTAATGAGAGTGGTTGTTGAAGGAGGAGGGAGAAGAGGGTTTTTGTTTGTATGGGTTAAAGGGGTGGGGGTTGAAAATTCTCCGTTCCACACGTGTCCATCCCTCCCCTTCGCTCACCATTTGCAGTTTCATTGAAGCCTCCATTGGATGAAGGTTTTGGAGAGAGGTTGAGACAGGAGTCTCTGTGGTCGCCGGAGAGGAGGTGTGCCTTTGACGGAGTCGCCTTGAGTTTCGCCTTCAGAATCGCTCCCTAGTTCCTCCGTTTTTGTACAAAATATCAGATCCGCAATGAGATATTATTGAAAAATGAAAGTAACAACATCGGATCCAATATTTTAATTATAACAAAATATCCAGATCCGTTTTTATGATTGAACTTGAATTTTATAACACTGCTAATAACAACCAAAAACAAACATATTTCGCACAAACTGTGACAAGAAGAAGAGATCAAAGAAACAACATAAGAAAACAGGAGACACCAAAAAGATGTAAACACAAATTAAAAGCTAAGACAAAAAAAAGATGAAATTCAGAGAAATAACAGCTTAAACCAGGTTCAAAAAACACAAACTATTATATCCCATACAAACTATATAGACCCACCAAAAAACTTATTTCACATTGCCATATAAACAAACTCTTTATCCAAACAAAGCACTAATAAACCTCACAAAAAAGGAAAACACTCATACAACACTCTAATCGAACAAACTGAAACCCATGTCATCATCGCTCTCTTCCTTCGCCTCCTCCTGTTAAAAAAAATCAAACAAATTAATTAAGTTTACCAACTCTATACAGAAAAAGAATTTAGGGTTTAAGAATTAGGGTTAGGGTTTTTACCTTCTTCTCCTCGGCGGCCGGAGCAGCGGCGGCACCAGTCACCTCCGGCTGCCGGCTGCCGGAGCAGCAGCAACAGCCACAGCTCCACCACCACCACCTAAACAAACCAAAAAAATAAATTATTCTACTCTCAAATCAAGAAAATCAAGATAATCAAGAAATGGAGATCTGATCAGTACAAATTAATTGAGGTTATTTAGAATCCGACCTGAACCGCAGCTCAAGATGAGGTCCTCAACATTCCTCTTTTCCAAGAGCTTGGCAAAGAGACCAGGCCAGTAAGAGTCAATCTTCAGGTTTGCAGCCTTGACGATTGTGTTGATCTTCTCAGCCTGAAAAATCAAAGGAATATTACAAATTTTGCCCCTTGTTAAGAAACTAGATCTAGATTGGATTAAAAGAAGATTAAGTATGAAATATGTTGTTCTAGAGCTCAGATCCTAAGATCGGAAGTACAAACAAGTATTGAACAGTGTTAAAAGAATGTTCCTACTTCAGATTTAGATTTCTCAGATTTGAAAAGAAAATAGAGAATACAATGTTGATTTGAACAGAAAAAAATCGAAAATGGAGGATGAAAAGCGTACCGTGATGAATGGATAATAAAAATATCATAAATTCGCTTTATAGTGTCATATTATGTTTATAAATTAGTAAATTATTAATTTTATAGATATTCAAAGATATTGTATTATTATTTTTATAGATCTAAACAGCACGTACAAAACATAATACAGAATACAGTATCGATTTTTACTGAAAAAATGGAAAAATGGAAAATGAAAAGCGTATAGTGATGGTGATGCCATCGTCGTAAAGGATGAGGGCAGCGTAAGTGCAAGCAAGCTCTCCGATTCAAGACATGTCGTCAAATCTCCGATCTAACCACAAAAACAACAAGTAAATCACTACAAATCATAACAAATCCGCTACAAACAACAAGTCAAGAGTGTTTGAGAGAGATTTCTCCCTCGTTCCGAGCGTAAGTAAATCACTCCCTCTAGCTCTCTCACATACATGCCGCACAGCTCCTGTTTTGTTCTGACAATGTTGCAGTTGCAAGAGAGATTTGATCATATGTTTTTCGAGCCTGGAAATCATGATTTTTGGGGCAGACTGCAGAAGAGAAGAGGCCCGATTTGTAAGTTTACCTTTTATTTATTCCGACTGTTTGTAAGTGCCTTTGAACTGTTTGTCGAAATGCTTTGAGAAGATGTGGAGTTTCCTTGCACTGCATCTCAATTCCTCTACTTGATTAACAAACTGATGATAAATGCAAACTCTTTTCAATTGCAAAGTTTACTTAAATATTTTCAACACAATTGGTGGTTTCCTAGGCTACGTCTTGCAATATTCTGGAGCTAGAAACTTGGACCTGTGTTTTATTAAAAGGTAAAAAGTCCACTTAATTCATTGAATTTCCTTTATTCCTTTATGTCTCTTATTATTTTTAGCTGCCTTAGATTTAGGTTAATTTCCTTTATTCATTTATTTTTCTAATTATGCGAATTAGGAGTGATTATCCATTAGTTCACTATAATTCTGTTTGTAATATGTTTATAACTTATCGTTATTTCAGGAAGTTTTTTGTAATTCCATCTTGAAAAAACTGAACTTGAGGCACTCTCCCACTATCTCTATGAAAAGTCCCCTGCCTTCAATGCTTATTTATCCGAAAATCAGTTAAAAGAAGCAGGATTTACAGTTCAATAGGTAATAAATACTCTTATGAGGAGGTACTCTCACTAAAAATTACTTCTTTACTGTTATGGTTGTGCGACACGGTCCAATCTCCAATTTCATTATCGGTTTTTTCTTTTTCTTGTAGCATTGATTTCTTTCATTTGTGCATCATAATATAACAAGTATGTGAAACTTTTAGTTTGTGTTTTATTTTTATATCATGCAAACTTCTTTTATTTGCACAAACACACCTCAATTTCATTTTTCCGCATCTTTATTCACACAATTTCACATATGCATCACGTTATTGTTTCATTTATAACATTTTCTTCAAATGTAGAATGACAAGAAGTACAAATGAAGTGAGATGTGGTGCCAACTACCTTTAAAATGCATAGAAGTGCACGAAAATAAAAACATAAAAACAAAATAGGGTTAAATCAAGGACGGTCACGTAATTTTCATGCTTCTTGGGCTCAGAAGAATGGTTGCGAGACCATTGACTCCAGCATGAGTATAATTAATATGCTGCCGGAGACACATGAGGATGAAATTTGGTTCATTTTTGAATGTCATCTCGTTTTTTATTGTTTGTTTACTTGAGGAGGTTCTTTCTGCATCGCGGTTACTCTGATGTGAGGTCTTACACAATGATTAGGCCTTTGCTATTATTGAGTTCATATCTTTAACAGAATTTAGGGTTCTGGCACTGAAAAAATGGAAGTTTGGCAAATATCGTAGCGACTACTAAAGAGGAATTGCCCAAAATTTACAAGGCAACAAATTGTTCTTTCATGATAAATCAGTTATCCTTTTTTGATGAATATAGTGATTCTATTTAGTTCTACTTAAATTTGCTATAGTTTTGTTCTTTTGAGACAATTGAATTTGAGCTGCTAAAAGCAAACAAATCATATTCTTTTTCTTTTTTTATTCTTTCTTGATTTGATGACAATTTTTTCTTCAAATTATGTTGCCAGTAAGTTCCTTTTCCTCCTATTTACAATTAAATTCACTTAATTTTATTGTTTATTTTTCACATTTATTATTGGACTGTTCTCGAGATGATATTAGATAGATCTCTTGACCATGATTCCTTTTATCTCGAGATTTAAACATCTAAAATCTACTGTAAGTAATTTTAGTATTATCATGTGCAATGGCAATACTATTAAATATATTTAATATGCTTATACAAACATTATTTTCGTCAGTTTGTTTTTGAATATTGGTGTACAACATCATGCAACGCTCGAGGTGCTTGCTGGTTACTATAAAATTTAGAATGTTCAAAATGTAATCAATATTTAGAGATAAACTCCATAAATATAACTTTTCCTTAATCATATCTAACTCCTTTATTAAAACAATACTTGTATCCATTTTTTTTTCACTAAAAAATAAATAGATTCACATCATGACAATTAATTATATATTAAACACAAAAACAAAAATATATATTACAATGTGATTGAAGAAACTTTCTTCATCTAAGTCTCAAGATTCACATACACAAAATCAATGATTGTACCAATGTTATTAAACCGCATGCAAACTTGCTTCGTCTCAGGAAAAGATATTTTCATTTTAGGAAAAAATGTATATGCACGCTAAATATATAATTCTTCTTATTAACTAAACTCTGGGCCAGATATGAGCCATGATACGTAATATCGTTCAAGCAGAAATAATAGATATACGCGAGAGACACTCAAGCTCTCCGTAATTATTCAAAAAAAAAATTAATAACCCAATCAAGATTTTAAATATATTTATTATATATGAAAGAAAGAAGTCTTTATCATGAAAATGAATGGTTAACAATAAAACATCATTTATTTATTGGAAAAAAATAAATCATAATTTCCATCCCTGAAAATAAAATATCTCCTTAACTTTCAGTTATTTAATGGTGATGAAAGTCGTCTCAGTCAATTCATTGTCATAAGTCAAGTCTTTGCTTACAAATAAATGTCTCAAAGAATAAAACCTTTCCACAAGTTGAGGTCTATTAGGGCTGATTGTGTATTACAAGAGCCTGTATCATATTATACCATATCATTTCAAGATCATATATAACATCATTTCATACAAAAGCTTTATAAAAATTAAGGCCGAGAAATATGATGTATTAACATGAAAATTAGTTACAAAGTAACAGACATGAAAGGATATAGATAACGCATTGCTCAAGCTATACTGTAATTAACATGTACCAAAACCCGTCAATTGAGTAATACAGCCATCACTTACCATTTTACATAATCAATGACGGAAGCTGAGACCGACACTGCTAGTTTGAAGCACCATTTCTATTTATTCTAATCATGTCAAATAATCTCATGAAAATCTATTTGTGGATTAATAAGCTTGCACTACTAAAAAAATTGTTGAGAGAGGCACTTTTTTTTGGGTTTAGAGGCACTTATTTGCGCCTCTACCCGATTTAGAGGCAGTTTCGTGTCCGCCTCATAAGTGCCTCTACTGGAGCCGCCCCAAGAAATATAGAGGCGGACGATGAGCTGCCTCAACATTGAGGCACTCAAAGCCGCCTCAAGGTTGAGACACCCAAGTCCGCCTCAAAGTTGAGGCACCCAATGCCGCCTCAATGTTGAGACACCCAAAGCCGCCTCAAGGTTGAGGCATCCAATGGGACCTCAATATTGAGGCACCCCACCCAAAGCCGCCTCAAGGTTGAGACACCCAAGTCCGCCTCAAAGTTGAGGCACCCAATGCCGCCTCAATGTTGAGACACCCAAAGCCGCCTCAAGGTTGAGGCATCCAATGCCGCCTCAACGCTGAGGCACCCAAAACCGCCACTATGTTGAAGCAAATAATTTCTAATATTTTAATTCTTCCATACAATATCAATTTCATATTCAATTTTTTTCAAAATAACAATAAATTATTTAATCAACATTCATAACAAAATATTTAAATTAGCATAAATATCAAAATTAAGAGTACAAATACAATAAATTAAGAAATAAAAGATACATAATTTAATGAAAAAAATAAAATGAACTTGCCATGATATAAAGACTTAGAAAATTTTTGTAAAGCAACTACTCCGATGAATTTGCGCTCGTACCTATTAGTAAGTAAATTAGTGAATTTTAAAATTTAAAAGAGTAGTAAAAAAAATAAAAAAAATAAAAAAAATCTTACAATTACAACTTATTACCTTCATCGTTTCGTATCCAACATGGTTGTTCGTTGAAATTTAACAAATCAGAACTCGTATGCAATACATGTGGAACAACGGCTTTTCCCATATCGAAAAAATCTCTGGGTATAGTTTTCACTACTAATGACCAATCTCTCTTTTGTAAATCTTCTACATAGAAAACTTGTTCCACTTGAGACGCAAAAACGAAAGGATCGTCATTTATATTACGACCAGTATGTATGAGCCGATGAAAATTAACAAATGTAAATCCAAATTTGTCCACTTTTTTCCCGGAATTATGATGAACATTTACCCAATCACATTTAAAAAGAACCACCTTGAAATCGCCATAATAATTTATCTCAATTATGTCATTTAATTTACCATAATAATTTACTCCATCAATTTCCGAAACATTGACAACTCCACTATTTTGGGTTGTCAAGCCTAATTCTCTATCTTTCGTGTGAAATCTAAAACCATTAATACTATATCCGCTAAATTGCATTGCTATGTTGTTTGGACCTCTAGCAAGAGCTTTAACTCTTTTTGAAAGATTTGTTTCTTTCATTTTCATCACCTATAAATAATAGATTTAGAAAACTCATAAAAAATTAAGTAAATAAAAAAAATAAAAAATTACCTTAGTTTGAAACCATCGATGAAACTTCTCATTCATTAATTTATTAATAGTACGACTAGAGAGGATACCATTTTTTGTTTCTCCAACTCAATGAATTCTCTATAATATATATTAAAATATGTATATTTAGCTTATATAAATTAGAAAACAATACTTAAAGGGTTGGAAATATCACTCACATGCGGAAAGTTTCAATATCGTCACAATGTCGTAGAACGTAACGGTGAGCTTGAACTAGAGACTTGGAATCCAAATCAATTGATTTTGCTTGCCCAATATGTTGCCCCCACTCTCAAACAAATATAACCCTTGCTCTTTTGATGCATTTGGATTCCGAGACGGCCTATTGAATCTAGTTTGAACACCTTCTAAATATCTTGAGCAAAATGTTAAACATTCGTCCGCCACATACGCTTCAGCGATAGACCCTTCTGGACATGCTCTATTACGAACATATGATTTGAGACGAACAAAATACCTACATAATAATTAAAATAAATAAATAGAATATTTTACTTAATAAAAAAATCAATAAATTAAAATTTTTTTATACCTTTCAAAAGGGTACATCCACCTATAGTGAACTGGCCCACCAAGTTTTGCCTCATCAATTAAATGAATAGTTAGATGAACCATTATTGTGAGAAATGACGGCATGAAGTATTTCTCCATATTGCAAAGAGTTAAAATAAACCGTTCTTGTAATCTATCAAGTTGCGCAATATCCAATACCTTTGAACATAAATATCGAAAAAAAGCCGCTAACTCTATCACAATAATCAATATTTGCTTAGACGGACTACATGATTGTAATGCTAAAGGAAGAATTTCTTCGATCAAAACATGACAATCATGACTTTTGAGACCGCTAATTTTTAATTGATTCCCGTTGAAACACCTCGAAAGATTTGATGCATAACCATTTGGTGTTTTGATACCTTTGATTATTTTGCAAAGTGTTTCACGCTCCACTTGTGACATTGTAAAGCACGCTAATGGTAATTGAGATTTTTTCTTATTCTCTAATCTAATTGGGTGTAAATCATGTCTAATGTTCATGTCTACCAAATCAAGTCGTGCATTCTCACTATCCTTTGATTTATGCTCTATATTTAATAATGTACCGATTAAATTATCACACACATTTTTTTCAATATGCATTACATCCAAGTTATGCCGTAATAGATTATGTTCCCAATAAGGCAAATTGAAGAATACACTTCTTTTTTTCCAAGAATTTAAAACCTTCTCGTTGTTAGTTGAATTATTTATATTTTTCTTTTTTCTTTTTTTAGTTTTCTTATTTAGTGGATTTTTTCCTAGAGTAAAAGATAAAAATTTTACTTGCTTAAATAGTGATGATCCGGTAGGACGATTGGGAGCCGGTCTGTGCTCTTCAGTTCCATCAAAGAATTGTTTTTGACGCCGAAACGGGTGCCTTTCCCGCAACCACCGACGATGGCCCATATAGCAATGCTTATTACTATTATATAGCCATTTCTTTTCCGTATTTTCCATGCAATATGGACAAGCAAATTTCCCTTTAGTACTCCAACCGGATAAATTCGCATATGCAGGAAAATCATTGATTGTCCACATTAAAACCGCACGCATTTTGAATGTTTCTTTCTTAAAGGAATCGAAAGTTTCTACACCCTCCCATAATTCATTAAGTTCATCTATAAGAGGTTGAAGATATATATCTATATCATTTCCTGGACTTAATGGGCCGGGAATGATCATAGAAATAATAAAAGATGATTGTTTCATGCCAATCCACGGAGGTAGATTGTATGGAACGAGCACTACAGGCCATGTACTATGTTTAGAAGAACAATTCCTATAAGGATTAAACCCATCACTACTTAATCCAATTCTTACGTTACGTATTTCCGATGAGAAGTCCGGATACCGCAAATCAAACGATTTCCATGCTTCCCCATCTGCGGGGTGCCTAAGCAAACCATCATTTACACGGCTTTCGGCATGCCATCTCATATCAATCGCGGTTTTCGAAGACATAAAGAGTCTTTTGAGTCTAGGAATTAAAGGAAAATAGCGCAAAACTTTAGCGGGTTTTCGTTTAATTTTCCAACGAGGAGCATCACATAAATGACATACTTCTTGACTAGCCCTCTCACCCAAATAAAGCATGCAATCATTTCGGCAAGCGTGGATCTTTTTATAACCAAGACCCAATGCATCGATTATTTTCTTACATTTATAGTATGTTCTCGGTAAATTTGTACCGGGATTTGCATCTATAAATAGTTGAAGGGTCATTTCAAACGATTCTTTATCCCATCCTTTCATAAATTTAATATGGAATAAATGTAAGAGAAAAGATAATTTGGAAAAAGATGTACAACCGGGAAATAATTCTTTTTGCACTTCTTCCATAAGCTCATCGACCTTGCTTGTTGGTGATTCTCCCATAATTTGATCTATTTCGACTTGTTCCTCTATCTCTACCGAATCGATCACTAAATTGGTTTCACCAAATGCGTCGTTTAATAAGCCATCCATGTCAAGCCCCCTTTTCTCTTGTAAGACATTACGGGAAGATGAACCAAATCCACCATTATTGGATGATGGCAAAGGCACCTCCCCATGAAAAAACCATCGAGTATAACCTTTTAAAAAGCCATCACATATTAAATGGACCCTACATTCCTCGCGGCTTTGCATCAAGTAATTTTTACAATGAATGCAAGGACATAATATCTCGCCACCATGAGATTCACTACGAAATGCAAAATCAAGAAACAACTCAAGGCCTCTATTATATTCCTCACAATCTTGAGGCAAGTTCATCCAAGACTTATCCATTCATTAAGCAAAACTACTACCTACAAAAAAATGGGGAAATTGCATAGTTGAGAAAGTTGGAAATAATACAAAAGAGGTGAGAAATTTCATTTAAAATTACAAATAAGTAAAGAATTTGACTTACAATTGAGTTGTTTTTTCTCACAATTGAGTTATGGGGTTACAATTGAGTTGCTTACTCAGAATTGAAAACTAGGGTTTTCTAGAGATGCAAAGGAGAAAACAGGAGATAGGGGGGTGTGATGAAGTGAGAAGAGAGAGAGGAGGAACTGAGCGGGAGGAGAAGGAGACGGTGAGCGGACGAAGGCGGACGGTGAGTGGACAGAGGAGGAGGAACTGAGCGGACGGGAGAGGAGAGTTTAAGGGAGTCGCTTCTTTTATTCTTTGGGTGAAAGTGAAAATGTGAGATTGGGAGAGAAGGCACGAGTGAATGAATGGCACATAAGGAAAGGCTCCTGGACAAATTCACTTCAACACCACTAATTAACTATTATTTATCTATTATTTTGTTAATACTTAATACAATCTTAAACCATTTAATTAAACATTTATTCATTATTATTTTTTATTTTGATACTTAACCACAATCTTATGTCAGAGTTTTGTATAAACTATATATTGAAGTTTTATATTAACATGCTTTATAACGACGACTATTTTATCTAAACCAAAAAATAAAGTCAAACACACATAATGAAAAAAGAAGCAAAATACGAATAAGGAGAAAATAAAGCCTTTATATTACAAAATAAAGTCGACATATCACAAAATAAAAAATAAAATGCTTTATAACATCACTATATTATCCATACCACAAAATAAAGTCCTACAAAATAAAAATACATGCTTTATAATTTTCACTATATTATCCAATCCACAAAATGAAGTCCATATCATTATATCATCTAAGTAACAAAAGTAGTTTAATGTTGAAACAATTAGATAGTTTCCTTGTAGGTTGACGGCACAAAAGAGTCTACAAAGTTATTTCCTAGAGATGAACCCTTGCTCATGCTTGCTCCTGGCACCTATATGAAAAACCATAAATATTAACTACACTTTATATTTTTACAAATCACGAATAAATTTAAATAACAAGAATTTACCTTCTCGAACATATCCGGATGCGTTTTTTTCAGAAATTGAAACATAGTTATTTGATTCTCCTCCAAGTAAGATATACGCTTTTGCATTTTATCTTGTTTTTTTTTGTTCTTTTTATCATTTTTCTTGTTGTCTAAATTAATTTTCTCAACATCTTTCTCATATTGCTCTTTTAAAACAGCAAGTTCTCTCTCAACTTCAACCTTGTGATTCTCATTTATAGCGGCAATTTCTCTCTCAACTTCAATCTTATGGTTCTCATTTATAGCGGCAATTTCTCTCTCATGACTTCTCATCAAGGAAACAATTTCATTACTAGATGACCGCTCATTTGAATTTGTACTCTTATTCGATTTCGTGCGGAAATACTCAGTGGGTGAACGACCAACGCCAACTCCTCTTACATGACCACGTTCAGGGCCCATAACCTTCTTAAAAACTTCTTCGACAACCAAAGTAGCATCAACTTCTGGATTTTGCATTAGTGTCTCCTTCAAATATTTTGCCTCAATCTATCAACATTGAAATTTTTTATTTCAATTTTCAATATTTCTAAAATGTTATTTTTGGGCAAATAAAAATAAATTTTACCATTTTTTCCTTTGTGGCCTCATTGATGTATGAACCATCCTTTTTCTTATGAGCCTCTTCCCATAACGTGAGACGGTCAATAGGTTCACCACCATTGGCATTTTCCTATTACATAATTGTGTAAGTAATTTAAATTTTTACATACACCAAATAAAGATAACATGATACATTTAATTACCATTTCTTTCCTTTTTCTTGCACAACTTTTTCTTCCAAGTGTATGATGATGCTTTTGCTTTTTCGCATTTTCTTTGTTAGCCTCACATTGTTTCTAAAATAAATAAAAAAGTAAACTTCTATGAATTATAAATACATAGTAAATTATAGATGTAAATGTAAATTTCTACCTTTTTTTTCTCCGAAGCCCAATCGGCTACCAAAATCCGCTATTGCTCCAAAACAATTGAATTAGGTGGCTTATCTAAAGCGTCCTTTACCGTATTGTATTTTTCAAATTTCTTTTTCAAATTTCCCTTGTGAGTTCTCCACCCTTTGTTCATTTTTTTAAATATCCACTTTTCAACAAAGCCAGCCGTGTCATCATACAAGAATTTTTCCTTTAAAAAAAAATTTAATACATGTAAAAAGATTTTACGATTCCATGTCAAAGTATAGGTAATAATTAAAAATAAAAAATAAATCCTAAATTTTATACCTTAACAATTTCTATCATTCTATCCTTAAAATTTCCAAAACCTTCATCATTCCACTTTAGAAAGCTAATTGGCGCGAAAATCCCCCGTTTAACTATATCACGACAAAATGAGGAGAGGAGATATGAAGCTTTATTGTGTGGAATATAATCTTCATTACACTCTATTACAATTTGATCGGTTTTTGGTAAAGTCCACAAATCCATCAAGTTAATTCCTTTTATTTCTCGTTGTGCTCCATTATCACCTACAAACAAAAATAATAAAATAAACATATACCAAAAAAATATCCCACAGAATGAACAAGATTAAATACTAAAATTTGTTTATTTGTTAATTTAAAATAATAATAATAATTTCATAACAAGTCATACGCAAATAAAAAGTCTTACTTTTAATCACAATACATTCATTTTCATAATCCTTGTTCATTCTTCCGAAATCGACCTCATCATCTACATCCTCTATCTCATCTATCTCAACATGGTCATTACGTTCGCCAAGTTCATCAAGCTCCTCCATCTCATCAAGGTCATTCACTCCCCCAAGCTCGACATTCTCATCAAAAGTCTCTGCTTGTGATATTGGAGTTTGTTTAGACGGACGTACTTTTTTAGATTTTCGAGCCATTGTGTAAGCAATCTACAAAAAGAAAAAAATCAGTCAATATAAACTCAAATTAAACAATGTAAACTCCAATCAGAAAATATGAACTCAATTGAGTAAAATTTGACCCTAATTCAGTCAACTTTCAACCCAAATTCACTTCATTAAACGAGCCAATTGTACCAGTCAAGATCGATTGAAGGGATTTCAATGGAAAGTGAGAGAAATTGACAAAAAGATAGAAGCTTTGGATAAATTAGATAAATGAGAGAAAAGATGGAAACTTTGGATAAATTGAGAGATGGTCGTAACAGTCAACATCAGCTAGTGAGAAATGACAGAAGCTCAATGAAGAAATTAAAAAGGCAGACTTTGCATAAACTAAAAAAATCCCCAAATTCATTTATAAACTCACGATTTGTATAAACTGTTTAGAACCTGATTGTGAACCGGAGGCAGAAGCCGTGTGAGTTGAAGGAGGCGCTCGAGGTGAGAAGGAAGCGGAGGCGAGAGGAAGCGAGGCGCTGGAGTGAGAGGAGAGGGAGGCCGGAGGTGAGAGGTGAGAAGCGGAGGTGGGAAAGATAGGCTGGAGAGAGAAAGGGGTAAAAATTATTGGACTTAGTTAGGGAAAATTAGAATTTGAAGGCGCTGTATTTTTTGTGGGTAAATTCATCCGAAATTTTGGCTCTAAAATTTGGGGGCAAAATATTTTCACTGATATTGGAAGAATTTTAGACTAAGGCGGGGAAGACATGAGCTAAATATTGATGGAGTGGAAAATATAGAGTCACGACCCCCTGTTGCCTGTATGTTTGCCCCTAAATTGATTCACGGGTCAGCGTTGAGACACCAACCCCTATTGACCCAAGTATTTTGCCTCTATACCACATTTTTTTAGTAGTTGGGACTGTTAGACCTATCAAGTAATGATATTCATGGAGATCTTCCTCATCATTGTTGGCCCAATACGTTACAAGTTGCAAATTTAGCAAATAATAAAATTAATGGTACTATTCCTAGTATTTTAAGTAGTTTGAATATGCTATGGGCATTGCAACTCAACCGTAATAGCTTGACTGGTGAGATTCCTCCAAGTCTGTAATTTTGTAAAAACTTGTCTATTATCGATCTTGGAGAAAACAAAATTTATGGAAAAATACCCGAATGGTTAGGGGAAATGCCAACGTTGACTGTACTTCGATTACTTTCAAATTTATTTATTGGTAACATCCCAATGCAGCTAGAACATTTAACTAATCTTCATGTGTTAGATCTTGGTGACAATAATCTTTCGGGTTTAATACCTGATTATCTGGATAATATGACGGCAATGACTTTGAGAAAACCTGGATCTAGAAAATAATTCAACATTATCCAGTTTATTAAATTCTTTCGGTGTTTCATATTATGTAAGCATTTCAGTAAGGACGAAGGGTTTAGAGCTCGAGTATACAAGTACCCTCGCTCTTTTGACAAGTATTGATTTGTCAAGAAATAATTTAACTGGTGAGATACCCCAAAGCATAGCAACTCTTCTTGGACTAAGAAACATAAATTTGTCCTACAATCACCTAAATGGAACAATCCCTGTGAAAATGGGTAACATGCAATCACTCGAGTCTCTCGATCTTCATATGAACGAACTTTCTGGTATAATTCCAGAGAG
The DNA here is from genome assembly GCA_027726005.1 of Juncus effusus. Taxonomy (NCBI): domain Eukaryota; kingdom Viridiplantae; phylum Streptophyta; class Magnoliopsida; order Poales; family Juncaceae; genus Juncus; species Juncus effusus. The sequence goes on along the minus strand of CM050906.1, from coordinate 8,556,669 downwards.
CTTAGCTAACTCGAACTTTTTAGACACACTAAATCTTTCTTACAATAACATCTCGGGACGAATTCCAACCGGAGATCAATTACAAAGAATTTTAGACCCATATGTCTACAATGGCAATGCTTATCTTTGTGATTTTCCATTGAACAAGAGCTGCAATACTAGTGAAACTCCGCATAATGATATTGTATAAAATAACGATAAAGATTTTGATGAAGTTTTTTTTATACTTAATTGTGGTAATTGGCTTTGGGTTTTGGGTATTCTTTGGCGTTCTTATGTTCAAAAGAAATTGGAGGTACAGGTTTTTCCAGATTGTTGATAACATGTTCGATAGAATCTATGTATTTGTGATATTATATTTTGCCAAATTGAAGATGCGTGGAAATAAGGTTAATTTATGAATTCCGCATGGAAATATTATATTGGTACGCCTTTAAAGGAAGTGTATATTTTTAGCTTTTTCTTAGTTTTGAGTATGTGAAAGTATTTGGGAACCAGTATATAAAATAAATCTTGTAAAACATTTGTAAAATTGAGCATAATTTTCTTATGAGTATAAAATGAACAATTTATTACTTATCTTTTTCCCATATACATAAAGACAATAATGTGAATTTTTTTTTTTTTGTCGAGAAATTTGGAAGGAGCTTTTAATCATCCCCCTTCCAAATGAAAAGAATTTTATTGATAGTGGATTTTTGACAATCATTTTCTTTCTATATAATTACACCGAAAGAAAGAAGAAAAAGAACCCAAAATCAAAACTTTTTTGCGGGCCATGTGTGGCCCACGAAAACTAGGCTAAAAAGAGAAATAAAAGAAAGTCAAGCCCAATCCCAAATAGCCGCCGCCTAAGGTATTTCTTCTCCTTCAGCTCAAAACTCGCGAAGTTCACCGATCTTCATCTCTTTCTCCCATTTTGCGAACCAGGTTGTACTCGTCCCTTATCTCCTCCATTATCATCGTTTGAGGTTTTACCCCTTCTGAGAAAGCGCGACGGCACCTTTCTCTCCGAGTGACGAAGAGGAACGCCGCTGAAATCTGATTGAGCATCCTATTGCCTCCGGATTGGAAGAGCCGATCAGTCATTTTACTGCCCAGCTTTGGAACGTCAGATTCACAATTCATCCTCGATCTCCACAGACGCCAATGATGTGAGTTGTTAGGAGAATTTTTCAATTTGTTCATTTTTAGTTAGTGGTAAATAGTTACTACTCAAAGCCAACACTTTCATTATTTCTCACATTATGTTATATATTGTCTAATAAGTTCAACTAGATAAGAACAGAGTCTAGTCTAGCAAAAGGAAATATGACAGCCGTGTATTGCACAGCAAGGCCAACTGGCCAAGGCTGAGAGATTTTTTTTTGGAGTAAAAGGCTAAGAAAAACTTGAGAAAATATTTTCCATAATAGTACCCAAACCTCTGGTAATCCATAAAAAACAATTGAAATATACTCTAAAGATTTTAAAATATGGTACGTCAGATCTAAAAATGGTTAAATTAGTTAAATTTTTTTTTTTTTTTGAGGAAATTTTTAGAGGATTCTAATTTCTACAGCCCCTCTTCCAAATGTGAAATTTTCTATTTTCTTTCTATAGTTTGATATTTACTATAGCTTCTAACTACAAATCAAGAAAGAAAACCTATAACTCCTATTATTTATAAATTAATTCTTCCAATTTTCAAGTAAAAAAAATTATCATCATAAGGATTAACCCAGAAAAAAAATTATGTTATTCGATTGGATTCTTACAAGAGGAGGAGAGAGAAAACTCATCTCTTTTCAGAAAAATAATACAAGCTGATCGAAGAAACATGCTTCGTCTAAATCAAGATTCACATACATAGATGAAATCAATGCTTGTAGCAGTGTTATTAAACCGGATGCAAACATGCTTCGTCTCAGGGAAGATTTCCATCTGAGGAGGGAAAAAAATGTATAAGCACCTCAATATATAATTCCTCTTATTAACTGAACTTTGGGCCAGATATTAGCCATTGTGACGGGCTGACATAAATAGACTTTAATTAGGTTGTAAAAACCCATATATTGTTGGGCCCCAATCAAAGGGCCATTGACGACGTTCAAGCAGAAATAATTAATAACCCAATCAAGATTTTTAATATATTTATATATGAAAGAAAGAAGTCTTATCATGAAAATGAATGGTTAACAAGAAAACATCATTTATTTATTCAAAAAAATAAACCATCATTTCCATGAAAATATCTCCATAACTTTCAGTTACTACATGGTGATGAAAGTTGTCTCAATCAGTTCGTTATCACAAGTCAAGTCTTTGCTTACAAATAAATGTCTCAATTCTCAATGAATAAAACCTTCCATAAGTTGAGGTTTATTAGGGCACATTGTCTATTACAATTGCCAAAATCATAATATATCATATCATATCAAGATCATATATATCATATCATTATCATACAAAAACTTTATAAAAATTAAGACCTAGAAATATGATGTATTAAAATTGAACATTAATTACAAAGTAACAGATACATGAAGGATATACAGAAACCACTGCTCGAGCTATACAAGCTATACCGTAATTAACAATGTACCAAAACCCGTCATTTTGAGTAATACTGCTATCACTTATCATTTGTACATAATCACTGACGGAAGCTGAGACTTCTAGTATTGAGACAAAACATTCGCTGTACCGTATCAATTCATTTGTATACTATTCAAAGCAAAGACTTGCTAGTCCTTCAGTGCATGAGCTATATATAGATGTTGGAAATGGTTTTTGAGCCATCAGTCTTTCATTCTGACTCCTATATACCACCCAAAATACAAAAATGCATTGTTTTCCAGTTTTCCTCCTTTACCTTTTATCCATTCAAACAATTGGAGCTTACGGTTGTCTTCAAACTGAAAGAGATGCACTGCTCGAATTCAAGGCCGGTGTGAATGATTCTTTTCATCGTTTAACTTCCTGGAGAGGTGAAGATTGTTGCACATGGGCAGGTATCAAGTGCAGCAATCAAACCGGTCATGTCGTTAAGCTCAACCTTGGAAGTCCCTCTTATGATTGGAGTTATAACAACAGCTTGAGCGGTGAGATCAACCCATCTTTGCGTGCTTTAACTGATTTGAAACATCTAGATCTCAGTTACAATAATTTTAGTGGAAGTATATTTCCCAAGTTCGTTAGTTCGTTGAGATATTTAAAGTTTCTCAACTTGTCTTATACCGGCTTGTCAGGAATGATACCCTCTCAACTCAGTAATCTATCTAGATTACAATATCTTGACTTGTCTTGGAATGGCTTGTCAGGAATGATACCTCCTCAACTCAGTAATCTATCTAGATTACAATATCTTAACCTCCGCTGTGCTGATTGTTTCTCTTCTACAAATGCCCTTACTATTGCTAACATTTGGTGGTTATCAGACCTGACCTCTCTTACATATCTTGATTTGTCTGGGATCAATCTCCAAGATTCAAAAGAGTGCGTTAAGGCATTGAATATGATACCATCACTAGAAACCTTGAATTTGGAATCGAACAATCTTACAACAATTCCGTCATGTCTCTCCACAGTTAACTTCACCTCGCTTACATCTTTTGTACTTGCTGCAAACAATTTTAACAGCCGAATACCTGCTTGGATAGGACAATTAACTAGCCTAAGAAAACTCGTTCTTTCAGACAATTTATTTTTCGGCCCAATTCCTTTAAATCTGTTCAGTAATTTGGGTTCACTTAATTCACTATTCATATATGATAGTTTAGAGGGTCCAATACCATCACTTAATAACCTCCACAACTTGACTTACTTATTTTTGGGTGCTATAAATATTAACGAAGATATAAAAGAATTGTTGAGCAAGTTTTCAAATGAGGCACTGGGAAAATTGGAAAGTCTAGGGCTCAGAAACTCTAATTTGATAGGAAATTTAACTGGATGCCTTAATAAGATGCCAAATTTAATTGAACTTTTACTTGATGGAAATAAGTTAAACGGCACCATACCGGCTGAAATTTGGAAACAAAGTAACTTTCTTTCGTTGAGTCTTTCCGGAAATTCTTTTACAGGTGAGATATCAGAATTACATCTAACTGGTTTGTCAAAATTGGAATATCTGGATTTATCTTCAAATTTCATCAACATCACAATAAATAGCAATTGGGTTCCTCCATTTCAACTTTTGTACCTTGACCTAAGTGCTTGTAAATTGGGGCCAGCATTTCCATCATGGCTCCATAACCAATTTAAATTATTCGAATTAAATCTCTCTAACTCCAGAATTTCTGATCGTATGCCCGATTGGTTTTGGAATTTATCATCTCTTTATAGCATGGACTTATCAAGTAACCGAATCAGAGGAAGGTTACCATTGAGCTTGGACCATTTGACTGAGCTAAACATAATACAATTGAGTAATAACCAATTCCATGGTGCAATTCCAGCTCTACCTAGTTCCCTTCATACATTGGATTTCTCCTGTAACGCAATTTCAGAACCATTGTCGCAAGAGTTTGAAGCACCATTTCTATTTACCCTAATCTTGTCAAATAATCTCCTGAACGGCTCAATAGGTCAATCTATTTGTGGATTAATAAGCTTGGGAGTGTTAGATTTATCAAGTAATTATATTCATGGAGATCTCCCTCATTGTTGGCCCAATACGTTACAAGTTGCAAATTTAGCAAATAATAAAATTAATGGTACTATTCCTAGTTCAATAAGTAGTTTAAATATGCTATCAGTCTTACAACTCAACAATAATAGTTTGACAGGGTTGCTTCCTTCTGGCATGCAATTTTGCAAAAACTTGTCTATTATTGATCTTGGAGAAAATGAATTTTATGGTCAAATACCAGAGTGGTTAGGAGAGACCTTACCGAACTTAAATATACTCCGATTACGATCTAATTTTTTTCACGGTAATATTCCTTCCCAAGTAGTACATCACAGGAACTTGCAAGTGTTAGATCTTGCTGATAATAATCTTTTTGGTTCAATACCTCAAAATCTAGATAATATGGTGGCTATGACATCACCAAACCAAGATCCAGAGAGAAATTCATCCTACTCTAAAATTTGGATATCGGACAGTAATTACTATATTGCCAATATGGTTGTATATATGAAGGGTTTAGAACTCGAGTACTCAACTAGTCTTTTCTTTCTAAAAAGTATTGATTTGTCAGGAAATAACTTAACGGGTGAGATACCTCAAAGCATTACAACCCTTCTTGGACTTATAAACTTAAATTTGTCCTACAACAACCTAAAGGGAATAATTCCAATAGAAATTGGCAAAATGCAATTGCTCGAGTCTCTCGACTTTCGTATGAATGAGCTTTCAGGTATAATTCCTCAGAGCCTAGCTGACATGGATTTTTTGGCCATTCTAAATGTTTCTTATAATAATCTCTCAGGTGAAATTCCGACAGGAGATCAATTACAAAACATTTTTGACCCATACATCTATATAGGTAACGCTTATCTCTGTGGTTTCCCGTTGAATAGAAGTTGCAACCCCACTGAAACTTCTCATAATTACAATTTGAAGGATGATGATAACGATTCGGATGAAATACTTTTATATTTATTTGCGGTACTTGGCTTTGGGTTTGGGTTTTGGGCGTTCTTTAGCGTTCTTATGTTCAAAAGAAATTGGAGGTACCGTTTATTCCAAATGGTGGATGGCATGTTCGATAGAATCTATGTATTTGTGATGTTATATTTTGCAAGGTTGAGGAGAGATGCATCGGAATAAGGTTAAATTGTGAATTTGGCAGGAAACATTATGTTAGTCCAAGATTGTAGTTAATTAGTTATATATGCATTTCTTTTTATCTTTTTCTTTTGTTTTGCTTTTGTGAAAACAGTCATATTCCCAATATTCGCGAATCAGTATCTCTATGTAAAATTGTTCAGAATTTGGTGAGTATAAATTGAATAATTTATTAATCTATTGTTACTCAAATCAATTCAATTATTTATTCATTATTTCTTTTAACCATAGCAGCGATTCGGGTCATTACACCTTGGAAGCAGATTGAACCTAAATCTGCCTCCTTTCTCTAAATACTGCTGGTGATATTCATCTGCTCAATAAAATGGATATTCCATGACTTCAATTACAATTTTTTGTTCAATTCCTTCTGGTGCTTCTCAGGAGATTCTCTTACTAACTTCTCTTGCTCTTCATTGTAAAGATTGACCTATTTGGAACATTTATCAAAATAAATATATAAATTATTCAACAATTAATAAAAAATTCGGTATAATATATATTTGAACTCACAAAGAGGGTTTCTTAAAATAAAGGAATTGCAGTTTCCAATCCAATTTCGCCAAGTGCCTCTGCAGAATAAATAAGTTAAAACATTTTGAATCGTTAAAATCCCCTTATTTGTGTTCTTGTTGCATAACTGAGCACAAATTGAGGCATAATTGGGTGAAATTGAGTTCCATTTGAGGTAAATTTAAATTGCATAATGAAGCTTAATTGAGACAAATTGAAGCCATGGTTTAATTGTAGAATTTAGGATTTATTTGAGACTTAATGGAGCCCAAGTTGTGCTAAAATACATTATGTTAAAATTTAATTTCGCTTCTTCTTGAAATAAATGGAAAATCAGCACTATTGATTTCTAAGAGGAAAAAAGAGAAATTAGGTTGAATATTTATTACTAAACTGCCACACAACAGTATCACACCAATTCAAGAGCAAATTAAGTTAATTTATTTTTTCTTAGATGATTAAGGCTTAAATTAGGCCTCAGCTGAAGAAGCCCAGCAAACTCCCCAATGAAAGAACCTATGCTAAGATCTCACAGTAGGAGCTTGGCTGTCCCCGTACAAGCCGACCGGCCGTTTGTGGCACTTTTTAATTTCTTAGCTCTCTATCATTTTAGTTTGTGGTGATGTAATTATCTTGTTGTATGTGTGTTAAGACCTTTTTTTATTATTTAATAGAATCTTAGTCGAGCCATTTCGACTCCTGAAGTTTCAAAAAAATAAATTAGGCCTCAGAAAACAAGGAAAAACAGAGCCAAAATATTTTGCGATTCAAAACAAAATCAGGATCGTGAATAAGATTGTTGTATGTAACCAAATTAGGAACTATGGTCAAGTTTTGAGAGATATAAGACTCCAAATCAGTGAGTGATGAGAGCGGCGCAAGGGGAGGGTCACGGAGGTTGCAGAGAGAGAAAAGCACGTGAAACCACTCAGCGATGGGCTGAGTCTGTTTCTCGGAGAGGGAGAGATGAAATACTTATCCGTTCAGTATAATAGCTAAGTTAATTGGGGAAATATTCATATTACCCATTTATCCGTTCAGTATAATAGCTAAGTTAATTGGGGAAATATTCATATTACCCATTTAAATATAATCTGAACACCACCACCGGTTAATAGACAAGTTTGATCGTTTAATTAATGATAAAGTATATAGTAATCTCAGATTCAAAGCATCTCTATTCGCCACAATTTCACATGTACACACATGCGACCACCAAAAATCAAACTTCTTCTCTGTAGTTTAATTAATGAATATTTTCTGGGAAGAGGTTCCGGGTACGAAGAGTTTCTACAATTTTCGACGGAAAGGGAGGTGGATGTGTTTGTGCGTGAATATGACGCAGTTATCCGTTGGGATGTTGCCATCTCATTTTTACGTGAATTATCGTAGAGGCGAAGAGTGGGGAGATACTATTGTGTGTGAGGCACCAACGGCGAATATACGGAGAATGTTTAACCCAATTCATTTCTCTATATGCTCATGTAACAAGTTATTTTCTATTAATTTGAACCCATTACATGGATATACAGTTGAATATGTAAGAAGGCAAGTGAGTTTGCACCGTTGGCTTTGCCGCACGGACAAAAATATATCTATATTTCCATGTAACGTGTCATTTTATTACTAAATCAAACCTGTTATATGAGTATTTTTTGCAGTTGAATATATATGAAGGCAAGTGAATTTGCACCGTTGTTTTGCCACAAGGGCTGAGATTTCCTTTCTTTTTCATTTATTTGGGCCTGCATGGGAAACATGGGTGAGGTTTGGAAAAATGACAAGGAGAAACTGTAACTGATAGATTGGAAAGAGTTGGGCTCCACCAGTCAGTTTTGTCCCATATTTGCCGACTATTTTTCAAATGAGGCCTTATATGGTGCCCCTCGATTGCCCCTCATAAGGTCCTTATACATCAGTTTATGGGATGGTTTTTCACTTTTGATTCCTACCCGGCCCAGCTCCTTAAGTGGTTTCTTTATTTTGGTCTGGGATTCCTACCCGGTCCAATCCATATAAGGCTGGTATTATTCCTAGTGCTATAAGTAGTTCAAATATGCTATGGGCATTGCAGCTCAACCGTAATAGCTTGACGGGTGAGATTCCTTCAAGCCTGCAATTTTGCAGGAACTTGTCTATTATCGATCTTGGAGAAAACAAAATTTATGGAAAAATACCGGAATGGTTAGGAGAAATGCGAATGTTAACTGTACTTCGATTACGCTCAAATTTATTTATCAGTAACATCCCAATGCAGCTAGAACATTTAACTAATCTTCATGTGTTAGATCTTGGTGACAATAATCTTTCTGGTTTAATACCTTATCTGGATAGTATGGCAGTGATGACTTTGCCAAACCTGGATCACAAAAATAATTCAACATTATCAAGTTCATTAAATTCTTACGGTGTTTCATATTATGTAAGCATTTCAGTAAGTACGAAGGGTTTAGAGCGCGAGTATTCAGCTACCCTCGCTCTTTTGACGAGTATTGATTTGTCAAGAAATAATTTAACAGGTGAGATAACCCAAAGCATAACAACTCTTCTTGGACTAAGAAACTTAAACTTGTCCTACAATCACCTAAATGGAACAATTCCTACGAAAATGGGTAGCATGCAGTCGCTTGAGTCTCTCGACCTTCATAGGAACAGACTTTCTGGTATAATTCCACAGAGCCTGGCTAACTTGAACTTTTTAGAAACATTAAATCTTTCTTACAATAACCTCTCTGGAGGAATTCCAACAGGAGATCAATTACAAGCAATTTTTGACCCATATGAATATATAGGCAATGCTTATCTATGTGGTTCTCCATTGAACAAAAGCTGCAATACAAGTGAAACTTCACATAACGATACTGTGAAAAATAACGATAATGATTTGGATGAAATTCTTTTATACTTAATCGTGGTGATTGGCTTTGGGTTGGGGTTTTGGATATTCTTTGGTGTTCTTATGTTCAAAAGAAATTGGAGGTACTGCTTTTTCCAAATGGTTGATAACATGTTCGATGGAATCTATGTATTTGTGATATTATATTTTGCCAGATATAGGAGAGATGCGTAGAAATACGGTTAATTTATGAAATTGGCATGGAAATATTATATTGGTAAGCCTTTGTGTGTATTGTTTTTATTGTTTTCTAAGTTTTGAGTATGTAAATATATTTGGGAAAATTTTATAAAATAAATCTTGTTAAACTTTTGTAAAATTGTCCATAATTTTCTACTGAGAACAAATTGAATAATTTAGTGTACTGTAACTAATTATCCTTTTCCCATATATATACAGACAATCATGTGAATTGTTAGGAGTAAATTTCAATTTCTTCATTTTTAGTTAGTGATAAGTACTACTTAAATTTAAGCCCAGTTTCATTATTTCTTACAAGTTCAACTAGATATGAACAGTCTCGTAGTGTGTATTGCACAGCAAGGCCAAGACTAAGAGAAAATTTGAGAATATATTTTCTATAATGGTACCCAAACCTCTGTTAGTCCATACAATTAATTGAAAACAAATTTTAAAATATGGTACAGTTTTGAAAAATGGTTAAATTATTTGAAATTACAAATTAGTGTTTTGTGTGGAGACTTCTGAAAAACTCTGATACCGTATAAAAAAAAATGTTGCAGGAGATATGAAAGATCTCCATATTTGATTGCTACGATTTTATTCCTTAATTGATAATTAGAATTGGGAATATGTTTATTTTCCTTATATTTGTTTCCATGAATTAGGCGTTAATGGGGCAGCAAATCTTTGATTTATTTTCTTGTATTAGGTATGACTCTCACTATAAATAGAGGGATATGTATAGTTTTATTCATTCCAACAACCACAAACAATTGTATTGTATTTCTCTTTCTCCAAGTATAAAAAAAGTTTTTGTGCCGGCGGATGTGGTTTTTACCCTCTTTAGAGTTTCCACATAAAAAAAATCTTTTTGTTCTTGTATCTCGCTTTCTGTATTTGCTGTTGCGTCTCGGTTCCTAACAAGTGGTACCAAAGCCAAGGTTCGGAGAAAATTTCCTTTGGGTACGAACGAGGGGGCGATACGTAGACGAGCGATGGGCGAGAGTAAGGTGACGGTGAGTCGGTTCGATGGGCGAGACTTCGGCTACTGGAAGATGCAAATAGAAGCATTGCTATGCCAGAAGAATCTCGAAAATGCGGTACTCGAGATGAAGCCAGAAGAGATCACCGACGACGCCGCATGGAAGAAAATGAACCATAAGGCGCTAAGCTACATACAATTGTCCTTAGCCAAGAACGTGGCGTTCAACGTGGCGAAGGAGACGACAGGTTTTGGAATCATGAAGACGCTATCCAATACGTACGAGAAGATGACTTCATTAAATAAGCTCACCTGATGCGCCGTCTTTCTATCTGAAGATGGCGGAAGGCAGATTTGTGGCCGAGCATATCAACTCTTTTCAGGTTATTTCAAACCAGTTAGACTCATTTAAATTGAACCTGGGTGAAGAGACGAAGGCTCTTATGTTGTTGTCATCATTGCCGGAAAGCTGGGTGACGACGGTAGACGTTATCGGCAGCAACGAGGATCTGACTTTTGAGGAGGTATGAGACTGCATCTTTAACGAGGATATTTGGCGAAGGGAGCGGAGCGAAACCTTGGGTTCCATGAGTTCAGCCTTGAATGTGGAGAGTCAGGGTCATGGAGGTCAGAGAAACAACACCCACGGACGATCTAAGTCGAGAGGTCGCAGCGAGTTGGAGTGTTGGAACTGTGGCAGAAAGGGCCACATAAAATGGGACTGCAAATCTTCGAGAAAGGAGAAAAAGGTTGTTCTACATTTAAACTTAATTCAAGTGCACAATTCATTTTCAGAATTATAATGATGAAATTTAAAATTGTAATTCATTGTTACTAAACTTTAATTAAACTTCAGTTAATAATATTTGTTTTCTATATCGTATTTGTAGAAATAGGAGTTTAGACGTAAAGGATGAGAGTGGTGATTATGGAAGCAATGATGATGGAAGTGATAGTTGTAATATTGATGAAGATGGACTCAGTTATTTGCAATTTAGGGATATTTTGAACTTTTGAGAACTATTTTCTAGATGCTTTTAGATTTATTTGTAATAAATTTGATTAATGGTCATATTTTTCTATTTTGAAGTTGTTTTAGATTTATCTGTAATTTTAGTACTTTTGATCATTTTAGTATTCTTTTGGATATTATTGTAAGTAAAAAATAGTGGTAATATTTTTGTTAATTTTGCAATTGTGCAAGTTATTTTTCTTTTGAGTAGTGTAACATTTGTGTTTCATTTATTACTCACAAAAACATGCATGTTTCTTTTTGCACAAATTTGGATGTTACTGGATGGTACTTTTTTTCTTTCTTGAATTTTATCAGTTAGTACAGTTCATTTCCAATTCATCTACAATTTATACACTACAAATTCTAATTTAACATATTAAAATTTCAAGTAAGTCATACATTACAATTCTATCCACACTATCTTTGAATAAAAAATTTGATCTATCCATACAACCTTTACATTCTTTACACTACAATCTTTACATTACAAACATCAATCACACAAGCCACATTACATATTACAGTTTCCAATTTCAAATATTCCTAACATATTCACATTACACCATCAAATTTTGTAAGCCCTCCTATTGTGTGGACCAAGGGTAGCCATAAAAACTATCTATAGAATTTCGCAAATCTGTTTAGAAGTAGAAATATTTGGTGAATAATAAAAGAGAGATATTTTGAAAGAGAAAAATTAAAAAAAGCTGACTGACCTAGGCAGGGGCAGCCCCGTCATTTTGGTTGCTCTAGCCCAATTAGTAACTAGCACTAAGATATGGCCCTAAAATGTTGCCTGACAATGAAAATGCAAAAAATTAATTTCTAATATAGTTCTCGAAAACAACATAATAATTAATTTTATTCTCAACATACTTCTACGTCATTCTCAAAATAATAAAATATACTTCTCAACCTAATAATTCTCAAATTTTCTCTTTTTTGAACTCATTGAACACTTTATATGCATAAAAAAGAGAAGTCATACAAATGAAAATTTTTGAACTAAAACTGAAAACTAATAGAGATTGCAACATAGATACTAAATTAAAATAGAGATTTTATAAAATATGAATATATATACTGATTGCTATTGGGGAGAAAAATATAAAATTAAGTCCTCAATTTTTTTTTTCTCTCTGTCTTTTTCTTTTTTTTTCGTTTGCTTCAAAATCAGTTCCGTGCAAAAGAGGGAAAGAGACTTGATACATAGGGTGGTGCTTATTTTTTCCAGTTTGTTCTCCATGAAATATTGCAAACCTTTTATAATTACTCTCTCCAGTTGCAAGAAAAATGGATATTGAAGCTAAATTAAAGAGGCATAATGGACTTGTGAATATGTCCAAAAAAAATGAACCATTTATTCTGATTCACGGGCTTAACCCTTTTGTTTTTTCCCCCAAAGAATTAAATAGGCCTTCTTCTTTTCTTTTTAAAGCCCAAAAATAATTATACAAAAAATTAACACTATACTAAAGAATTGTATATGGATGTCCCAGGCCCAGTGACTGCCCCAGCCCACAGACTTGCTGGGCTTACCCCTGAGCCGACCCTAGACCTAGGCTTACATGAAGTGGCCAGGTACGAAACCTAGACCAACTCCTTGTCCTTGGTATTGCACACTTGCATCATTAGTTCGCTTATAATCCCTTGCCCAATCTTAAAAATGAAAATAAAAATAAAAATGCATACAGAAATAAGTAAGAATTAATAATTGTTTTCTACTTGGTATAGTGGTACCAAAGATGAGTCAACTTTCAGAATTCCCTAGACTGAATTGAACCAAATATCGGCCAAACCTTTGACAAAATGCTGTCAAAAAGGAAAGATTGAAAATAAAGGTGCAATCCTAACACTAGTTATTCTCTCCAATGGAAAAAAAAACCAAGAATTATGCTTAAATTGTAACATTTTGATGCCAATTATCATTAAATGTACATAACATTTTTCACACAATTAGCAGCTTCAACATCAAGCTGAGAATCGGCAGTTTCAACATTGAGCTTTAACACATATATAATATCTTTTAGCATCATTCATCTCTCATCATCTTTTATAAGTAGCATTAGTTTTACTACTAACATCATTGTTTCATTTGTGTTCAATAACCTCCTAGTCACCTTTTATGCATACATTGTCATGTCTATCTAAGATGTCGGTGATTGATAATCATATTGTAGATCAATAATATGAATTTGCCTAGTACAATACCCGTGCTAACGATGCGGTTTTTTAGTAATTATTTTTCTATTATGTAGTATAAATTGACGATATATATATATATATATATATATATATATATATATATATATATATATATATATATATATATATATATATATATATATATATATATATATATAACACATTGCTTTAAAAAAATCATCTCAATTAATTTATAATTTTTCAATTCGATATAATCTGCATCTCACATTTATAAGAGAGTAATCATGCAGAAAAATAAAAATATAATTTTTTGTAGAACATAAGAAAATCAGAACATAATTATTGAAAATGAATTAGAAACAAAATGTATGTTTTTTTTCTCTAAATTTGTATCCAACAAGATAATAAGAAATTATATAAAAAACAACACAACACTCAATATGATAATTTTAATATTTGAAAACATTATATCAAAACAAAAATTGAAATTAGAACTCTAATAATTCCAAATTTCATTACAAGTATTGAAATAAAAAGCTACAAAATATTATTTAAGTATTAAAAGGAAAAAGATAAATTTCTATTTCTTTTTGCTTTATGATGCATATGAAGATTATTGTTCGCATCAGCTATATGCTTCATTACAGCTTTATCCTGGAAAAACAAAGGAAAAAAATAAAACAATCTATATTTACGATAAAACTAAAACTTAAAAAAAATGTCCATTCAATCGATGTTTGAGCATCCAACTACAATTTTATCCAAAAAAATGGAAAACATTAAAGAAACGAAAGATAAAAAGTACAAATATGTGTTATGGGATTTGTAGAATAAAAATGGCTTCACAGGATCTAAATCGTTCAAGATTCTCAAAAATTAAGTCGAGAAATATTCGAGAAAGTATCATTCAAAAAGTTCAAAAATAGACTAAAAATTTAAGTTAACAAATTATTAAAATCAAGAGAAATTAGCAAAAAAAAATATAACAAAAAGAATCAATGCCTCATGCATACAATTTATTCATTCTTTGAACTTCAAATAATTAACCTAATATATAGTTATAATTATAAAGATAAAAATTTCTCCAAGATATAAAACTTCATATGAAAAAAACCATTCACAACCAAACATTTAAAAATACCATTTGTAACTCAAATTATAAGATAAAACAAAATAAATTTATTTTCAAAAGAGCCCATGTATTATGCCTAAAATAAGAATACTACTTATAGGTTAGAACCTTTATCAGTGCTAGAACTTTTCGCAATTTAGGAATTAGGGGCTGTATACACATTTCCTTTAAAAGTTTTAATATGTTTACCAATGCAATATGCACAAATAATGGGCCTAAAAATCTTGTCCCAGTTTCAAACAAAAACAACTTTCGAAGTCAAAAAAGCCCCTGCATTATCTAAAATTGGAAGAAAAAAAAGACAGTAAAGAGAAGTTAATGTTGGAGTTTCTCATTTGCAATTTAGGAATAACGTTGAACTTTCCTTGACAGTAATTAAAATGTACATTTTTTGAATATACTGAAGTTTAATTGCACTAATCATTATTAAGTGGAGCAAATTTGGTTCAATTGAGGTAAAACTACTTTAAATTGAGGGTTAGTTTTGCAATTTACAGTTTTATTGAATTCTAGCTGTATATTTGTTGCCCAGTCACTCAGAGTTTAATTGATTTTTACTTTTGTAATTGAGTCTTACTTAAATCTCAATTATCAATTATCACAGAACTTAGGGATTGATTGAGTGTTATTCCTATATTCAGTCTTAACTGAGTCTTAGTTGAGGAATTTAATAATCCACATCAAGATATTGAATAATTCTATGACTTACTGTTGACCTGTCAAGATCTTCATGTGGGGTTCGCAAAGCTACATGCAAAACCAACCCGTTCTCTTCTGTGTGCTATTTTTCTGGAAAAAGAAATATATATGTTGCAATAAAAATAAAAAGATAAAAGTAGTAGATATTCAACTCATGTGGCCTTGCTTCAATACATCAATCATATTATATATTTTCTTTTCAGATTTCGCCTTAACCTGCAATTAATTAACACAATATTTCAAAAAAATTATCGAAACACATAATTAAATACACAATAGCATCAATTGTTCTTTCCACATAAATTGACTGCCCACAAACATTATGCTGAAATTCAAATGAAACCCTGAAAAAACACAAAATTGTTTCACCAAGCCCATCTTCCACCATATTAATTAAATAAAAAACTAAATAATTATTTTAAAATAAAGAAATAAGTTCATCTGGCGATGTAAGATAAAAAAGGTGGTAAGCATGTCCATCAAGAAACTCAGGCGGAATTCAAACCATGTTAATTTGCTCTTCAGGATCTCTTATCATTTTTTTTCTATAAAAAAATATAAATAAAAAATAATGGAAAATGGGAAATTTGACAAAAAAAACCCTTGTATTATGCCTAAATTGCAAAGAAACTACATGATACAAAATTGCAGAAAAAGCCACTGCATTCGTCAATATATCAAAATAAAGTAGTTTTCTTTTCATTTATGTGTTTTTTATGCAATTTACACATAATGCAAGGGCTTTTTTTGAAATTTTTTGCTCTAAACCCAGAAATATTAGATTATAATATTATGCATAGAATATACCTCATTCATATGAAATACAGCACCAAGCTGTTGAAAGCATGCAATATTGATATCGAGAAAGATTTCTTGTTTATGTATATAATTTACTCGCCTGATGCGATTCCATTACCTAAATAAAAATTAAAATAATATATTAAAAATCAAAATACATAAGATTTGAAACACAGCGAGAAACGCCAAAACCTAATAAAATAATAATTAGTCAAAATCAAGGGTCTTTTCATAAATTTGAAAAAAAGAAGACTAAATTGCAAAAAGAGTACCTGTTTGCCCATTTAGGGGGAGATTACGGCGTAATTATTGGAATCCCATACCGTTCTGTATAATAAATTGCTATCACGAAGGATAATCCTTGCTGGCAATACACCTTAGTATCACCTGTCAGCCAGTCAGTCAGACAGCTAGTCAGTTACTTACAACTAACAACAAACTTAAAAAGTGAAATTTGCCAAAAAAAAAAAAAAAAAAAAAAGCCCCTATATAATTGAAAACTGAAAAAACAAAAACTGGTGTTAAGTTAGATGCTAGTGTTAAATTCCCACGCTAATCACTTTCTCTCTCTTAAAGTTTTTTTTATTTTGAAGATAATTGAAATGAAATTGCTCTCTCTTAATAAATTAATTAACATCTCTCCTAAAGTTCAATGCAGAGATATTATATTAATTTAGAAAATGTACTACTAAAATTCTTCTCTTAACAAAATAAAAGTTATCCTCTTCTCATTGTAGTCTAACTCTATTTGCATATTTTCTTTTGTTAGATAGTCTCACTTGGTTGTAGTACTTTAACGACAGGGGATTTATGTGATTAGAGCAATAATGCAGGGGCATTTTTGTAATTTCAGCATAATAGAGGGTCCTTAATGCAAGTTTCCCTACAGAGAAATTACAAAGTACCGGTTTTCAAGATGTATATCTGAATAGAAATTTTTAAATAAAAGAGGCCCTCTCGGATGAACAAATGATGCATTACTGCATAAAATCAGCAAGACAAAAAATAATTAAATAAATATAACAATAATTTTCAAAAACAGAATTGCTATTTCTAGTCTGAAAATTGAATGGCGTTAATCCAAATATTAGACATTAATAGAAGTTACGAATATGATTGAATATTGAAACTTCTAAAGCATCTTTTTTTCATCAAGAGAGTTGAACTCTCGAACGAAGTACTTACCGTAGAATACAGTTCTTCGCTGCAGAATCAAGGGAGGGTATGTTTGATTTGGTGTATATTAAGATCCATGGATATCTCATATCCATGGATATGATGATACATGGATATAACAATACATATATGTTGTTCGATTAGATGGATTTTAAGAACATGTATACAAAAATCAATTGTTTGATTTGTTGAAGTGAATCCATGATTTAAAGTTTAAGTTAAATTAGTTTGTTGAGTTATTAAATAAAATTATATATATCAAATTCAAAATATATTTTATTAATAATAAAAATTAGACGGCTCTAATATATCAGTAACTTGAGATAATAATATTATTAATTTAAGTAACAATAATAATTAATATATATATATATATATATATATATATATATTTGTTTAAAGCCCGTGGGCAATAATAATAATTAATATTGAAAAAATAATAATAATTATTATTATGATAGTAAAATAATAATAATAACAATAAATAATAATAATAAATGAAAATAAATAAATAAATATAAAATAATAATAATTATTATTTTTATAATAATAATAAGTACAAAAAAATAATAATAAATTAATATTAAAAATATTAAAAAATAATAAATATTAATAACAATAATAATTATTATTGTGATGATAATAATAAAATAACAATAATAATAAATAAAGACAATAATATGTAATAATAATAATAATAATAATAATAATAAATAAATAAATAAATAATATTAATAATAATTATTATTATTATTATAATAATGATATAATAATAATAATAATTATTATTATTATTATTATTATTAATAATATTAATATTACTTATTTTTTATTATTATAATTATTATTACTAATATATATTATTATTATCTTTATTTATTATTATTGTTATTTTATTATTATAATTATTATTATCATCACAATAATAATTATTGTTATTATTATTTATTATTTTTTAATTTTTTTAATATTAATTTATTATTTTTTTGTTTTTGTACTTATTATTATTACAAAAATAAAAAAATAATAATTATTATTATTTTATTTTTATTTATTTTCAGGTGGGTTAACTCATCCATGTATTTTATCATCCCAACTTTTTGGAGGGATGACAAAATACATGGATCTTGCCCCTCAAATCCTTCATCCACCAAATCAAACAAGGGATTTTGACTCAAATCCATGTTTTTAAAATACAATCCACCTAGATACACCACATCAAACATGCCCGGAGTGAATTCAAAAATCGCGGTACCACTGTGGTTATCTATAGTCGCCATCGTCGAGAGAAGATATTCCATCGCCCCCATGGGTGTTCATCAAGAAACCCAACGCTGATTGGGTAAAGGAATTAGGCAAATCTCGCATGGCTAATGGAGGGAGAGGCAGTCGCCGAGCAAAATCGCCCTCCTTTCGTCTAGCCACCGTCGCGGAATGAGAGAGGTAAAGGAATTAGGGGTTTTTTAGTCGGAGTGAAGAGAGAGCCAGGCGGGGAGAGAGAGAGAGAGAGAGGCGTAAAAGTGTAAGGCTAAAGAAAAGTGAATTGAAGGCACGAGGGAAATGGAACTGATTGAGAGAGAAGGGGACAGAAAGACTTAATTAACCTATTATTCATTCTTATTCATATCCGATCCATCAGGGGAAGCACCTATTATTCATTCTTATTAATGGTTAACAATAAAACATCATTTATTCATTCGAAAAAATAAACCATCATTTCCATCCCTAAAAAAAAAATATCTCCGGAACTTTCAGTTACTTTAGGGCTTGTTTGGATGTGCAAAATATTTTCAGGGTAGGATAGGGAATTATTAGGGATTAAGATTGCAAAATTCCTGATCCTAAAAATATAGAAAAGCTTAGGATAAAAAAATAGTGTTGATTTGGATGTAAATTAGGAAAATCATAGGAATTAAATATTCTTTGTTGGTTTGTATTCATGACAGAAGGATCAGGTTAGATCTTTGCATGTATTATCAGAATAATATACATGATATTTGTGAATTATAATTTATTTTTACCTATTTTAGATATTCATAATATTTACAAAATTAATGTATTATATAAATTATATATAACTTATTTATCATGAAATTAATGACTTATCTATATTTATATACAACTTACATACAACTTCTAATGCATTATACAGTTATATATGCTTTCTTTGTCACAAATCATTTCATTTATTGGTAACAGTATTGCAAATAGCGTGCTATAGCGCTGATATAGCGCGATATAACATACTAGGGAGGCTTAATGCCGCAACGCTGCGGTTTTGATGCGCAATTACGTTTTCCGATGCTATAACGATATAACGGCACGATATACCATGAAGCGTGTGTTTGTAGCGCCTGAAACAATAATATAGCGCAATTTTATTTCTTTAAACTTTTATTGATTTTTTGGGCTGGGCTCACATTTGTGAACTTTTTAGGGTTTAGGATATTTTGTATTATGTTCTAAATGAAATGCAGTGTACTATTTTGGGACTTCTCATTTTGGATCATTACGATTTTTAGGATTTACGGTATTTTGGATAATGATATGTGATGTTTAGGATAAGTATGTTGTATGTTAATATTTTAATATTAATTTTATAATATTTTGATATTTGATAATAATTGTAGGGATATTTTGTAAATATTTGTTGTTTTAGAGATTATATATACATAGATTACATTGTGATACATAAGAAAAAATTGCTTATTACTATTATCCGCTACGCAAGTATAGCACTATATCGTCCGCTATTCACTACAAAAAAATCCTGAACGCTGCAAACTGCTACACGCTATTTACATACTTAATTGGTAAACAAGAAAGTAACTTATCTCTTCAAAACTGTACAACAAAGCAACAAATAGCTCCGTCTCTTCATAAAATGTGAAAATAAAATAAAAATCAGAACTTCAAAAATATATTATCTTTTTTTTTGGAGAAGTTTCAAAAATATATTAACAAATGCAGCGCCATCATCTATTAACATTTCAGCTTTCCTTTCAACATGCCCAAATTTGCAAACCTTTTTTTATTAGTGCTAATCAAATCACAATTGAGTCAAGATCTATCAACTCAAGTTATGTAAGACCCAAATTATCTTTATTTAGTGCTAAAACATATACCAAATCAATTAAAAGAAATTAATCACGGGACAATCTATCGAAACACAAATAGAGTAAAAATGAGTTAACAAGAGACTGAATACAAAATTTCATTTACCCTGAAATTATCATGCTTTCTCAAATTTTGTGAGTGATTGATTGTAAATGATAGAATTTGATGAATATTTAAGAGAAAAATTGAGACCAAGATGAAAACTTTGATAAAATAAGTTCTCAGCTGCAAGGTTCGCACAAAAAACGAAACAAGCAAATCCGGGTTCAATTACACACCAAATCTCTCTCTAACATCTCCAACTTTCCCTCACGAGCCTCAACGTTCTTCCCTCCTGATCGTGCCACTGACAAATTTCTAATTACCTTCCAATTATCTTGCTTTAGAGATAAAATTAGGGCATTTCCATTAATGAAAAAAACTTCAGGGGCAAAGAAGGTCGACGGGTTATGGAGAGGCGAAGAGGGAGGGCAAGAAGGTGGCTGCTGCGAAGAGAGATGGGCTTTGAGAACAGAAGATGAAAAAGGGAAGAACTCAGCGAAAAAAGACGGGAGAGAGAGAGAGAGAGAGAGAGAGAGAGAGGAAAGGCACGTGAATTTTTTTTCCAGCCAAGTTTCTATATAAATATTCCTATCCTGAAAAAATATCTATAGTTTCAAAAACGGATCCAAACAAGCCATTTTAAAAGTTCCGGTTTTTTTCCCTATCCTACAAATTTCCTAAGATTTTCTTGTGATCCAAACAAGCCCTAAATGGTGAAGACATTTGTCTCAGCCAGTTCATTGCCACAAGTCAAGTCTTTGCTTACAAACAAATGTCTCAAATAATAAACCTTTCCACAAGTTAAGGTGTCAGTTCATTCTCACAAGTCAAGTCTGCTTACAAACAAATGTCTCAAAGAATAAACATTTCCCCAAGTTGAGGTTTATTACGGCTGATTTTGTATTACAAGAGCCAGTATGACAGTATCATATAATAAGATATCATATATATATATATATATATATATATATATATATATATATCATTTTGTACTAAAACTTTATAAATATTAATACCTAGAAATATGATGTATTAGCATGAAAATTAGTTACAAAGTAACAGACATGAAGGATATAGAGAACCCATTGCTCAAGCTATATTGTAATTAACATGTACCCCAGCCACAGGTCCACAACCCGTCAATTGAGTGATACTGATATCGTTGTACCGTGTCCATTCATCTGTATACTAGCCAAAGCAAAGACTGATAGTCTTTCAGTGCACCAACTATATATACATAAAGATGTTGGAAATGTTTTTCGAGCCATCAGTCTTTCATTCTTACTCTCCTATATACCACACAAAATACAAAATGCATTGTTTCCCAGTTTTCCTCCTTTACCTTTTAGCCATTCAAACAATTGGAGCGTACAGTTGTCTTCAGAATGAAAGAGATGCATTGCTCAAATTCAAGGCTGGTGTGAATGATCCATTTCATCGTTTAACTTCATGGAGAGATGAAGATTGTTGTACATGGGTGGGTATCAAGTGTAGCAATCAAACCGGTCATGTCGTTAAGATCAACCTTCAAAATCCCTGTTTTGATTGGAGTAACAACAGCTTGAGCGGTAAGATCAACCCATCTTTGCACGCTTTAACTGATTTGGAACATCTAGATCTCAGTTCCAATAATTTTAATGGAAGTATATTTCCCAAATTCATTTGTTCGTTGAGAAATTTAAAGTATCTCAACTTGTCTCGTATAGGCTTGTCAGGAATGATACCCTCTCAAGTAAGTAATCTATCTAGATTACAATATCTTGACTTGTCTTCTAATGGATTGTTAGGAATGATACCTCCACAACTTAGTAATCTGTCTAGATTACAATATCTTGACTTGTCTTTTAACAGCTATCCCCGTTACTATTATACATTTTATACAAATACCCTTACTATTGCTAATATTTGGTGGTTATCACACCTGACCTCTCTTACGTATCTTGATTTGTCTACGATCAACCTCCAAGATTCAAAAGAATGGCTTCATGCATTGAATATGCTACCATCACTAGAAACCTTGAATTTGGGATGGAACAATCTTACAACAATTCCGTCATCTATATCGACCGTTAACTTCACCTCGCTTACATCTTTTGAACTTCGTGCTCATAATTTTAACTGCCGAATACCGGCTTGGATAGGAAAATTAACTAACCTAAGAGAACTTCATCTTTTTGACAATTTATTTTTTGGCCCAATTCCAAATCTGTTTGGTAATTTGGGTTCACTTAATTTCCTAAGCATATCTGATAGTTTAGAGGGTCCAGTACCATCACTTAATAACCTTCACAACTTGACCCACTTACTTTTGGATAGTATAAATATTAACCAAGATATAAAGGAATTATTGAGCAAGTTTTCAAATGAGATACTGGGAAAATTGGAATTTCTACAGCTCACAAACTCTAATTTGACAGGAAATTTAAGTAGGTGCCTTAATAAGATGCCAAATTTAATTGGACTTTTACTTGGTGGAAATAAACTAAATGGAACCATACCGGTTGAAATTTGGAAACAAAGTAACTTCTCTATTTTGGGACTTAATGGAAATTCTTTTACAGGAGAGATATCAGAATTACATCTAACTGGTTTGTCAAAATTAAAACATCTGCATTTATCTTCCAATTTCATCACCATCACAATAGATAGCAATTGGGTTCCTCCATTTCAACTTTACGGGCTTGACCTAAGTGCTTGTAAATTGGGGCCAGTGTTTCCATCATGGCTCCATAATCAATTTGAATTATACAAATTAGATCTCTCTAACTCCGGAATTTCTGATAGTATGCCTGATTGGTTCTGGAATTTATCATCTCTTATCAATATAAACTTATCACATAATCAAATTAGAGGAAGGCTACCATTGAGTTTGGAACATTTGACTGAGCTAAGCATAATACGATTGAGTAGGAACCAATTCCATGGTGAGATTCCAGCTCTACCTAGTTACCTTAAAACATTGGATTTCTCCTATAACTCTATTTCAGGACCACTGCCGCAAGAATTTGAAGCACCGTTTCTATTTATTCTAATCTTGTCAAATAATGTCCTTAACGGCACCATAGGTCAATCTATTTGTGGATTAATAAGCTTGAGATTGTTAGACCTATCAAGTAATGATATTTATGGAGATCTCCCTCATTGTTGGCCCAATACGTTGCAACTCGCAAATTTAGCAAATAATAAAATTAATGGTATTATTCCTAGTACTTTAAGTAGTTTGAATATGCTATGGGCATTGCAACTCAATGGTAATAGTTTGACTGGTGAGATTCCTCCAAGACTGCAATTTTGCAGAAACTTGTCTATTATCGATCTTGGAGAAAATAAAATTTATGGAAAAATACCAGAATGGTTAGGAGAAATGCTAATGCTGACTGTACTTCGATTACGTTCAAATTTATTTATTGGTAACATCCCAATGCAGCTAGCAAATTTAAGTAATCTTCAAGTGTTAGATCTTGGTGACAATAATCTTTCGGGTATAATACCTGATTATCTGGATAATATGGCAGCAATGACTTTGCCAAACCTGGATCTAAAAGATAAGTCCACATTGTCCAATTTACTTAATTATGTCCGGCAATCATATTATGTAAACATTTTAGTAAGTACGAAGGGTTTAGAGCTCGAGTATTCAACTACTCTTGCTCTTTTGACAAGTATTGATTTGTCAGGAAATAATTTAACGGGTGAGATACCCCAAAGTATAACAACTCTTCTTGGACTAAGAAATTTAAACTTGTCCAACAATTACATAAATGGAACAATTCCTACGAAAATGGGTAGCATGAAATCGCTCGAGTCTCTCGACCTTCATAGAAACAAACTTTTTGGTATAATTCCACAGAGCCTGGCTAACTTGAACTTTTTAGACACACTAAATCTTTCTTACAATAACCTCTCGGGACGAATTCCAACCGGAGATCAATTACAAACAATTTTAGACTCATATGTTTACATAGGCAATGCTTATCTTTGTGGTTTTCCATTGAACAAGAGCTGCAATCCTAGTGAAACTTCACACAATGATATTGTGGAAAATAACGATAAAGATTTGGATGAAGTTCTTTTATACTTAATTGTGGTGATTGGTTGTGGGTTCGGATTTTGGGTATTCTTTGGCGTTCTTATGTTCAAAAGAAATTGGAGGTGCTGCTTTTTCCAGATGGTTGATAACATGTTCGATAGAATCTATGTATTTGGTGATATTATATTTTGCCAGATTGAGGAGATCATATGCGTGTAAATAAGGTTAATTTATGAAATTGGCCTGGAAATATTATATTGGTATGCCTTTAAATTAAGTGTATTTTTTTTTAATCTTTTTCTTAGTTTTGAGCATGAAAAAATATTTGGGAAAATTTTGTAAAATAAATCTTGTAAAACTTTTGTAAAACTGTCCATAATTTCCTAGTGAGTATAAATTGAATAATTTAGAGTATTGTAACTATTTATCCTTTTCCCATATATATACAGACAATCATGTGAATTGTTAGGAGAAAATTTCAATTTCTTCATTTTTATTAGTGATAAATACTGCTCAAATTAAAGCTCATCTTCATTATTTCTCACAATGTGTTATATATTGTCTAATAAGTTCAACTAAAAAAAGTTACATAAATAAGTTCAGCTAGATATGAATGAGTCTAGTCTAACAAAGGACATACGACAGCCGTGTGTATTTCACAGCAAGGCCTAGGCTGAGAGGAAATTTGAGAAAATATTTTCCATAATAATCAAAAAGTCTAGAAATTATGCAACCGAATATTGAATCAACCATGAAAGCCTAAATAAGAAAATAAAACTTCCATAATCTCATTATTTATTTTTTTAATTGGGGCTTTCACGGTGGATTCGGGGTCCGGTTTCATGATCTCTAGACTTTTTGAAAAATAATTGAATAAACATTTTAAAATATGGTACATCAGCTTTAAAAAATGCTTAAATTATTTGAAAAATTACAAATTAGAGGCTTTTTGGATAGTTGCATTAGAAATTACTATACAAATTGGACTTCCCGCAACATAATCTTCTGCAGTTACAGTTGCAATTCTAGTGTTTGGATAGAAGAAGCTGAAGTTACTGTAATTGCAATTTCTAGGTTTGGATTGATATAGTTAGGATATATAATTCCGGAGATATTGTTTACTCACAAAACCAAATAACTTATTTGTACAAAAAAAAATAATACATTTGTACATCATTTAAATATTTTTTTAATAAAATGGCTTTCAAAAATACAAATCATGTTATACATAGCACCAAAATGCAAATATTTTAATAAAACAAAACATTTAAACTATAGTTTAAATAATAAATTAAGCCTTGTCAGCTAATTTTAACCATTGACTAAATTAGCGTCCATACATCATATTATTTAAAACTTTATTCATACTAAACTCCAAAACATAAGTCAACATAATAATATTCGATAAGAACATATCCACCAACAAATCTTTGCTTCCATAGTTTCAATACAATTGAATTCGGAACAAAAGATCAGAAAAGAAATTGTAGCAATCATAAACGATATAGCTTATTATATTATTAAATCATAACTAATTTCAGATGTACAATAGCATGTAGAATATAGAATAAAAACGCAATGCATATAATCCAATTTTCATACTGTTTCAAGACATACATCAAACAAATAATGAAGAAATCAAAGTCAATCCATTGTTTTATGACATTGTTATGGATATATGTTCTAGAAGAAGGTCAAGTTAATATCTTTTTGCAAAATTTTGGGATATCGAAAAGGACTTGCTACAGCACGACGCACTATAACACGACTGTTCACGACGGGATCCAATAACAGTATATATAATTTATTTTCTAATAACAATATATACATAATAGTATATATAATTTATTTTCTAATAACAGTATATATATAAAAAGTGAAAACAATATATAAAAATAGGAAAACAGTATATAAAATGAGAAAACAGTATATAAAAGTAAAAAAAATAAGAAAAACACAAAGAATAAATAACAGTATATTAAATGGTGAAACAGTATATAAAACGAGAAAATAGTATATAAAATGAAAAATAACAGTATATCTACAGTGCGTCGTGCTACAGTCGTGCTACAGTGCGAAAGAATGCCCTACAAGTGAGAAAGAAAAAGAAGAGATGCGAAACGTGCCTTATGCATCCGTGGTTGGTTCGTTAATGTGCGTCATGGTTTGCACTAGGCCGGATATTGCTCATGCGGTTGGCGTGATAAGCCGATTTCTCTCTAATCCCGGAAAAGAGCATTGGACGGCGGTGAAGTGGATTTTACGCTATCTCCGAGGTACTTCAAAAGTGTGTATTTCTTTTGGAAGTGGTGAACCCGTAATACAAGGGTATACGGATTCGGATTGGGCCGGAGATGTTGATTCTAGAAAATCCACATCCGGTTATTTGATGAATTTTGCGGGTGAGACCGTGTCGTGACAATCTAGATTGCAAAAGTGTGTTGCGTTGTCTAAAACCGAGGCCGAATATATTGTTATTACGGAAGCGTGTAAAGAACTCTTATGGATGAAAAAGTTCCTACGAGAGTTAGGTCATAAACAAGAAAACTTTGTTTTGTGTTGCGATGGTCAAAGTGCGATACATCTTAGCAAGAATCCGACATTTCACTCGAGATCGAAACACATCGACATAAGGTACCATTGGATACGCAATATGTTGGAACACAAGATTTTGTGTTTGTTGAAAATCTATACGGATGAGAATGGGTCCGTATGATGACGAAAGTATTATCCGCTACTAAGCTTCTTATGTGTAGAAAGAAAGCGGGTATGATCGATTCTCGCGTATGAGTCGGGAGGGGGAGTTTGTTAGCTCCCTCCTCAAATAAATTAATATCTATTTTTGGGCTTTCTTTTTTGGATTTTTGTTATTTTGTGAAAATAGAAAAGTTAGAGGGGCTTTTGGTAAAAATGCAATATATTGCATTTTGAGTAGGGAACTCTTTTTCTCTCCCTGTTATGTGCGTTTGTGTGGTGTGTTTTTGAAGGAGACCAAAAAGCTAGGGTTTTGGTCAATAAGAAAAAGAGAGAAAAGGAAGGAGAGAGTGATAGAGAGGAGAGACAAGTGATTGGAACGCTCTGGTCTTGTAGAGAGTACCCATATCATCAATTCGTTGAAACCGGTACGGTGGAAGTCTCTTCCTCTTCTTCAAATAATATTTCTCTTGTTTTGGTAATATTTCACATGCTTGTAATTCAACTGTAGATGATGAATATCTTTTGTGTAGCCTAGAGTTTGTGTAAAAACTTTAAAAGAAAGGTTTTTTGTTTGTAATAGTAGAACGGTACAATACCGATAATACAAAGAGTTTTCCTTAAATCTTTGTGTCTCTTGTTGCATTGGATTTGTTTCTTTGTTGTTGTGTTGATTGAGTGAGGTTTGTGATTTTAATTTGATTGGTGGTATTAACCTAAAGGAGAGCACACAAGATGTTCGACAAAAGTCCCGTGTGAGAATTTTGTTTGTGTTTCACCTCTATTTTCCCAACAAATCGAACAAACTGAAACCCATATCATCATCGCTCTCTTCCTTAGCCTCCTCCTGTACAAAATCAAACCAACGAATTAATTATGTTAACTAAATCTACACAGAAAATATTTAGGGTTTAACAATAGGGTTAGGGTTTTTACCTTCTTCTCCTTGGCAGCCGGAGCAGCGGCGGCACCAGAGTCACCACCAGCTGCCGGAGCGGCAGCAACAGCCACAGCTCCACCACCACCTCCTAAACAAAACCCAAAAATATATAAAATTTAATCTCAAAACAAGAAAATCAAGAAATAGTGTTCAAAATACTATAATTTTATTGGTAATAAATCAGACCTGAACCGCAGCTCAAGACAAGGTCCTCGATGTTTCTCTTTTCCAAGAGCTTGGCAAAGAGACCAGGCCAGTAAGTGTCAATCTTCAGATTTCGACCTGGACGATTGTGTTGATCTTCTCAGCCTGAAGAATAAAATGAATATTACAATATTAGTTAAAACTAGATCAAATTTGCTTCATAAAAAATGTTGAAGAATCAAATTTGCTAAACAAGAGCTCAGATCCTAAGATCGAAACTTCAAACAAGGATGAACAGTGTTAAATAATGTTCCTACTTCAGATTCAGATTTCTGAGATCTAAAACATAACCAAACAGCAAGGAGAAAAAGAAAACATAGAATCCAGTGTTGATTTGTTTTTTTTTTGGGTTTTTTTTGAAGGAATTAAGGGGGTACCATATGGGCCCCTTGTTTCAATTAATTGAAAAATCCACTGTTGATTTGAACAGAAAAAACCAAACAATGGAAGATCAAAAGTGTACTGGATAAGAAAAATATCATAAATTCACTTTATTAGGTTATTATTATGTTTTTAAACTAGTATATTATTAATTTATAAATATTTAATGATATTGTATTATTAATTTTACAGAACTAAACAGCAAGTACGAAAGAAAATAGAATAATCGTAGGACCAGTAACCGCGTTGTAAATATTCTCGACCAACCTCCGCAACCAAACACACTCTTGTGCCGCAAGTGATGACGCCTTGTACTCCGCCTCGGTACTAGAAAGAGAGACCGAATCTTGGTTCTTACTACACCAAGAAACACTTGTAGAACCACAAGAGAAAACATAACCGGATGTCGATTGAAACTACCGCTTGGGAACCACCATCACCATATAGAGAAGGTGCTTCATCAAACACCACGTCTCGAAAGACAATGAATTTATGAGATGTCGGATCCATGCATTTTCATCCCTTCTTTCTATGATCATAACCAATGAAAATACACTTCCGAGCCTTAGCGTCTAACTTCGTCCTCTTCTCATCCGGTACGTGAACAAAACACGTACAACCGAACACCTTCAAATGCTTCACACTTGGCTTCTTATCGAACATCAACTCGTGAGGTGACTTCATGTTAATCGGACTACAGGGAAACCGATTAACCACGTAAGTAGCACATGCCATACCTTCCGCCCATAAGGCATTCGGTAAATTTTTCACATACACCGAACTCTTGCATACCTCCACCAGATGCCGAATTTTCCGTTCCGCCACACCATTTTGTTGCGGTGTATAAGCACAAGTCAACTCCTTCTTGATGCCATGCCTCTCGCAAAATGAGAGAAAATCCTTGGATGTAAACTCGCCTCCATTGTCGGTTCGAAATTTCTTAATCCTTTTACCGAGTCTTCCCTCAATCATTGTTCTAAATTCTCAAAATTTAGAAAACGCCTCCCGTTTCTCCTTCAGAAACAGAAACTTATCGGGAGGCGAGACGGAAGAAAAAAATATTAAGTTTAAGGGGGGATGTTAAAATAATAATAAACTTAATATTTATTTAATAATTATATGTAATTATGTGAAGTGTTTGTGTGTGAATGGGTGTGTATGTGTGTGAAAGGGGTGTATGTGTGTGAAAGTGTATGTTTGGGTGTGAATGAGTGTGTATGTGTGTGAATGGGTGTATCTAGAGAATAAGACTTTAGGAGGGCATGCATCTATATAAGGGTGACTTGTGTACGTCATTTGTAATGAGAAGATAATAAGAAAGAGAAAAGTGAGAAAATTCGTATTTTTCTTCCTCTTCCCAATTTCATTTTTCTAACAAACAATTGGTGGTTTCCTAGGCTACTTCTTGCAATATTCCGGAGCTATGGATACAATCAGATGGGAGCTAGAAATTTGGACCTGTGTTTTATTGAAAGGTAAAAAAGTCCACTTAATTCATTTAATGTTATAAAATAAAAGAACAAAGAACAATTAAATAGAGAATTGGAAGGAGAGAATTATGTATTGAATTGTGGATTCAGAATATAATAGCCACTCTCCTCTTTATATAGTAGAGAGTGAGTGCTGGCAAAGAAATCTCTTGGCTGCTTTAGAATTACAATAAAAGAAATAATCTAACCTAAATATAATAGAATATACAGTAATAAATACTTTGCCACAACTCTTTCCATTCTTACAAGCATTTCCTAATTTATCTTTTCTTAGGGGCCAAGTATTGGATATCCATATTAATTATATTCATAACACTCCCCCTTGGATGTCCATATTTCATACGCATTAGAAGCTGCCTCATTAAAAACCTTACAAGAAAAACCTAGTAGGACAAAACCTTGGCTAAGGGAAAAAGAGTGCATCGTGTATTATTTCTCTTTATTTCATATATTAAATATGCCTCATCAAAACCTTACTAGGTAAAGCCCTATGGGCAAAAATCCTAGTGAAGGAAAAATAATGCATCATCATTCTATATATTACGCACAAAAGTTGCCTCGTTAAAAACTTTATTAGGAAAACCCATTGGGACAAAAACCATAGACAAGGAAAAAAGAGTGCAGTGCGTATTATTTTTCCCCCTCATATATGCAACTATATGTGAAATGACAAAGTTCAATCTCTGTAATATATACTTAAGAAGAGATCTGCTGGATCATTATTTGAGGAGATTCGTTAAATATTCATTTCACAATCATCATGCTCATGCATGAAAATAAATCAGCATCCTTTATTTCAATTGTCAATACATCAAACAAGTTATCTTGATGATCTTAATGGATGCGATTTCTCCACATTATATCATTGTGCCTTAAAGAATTTAATCTTTTATTCTTTTGAAGAATATGGTAGTTTTTGGAGCTCTTTGAGAGTACCATAAGATTTTAAATCATCAATATATATATCAACATTCAAAAGGTAAATATATAGTTTCCTAAACGTAATTTTGATCAATTACATAACATTCATTCAACAAACATTTATTATAGCAATTTTATCACATATCTCAATATTGCATTAATTAGTACAAAGATCTTTGTAATTTAATAGATTAAATCTCTCGAGAGTTTGAAATGCTTCAGGCATTCTAAATCCTTCAGGCATTTTCATTAATATACTCAAATGAGATATGAATAATTTGCTACTACGTTAATGAGTCCTCCTGGGACGACAAAATTAGAAATATATTTGCATATCACAATTTAATTTTTTATTACATATTCTTAAATCACCCTCTTATAAGTTATACCCGCTTATAAGTTATCGTTATACAACGCCAGGTGTTAGAAGTACAAATCCACAATTTTATATTTCACTAGTGAAAATAATGATGCTTTAATCACATCTTTCGATTTGGCCAATACTTTATCCGTCGACATTATACAAATAATTTTAATTCTAGATCCTCATTTTCATTTATAAATCAATTGCAATTGCATAACTAAATTTTGATTAATCCCAATTTTATTTCGGTTCCATATTTATTCTAGTAGAGACATAATTTATTGAGATCTCATTATTTTCAATATTGTTAGGTACCTAAACCTCTTCTACTCTTTTATCATCAATATTCTTTTCAGAAGAATTTATTTCTTTTGAAGTATTGATAACTTCAAGCAAACTTTCTTATCATGCTCTTTTCTTCTTCCTTGGATCTTTATCATTGGAACCGATTGGTCGACCATGCTCCTAGCATATCTAAAACACAGAATTATCCAAGGGTATCTCAATGAGCACTAAATGCTGGAATATCATTTTTGCATCAATATAAATAATATAATTGCATATTGTTTCACATTAATAAATTTATGTACTTCTAGTTCATATTAACTTGTTAGAGGATCTAAGTGAAAGATATTAATGATGCATTCCATATAAGTTATAACTTATGTTTTTCAGCTCTTGTTTCTCTCCCCCTAATGTTATCATTAATTATTAATCAAGTTCTTCAGGACTTTCATTGTCTATTATATCTTGAACATATTCATTAATATTTGATTTGTTTCACAATAATCACTTTGGTATTCATCTAATTCTTTTTTTTGGAATTTTGTCTACAAACATCTAACACACTTCAGGTGTATTTTTGGATGATCCTCCAGGGATATCCATCCGAATTAAGATGTTGTCAGATTACTTTTATGAAAGAACAAATATATCTGATAATAGTTTTGCTATATTTTACAAATGAGTTACATTTTAACTTATAGTTCATATATATAAGATCAAGTATTAAAATTAGATAATGATTGAAAATTTGTCACATCAAATTTATAATCAATAAATCATGTAGTGAATATATTCATGTAATGAAGTTCAAGATATCAAATTATGCTGGGCGATTTTACTTAACATATATGCCCGACTTTTATTTGTGACCCATTTTTGTGCGTTGCGGAGGAATGGAATGAGAGACTACGAAAGTGAGTCAAAGCCCCTAAGTCCACCTTCGTCACTCCACTCTCGATGTCTCAGAAAAGCAAGCTACCTTGCATTCGTTCAACGCTAGCTTTGAGCCCTTCCTGCCTGCTTCAATGGGTGTTCATGATCGTGTCGTTGACATCCATTTAAGTTTGATTAGATATGTCATTGACCAAAATCTCTTCTTTCACTTTGTTCAAATAGTATTTACTTGGCTGCAGGCCAGTCACAAATTATAATGGGAAGTACTTATTATAAAATGTTGGCTTTACTCTAATTAGTGCTGTAGCATATATCATTTCATGGCCTCAATCAAAAGACGAGCTTTCATTTCATTATTAGGGGCCAACGATTAATTATAATCGCTTAACAAGATATGATATTAGATCATTCTAAGTGCGTTTGTGGGCCAATGCTCAACTATAATCTAAATCAACGTACAATAGTTAATTATTACTTGGGATGTAGCCAACTGATCATCATCAAGACGATTTTTCTTAGTTGTACGATCCAGAAATTATTATCTTAATTAGAATATTCGAGCAAGCAATCTCGCAAATACAATATTAAATAAATGTACATGTGACCATCTAATAGAAATATCTAGATGGTCCACATGAAAGAGTAATAGGGCCACATATATTTCGATTAATACGCTCAAGGAAATTGGGTGATTCATTTCCAACCCTGATTTTTGATTTCTAACAATTAATTCTCCTTTGATAACATGCAGCACATGAAAATTCATTTGATAAAAGAATCTTCTGGTTCTTTAATTGATGCATATTTGAATTCTTTGTGATTATTTGCATCATCACTACTCTGAGATTAGTTAACTTTTGTTTCATGTCAAATCATGAAATTTCTCTTGGAATCATTGGACTTCTGGTTCATGTCAAATCATGAAATTACTTTTCAAATTATTGAACTTCCAGTTCATGTTTAATAATAAAGTTGATTTTCTAATTAACTTCAAGTTTATTTCAAAATCATAAAATTGCTTTTCGACTGGACCAAATCTATTATGCAGAAGCATAAATAAGTTTTAAGTCAATAAACTTCTGGTTTACTAATAAATATGACTTAATTGTATTAGTCCATCATAATACAAATCAATAGAAAAGCCGCATGTTGCTCTAATATAGATTTCTTTCATGAATATTTCTCAAAATACAGAAATATTGTCCACTACAATGAGGCACACATATTTATAATTCTTATTGTATCCATACATACTTTGATTCATATTAGTAATATCACAAGAAAGAAAAATAATGATAATAACAATAATAAGAAGAATATAAAATAGAATAAAAGAAATTTTTCTTACTCAGTTCTTTCTCTACCTCGTTGTTGTTAATATGCTTTAGATCCAGCGGATGATATCATTATCGGTTATCAACATTTTCATTATCGTCATAAACAAGTCGACATTATTATTTTCTCTTTGTCTTTAAGACGGCTTAATAAAGTTCCACAAGATTCTAGGACATACATAGAGACATACCAAATGTCCTTTATTACTATGTTCTTCTTAATATAATCATCACAGTCACAAGTATAGTTTCGACCTTGATCTCTTTCACATCAGCATCCACATTCATAATCATAACTTGTATATGTGGTATTCACTTCTGGGAATGATGCGGAATCAATTGTACGAAATTCATAATTTTTCATTTTAATGAAAATTCATTATTTTGCTTATATACAAGGAACAATGATAGTAATTCACAATTTTAAAGCATTTTCTGTTATATATTTTGTTTATTCAGGGAACAAAATAATAACTCTTTTGGAGTCTTGAATTATATTTATAATACGTGATATTGTATTAACACTTGCCTTTCAATTTCTAAGTATTATTTTAGTTGTTCAATGTCTGCTGGACATATGTCTTTATCATCCATTTTGGATTTCACAAATAAATATAATAAATTGAATAAATATAAAGTATCACGTAATATTTAAGAGTTTACTGAAATGATTTTCAATTAGAAACATAATTAACCATATTTTGTTTTCTTTTAAAGAGACTTTATAGAATTCAACAAAATATTTTGGTGTACAACAGGTACTTAACCAATGCTCTTTCATAAAATATCTAAAAAATATATTTTAGAATCAGTCATAAATTATATCTTGTTGTATCTTCTCATTGTCTTGTATGATTTTCTTATAATGACTTCTGACATTGGTCTCATTTATGTTATTATTTTACAACATTCACTTCTGGGAATTGAGTGCAATTATTTAGACAAGTTTCATAATTTTCTTATTTTACAACTCATTAGTTTGCTTATTCACAATAAGATATGATATTGGTTTTCAATATATCTTACAACTCTCTTCATCTTGTTGCTGCTTCAAGAGCAAGATAAAAGGTAAGGAATATCTTTATTTAATATATATATTATTCATCTTTTCTCGAATTATTATTTGAGAGTTGATCTTAGAGATTTAGACAATATTTCTGATTTATATTCTCGCAACCACTGGTGCTATATCTTGCAACTTCTTGTGCATAAAATAAATTTTGCAGCTTGTGTGCAAAGAAAAAAAATTATTGCAACTACAAGTGCATAAATAAAAATAAATTTGCATGAAAATAAATGTGCAGAAAATAAATGTACATAAAAGTAAATGTGCATAAAAGTAAATGTGCATAAAATAAATGTACAGAGAATAAAGATAAATGTACTTGCAACTTTTGGTGCATAAATATACTTACAACTTCTGGTGCATAAATAAACATGCAACTTCTGGATAAAATTAAACAAGCAATTTCTGGTGCGTAAATAAAAATAAACATGCAACTTTCGGTTGCAAAAATAATTAAACAAGAAACTTCTGGTGCATACAAAATAATTTAAACGAGAAACTTCTGGTGCATAAAAAATAATTTAAACGAGCAACTTCTAGTGCGTGAATAAAAATAAACACGCAACTTCTAGTTGCAAAATAAAAATAATTAAACAAGCAACTTCTGGTGCATTGATCTATAAAGAAAATCTGCAACTTCTGGTGCAGAGATATGTTACTTAAAAGAAGCTCGTAAAATAACGAATTTCAAGAAAAGAAAAAAATCCAATAAAAGAAATCCAAAATAAATAATATAATGAAATATTAATAATTTGAAATTGTACCTTCTGAAGCAGAGTTTCAGTTATGTTGTTTAGAACTTCAAATGCTTATTGTAGAGTCGTGCTGATAACGTGTTATAACATAAAAGAACAAAGAACAATAAAATAGAGAATTGGAAGGAGAGAATTATGTATTGAATTGTGGATTCAGGATACAATAGCCACTCCCCTCTTTATATAGTAGAGAGTGAGTGCTGGCAAAGAAATCTCTTGCCTGAATTAGAATTACAATAAAGGAAATAATCTAACCTAAATATAATAGAATATACAGTAATAAATACTCTGCCACAACTCATTCCATTCTTACAAGCATTTCCTAATTTATCTTTTCTTAGGGGCCAAGTATTGGACATCCATATTAATTATATTCATAACATTTAATTTCCTTTATTCCTTTATATCTCTTATAATTTTTAACTGCCTTAGATTTAGGTTAATCATCTAATTATGTGAATTAGAAGTGATTATCCATTAGTTCACTATAATTCTGTTTGTAATATATTTATAACTTATCGTTATTTCAGGAAGTTTTTTGTAATTCCATAAACTGAACTTGAGGCACTCTCCAACTCTATCTCTATCGATCAAAGGAGTTAGTAGTTAGCTTTTTTCGTGCAGCAGAGCTTCTGAAAAGTCCCCTGCCTTCAATGCTTATTTATCAGAAAATCAGTTAAAAGAAGCGAGATTTACAGTTCAATAGGTAATACTCTTATGAGAAGGTAATTCTACTAAAAATTACTTCTTTACTGTTATGGTTGTGCGACACGGTCCAATCTCCAATTTCATTTTCTTTTTTTTCTTTTTTTGTAGCATTGATTTCTTTCATTTGTGAATCATAATATAACAAGTATGTGAAACTTTTAGTTTGTGTTATATTTTTATAACGTGCAAAATTCTTTTATTTGCACAAACACACCTCAATTTCATTTTTCCGCATCTTCATTCGCACAATTTCACATATGCATCACGTTATTGTTTCATTTATAACATTTTCTTCAAATGCAGAATGACAAGAAGTACAAATGAAGTGAGATGTGGTACCAACTACCTTTAAAATTCATAGAAGTGAATATGATTGGCTGATATGCTGTCTGTAGGGGGATAAATTTATTACTCTGGTTTTTTTTTCAGAAAAGCCCAGTAAATTCTGTGAATATGCTGCTTGTTGTCGGGGGAGGATTTAATTCTCGTGTTATTATTCAGAAAGGCCCAGTAAAATTTGGAATTTACAGATTGTTTTTTTTTTCTTAAATGAGTATGAGAATTTACAGCTTAAGGTCATTTGCTTAAAAATTTGTATGTTGTTAACAATCAGTTCGATTCATATATTAAGAACAGATCAAAATAAACCAAAATTCTGCGTTTTGTCGTAAAATAGAGTTATACACGAGATACAGGCAGATTTCATGAATTATGATAAAATCTAAATCAAAATAATCGGAAGTAACCGATAAATAGTAAATTGTCCATTGTATATTTATCTATTAAATTCTACTAAATAAGAAACTAATATTAAAACACAGATACAGCTCGTAAAATTTGGAATTATGATTGTAGCAATGTTATTAAACCGCATGCAAACATGCTTTGTCTCACGAAAAGATATTTTCATTTTAGGAAAAAATGTATATGCACGCTAAATATATAATTCTTCTTATTAACTAAACTCTGGGCCAGATATGAGCTATGAGACGTAATATCGTTTAAGCAGAAATAATAGATATACGCGAGAGACACTCAAACTCTCTGTAATTATTCAAAAAAAAAAAATTAATACCCCAATCAATATTTTGAATATATTTATTAGGGCAATGCTTCCATACATCCACACATAATTTTTGTTTGCTCTCACAGTCTAATCTTGGCCGTTGGTATCTTGAGGGCAAAACGGGGACAAAATGAGAAACAGAAATGAATGCCGATCTAACTAAAAGAAATAATTGCGAACCATATCGTTGTATTTTTTTCGTTTTATTCTATATTTTCCGTGCAAACATTGATACATACAAATTATTTTTTATAAATATTTTAAAAATATTTCATCTAATTTTTTTTTATATATGATAGTTTGCTATTGTTTTTGTAACTTACATACACGTGTGACAAGCCGTGCTATGCCTTTTTAAGTTTAATTTATGAAAACAACACATGTTCTTATAAAATTTAATATATCAAGTTTTGAAAATATTATATGTATAAATAACATACAAATTTTATATAAGTAGCATACAAATAATGAATATTTAGGTACAAAACCTATGAAATAATATATATACTTATATGTTAGAACAAAAAATGTTATATAGCTTTAATAAAAAAAAGAATATAAACTTCAAAAAAAAGAAAATAGAAATATGATAAATGATATATAGACATCAAGATAGTTACATACTCAAAAAATTATTACAAAAAATATAACTTTTTCCCTCTGTTCTTTTTATCATTATCATTTCTAGTATAAATCTGTGTACATTTTGGAGCTGGAAAAATATTTTTGGGTGTCTGGAATAAAGAGAGTGTGATTCTAGATAAGTAAGACTAAAGAGTATCTTGTGTGGCGGGTTGTGTAATAGATAATAAACCAACCCGTCACATTAGACATAAAAGTATAATTGCAACATGCTGTATTAATTATTTCACCCAACTGCGCACGTTCCCAAGTAATAGTGGTAAGAAATTACTAATGTACCCTCTCATGTATTGATTTTGTAACTTGCTGTATAAATGGCATTACCGGCTAAACCGGCTGTTTAATTTCAACCGGTTATTCCATTGAAATATGACCGTTAGATCTATTAAAATGGACGGTTAAGAAAGATTGGATGCATTGTAGAATTTCCCTATTTATTATATATGAACGAAAGAAGTCTTTATCATGAAAATGAATGGTTAACAACAATAAAACATCATTTATTTATTGGAAAAAAATAAATTATAATTTCCATCCCTGAAAATAAAATATCTTCTTAACTTTCAGTTCTTTAATGGTGATGAAAGTTGTCTCAGTGCGATTCATTGTCATAAGCCAAGTCTTTGCTTACAAATAAATGTTTCAAAGAATAAAACCTTTCCACAAGTTGAGGTCAATTACGGTTGATTGTGTATTACAAGAGCCAGTATCATATTATACCATATCATTTCAAGATCATATATAACATCATTTCATACAGAAGCTTTATAAAAATTAAGGCCTAGAAATATGATGTATTAACATGAAAATTAGTTACAAAGTAACAGACATGAAAGGATATAGATAACCTATTGCTCAAGCTATACTGTAATTAACATGTACCAAAACCCGCGGGTGAATTGAGTAATACTGCCATCACTTACCATTTTACGTAATCAATGACGGAAGTTGAGACCGACACTGCTAGTATATTGACACAAACATTCACTTAAGCTGTACGGCCTGTACCGTATCCAATAATCAGTATAATACTCAAAGCAAAGACTTCTAGTACTCTTTCAGTGCACCAGCTATATATATATATATATATATATAGATGTTGGAAATGTTTTTTCGAGCCATCAGTCTTTCATTCTTACTCCAATATACCGCACAAAATACAAAATGCATTGTTTTCCAGTTTTTCTCCTTTACCTTTTATCCATTCAAATAATTGGAGCTTACAGTTGTCTTCAGACTGAAAGAGATGCATTGCTCGAATTCAAGGCTGGTGTGAATGATCCATTTCATCGTTTACCTTCATGGAGAGGTGAAGATTGTTGTACATGCGCGGGTATCAAGTGCAGCAATCAAACTGGTCATGTAGTTAAGCTCAACCTTCAAAATCCCTCTTTATATTGGAGTAATTAACAACAGCTTGAGCCGTGAGATCAGCGCATCATCACACCCTTTAACTGATTTGAAACATCTAGATCTCAGTGCCAATAATTTTACTGGAAGTATATTTCCCAAATTCATTTGCCAATTTAGAAATTTAAAGTATCTTGACTTGTCTAATATAGGCTTGTCAAGAATGATAATATACCCTCTCAACTCAGTAATCTATCTAGATTACAATATCTTGACTTGTCTTTTAACAGCTACCCCCCTTACTCTTAACCTTGGATTCTTCGCCGACAGCTCACTCATCACTCCCTTCCCTTCTTCTCCTTCAGCTCAAAACTCGCGAAGTTCACCGATCTTCATGTCGCTCTCCCATTTTGCGAACCAGGTTGTACTCGTCATCTATCTCCTCCATTATCATCGTTTGAGATTTTATCCCTTCTGAAAAAGCGCGATGGTACCTTTTTCTCCAAGTGACGAAGAGGAATGCCGCCGGAATCTGATTGAGCCTCCTATCGCCTCCGGATGGAAGAGCCGATCAGTCGTCTCACTGGACAGCTCTCGAAGGTCAGATTCACAATTCATCCTCGATCTCCACAGTCGCCAATGATGTGAATTGTTAGGAGAAATTTTCAATTTGTTCATGTTCAGTTGGTGATAAATAGTTACTACTCAAAGCCAACACTTTCATTATTTCTCTTCCAAATATAAAATTTTCTTTTTTCGTTTTATAGTATGATATTTACAATAGCTTCTAACTACAAATCAAGAAAGAAAACCTATAACTCCTATTATTTATAAATTAGTTCTTCCAATTTTCAAGTAAATAATTATCATCATAACAAGGATTAACCAGGAAAAAAATTATGTTATTCGATTGGATTTTTACGATGGAAGGAGAGAGAAATATTGTATAAGCACCTCAATATATAATTCCTCTTATTAACTGATTTGAGCGGTGAGATCAGCGCATCTTTGCATGCTTTAACTGATTTGAAACATCTAGATTTCAGTTCCAATAATTTTAGTGGAAATATATTTCCCAAAATTATATGCTCATTTCGAAATTTGAAGTATCTCGACTTGTCTCATATAGGGTTGTCAGGAATGATACCCTCTCAACTCAGTAATCTCTCTAGATTACAATATCTTGACTTGTCTTCTAATGGCTTGTTAGGAATGATACCTCCTCAACTTAGTAACCTGTCTAGATTACAACATCTTGACCTTTTTAGCGCTGATTATTACTCTTCTACAAATTCCCTTTCTATTGATAACATTTGGTGGTCATCACACCTGACCTCTCTTACGTATCTTGATTTGTTTGCGATCAATCTCCAGGATTCAAAAGAATGGATTCAAGCATTGAATAAGCTACCATCACTAGAAACCTTGTATTTGGGATCGAACAATCTTACAACAATTCCGTCATCTCTATCCACCGTTAACTTCACCTCGCTTACATTTTTTGTACTTAGTTCTAACCATTTTAACAGCCAAATACCCGCTTGGATAGGACAATTAACTAGCCTAAGAGGTTAATAATTTATTTATTGGGCGAATTCCAAATCTTTTTGGTAATTTGGGGTCACTAGATTCACTATTCATATATGATACTTTAGAGGGTCCAGTACCATCACTTAATAATGTCCACAACTTGACCGAATTATTTTTGGGGGGTATAAATATTAACGAAGATATAACAGAGTTCTTGAGCAATTTTTCAAATAAGGCACTGGGAAAATTGGACTATCTAGAGCTCACAAACTCTAATTTGACAGGAAATCTAACTGGATGTCTTAATAAGATGCCAAATTTAACTGGACTTTTACTTGATGGAAATAATCTAAATGGTACCATACCAGTTGAAATTTGGGAACAAACTAACTTTTCTATCTTGAGCCTTTCTGGAAATTCTTTTATAGGAGAGATATCAGAATTACATCTAAATGGTTTGTCAGAACTAGAATATCTAGATTTATCTTCCAATTTCATCAACATAACAATAGATAGCAATTGGGTTCCTCCATTCCAACTTTACGAGCTTGGCCTAAGTGCTTGTAAATTGGGGCCAGCATTTCCATCATGGCTCCATAATCAATTTGAATTATTCAATTTAAATCTCTCTAACGCCGGAATTTCTGATAGTATGCCTGATTGGTTTTGGAATTTACCATATCTTTATAGTATAGACTTATCACATAACCGAATCAAAGGAAGGCTACCTTTAAGTTTGGAACATTTGACAGAGCTAGGCATAATGCAATTGAGTAATAACCAATTTCATGGTGTGATTCCATCTCTCCATAGTTCTCTTGGAATATTGGATTTCTCCTATAACTCTATTTCAGGACCATTGCCGCAAGAGTTTGAAGCACCCTTTTTGTCTATCCTAATCTTGTCAAATAATCTCCTGAAAGGTACTGTAGGTCAATCTATTTGTGGATTAATAAGCTTGAGAGTGTTAGACCTGTCAAGTAATGATATTCATGGAGATCTTCCTCATTGTTGGTCCAATACGTTTCAAGTTGAAAATTTAGCAAATAATAAAATTAATTGTACTATTCCTACTTCAATAAGTAGTTTAAATATGCTATCATTATTACAGCTCAACAATAATAGTTTGACAGGGTTGCTTCCTTCAGGCATGCAATTTTGCAAAAACTTGTCTATTATTGATCTTGGAGAAAATGAGTTTTATGGTCAAATACCAGAGTGGTTAGGAGAGACCCTACCAAACTTAAATATACTCCGATTACGGTCTAATTTCTTTCATGGTAATATTCCTTCGCAAGTAGTACATCACATCAACTTGCAAGTGTTAGATCTTGCTAATAATAATCTTTTGGGTTCAATACCTCAAAATCTAGATAATATGGTGGCTATGACATAACCAATCCAAGATCCAGAGAGAAATTCATCCTACTCTAAAAACTGGATACCGGACAGTAATTACTATGTTGCCAACATGGTCGTATATATGAAGGGTTTACAACTCGAGTACTCGACTACCCTTTTCCAAGAAATAACTTAACAGGTGAGATACCTCAAAGCATTACAACCCTTATTGGACTTATAAACTTAAATTTGTCCAACAACAACCTAAAGGGAATAATTCCAATAAAAATTGGCAAAATGCAACTGCTCGAGTCTCTCGATTTTCGTATGAATGAGCTTTCTGGATGTTTCTTATAATAATCTCTCCGATGAAATTCCGACTGGCGATCAATTACAAAACATTTTTGACCCAGACATCTATATAGGTAACGCTTATCTCTGTGGTTTCCCATTGAATAGAAGTTGCAACCCCACTGAAACTTCTCATAATTACAATTTGAAGGATGGTGATAACGATTTGGATGAAATACTTTTATATTTATTTCGGTACTTGGCTTTGGGTTTGGGTTTTGGGCATTCTTTAGCGTTCTTATGTTCAAAAGAAATTGGAGGTACCGTTTATTCCAAATAGTGGATGACATGTTCGATAGAATCTATGTATTTGTGATGTTATATTTTGCATGGTTGAGGAGAGATGCATCGGAATAAGGTTAAATTGTGAATTTGGCAAGGAAATATTATGTTAGTCCAAGAATGTAGTTAATTAGTTATATATGCATTTCTTTTTATCTTTTTCTTTTGTTTTGCTTTTGTGAAAATAGTCATATTTCCAATATTCGCGAATCAGTATCTCTATGTAAAATTGTTCAGAATTTGGTGAGTATAAATTGAATAATTTATTAATCTATTGTTACTCAAATCAATTCAATCATTTATCCATTATTTCTTTTAACCATAGCAGCGATTCGGGTCATTACACCTTGGAAGCAGATTGAACCCAAATCTGCCTCAATTCTCCAAATACTGCTGGTGATATTCATCTGCTCTATAAAATGAAGTATAGTGGATATTCCAC
Source organism: Juncus effusus (assembly GCA_027726005.1). NCBI lineage: Eukaryota > Viridiplantae > Streptophyta > Magnoliopsida > Poales > Juncaceae > Juncus > Juncus effusus. Next base: position 8,513,107 of record CM050906.1, on the reverse strand, counting down.
GACTTCAGTTACAATTTTCTATTCAATTCCTTCTGGTGCTTCTCAAGAGATTCTCTTGCTCTAAAGATTGACCTATTTGGAACATTTATCAAAATAAATATATAAATTATTCAACAATTAATAAAAAATTCGGTATAATGTATATTTGAATATCGTACATTGGATGCAGCTCACAAAGTCGTCTTACCATTTTTAGGGTTTCTTAAAATAAAGGAATTGCAGTTTCCAATCCAATTTCGCCAAGGGTCTATGCAGAATAAATAAGTTCAACATTTTGAATCGTTAAAATCCCCTTATTTGTGTTCTTGTTGCATAACTGAGCACAAATTGAGGCATATTTGGGTGAAATTGAGTTCCATTTGAGGTAAATTTAAATTGCATAATGAAGCTTAATTGAGACAAATTGAAACCATGGTTTAATTGTAGAATTTAGGATTTATTTGAGACTTAATGGAGCCCAATTTGTGCTAAAATACACACTGATAAAATTTAATTTTGCTTTTTCTTAAAATAAATGTAAAATCAGCACTATTGATTTCTAAGAGGAAAAAAGAGAAATTAGGTTGAATTTTTATTACTAAACTGCCACACAACAGTATCACGCCATTTCAAGAGCAAATTAAGTTAATTCATTTTTTTCTTAGATGATTAAGGCTTAAATTAGGCCTCAGAAAACAAGGATAAACAGATCGTTTAATTAATGATAAAGTATATAGTAATCTCACACTCAAAGCACCTCTATTCACCACAATTTCACATGTACACACATATGCGTCCACCGAAAATCAAACTTCTTCTTTGTAGTTCTTCTCTCTTCTATCAGAAATGGGAGGAAAAGAGCAAGATCAGGAACTCTCCTCTCTCCTCTCTCATTCTCTTCTCACTCTCACTGAGATTGCACTGCACTGGTTCCAGTACAGAGTTCACTCCTCGTTATTTGTAACCGTGAGTTTCAGTAACCGCCAGATTGCCACGTGGCGTCCATCTAACGGTCGTGCTTCTCACACTCCTCATCATCCTCTATTTACATGCTCTTAATCATCATATACAGGACACGTCTGTTAATATTTCACTTAATACATATATAGTTATGAGTGGGTGCCTCGCTCCGCATCGAATCTAACAGTTTTATCAAAAATGATAAAAATAATGGTCATATATTTCATATTTTAGCAGCATAAGTTTCAATTTTGTAGCTATTTTTTTTAAATATTGAACATGACTGATTTACATGATATTCTCTATTATAACCATCTTGGTTAATGCAAATTTTTAATTTTGCATAGATTCAAAGAGTAATGTTAAAGTAATGTTACTACATTCATGTTATTTTTCTTTTCTATCATATTATGATATTTTTATATTTTTGCATTAAATGTGAAAAAATAATATTTTATCACTCGTGACTTGAATCCTATAAAATCATACAAATAGCAACGGGGTGATAAACATGAATTTTATTGGGCAACTAATAATTTGAGATTTTGTAATCTTTTACATGTATTTTAGTAGGACTCTTTTGTCATGTACTATATGTTAATATTTAAGGTGTATATATCTTATTTCTAGAATATACACTCTTTTAATGGAAAATGTTGTCAATATTTTAGCTCTTCTTTTAGCGCAATACTAAAAAATAATTTATTTAGATTTCTCATTTTATAGGATATAATTGCTATTTTAGCCTCTTTTCTAATATAACTTGGATCATTGTTGTGAATATAAATTATTTAATTAGAATATATCAATTATAATTTAATTTGTATTGTTTATAACAACTCATACTATTACTAAAATATGATCATCAAGTTATTGTTAATAATTTTCGGAATTTGAAGACCATAATTATTGGTGGATATGACTAACCACGCAATAGTTAATTGGTAAATGCATAATGATTTTAAATTATATGATTAAAAGCAAGATATTTATTTTAGTTGTAAATGAAATCATATCTTAAACATATATACATACATATATGTGACAATAATACTTCTAACATTTTTTTTGAGAAATTTGATATTTATCTATTTGATTAATAATATGTATAATTAGTTATATGAATTATTATAATTATGATAAATCAATACATTAAACCGATACTTGAAATGCCACTAAGAATCATAAAGAAACAAACTTGGCTTAACGGGTTGAATATGACTCGTGATGCAATATCGATTGATAAATGGTTACAACGCAAAATATGTCATAAAAGAAACTCTTTTCAAATTAAGAAGATAATTCATTAATTAATAATATTTTATAATATTATTACTCCTTATTATAACTTAATAAATTAAAGTATTTTTATAAAAATGAAAATAATTATTGAGTTCAAACTGGAGATCCTTATTAAATGAAAATATATAGAGAGAATCAATATTGAGTTCAAATTGGAGATCCTTAATAAATTCTGTAAAAGATAAATATATTTGTTGGGTTCAAAATGGAGATACTTAGCAACGTTATCAATCCTCAAAGGGATAAGTGTCAAAAATGCCCCAAATCATAAGCTTTATATATTAGAAAGAATTTACTTAGTTAACTTAACTATATAACAATATATGTATCACCACCAGCAGATTAGTCTACTAGATGGTACATACCCCACCACTCCAGTGGTGTGGGGATCGAGCCCTGTGTTCAGCAGGGTTTATCAAAAGGGATGAAATTAGGATCTTATGCAAGCCCCAGTGTGTGTGTGCGCCCTACGGGGTAAAAAGTCTTAAAAAAAAATATGTATCAAGTGAAATATTTAATTTACTGAAGAGTTCCGTTTAATATAAATGGAGAGGAGTGTGAATATTTTCGTAGAGGAGGTTTTGTGTACGAATAGTTCGTACATTTTTCGACGGAAAGGGAGGTGGATGTGTTTGTGCGTGAATATGACACACTTATCCATTGGGATATTGCCAAATCATGTTTACGTGAATTATCGTAGAGACTATGAGTGTAAGACATTATTGTGTGTGAAGCACAAAAGGCCAATTTAAGGAGGAAAAAAATAAGTATGGTAAACCCCAACATAATGTTTAACTCAATTCGTTATATGTGGATGACCTAATTGTGTACGGCCAAGCTACTATGCAAGAAGGGCATTATATTAAGCAAGTTTTGATGTTATACGGGGCAGTTTCGGGTCAAAGGGTCAACCCAACCAAAACCAAAATATGGTTTAGCCGTGCAACACCGGATCACATAAGAAGAATGATGGTGTATATCTTTCAGGCTCAATATTCCCAAAGGGAGGAAAGATACTTGGGGGCCCATCTAATTGCGGGGAGGAAAGTAGTGGGGGTTTATGATTACCTAACGAAAGCATTTTACCAAAAACTTGAGGGGTGGAAAGGGAAGCTCTTGTCCCACGCGGGAAGGATGGTGCTGATAAGATCCGTGTTTCAAGCACTGCTCCTTTATCATATGTCAACGGAGTTAATTCCACAAACTATCACCAAAAAACTCTCGTCTATTATGAAAAAGTTCTTCTTTTTTTTGGGTTGTGTGTGTGTGGGGGGGGGAATGAAAATAATAGATACCTTGCATGGACTAAATGGGAAAATGTGATACAACCGAAGGAACAAGGAGGGTTGGGAATTAGAGAGCTTGAATGTTTAAACAAAACCCTACTGGCAAAACAACTTTGGCGATTTATAAGGGGGGAAAAACCATGTGGACTGAGCAAGTAAAGGCAAAGTACCTACCCCCGGAGTAATATTTGGCATATCTCAAAATTCTGGTGGGCTATGCTTGAGCTCCGACATCTATTCAAAGACTCGATCCAATGGATGATAGGTAATGGAGAGAGTATTGAAATTTATGGTGCGCCGTGGTCTCCAAATTGGCAAGAGTACCGGCCAGGTACAAGCTTCCAATTAAATACCAAACTCAACTATCTCTTCGATAATAAGGCGCAAAACTGGAATTTAGATACCCTGGCAGATCTTTATACGGTGACAGATGCCCAACAGATTGCATTGGTCCATTTTGACCCCATTAATAAGGCAGAAATAAATGACCGCTTAATTTGGAAGGAATTTAAAACCGGGATTTTAAGGTAAAAGAGGCTTACAACGTTCTCTTCCAAAAAAGGGAAGCAACTGCAAGTGGGATAGGTCCAACAATAGATCAGAGATTCATGCACCGAGCCGGAGAGATAATCGGGAAGACCAAAAATATTATTCCAAAAATTAGGTTATTCTTGTGGAAGGCATGTTTAAATGCAATACCAAACTCCTATAACCTAAGTAAAAGAATTAATCAGATAAACCCTAATTGTCAGATTTGTGGAATGGAACCTGAAACAACAATACACCTCCTTTTCAATTGTCCTAGAGCAAGAATGATTGGGCACCGCTCACCTATTGTTAATTTCATGCAACAGGCTAGTATAGATTTTGAAACCATACTCTTCTTTGTAACTCCTAACATGGAATTGGGGATGATACAATTGCTTTGTGCATTAATATGGGAAATCTGGACCTCAAGGAATAAATGGGTATTTGAAAGAAAATCGTTTCAACCTATCCGAATCGTTAGGTCAGCTATGCTACTGGTACATCAAGGGAACCAATTGGAGGGGATATCTAATATTTTTAACCCAACAAACCACTTACCAGGTCACACTGGCAGACAGAAAGAGCTTTACTGCTAGGTTGATTTTTCATTAGATAATTGGGGACGATCGGCTTGTGCATGCATTATTAAAGAAGGGGGAGAGGGAAATTATTTAAAGATCCCAACAAAGTGTTATAATAACATTTCTGAGCCTTTGCAAGGGGAATTTCAAGCGTTGGCAATGGCAATGGAGCTAATCTGTACAAATTACCCTAACAAATCGTGCATGTTTCTTACAGATAATCTTGAAATGGCTTTTTTATTCGAAAATTGCAATAATCCGAATGAAAAATGTTTTTTTTAAACACGCAAAGCCTACGGGTTTCGACTAAAAAAAAATGTTTAACTCAATTCATTTCTTTATAATTTCATGTAACGAGTCATTTTAGTGTAAAATAAACTCGTCACATGAAAGTCCATTGTATTAAATTTATAGTAAAATTGGGCGAGCGTACATGTGAATTTGCACCATACTGAGATATTTCGTTTTCAATTCTTTGGGCCTGCATGGGAAACATGGTGTGAGGTTTGGGAAAACGACTAGGAGAAACTTTAACTGCCAGCTATAAAGATGTGGGCTCTACCAGTCAGTTTTGGCCCATACTTGCCTGTATGAGGGCATGTTTGATTTGAAGTACTTTAGAGTACATGGATTGGGGAACGCAAAAAAAAAAAAAAAAATACATGGATTGGCATATCCATGTATTCACATATCCATGGATCTTGAAGATATATCTAGTTTGTTTGATTTGATGAATCATAGGACCATGTAGTTTAGAAATTGTTGTTTGATTTTTGTTATATCTTGATTTGGAGTAGATGCTAATAGTTAGTTAAAATAGTTATTTTAAACGCATGAAATCAAATAATATTTCAATTGCAATACTTGTTTCATTTAAGAAATTATTTATAACATAAAAAAATTGTCACATAAGAAAATATTTGTAAAATAATTTTTAATAGCATTTGGAAGCAAATATAAATTTTCGTAAAAGAACAAATTCGCCTTACAAAGAAAACTATGATAACTAATTGAAATATAAATCATATAAATTTTATTAACTTAACAGTTAACACCCATAATTAGAAAAAAAATTCATTGATAAAGAATTGGTACTGGTATTGACAAATTCTTTTACATTACCCTTGGTACATGAGAACTGGCACTGGTATCGACAAATAGAAATGGATTTGATATTCTTCACTGATAAAGAATCATCAACTTTGGTAAGTAAAAAAATTGAGTACAAGCTCAAAGTAAATTCAAACACCACAGTCACATATTTCATAGAACTTTTCAGAGAGAAACACAGATAGCTTAATTTCAATTATTGCATAACAAATTGTGCATCTAATTAGAGGTAAACAAAGAGCAGATTCCATCTAGTCTAATTTGAGGAGCATGAAGCTTATCAGATTTAGATTTGGGAAGAATGAAGCTTGAAGGCGGCAAGGATGCGAGAGGTAATAAGGATATAACTAGATGCAATCTTACCCGGAGAGGAGCTGGGCGACTCACGAGAGGATCCCGACGCAGGGTTAGGGCAAAGAGAAATCGCTTCTCTCTCGTTTGATGGCAGTCGTTGATGAATTATTTTTCTCGGAGTTGGGGCGAAGAGAAAAATTGAAGAGAGAGAGACTGAGAGAGGCGAGGTGAAGGGCACGAAGTTGGGGCAGTTGCGTGCCCTGCTCCGTGTATTTTGTCATCCCGAACTTTTGACTGGATGACAAAATACGTGGATCTCGCCCACCAAATCCAGTATCGGATGAAATCAAACACGTGATTTTGGATCAAATAGAGGATATAGGAATACAATCCCTCAAGATACACCAAATCAAACATGCCCTTAGTTTTGTAATCCCCAAATAATTGAACTTTAAATACAGGTTATGTGGAAGTTTAGTGAGGATGGTATAATTAATTAAATATTAAGATTTCATATTTAAAAGTTTATGTTTATTTAATATGCATAGGTTTGTGTTATGCTATGTTACGCGGATACTTTAAAAAATCAGCCGTACGCGTATCGGATACGTATCGGACACGGATACGGCACCGATACGTTTCGGACACGCCACGTGGCGTATCCGAATATTTTAATATATTTTGACTTTCGGAGACGGCTCCGATACGGCACCGATACGACAGGACACGGCTCCGATACGGCTCCGATACGGCACCGATACGGCAGGACACGGCCCAATGTTTTAAATCCCAATTTAATTTTTATTTTTTTCTATAATTCCATTTTCGCTTATTTATTTATTTATTTTGTTAAAAATGATCTTTTTTAAAACTTATTTTTTTTAATATTATTTTTTTCTTTTTTTATTAATGAAAATAATTCATGAGAAACATAACTAAAGACGATAATATATCTCATCTTTATTTAAAAAAATAATTTTTTTCTGATTTCTCACTCTCATTCTTTTTTTGTCGTTTTCTTTATCATATTTAGTTATTTTTTATATTTTTAAAATATTTAGATATATAATTAATAATATAATAATATATATATTAGACGTATCGTGTCCACAGATTTTTTGAAATTGCTGTATCGCCGTGTCCGTATCGTATCGGATACGACGCGCGTATCCGTATCGGTGCAACATAGGTATTATGCAATAAAATAATCTTGATACATTGTCAATAAATAGGAAATCTTGAATACAAGATCTAAATTGCTTAGTTAAATATTTCAGGTCAAAAGTATATCTTTAATCCGTGACACTAATTTTTTTGCAAGATGGGATGAATTTTAATCAGTACATCTAATTTGAAAATAAACAGAGAAATATGAGGATCATACAGCATGAATGATAAATCATACATTTCAACATCTGCATAATATACCTTTATTCTATGAAAACAATTTTTTTGCAAGTTGGAATGAACACTGAACAGTAAAACGTCTGCTTGTGGCCTAAATTATATTTGTCAATTTTTTAAGAGAAATTGCTGGTTCCATGCACCACATTTTTGAGGTCATTCAGTAATGTACAATGGAATATGAAACATGTGGTATTATATTGAGTCGAAAAATTAAATAAAATATGAAGATCACAATTCACAACAAATGGTTTCAAACACTATTTACCACATTGTGTCTACAACTAGTATATATAGACCTTATACATGCAAAAAAGAACCTTTCATGGATATCCAACAAACATACAAGATTCAAGAAATGCATCGTCATTATGTGCTTGTATATACATTTTCTTTTCTTTTTTCCTTCTTGTATTTCTGGTTCGTAGGCTGCTATTAATTTTAAATCTGAACCACATCAATTAATCATTGAAATTGTCCATTTCCAAAACTTGCTATTTGAATACGTCCTGGCACAATAAAATTTTCAGAACAGACCACCACTTATTGCTGTCATGTTATATAAATGAAATATTCCCATTTTCACCATAGAATACTTAAAATTTCATTGCACATAATGCTCTTGCCTCCCCTTTTAACTCAGTCTACCGTGGTTAAGTATGGTCACAATCTTTGTTATGGGTTGATTTTTTTTAATTTTACCCAATGAAGCTCTAAATTACAATTTTGTGAAACACGAGTAAAAACTTCATTTTGTTGCAACAATTGAACAAATAGGTGGCACAATGTAATATCAATAATGCTATATAACATAATGGAATATCCCGAGAGAATCCCAATAAGATTTGTTATATAAATATTACAACTAATTATAGAAACAATATTTGCATAACAAATTCTGTTGGGATGTCGTCGGAATTTTTCGCATTTTTGATGTAATATTTGGATGGTAAAAGAAATTGTGTGAGAAATACATAAGCTATTGATATTGAAGAGCCCAAATATACATATTAATGAAAGTGTAACATTAAAGAAAAAACAATTACCCAATAATATTATAATAACCTTTTGGCTATTCAAAGTGTAATAATTTAGAGCGAAAAACATAACTTTTCCTTAATCATATCTAACAATTTTTGCCTAAACTTTGGGCCAGATATGAGTCATGATGACGGGCTGAAATAAATATAATTTCGGTTATAAACCCATATTTTTCGGCCCCAAACAAGGGCCTTTGAAGTTCAAGGCAGAATAATTAATAATCCAAATCAAGAGTTTGAATATCTGAAAGAAACAAAACTTTATCCTGAAAATGAATGGTTAACAATAAAACATCATTCATTTATTCAAAAAAATAAACCATAATTTTTCCCTGAAAGGAAAATATCTACATAATTTTCAGTTGTAAAACGGTGATGAAAGTTGTCGCAGTCAACGTTCATTATCACAAGTCAAGTCTTTGCTTACAAACAAATGTCTCAAAGAATAAAACCTTCCACAAGTTACAAAGTAACAGATACATGAAGGATAGATTTTTGAAGTTTTACAATCATTTTCTTTCTATATAATTACACCGAAAGAAAAAAGAAAAAAGAAAAAGAACCCAAAATCAGAACTTTTTTGCGGTCCACATGAGGCCCACGAAAACTAGGCTAAAAAAAGAAATAAAAGAAAATCAAGCCCAAGCCCAAGCCCAAATAGCCACCGCCCAAGGTATTTCCTCTTACCTTGGATTCTTCGTCGAGAGCTCACTCATCAATCCCTTCCCTTCTTCTCCTTCAGCTCAAAACTCGCGAAGTTCACCGATCTTCATATCAGCCAGGTTTTACTCGTCCTCTGTCTCCTCCATTATCATCGTTTGAGATTTTAACCCTTCTGAGAAAGCGTGACGGCACCTTTCTCTCCGAGTGACGAAGAGGAACGCCGCTGAAATCTGATTGAGCATCCTATTGCCTCCGGATTGGAAGAGCCGATCAGTCATCTCACTGGCCAGCTCTCGAAGGTCAGATTCACAATTCATCCTCGATCTCCACAGACGCCAATGACGAAAATACTCTTTTTTTTTCCACCATAAGCTGATGTGGCACTAGTAATTAATGCACTGTTTCTCTCTCTCCTTTCTTTCTATAATTTTTTTGTAAAAAAATATGAATGAAAAAATCACTAATTTTCGATAATAATTTTATAAAATCATAAATTTGAAATGTGCAAATGATTGTACTCATTTTTCTCTATCTAAAGAGATATGTCTTCCTATATTTTTGAATAAAATTTTATTTTTCTTTTATTATTGTATTTGTAATTGAACATTTATGTCTTTGTATTTTCTATCTTATTTAATCAAAAAAATTAGAGGTATTAAATAAATTAATAGAATATAAATAAAATAAGGATATTATAGTAATTAGCAATTATTTCTATTTTTTAAATCAATTTTTTATTCCATGAAACTTGCCGAACAATAATGGAATAACATGGAAGAACCGCTTTTCCACTTTTCCACATTTTGCCGAACAGGCAAAAAAAAGTCAAGGGTACTTGTTATTAATTATTGATTTTGTTTGAGCAAACATGCTTCCTGTAAGCAAATATATGTAAGTTGTGAATAAATTGACTGATTATAAAGCTCATTCGATATAGAGATAATCATGAAATGTTTAATTATTCTAGTGTTAAACTCGTTTATGTTAATGACATGGCATGCTTTGAAAATGCATTGTTTTTTAAGTAGCACTTCGCCCTTCAAAATGGTATATTAAGACATTAAACACAGTACAATGTTCAATGCCACAAATATATTTTTATGAAAAGTCATCGTTAGTCTATGTATAACTTCATTTTTCTTTTTTGCTTCAAATGTGATATGTAGGCTAAACCTGTATAGAACTACAAGTTAGTCCATGTATTATGGATTTAAACAAGGTTCGGAAAATCGGAATCGGAAACCGGAATAGGTCCCTTAAAATAACGATTTAGAATTGGCTGAATCGGATTGGAATCGGTTAAATTGGATAAAAAATCGGATCAATTTATATTAAAAAAAATAATTTTATATAATCGTGAGAATCGGGTATTTATCGGATCGGAACTTGCCAATTCCGACTAGAATAAGCTGAATCAGAATTGGAATCTACGATTCTCAGAAACATATTTAAACTTTTCAACCCGTATAATCTATACATAATGTACATCTAGTCCTTGTTCGGAAACCAGGAGTGGCTACTGTGAAGTTCTATTTAGAGTCTTTTTGAAAAGTAAACATGACTTAACTTTGTATATGGTTTCTCAACTGGATCTATATTATAATGTAATACTGTATTATACAGTAGAACCTCCTTAAATTAATACTCGATAAATTAATAACCTCTCTAAAATAATAATTTTCTCCGATGCCGACTTCGACCCATTATGTAAATTAATAATTTCGATAAAATAATAAGATAATAATTTTTCTGAACACCCTTATATAAATCTATGGTCCCATCAACATAATAAATTAATAATCTCCTAAAATTACAAAGATAGCTAGAATAATTTAGTAAATATGAATCTATTGTTGTTTGCTTTCTATTAAAATTTAAATCAAAATGAATTTCATCTCTAACTTTTCTCACGGCATCCAAAAGCTCCGGTGTTTAATACAATAATTTAGTAAAATATGGTTAATGTTCTAGTACATTGAATAAATAAATTCAAGTTCCTAGTATTTAATATTCATACATTTTCCTATATAATCAAATTTAAGTTCGCTGAATATAAAAGACCTCTTTTAATTAATAAATTATTAATTTATCGATTAATTAATACCTCTCTAAATTAATAAAATTTTACGATTCTAACGGTATTAATTTATAGAGGTTCTACTGTACATCATAATTTTCCTACAGAATAATATATTGATACACCGAGCAATATATGGATGCATGATATGTCGGCAACCGAAAAATGAATATACGGTAATTGTATTTATGTAAATATTTAGCATCGTTTTTTATGCCCCATTTCACCAATCCAAGGAAATAGTAAATTAAAAAAAACAAACCCATTTCAGTAATTTCTGAAAAAATAACAGAGTCAAATGACAGCAAAGCACACGCACACACAAGCTATTTAAAGCTCTTTTCCTCTTCTTTTTATCCCCTCATTTTCATCCTTTCTTCTCGACATTTTAACATTCCTAAATATCACGTTAAAAGTACAAAGAAAATCAGGAGAAAAATTTATTAATTTTGCGGAAAATCAAACATGTCGTCTTACGTGAAGCTAACAAAGCGACAGGGTGCTCCGATGGAGGAGATCAAGGCCGGAGAGCTCAATCAACCCGTTCGAGTCCCTGAGGTATTTTATGCAATAAATTAATATTTTATATATTTTAAGATTTTAATTTTTTATCGGATTTTTCCTTTTGGCTTTCAATTTGGGAACTTTCGTTGAATTGGACCTTTTGCGCGGTCATCTAATTAGTAATGCATTTACTTTTCATAAAAAAATTGAACAAAATGTTGGTGATTTTTACAAAATATTGATTTTCTTGATATTTTGTGTGATCAATAATGCATACAATCTTCATTTGTTTCTTATATATTAAACAAAATGTTAGTGATTCTTACAAAATTTTGATTTTTTTTAATACTTTTCCGATTAATAATGCATATAATCTTCATACATTTCTTTTTTCAAACAAAATGTTGGTTTGTTAACAAATTTTGATTCTGATCTATTTTTAGTTGAAGGAAAGAAAATGTTTGGAATGCGGGCAGAAACTACCGCATTCGTACAGAACGCCGACTGATGAGCCATGGACGTCCGGCATTTTTGCTTGTGCTGAAGATCCTGAGAGTTGTAAGATTTTTATCTTTTTTAACCTAAATTTCGTTAAATTTGTGGGTCTACTTTTTTCAGTAATGCTAGAGATTTAGAATGCAATCTTATAAATGAATTTAGAAACATAAATGGCAATGAGGAAATCAATTATTTCTTATAATTTCTGATGTAACTGTTTAAAACTTTAAATTGGAATTATATATGGGCCTAATGTAGAGATCTAGAAACATAAATGAATATGAGAATACGGAAACATGAAAGGTAGTAAATTTTAATTGGACAGAATAAAAGTTGTAGGAATCATCCAATTAGACCTTAAATCAGTTTTGAAATGTAAACAAGGAAATATAAAATGTAAATAAACAAAATACGAAAATAAAGGAAAAAGACACAAATCAATTCAGATTTGAAGATTTAACTTTAAATTGCACAACTCAATAACTAATTTTACAGATAAAAATGACCATTTTAATTTCGTCCATACATATATACGTGAAAAATCTAGAAATCAATGAATTCTTATAAAATAAAATTCACAATTTCTTTAACACTTTTTTTTTTCAAATTATGCGATTATTTTCCAGGTAAAATGGGACTTTTTTGCCCGTGTGTACTATACGGCAAAAACGTAGAAACCCTAAACGGTACACCATGGCATCAAGCTTGCACTTGCCATGCAGTCTGTCTCGGCACTGGCATCACGGTTCTGGCTTCTTTAGCATTTTGTCATGGCATTATGGATGCTGATACGATTTTCATGTTGTCAGAAGGATTATTTTTCGGTTCGAAGTTAGGAGAAATTTTCAATTTGTTCATTTTTAGTTAGTGGTAAATAGTTACTACTCAAAGCTAACGTTTTCATTCTTTCTCACATTATGTTATATATTGTCTAATAAGTTCAACTAGATAAGAACAGAGTCTAGTCTAACAAAAGCAAATATGACAGCCAATTTTTTTTTTTTTTTTTGGAGTAAAAGGCTGAGAGAAAATTTGAGAAAATATTTTCCATAATGGTACCCAAACTGTTAATCCATAAAAAACAATTGAAAAATACTCTAAAGATTTTAAAATATGGTACGTCAGATCAAAAAATGGTTAAATTAGTTAAAAAAAAATTGAGGAGATTTGGAGAGGATTCTAATTTCCAAAGCACCTCTTCCAAATGTAAAATTTTTTATTTTCTTTTTGTAGTTTGATATTTACAATAACTTCTAACTACAAATCAAGAAATAAAACCTACAGCTCCTATTATTTATAAATTAAATCTTCCAATTTTCAAGTAAAAAATTATCATCATAAGGATCAACCCATAAAACAATTATGTTATTCAATTGGATTCTTACAAGAGAGAAGGAGAGAGAAAACTCATCTCTTTTCAGAAAAATAATACAAGCTGATCGAAGAAACATGCGTCGTCTAAATCAAGATTCACATACATATACGAAATCAAGGCTTGTAGCAGTGCTATTAAACTGCATGCAAACATGTTTTGTCTCAGGGAAGATTTCCATCTGAGGAGGAAAAAAAGGAAAAAAAAAAGTATAAGCAACTCAATATATAATTCCTCTTATTAACTGAACTTTGGGCCAGTTATTAGCCATGGTGACGGGCTGACATAAATAAAATTTTGGTTGTAAACCCATATATGTTCGGGCCCCAATCAAAGGTCCTTTGACATTCAATTCAAGGCAGAATAATTAATAACCCAATCAAGATTTTTAATATATTTATATATGAACGGAAGAAGTTTTATCATGAAAATGAATGGTTAACAATAAAACATCATTTATTCATTCGAAAAAATAAACCACCATTTCCATCCCTAAGTTACTAAATGGTGATGACAGTCGTCTCAGTGAGTTCATTGTCACAAGTCAAGTCTTTGCTGACAAACAAATGTCTAAAATAATAAACCTTTCCACAAGTTGAGGTGTCAGTTCATTATCACAAGTCAAGTATTTGCTTACAAACAAATGTCTCAAAGAATAAACCTTTCCACAAGTTGAGATTTATTATGGCTGATTTTGTATTACAAGAGCCAGTATAATATAATAACATATCATATCAAGATCATACATATATATTAATACCTAGAAATATGACGTATTAGCACGAACCTTTTCAGTAGTCTTTCATTGCACCAGCTATATATAGATGCTGGAAATAGAGGAAAAAATAGTGTTTGAATGCAAAATTATAGTACATGCCGAAGCGGAGAGAGGTTCCCCCTTGTTCAATACATCACACAACTAATATACTACTTGAACTAAATCATCTATTATATACATCATTAAAATCTTATTCCAATAATCACTCAACTAATATACTACTTATACTAAACTATCAAAAATAATCACAAAATAGCTGAATCAAATATTATTTAAAAAAATCCATCTCAATTTGTACATCATGAAAAATATGTTTTTTCATACAAATGTCAACAAAAAAAATATTTATATCAACAAATGAATCATTCAAAGAAAAAATATATACATTTGTGCTTGGCTAAATTTCTACATCCAATTCACATCATATAATCTTGACATACAATTCACATATATTCAATTTTTTCATCCATTAAATTTCGTTCAGAGTTGTTATCAACAGGAAAAGCCTGTCGGTTGTTGCCTTATATATGGTTCACTATGCAGAAATTAGAGGTAATAAAACCCATCTGTCACGTCTAATAAATCCACCTAATGATAGAAATTAAATTAACCGTGGTTAGTTAGAAGTTGAGGAATTCAAATATAATAATGTCCGAGAGAATCAAATGCTAGTTGTACAAAATAAATTAATTAGGACCAAGGCTGCAAATAGCGTGTAGCGGTTTGCAGCGTTCATGATTTTCTTGTAGCGAATAACGAATAACGGATGATATAGCGCGCTACACCTACGTAGCGGATAATAGTAATAAGCATTTTTTTCTTATGTATCACAACGTAATCTATGTATATGCAATCTCTAAAACAACAAATGTCTATAAAATATCCCTACAATAATTATTAAATATCAAAAGATTATAAGATTAATATTAAAATATTAACATATAACATACTTATCCTAAACAGTACATATCAATATCATAATTCAAAATACCGTAAACCCTAAAAACCGTAATGATCCAAAATGAGAAGTCCCAAAATAGTACACTACATTTCATTTAGAACATATTCCAAAATATCCTAAACCCTAAAAAGTTCACAAATGTGAGCCCAGCCCAGAAAATCATTAAAAGTTCAAAAAAATGAAATTGCGCTATATGGTTGTTTCAGGCACTACAAACACACGCTTCATGATATATCGTGCCGCTATATCGTTGTAGTGTCGGAAAAAATAATAGCACATCAAAACCGCAACGTTGCGGCATTGAGCCTTCTTAGTACGCTATATCGCACTATATCAGCGCTATAGCACGCTATTTGCAACACTGATTAGGACCAAAATAAACAAATTAAGATCTGTATACAAAGCAAATTTTGTAATCTTTCACACATACTTCCGGAAAATGAGAAATGCAAACAATTCTACTACTACTAACAGGAAATATTCTCAGGCTTAAGCTCAAAAAAATAACAGGAATTATCCTCATATTATCACTCATTTTGGGACTGAAATTCTACAGCTCCAAGAGAGAGGTGAGACGCTTCAAAGGGAAGGAGGCGGGCATGGAGAGAAGAGTTCGAACGAGAAGGGATGCTAGCTCAACTCTTTGGATTTGGAGAGAGGGAGGCGATGCTCCATGGAGGCGTGCACAGAGAGAGAGACAGAGGAGGGTTTCTTGCGAACTGAAAAGAATAGAGGAAATAATATGTTCTGCTAAGGGCTAAAAATGGTCATTTATTAACATTATTAACGGTGTTGCTGTGATGGTCAGGGACCAACCGTGCAAAGTACAGGGATTAAAAGAGCTAAATCAATAATACAGGGACTAACTTGCCAAGGAAAAGGAGTACAGAGACTAACAGTGCATTTATCCCGAAAAGATATTCTCAAATTTTCTGTCTTGGCCCTTGTTGTCCAATACACACGGCTGTCATATTTCCCTTTTTTAAGACTAAACTCGTTCATATCTAGTTGAAACTTAGCAGACAATATATAACATATTGTGAGAAAAAAGGAAAGTGGGCCTTAAATTGGGTAATATTTATCAGTAACTAAAAATGAAGAAATTGAAATTTTCTTTTAACAGTTCACATGAGTGTCTTTATAAATATGGGAAAAAGATAAGTAGTTACATTACTGTAAATTATTCAATTTGTACTCGTCAGGAAATTATGGCCAATTTTACCAATGTTTTACAATATTTATTTTGAATACCGGTTCCCAAATACTTTTACATACTCAAAACTTAGAAAAATATAAAAAAAAAATACAATACATTTAAAGGCATACCAATATAACATTTACATGCCAAATTCATAAATTAACCTTATTTCTACATATCTCTCCTCAATCTAGCAAAATATAACATCACAAATACATTGATTCTATCAAACATGTTATCAACCATCTGGAAAAAGCAATACCTCCAATTTCTCTTGAACGAAAGAACGCCAAATAATACCCAAAATCCGAACCCAAAGCCAATTGCCACAATTAAGTATAAAAGAACATCATCCAAATCATTATGATTATTTTGAACAATACCAGTATGTGAAGTCTCACTAGTATTGCAACTCTTGTTCAATGGAAAACCACAAAGATAAGTATTGCCTATGTAAACATATGGGTCTAAAATTGTTCGTAATTTATCTCCGGTTGGAATTCGTCCCAAGAGGTTATTGTAAGAAAGATTTAGTGTGTCTAAAAAGTTCAAGTTAGCCAGGCTCTGTGGAATTATACCAGAAAGTCTGTTCCTATGAAGGTCGAGAGACTCGAGTGATTGCATGCCACCCATTTTCGTAGGAATTGTTCCATTTAGGTAATTGTAGGACAAGTTTAAGTTTCTTAGTCCTAGAAGAGTTGTTATACTTTGGGGAATCTCGCCAGTTAAATTATTTCTTGACAAATCAATACTTGTCAAAAGAGCAAGGGTCTTTGAATACTCGAGCACTAAACCCTTCGTACTTACTAAAATGCTTACATAATAGGAAACACCGTAATTTAGTGAACTGGATAATATTGAATTATTTTTGAGATCCAGGTTTGGTAAAGTCATTGCCACCATATTATCGAGATAATCAGGTATTAAACCCGAAAGATTATTGTCACCAAGATCTAACACATGAAGATTAGGTAAATGTTCTAGCTGCATTGGAATGTTACCAATAAATAAATTTGAACATAATTTATTCGGATATGGATATTTTGCGGATACGGTACGGTTCGGATTCGGATATTATCCGTCCCGTTTACACCCCTACATGTTTGTAATAATTTTAAACTTTAAGACTACTATTCGGAATGATCATAATGGCACAAAAAATCAAAAAGATAAATAATTATGTAATGAGTATTATCTGCATTTATACTTGATCCATTACATACTTTCCAGTACTAAACTTGCCACAAAAAATCATAGAAAATGACATGAGGGTTGTTCTTTTGGATATTATTCATCTCCCCAAAAATCACGGCTAGGATTAAATTTTAAAGAAATTATATCTAGCTCCAAGTTATCACCTTTTTTTATTGTTATTTTATTTTTTAGTGATAAATAGAATAAGTAATTATAAATTAAGTAACGATTAAAATTTTAATTGTTCATTGTTATTCTAAATATTAGATGGTTAATAAAACTTAAACAAAATAAAAAAATATAAAGGACCATATTATCAAGTGCCTCACAAAACTTTTGATTTAAAAAAAAAAAATTCTTCGATATTCCTCCAAATTTATTTACTATTTATCGTGATTCATATATATTTCTATATAATTTGATCAATGATAAATCTAACTCATGGTGAAGTTTTTTTTATCTTAAAGTTTGATAAATCAATGATAAATAATTCTTACAAAATTACTTGAAAAATTTCATAAAGTTTTATATATAATTTTTAAACTCATATAATATATATTTTATACTCATATGACGTATTAGTATGAACCTTAGATATGAAAAGTAAAAGATACTTGAAGGATATATATAGAACCCATTGCTCAAGCTATACTGTAATTAACATGTACCAAATCCCCTTAATTGAGTAATACTGCTTTACTTACCATTTGTACGTAATCACTGACGGAAGCAACTACTAGTATTCATAGCAAAGACTTTCAGTAGTCTTTCATTGCACCAGCTATATATAGATGTTGGGAATGTTATTTGAGCCATCAGTCTTTCACTCTTACTCCTACTCCTACATACCACACAAAATACAAAATGCATTGTTTTCCAGTTTTTCTCCTCTGTCTTTTATCTATTCAAACAATTGGAGCTTATAGTTGTCGTCAGACTGAAAGAGATGCATTGCTCAAATTCAAGGCAGGTGTGAATGATCCATTTCACCGTTTAACTTCATGGAGAGATGAAGATTGTTGTACATGGGCGGGTATCAAGTGTAGCAATCAAACCGGTCGTGTCGTTAAGATCAACGTGCAAAATCCCTCTTTTGATTGGAGTTATAATAACAGCTTGAGTGGTGAGATCAGTGCATCTTTGCATGCTTTAACTGATTTGAAACATCTAGATCTCAGTGCCAATAATTTTAGTGGAAGTATATTTCCAAAATTCATTTGTTCGTTGAGATATTTAAAGTATCTCAACTTGTCTTATACAGACTTGTCAGGAATGATACCCTCTCAACTCAGTAATCTGTCTAGATTACAATATCTTGACTTGTCTTGGAATGGCTTGTCAGGAATGATACCTCCTCAACTTAGTAACCTGTCTAGATTACGACATCTTGACCTCAGCTACACTGATAACCTAACTATTGCTAACATTTGGTGGTTATCACACCTGACCTCTCTTACGTATCTTGATTTATCTAGGATCAACCTCCACGATTCAAAAGAATGGGTTCATGCATTGAGTATGCTACCGTCACTAGAAACCTTGTATTTGAGAGATAATGAGCTGACAACAATTCCATCGTCTCTATCCACCGTTAACTTCTCCTCACTTATCTTTTCATCTTAGTTTAAATAATTTTAACAGCCGAATACCTGCTTGGATAGGACAATTAACTAGCCTAAGAGAACTCTTTCTTTTTTCCAATTTCTTTTTTGGCCCAATTCCATTAAATCTGTTCGGTAATTTGGGTTCACTTAATTCACTACTCATATATGATAGTTTAGAGGCTCCAATACCATCACTTAGTAACCTTCACAATCTGACTCACTTAGGTTTGGTAGGTATAAATATTAACGAAGACATAAAAGAATTATTAAGCAAGTTTTCAAATGAGACACTGGGAAAATTGGAAGTTCTAGCGCTCGAAAACTCTAATTTGACAGGAAATTTAATTGGATGCCTTAATAAGATGCCAAGTTTAACTGAACTTTCACTTGATGGGAATAACCTAAATGGCACCATAACGGCTGAAATTTGGAAACGGGGCAACTTATCTACTCTGGCTCTTTCCGAAAATTCTTTTAGAGGAGAGATATCAGAATTACATCTAACTGGTTTGTCTAAACTAGAATATCTGGATTTATCCTCCAATTTCATCAACATCACCATAAATAGCAATTGGGTTCCTCCATTTCAACTTACCTGGCTTGACCTAAGTGCTTGTAAATTGGGGCCAGTGTTTCCATCATGGCTCCATAATCAATTTAAATTATTCAAATTAAATCTCTCAGACTCCGGAATATCTGATAGTGTGCCCGATTGGTTTTGGAATTTATCATCTCTAAACAGCATAGACTTATCGCATAACAAAATCAGTGGAAGGCTTCCATTGAGTTTGGAACATTTGACTGAGCTAAGCACATTACAATTGAGTCACAACAAATTTTATGGTGCGATTCCAGCTCTATCTAGTTATATTGAAACATTGGATTTCTCCTATAACTCAATTTCAGGCCCATTGCTGCAAGAGTTTGAAGCACCATTTCTATCTAACCTAATCATGTCAAATAATCTCCTGAACGGCTCAATAGGTCAATCTATTTGTGGATTAATAAGCTTGGGAGTGTTAGATTTATCAAGTAATTATATTCATGGAGATCTCCCTCATTGTTGGCCCAATACGTTACAAGTTGCAAATTTAGCAAATAATAAAATTAATGGTACTATTCCTAATTCGATAAGTAGTTTAAATATGCTATCAGTGTTACAGCTCCACAATAATAGTTTGACAGGGTTGCTTCCTTCTGGCATGCAATTTTGCAAAAACTTGTCTATTATTGATCTTGGAGAAAATGAATTTTATGGTCAAATACCAGAGTGGTTAGGAGAGACCCTACCGAACTTAAATATACTCCGATTACGATCTAATTTTTTTCACGGTATTATTCCTTCCCAAGTAGTACATCACAACAACTTGCAAGTGTTAGATCTTGCTGATAATAATCTTTTTGGTTCAATACCGCAAAATCTAGATAATATGGTGGCTATGACATCACCAAACCAAGATCCGGAGAGAAATTCGTCCTACTCTAAAATCCGGATATCAGGCAGTAATTACTATATTGCCAACATGGTTGTATATATGAAGGGTTTAGAACTCGAATACTCGACTACCCTTTTCTTTTTAAAAAGTATTGATTTGTCACGAAATAACCTAACGGGTGAGATACCTCAAAGCATTACAACCCTTCTTGGACTTATAAACTTAAATTTGTCCAACAACAACCTAAAGGGAATAATTCCAAAAGAAATTGGCAAAATGCAACTGCTTGAGTCTCTCGACTTTCATATGAATGAGCTTTCAGGTATAATTCCTCAGAGTCTAGCTGAAATGGATTTTTTGGCCATTCTAAATGTTTCTTATAATATAATCTCTCAGGTGAAATTCCGACAGGAAATCAATTACAAAACATTTTTGACCCATATATCTATATAGGTAACGCCTATCTCTGTGGTTTCCCATTGAATAGAAGTTGCAACCCCACTGAAACTTCTCATAATTACAATTTGAAGGATGATGATAACGATTTGGATGAAATATTTTTATATCTATTTGCGGTACTTGGCTTTGGGTTTGGGTTTTGGGCATTTTTTAGCGTTCTTATGTTCAAAAGAAGTTGGAGGTACCATTTATTCCAAATGGTGGATGACATGTTCGATAGAATCTATGTATTTGTGATGTTATATTTTGCAAGGTTGAGGAGAGATGCATCGGAATAAGGTTAAATTGTGAATTTGGCAAGGAAATATTATGTTAGTCCAAGAATGTAGTTAATTAGTTATATATGCATTTCTTTTTATCTTTTTATTTCCAATATTCACAAATCAGTATCTCTATGTAAAATTCTTCAGAATTTGGTGAGAGTAAATTGAATAATTTATTAATCTATTGTTACTCAAATCAATTCAATCATTTATTCATTATTTCTTTTAACCATAGCAGCGATTCGGGTCATTACACCTTGGAAGCAGATTGAACCCAAATCTGCCTCCTCTCTCTAAATACTGCTGGTGATATTCCTCCGCTCTATAAAATGAAGTATAGTGGATATTCCACGACTTCAGTTATAATTTTCTGTTCAATTCCTTCTGGTGCTTCTCAAGATATTCTCTTGCTAACTTCTCTTGCTCGTCATTGTAAAGATTGACCTAATTGAACATTTATCAAAATAAATATGTAAAGTATTCAACAATTCATCAAAAATTCGGTATAATATATATTTGAATGTCGTACACTGGATGCAGCTCACAAAGTCCTCTCATCATTATTAGGGTTCCTTAAAATAAAGGAATTTCAGTTTCCAATCCAATTTCGCCAAGTGCCTCTGCAGACTAAATAAGTTAAACATTTTGAATCGTTAAAATCCCCTTATTTGTGTTTATGTTGCATAATTGAGCTCAAATTGAGGCATAATTGGGTGAAATTGACTTCTATTTGGGGTTAATTGAGGTAAATTTACATTTCATAATGAAGCTTAATTGAGGAATTGGGATTTGAGGAAAGAGGATTCGGCCGAGAGTTTGGAGATGGATTTCGATGCAGTGAGAGTTTCCATGGTAAGTGATTACTGTAGAAAAAAGAAAGATGAACAGATTAAATATATTTGAGTATAAGCACTTCAGATCTGTTGTATATTGAATTAACTTGAATAAAACTGAAGTTAAACAATCATAAATAAACTAAACGAAGTAATTGAACAACTACACTAGTAACACTACAGATCAAAGTAAACTCCTAACAAAACAACCAAATAATCCATCAATAAAATAAAAAAAGCTTACACCCTTATGTCTAAACTCCCACTAAACCATCCAAAATAACTCAAACAATAACTTTAAGAATACCTCTCTCGATCAACGATCTCCAAATCAAACTTCTCTCAATCTCTCTCAGAAATGGGGGGGCAAAAAGAGCAAGATCAGAAACTCTTTTCTCTCTTCTCACTTTCACTGGGACTGACTGCACTGGTTCCACGACAGAGTTTCACTCGTCGTTATTTGTAACCGAGAATTTCTGTACCCGCCAGACTCTTGTGGCGGCCATCTAACGATTGCTTCTCACGTTCTTATCATCCTCGATTCACATGCCTCAAACCTCTCCATTTTAATTACTGGACATGTCCGTTATTATTTCTATTGATGGAGATCTATAGTTGTTTACTTTACTGAAGAGAACTGTGTATTTGAAATGAAGAGGAGTGTGAATATTTTCGGAGAGGAGGTTTCGTGTACGAAGATTTGTTACAGTTTTCGACGAAAAGGGAGGTGGATGTGTTTGTGCGTGAATATGACACACTTATCCGTTGGGATGTTGCCATCTCATGTTTACGTGAATTATCGTAGAGATCATGAGTGTGGAGATGTTATTGTGTGTGAAGCACAAAGGCGATATACGGAGAATGTTTAACTCAGTTCATTTATCTATACGAGTTTTGTAATTGAACCCTTTACATGAACATACATACAGTTGAATATATACGAAGGCAAGTGAATTTGCACCGTTGATTTTGCCTCACGGACCGAGGTCTCTATATTTCCATGTAACGAGTCATTTTGTTATTAAATTAAGCCCATGAGATGGATATCTATACAGTTGAGTATATATGAAGGCAAGTGAATTTGCACCGTTGATCAGTCAGTTTTGGCCCATACTTGCCTGTGTTAGTTTGTTAATCACCAAATAATGGAACTTTAAATACTGGTTATGTGGAGACTTAGTGAGGATGGTATAATTAATTAAGTATTTAAGATTTCATATTTAAAGTTTTATGTTTATTTAATATGCATAAGGTTTATTTGTGTTATGCAATAAAATAATCTTGATACATTGTCAATAAATAGGAAATCTTGAATACAAGATCTAAATTGTTTAGTTAAATATTTCAGGTCAAAAGTGTATCTTTAATCTGTGACACTAATTTTTTGCAAGATGGGATGAATGGTAAGCAGTACATCTAATTTGAAAATAAACAGAGAAATATGAGGATCATGCAGCATGAATGATACATCATACATTTCAACATCTGCATAAAATATACCTTTATTCTATGACACTAATTTTTTTGCAAGATGGAATGAATATTGAATAGTAAATCATCTGCTTGTGGCCTTTATGTATTTGTTAACTTTTTTTTAGAGAAATTGCTCGTGTTCATGCACCACATTTTGGAGGCTAGTCCGTAATGTACGATGGAATATGCAACATGAGATATTATATTGAGGCTAGAAATAAAATTAAATATGAGGATCACAATTCACAACAAATGGTTTTGAACACTGTTTACAACAATCGGTAGAGACCTTATACATGGAAAGAAGAACCTTTCATGGATATCCAACAAACATACATTATTCAAGAAATGCATCTTCATTATTTGTTTGTACTTTGTATATACATTTTCTTTTCTTCTTCTTCTTGTATTTCTGGTTTCTGGGCTGCGATTTATTTGAATTTGAACCACAGCCATTAATCGTTGAAATAGGTCCATTTCCCGAATTTGCTATTTGGATATGACATAGCACAATAAATTCTTCAGAACGGGACACAAACATATTGCTGTCGGGGTCATGCAATGTGAATGAAATGTTTCCCATTTCACCATGGAAGACCTTAAATTTCATTGCACAAAATGGTTTTGCTTGGCCCTTTATAACTCAGTCTACCATTGTAATTATGGTCACAATCTTTGTTACCGGTAGATTTTATTTACATTTTGCTCAATAAAGCTCTAACTTACAATTTTATGAAACAGGGGTAAAAACTTCATTTTGTTGCAACAATTGAACAAATAGGGGTCACAATGTAATATTTGGGCCATACGTGAGCCATAGTGACGGGCTGACATAAATAGAATTTCAGTTGTAAACCAAATATTTTTGGGCCCCATCAAAGGGCCTTTGACGTTCAAGGCAAAATAATGAATAACCCAATCCAGGTTTTTAATATCTGAAAGAAAGAAGTCTTTATCTTGAAAATGAATGATTAACAATATTACATCATTTATTTATTCGAAAATAAACCACCATTTCCATCCCTGAAAAGAAAATATCTCCATATGGTGATGAAAGATGTCTCAGTCTTTTATTGTCACAAGTCAAGTCTTTGCTTACAAACAATAAAACCTTTCCACAAGTTGAGGTTTATTACGGCTGATTGTGTATTACAAGAGCCAGTATCATATTATACCATATCATTTCGAGATTGTATATAACATTATTTCATACAAAAGCTTTATAAAAATTAAAATCTAGAAATATGGTGATGAAAGTTGTCTCAGTCAACAGTTCATTCTCACAAATCAAGTCTTTACATACAAACAGATGTCTCAAAGAATAAAACCTTCCACAAGTTACAAAGTAACAGATACATGAATTATATGCATAACACATTGCTCGAGCTGTACCATAATTAACAATGTACCGAAACCCGTCAATTTGAGTAATATCGCTATCACTTACCATTTGTATGTAATCACTGACGGAAGTTGAGACTGCTAGTATTGACACAAAACATTCGTTGTACCGTATCAATTCATCTGTATACTATTCAAAGCAAAGACGGCCGGTCTTTCGGTGCACCAGTTTTATATATATATAAAGATGTCGGACATGTTTTTTGAGCCATCAGTCTTTCACTCTTAGTCCTACTCCTACATACCACACAAAATACAAAATGCATTGTTTTACAGTTTTTCTCCTTTGTCTTTTATCTATTCAAACAATTGGAGCTTACAGTTGTCGTCAGACTGAAAGAGATGCATTGCTCGGATTCAAGGCAGGTGTGCATGATCCATTTCACCGTTTAACTTCATGGAGAGGTGACGATTGTTGTACATGGGCGGGTATCGAATGTAGCAATCAAACCGGTCATGTCGTCAAGCTCAACCTTAAAAATCCCTCTTATTTTTGGGGTAACAACAGTTTGAACGGTGAGATCAACGCATCTTTGCATGCTTTAACTGATTTGAAGCATCTAGATCTCAGTGGCAACCATTTTAGTGGAAGTGAATTTCCCAAATTTATCTGCTCATTTAGAAATTTAACATATCTCGACTTGTCTGATATAGGCTTAATAGGAATGATACCCTCTCAACTCGGTAATCTCTCTAGATTACAATATCTTGCCTTGTCTTCTAATTATTTGTTAGGAATGATACCTCCTCAACTTAGTAACCTATCTAGATTACAACATCTTGACCTCAGCTATGCTGATTCCTCTTCTACAACCCTTACTATTGCTAACATTTGGTGGTTATCACACCTGACCTCTCTTACGTATCTTGATTTGTCTGAGATCAACCTCCAGGATTCAAAAGAATGGGTTCAGGCATTGAATATGCTACCATCACTAGAAACCTTGATATTGGAATTGAACAATCTTACAACAATTCCGTCATCTCTATCCACCATTAACTTCACCTCGCTTACATCTTTTGCACTTAATTATAACAATTTCAACTGCCGGATACCCGCTTGGATAGGACAATTAACTAGCCTAAGAGGACTCTGTCTTGGTGACAATTTATTTTTCGGCCCATTTCCAAATCTGTTTGGTAATTTGGGTTCACTTAATGGATTATTCATATCTGACAGTTTAGATGGTCCATTGCCATCACTTAATAACCTCCACAATCTGACCAACTTATATTTGGATGGTATAAATATTAATGAAGATATAAAAGAATTATTAAGCAAGTTTTCAACTGAGGTTCTGGGAAAATTGGAAAGTCTAGGGCTCATAAATAGTAATTTGACGGGAAATTTAACTGAATGCCTTAATAAGATGCCAAATTTAAATAGGCTTGAACTTGATGGCAATAAGCTAAATGGCCCCATACCAGCTGAAATTTGGAAACTAAGCAACTTATCTATTCTGACCCTTTCCGAAAATTATTTTACAGGAGAGATATCAGAATTACATCTAACTGGTTTGTCTAAACTCGAATATCTGGATTTATCTTCCAATTTCATCAACATCACAATAAATAGCAATTGGGTTCCTCCATTTCAACTTGGCGTGCTTAACCTAAGTGCTTGTAAATTGGGGCCAGCGTTTCCATCATGGCTCCATAATCAATTTGAATTATCCGAATTATATCTCTCAAACTCCGGAATTTCTGACAGTGTGCCTGATTGGATTTGGAATTTATCATTTCTTTTTAGTATAGACTTATCACATAACCAAATCAGAGGAAAGCCGCCATTGAGCTTACATTTGACTAAGCTAGGCACAATACAATTGAGTAATAACCAATTCCATAGCGCGATTCCAGTTCTACCAGCCAGTTATCTTAACACATTGGATTTATCATATAACTCTATTTCAGAGCCATTACCGCAAGAGTTTGAAGCACCATTTCTATTTAATCTAATCTTGTCAAATAATCTCCTGAACGGCACCATAGGTCAATCTATTTGTCAATTAATAAGCTTGAGAGTATTAGACCTATCAAGTAATGATATTCATGGAGATCTCCCTCATTGTTGGCCCAATACGTTAGAAGTTGCAAATTTAGCAAATAATAAAATTAATGGTATTATACCTAGTACTTTAAGGAGTTTGAATATGTTATCGATATTGCAGCTTAACGGTAATAGTTTGATTGGTGAGATTCCTTCAAGCCTGCAATTTTGCAGAAATATATCTATTATCGATCTTGGAGAAAATAAAATTTATGGAAAAATACCATAATGGTTAGGAAAAATGTCAATGTTGACTGTACTTCGGTTACGTTCGAATTTATTTATTGGTAACATCCCAATGCAGCTAGCAAATTTAACTAAACTTCAAGTGTTAGATCTTGGTGACAATAATCTTTCGGGTTTAATACCTGATTATCTGGATAATATGGCGGCAATGACTTTGCCAAACCTGGATCTAGAAAATAATTCAACATTATCCAGTTTACTAAATTCTTTCGGCGTTTTGTATTATGTAAGCATTTCAGTAAGTACGAAGGATTTAGAGCGTGAATATTCAACTACCCTCGCTCTTTTGACAAGTATTGATTTGTCAAGAAATAATTTAACCGGTGAGATACCCCAAAGTATAACAACTCTTCTTGGACTAAGAAACTTAAACTTATCCTACAATCACCTAAATGGAACAATTCCTACGAAAATAGATAGCATGCAATTGCTCCAGTCTCTCGACCTTCGTAGGAACGAACTTTCTGGTCTAATTCCGCAGAGCCTAGCTAACTTGAACTTTTTAGAAACACTAAATCTTTCTTACAATAACCTCTCTGGAGGAATTCCAACGGGAGATCAATTACAAACAATTTTCAACCCATATGAATACATAGGCAATGCTTATCTATGTGGTTCTTCATTGAACAAGAGCTGCAATGCTGGTGAAACTTCACATAACGATATTGTGAAAAATAACGATAATGATTTGGATGAAATTCTTTTATGCTTAATCATGGTGATTGGCTTTGGGTTCGGGTTTTGGGTATTTTTTGGTGTTCTTGTGTTCAAAAGAAATTGGAGGTACTACTTTTTACAAATGGTTGATAACATGTTCGATAGAATCTATGTATTTGTGATATTATATTTTGCCAGATTGAGGAGAGATGCGTAGAAATAAGGTTAATTTATGAAATTGGAATGGATATATTAAGTGTATTTTTTAGCTTTTTCTTAGTTTTGAGTATGTGAAAGTATTTAGGAACCAATATATAAAATAAATCTCATAAAACATTTGTAAAATTGACCATAATTTTCTAGTGAGTATAAATTGAATAATTGAGAGTACTACTACTTATCTTTTTCCCATATATATAAAGACAATAATGTGAATTGATTTTTTTTTTTGTGAAATTTGGAGAGGGCTTTTAATCATCCCCCTTCCAACGAAAAGAATTTTATTGATAGTGGATTTTTGAAGTTTTACAATCATTTTCATTCTATATAATGACACCGAAAGAAAAAAAAGAAAAAGAACCCACAATCAAAACTTTTTTGCAGGCCACAAAGAGGCCATGAAAACTAGGCTAAAAAAGAAAATCAAGCCCAAGCCCAAATAGCCACCGCCTAAGATTTTTTTTTAATACCATTTTTTTCAAAAAATAAACCAGCAAATACCACTTCCTTCAAAATAATATGGTATCTACCATTTCCGCTACTACTAGTGGCAGAACAGATATTGTTCCGCCACTAGTAGTGGCGGAACATGTGAATTTTATAATTTTTCAAAAATGGAGTTAATTAGTGAAAAAACGTGTTCAGCCACTGCCACTGGCGGAACAGGAAAAAAATTAATTTTTTCTCAAAAAAAATTAATTTTTTCTCAGGAAAACATGTTCCGCCACTACCTGTGGCGGAACAGTATTTTTTTACACTAATTAACTCTGTTTAACCAGCCAATGAGAAATTTTTGAAAAAACTGAAAATTCATATGATCTGTTCCGTCGCTAATAGTGGCGGAAACGGTAGTTATTCCTTTATATTCAAATCAAATCAGCGGCAAGTATGGCAAGTATTAGCATTGGTTTATTTTTGAAAAAAAATGTCACATAAAAAAAATCAACGCCTAATGTATTTTCTCTTAACCTTGGATTCTTCGCCGACAGCTCACTCATCCCTCCCTTCTCTTCTTCTCCTTCAGCTCAAAACTCGCGAAGTTCACCGATCTTCGTCTCTCTCTCCCATTTTGCGAACCAGGTTGTACTCGTCTTCTATCTCCTCCATTATCATCGTTTGAGATTTTATCCCTTCTGAGAAAGCGCGACGGCACCTTTCTCTCCAAGTGACGAAGAGGAACGCCGCTGAAATCTGATTGAGCATCCTATTGCCTCCGTATTTGAAGAGCCGATCAGTCATCTCACTGCCCAGCTTTGGAAGGTCAGATTCATAATTCATCCTTGATCTCCACAGATGCTAATGATGTGAATTGTTAGGAGAAATTTTCAATTTGTTCATTTTTTAGTTAGTGGTAAATTGTTACTACTCAAAGCCAACACTTTCATTATTTCTCACATTACCTATGTTATATATTGTCTAATAAGTTCAACTAGATAAGAACAGAGTCTAGTCTAATAAAAGGAAATATGACAGTCGTGTGTTGCACAGCAAGGCCAAGTCTGAGAGTTTTTTTTTTTTTTTTTTTTTTGGAGTAAAAGGCTGAGAGAAAATTTGAGAAAATATTTTCCATAATGGTACCCTAAACCTCTGTTTGTCAATAAAAACAATTGAAAAATGCTCTAAAGATTTTAAAATATGTAAAATTGGTTAAATTGATTAAATTAATTAGGATTATTTTTTTGAGGAAATTTGGAGAGGGTTCTAAAGCCCCTCTTCCAAATATAAAACTTTATTTTTTCTTTTTATCGTTTGATATTTACAATGGCTTCTAACAACAAATCAAGAAAGAAAACCTATAACTTCTTTTATTTATAAATTATAATTCCAATTTTCAAGTAAATAATTATCATCATAACAAGGATTAACCCAGAAAAAAATTATGTTATTCTATTGGATTCTTACTAGAGAAGGAGAGAGAAAACTCATCTCTTTTCAGAAAAATAATACAAGCTGATCAAAGAAACATGCTTCGTCTAAATCAAGATTCACATACATACACGAAATCATTGCATGTAGTAATGCGATTAAACTGCATGCAAACATGCTTCGTCTCTCTTATTAATTGAACTTTGGTGACAGGCTGACATAAATAAATTTGGGCTGTAGATCCATATATTGTTGGGCCCCAATCAAAGGGCCATTGACGACGTTCAAGCAGAAATTATTAATAACCTAATCAAGATTTTAATATATTTATATATGAACGAAATAAGTCTTATCATGAAAATGAATGGCTAACAAGAGAACATCATTTATTTATTCAAAAAGAATAAACCATCATTTCCATGAAAATATCTTCATAACTTTCGGTTACTACATGGTGACGAAAGTTGTCTCAGTCAGTTCGTTGTCACCAGTCAAGTCTTTGCTTACAAACAAACGTCTCAATTCTCAAAGAATAAAACCTTCCATAATTTGAGGTTTATTAGGGCACATTGTCTATTACTAGCGCCAAAATCATAATATATCATATCATATCAAGATTATATCTATCATATCATTAATATACATAAACTTTATAAAAATTAAGACCTGATGTATTAAATTGAACATTAATTACAAAGTAACAGATACATGAAGGATATACAGAACCCATTGCTCGAGCTATACGAGCTATATCATAATAAATAATATACCAAAACCCGTCAGTAATACTGCTATCACTTACCATTTGTACGTAATCACTGACGGAAGCTGAGACTTCAGGTATTGATACAAAACATTCGATGTACCGTGTCAATTCATCTGTATATTATTCAAAGCAAAGACTTGCTAGTCTTTCAGTGCACGAGCTATATATAGATGTTGGAAATGTTTATTTGAGCCATCAGTTTTTCATTCTCACTCCTATATATCACACAAAATACAAAATGCATTGTTTTCCAGTTTTCCTCCTTTGCCTTTTAGCCGTTCAAACAATTGGAGCATACAGTTGTCTTCAGACTGAAAGAGATGCATTGCTCGAATTCAAGGCAGGTGTGAATGATCCATTTCACCGTTTCACTTCATGGAGAGGTGAAGATTGTTGTACATGGGCGGGTATCAAGTGCAGCAATCAAACCGGTCATGTCGTTAAGCTCAACCTTGGAAATCCCTCCTTTGATTTGAGTTATAACAATTGCTTGAGCGGTGAGATCAGCGCATCTTTGCATGCTTTAATTGATTTGAAACATCTAGATCTCAGTAACAATAATTTTAGTGGAAGTATATTTCCCAAATTCATTTGTTCGTTGAGATATTTAAAGTATCTCAACTTGTCTCATATAGGCTTGTCAGGAATGATACCCTCTCAACTCAGTAATCTATCTAGATTACAATATCTTGACTTGTCTTTTAATGGCTTGTTAGGAGTGATACCTTCACAACTTTGTAACCTGTCTAGATTACAATATCTTGACTTATCTTTTAACAGCTATCCCCGTTTCTATTATACTTTTTATACAAATAGCCTTACTATTAATAACATTTGGTGGTTATCACACCTGACCTCTCTTACGTATCTTGATTTGTGTACGATCAACCTCCAAGATTCAAAAGAATGGCTTCATGCATTGAATATGCTACCATCACTAGAAACCTTGTATTTGGGTTGGAACAATCTTACAACAATTCCGTCATCTCTATCGGCCATTAACTTCACCTCGCTTACATCTTTTGTACTTAATGGTAACAATTTTAACTGTCGAATACCAGCTTGGATAGGAAAATTAACTAGCCTAAGATTTCTTGAACTTTCTCACAATTTATTTTTTGGCCCAATTCCAAATCTGTTTGGTACTTGGGTTCACTTAATTTCCTAATCATATCTGATAGTTTGGAGGGTCCAGCACCATCACTTAATAACCTCCACAACTTGACCTACTTATCTTTGGTAGGTATAAATATTAACCAAGATATAAAGGAATTGTTGAGCAAGTTTTCGAATGAGGAACTCAGAAAATTGGAAGTTTTAGAGCTCGGAAACACTAATTTGACAGGAAATTTAAGTGGATGCCTTGATAAGATGCCAAATTTAACTGGACTTTTACTTGGTGGAAATAAGCTAAATGGCACCATACCGGTTGAAATTTGGAAACGAAGTAACTTTTCTTTTTTGAGCCTTTCTAGAAATTCTTTTACAGGAGAGATATCAGAATTACATCTAAATGGTTTGCTCTTTTGACGAGTATTGATTTGTCAAGAAATAATTTAACTGGTGAGATTCCCCAAAGTATAACGACTCTAATAGGACTAAGAAACTTAAACTTGTCCTGCAATTACCTAAATGGAACAATTCCTACGAAAATGGGTAGCATGCAATCGCTCGAGTCTCTCGACCTTCATAGGAACGGATTTTCTGCTATAATTCCACAGAGCCTGGCTAACTTGAACTTTCTAGACACACTAAATCTTTCTTACAATAACCTCTCGGGACGAATTCCAACAGGAGATCAATTACAAACAATTTTAGACCCATATGTTTACATAGGCAATGCTTATCTGTGCGGGAACAAGAGCTGCAATAGTAGTGAAACTTCACATAATGATATTGTGAAAAATAATGATAATGATTTGGATGAAGTTCTTTCATACTTAATTATGGTAATTGGCTTTGGTTTCGGGTTTTGGACATTCTTTGGCGTTCTTATGTTCAAAAGAAATTGGAGGTACCGCTTTTTCCAGATTGTTGATAACATGTTTGATAGACTCTATGTATTTGTGATGTTATATTTTGCCAGATTGAGGAGAGATGCGTAGAAATAAGGTTAATTTATGAAATTGGCATGGAAATTTTTATTGGTATGCGTTTAAATGTAGTGTATTTTTTTATCTTTTTATTAGTTTTGAGTATGTAAAAGTATTTGGGAACTGGTATTCAAAATAAATATTGTAAAACATTGGTAAAATGGACCATAATTTCCTACATATTTGGGAGCTGGTATTCAAAATAAATTGTAAAACATTGGTAAAATGGACCATAATTTCCTGATGAGTATAAATTGAATAATTTAGAGTAATGTAACTAATCTTTTTCCTATATATATACACTCATGTAAACTGTTAGAAGAAAATTTCAATTTCTTCATTTTTAGTTAGTGATAAATATTACTCAAATTAAAGCCCACTTTCATTATTTCTCATAATATGTTATATATTGTCTAATAAGTTTCAACTAGATACGAACGAGATTAGTTCTTGAAAAAGGGAAATATGACAGCCGAGCCGTGTGTATTGCACAGCAAGGGCCAAGACTGAAAATTTGAGTATCTTTTCCATAATGGTACCCAAACGTCTGTTAATCCATAAAAAATAATTGAATAAAGAATCGAGAATATATTTTCTTCTCTGTACTGTTTGCCTAATAAAAGTTTCATACAAAATAAAAACCAGCGAAATTTCTCAAAAACAGAGAACATACAATTTCAAAAACCAAAATATATCCATAAATCATACAAGCAAAATTAACAATTTCAAACAAGATTCAGAGTTGCTAGAAATGGATCCAATATTTTAATTATAACAAAATATCCATATCCGTTTTTATGATTGAACTTGAATTTTATAACAGGGATAAATGCACCGTTAGTCCCTGTACCTTCTCTCTTGGCAAGTTAGTCCCTGTAGGGAAATGATAAGGACATGAAAACATTTGATGTGGGCAGGATTTTTTTTAACAAAATGACTATTTTGTCCTTCTTTATACATGTCAAATAATTGTGTTAAAAAAGGCAAGAGTATATTACTATTTATTGTTGATTATTATCTTTTCAATATATTATCATCAAAACCTTCAAATTTATTGATATTTACATAAGACAACTAATTTTTTTTATTTGATCAAAATATAATTCTGTAAAATATTTCATTACCATTTTAATATTAATTTTTCTTGTTTATGAAATCTTTAAATACATTAATATTACTATGCTTGTTAAAATAAAGATTGATAAAAAAAATATACTTGTTAAATATTTACAAGCGTATACAAGAATACAAAAAATTATTATTATGCAATTTCATGAATTTGTAGTTGCTCCGTAAACAAATAAATGAAATGTAAGTAAAAAGGCCAAAATGACTAATTAATATTTTTTATTCATAAAAAATCTTATTAGAGATTAACTAAACTAAAATTCAAAAACACAAAAAACATATTAAGTGTCCCAATGCTATATGACAGAAAAAAAAAATATTAAATAGTTAAAAGAGATGACATAATTTTGAAAAAAAAATATATTTCTTCTACCAAAAAAAAAAAGTTATTGAAGAAAATTAGGAATCCAATTCAGATTAATGAGATTAAAGAGACAATACAAATATGGAATGAGCAAGAATGATGCTATCAATAAATTAGAGAAATTTTCATTGTATTAGTGCATTTATAATTGAGAAAAGCTCACTTTTGCCCCCTGAACTATTCAAAATTGTTCAACTTGCCCCCTGAACTTTTTTTTGCGCACTTTTGCCCCCTGAACTCTTCCAAATGTTCAACTTGCCCCCTCCATCTAGTTAAACGCACAGTCAGCAGTTATCTGCTTGCGTGGCGTGCTGACGTGGCAAATAAATGATTTTTTAAGCCACGTCAGCGACCCCTTCTCTTTCTTTCTTTCTTCCCTTCTCTTTCTTCTTCTTCTTCTTCGCTGCGCTGAAGCTCTCTGTCTCTCTTCGCTCTTCTCTCGCGCGACACCAGCCGAGCCAGCACGCATCGCCGCCCAGCCGAGCCGCCTGCGTCGCCGCCGACGTCGCCGCACGCGTCTCCAGCTCTCCTCCTCTTCTTCTTCTTCCCGTTCTTCTCTTTCTCTCCTTCGCTTCTGACTCTCCTGCGCTCCTTCGCTTTGTAACGGTTCTTTCTAAAAACCGTTACAAAGTCTTCGATTTCGTATCGGTTCATTCATTAAAACCGTTACTAAGTCTTCGATTTCGTATCGGTTCATTCATTAAAACCGTTACTAAGGGTTTATGGTTTTGATTTTCCCGATTTAGTATCGGTTCTTTCATAATTCCTTATAATTAAATCGAAGACTTAGTAACGGTTTTTAGAACGAACCGATACGAAATCGAAGATTTAGTAACGGGATTTTGAAAGAACCGATACGAAAGCGAAGAATTAGTAACGGTTTTTTTAAAGAACCGATACTAAATCGAAGACTTAGTAACGGTTTTTTTAAAGAACCGATACTAAATCGAAGACTTAGTAACGGTTTTTAGATAGAACCGTTACAAAATCGGGAAAATCAAAACCATAAACCATTAGTAACGGTTTTAATGAATGAACCGATACGAAATCGAAGACTTAGTAACGGTTTTTTTTAAAGAACCGATACTAAATCGAAGACTTTGTAACGGTTTTTAGAAAGAACCGTTACAAATCGAAGGAGCGAAGGAGAGTCAGAAGCGAAGGAGAGAAAGAGAAGAACGGGAAGAAGAAGAAGAGGAGGAGAGCTGGAGACGCGTGCGGCGACGTCGGCGGCGACGCAGGCGGCTCGGCTGGGCGGCGACGCGTGCTGGCTCGGCTGGTGTCGCGCGAGAGAAGAGCGAAGAGAGACAGAGAGCTTCAGCGCAGCGAAGAAGAAGAAGAAGAAGAAAGAGAAGGGAAGAAAGAAAGAAAGAGAAGGGGTCGCTGACGTGGCTTAAAAAATCATTTATTTGCCACGTCAGCACGCCACGCAAGCAGATAACTGCTGACTGTGCGTTTAACTGGATGGAGGGGCAAGTTGAACATTTGGAAGAGTTCAGGGGGCAAAAGTCCGCAAAAAAAAGTTCAGGGGGCAAGTTGAACAATTTTGAATAGTTCAGGAGGCAAAAGTGAGTTTTTCTCTTTATAATTTTAGATATTTATTCTCTTTTTAATTCATTTGATTTGATATACATAATAAGGATAAAAGTGTCATTCCTCAAAAAAAATTCTTATTCCTATCAAATTATTTCCTGCACTCATCATCATCCTAATTTAGCTCTTTTAGTCCTTGTACTAGTTAAAATAGTGCATGGTTAGTCCTTCATTTAACAGAGGATATTAACCCAGTTAATAACTTTTTAAAATACCCGTTTTGCCCTTACATTATTTTGTTTCAATGAAAATCGTTTTCTCCTCTTTTTCTTTCCTTTTGTCCGACGGAAACATCTAGAGATCAACGGCTCCTCCTGCTCCTCCGCCCTCAGCTGGTGAGCTATGCCCCGTCCCCTCCTCTCTCTCTGTCTTTCTCTCTGACCTTCTAAATGCTATCATGTCTTGTCAGTACTATGAACAGAGCTTCAATTCCTACATACCATATGAAAATATTTGAAACTCAGTCGATTTAATGCAAGAGACGCCTGAATTAATAAAAAAACGTAAATTTGGTGGAAAATAGTGTGATAAATGCATTGACTGGACTCACAACAAGACTTGCTGAGAAAATGTTTAGGCCTCTGAGCAATCTAGGTATGGCCTCTTTTTGTAATTTGAAATTAATTTAGCCTTAATTAACATGGATATGATTAACTAATACTATATTTCAGTCGTTTTTTGTGTGGGTTTAGGGTTTGCTTCTCCAATTTGTATCAACACTGACTTGAGATGACTGTACAAAACCGAAAAGAGCTGCAACGATGTTTCTTTTTTTTTTAAAGTTGAGCGCCGTTGCCGGGGAAACAATGATCCGGGTTGGATCGGGATCTGCAACGATGTTGATACAACACAAATAGCGTTGGTATCGTTCGTACCACTAGGATTGAGCACTGATATGGTTTTGAGCTTTAGTACCAGCAGGATTTAGGCTCATTAGCTAACTGGATTGCTTATTGGAGTAGATAATTGGGGTTTATGCAAATTGGAGCAAAGATTGAAAATTGAGGTGTAATAGGATGTTGTATGGATGTAATAGGTAGGGTGTTGTATAACATATATATAATTGTATGTACTGTGATTCAATTTGAAATGTAGGCAATTCATATGGACTCAATCTAATTTTGTGTTGTGAAAAAGTTCATTTAATTTGGTTGATCAAATTTTACTATAATTCAATGTACAATTGTTGTTTAATGTGCCAATTAACTTCAATTGGAGGAAACACAACACAATTGATTAATAAAGCACGTAAAAAAGGTACATAACTTATTTTCTTTTCACTCATGTACAGAATAGGTACATGACACCAAATTTTATTTCCAACAATAATATGATAGAATGATTATAGAAATGAATTGAGATTTATAGTTTGCTATGTTATTATGTATATGCATATGTATATGAAGAAGAGGTATCATGTTATTATAATTGTTTTTCTTATTGATAGTAATTGTTTTTTCTGTGATGTTATTATCTATTTTTCGTTTGATCCTATGACACACCCTAACCTAACCTAATAGGTTTTTGAGGACATTGTTTCTCAAATCCTACATCATACACGTCAATTTAGATCCTAAAGCTTCAAAATCTTCCCTTCGTAAACTTGGTCGTCTAAAATGAGGTTTTCTAGATTGAATGTTTTGCGACGAACAAATCAAAGAACAAAACCAAATCGCAATACTACAAAGAAAAGCCAATTCATAATCGAATTTAACTTTGTTTTCTTGTTTCCCTCTTCTGCTCGTAGCAGGTACATTAGAAAGGGCTGGGCGTTACTGATACTTGGTTTTTAGTAGACATGCTTTACGATTTTAAACCTGCACAACAAAAGAAAAAAAAAGGGAATATTTTTTACAATAATGTTTTTAAATTAAAAAAAAAGGGTAAATATTAGCCAGGAGGAAGTTCAATATGTTCGAAATTAAGTTAAGAGACCGAGTAATCCACAAGTCAATTAAGATCTTGATTTTTTTAAATTACTCAATTTAAGTTTCTCTCCCATATTAACAGAAGAGAAGAAAATTCAATGATATAGTATCTTTTTGTTACAAAATATATGCTTATAATATTGTAAAATTAAAAGAGACATTTGTAGGAATTGATATACTCACAGTCAATTGAGTAGATTTGAAAGCAATTGAAGAAATTCTAGAAGTCAGTGAAGAACTATTGCTAGCAATCAGCTATTTAAAGTGTTTTCAATCGAAATTACCTACAGAAAAAAAAAACAATTGGAATCAGATAACCAACCTAGGAAAAATTATTTCATCAAGCAGCGCAAATAAAACATGAGCAGATGACTTTTTTCAGATTCGTACCAAAGCTCAGCAAGAGGCGAGGGAAAGAGAGAAGTTCAATCAGCAAGAGGCGAGGGGAAGAGCGGAGAGATCCGATCAAAGGGAAGAGAGAAGCTCGATAGTCTATACGTCATCTTATAGAGGCGAAGGGAAGAGAGGAAAAGGAGCTTTATCCGTCATCTGTTGGAGGCCGAGGGAAGAGCGGAAAGAACTAGTCGTAGGGAGGGAACAGAAGAGAGAGATCGATCTGCTTAAGACGAGGGCAAAATAGCCAATTTACACGATTTATTAACGGTGTTTGATGTGTCCGTTAAATCAGGGACTAAAAGAGCTAAATCAATAGTACAGAGACTAAATTGCCAAGAGAGAAGAGTACAGGAACTAACGGAGTATTTATCCCTTTATAACACTGCTGATAACAACCAAAAACAAACATATTTCGCACAAACTGTGACAAGAAGAGATCAAAGAATTAACATAAGAAAACAGGAGACACCAAAAAGATGTAAACACAAATTAAAAGCTAAGACAAAAAAAGATGAAATTCAGAGAAATAACAGCTTAAACCAGGTTCAAAAAACACAAACTATTATATCCCATACAAACTAGATAGACCCACCAAAAAACTTACTTCAAATTGCCACATAAACAAACTCTTTATCCAAACAAAGCACTAATAAACAACGCAAAAAAGTAAAGCACTCTTAAAACACTCTAGTCAAACAAACTGAAACCCATGTCATCATCGCTCTCTTCCTTCGCCTCCTCCTGTTAAAAAAATCAAACAAATTAATTAGGTTAACCAACTTTATAGAGAAAAAGAATTTAGGGTTAGGGTTTTTACCTTCTTCTCCTCGGCGGCCGGAGCAGCGGCGGCACCAGAGTCACCTCCGGCTGCCGGAGCAGCAGCAACAGCCACAGCACCACCACCACCACCTAAACAAACCAAAAAATGAATTATTTTACTCTCAAATCAAGAAAATCAAGATAATCAAGAAATGGAGATCTAATCAGTACAAATTAATTGAGGTTATTTAGAATCAGACCTGAACCGCAGCTCAAGACGAGGTCCTCAACGTTCCTCTTTTCCAAGAGCTTGGCAAAGAGACCAGGCCAGTAAGAGTCAATCTTCAGATTTGCGGCCTGGACGATTGTGTTGATCTTCTCGGCCTGAAGAATCAAAGGATTATTACAAGATTAGTTAAAACTAGATCTAATTTGATTGTTAAACTGAAGATTAAGTAATAAATATGTTGACAATAACTCAGATCCTAAGATCGGAAGTTCAAGCAAGTATTGAACAGTGTTAAAAATTGTTCGTACTACATATTTAAACTAGTAAGTTATCGTAAATTCATTATACAACGTCATATTATGTTTTTAAACTAGTAAATTATTAATTTTATATATATTTGGAAATATTGCATTATCAATTTTATAGATCTAAACTTCAAGTACGAAAACAAAATCCAGAATACAGTATCGATTTGAACAGAAAAAAAAATGAAAAATGGAAGATCAAAAGCATACCGTGATGAATGGATAAGAAAAATATCATAAATTCGTTTTATAACGTCGTATTATGTTTTTAACTAGTAAATTATTAATTTTATAGATATTTAAAGATATTGTATTATTAATTTTATAGATCTAAAGAGCAAGTAAGAAACAAAATACAGAACACAGTGTTGATTTGAACTAGAAAAACGAAAAATGGAAGGTTAAAAAGCGTACAGTGATGATGATCCCATCGTCGTGAAGGATGAGTGCGGCGTAAGTGCAAGAGAGCTCTCCGACTCCAGCCATGTCTACAAATCTCCCATTTAACCAGAAGAAAAACGCAAAATCACTACAAATAACAACAAATCTGCTACAAACAACAAGTCAAAGTGTTTGAGAGAGATTTCTCCCTCGTTCGGAGCTTAAGTAAATCACTCCCTCTCGCTCTCTCACATATATGCTGCAGTCGAAAGAGAGATTTGATCATATGTTTTTCGAGCCTGGAAATCATGATTTTTGGGACAGAAGAAAAGAGGGCCGATTTTTAAGTTTACGTTTTGTTTATTTTGACTGTTTGTGAGTGCCTATGAACTGTTTGTCGAAATGCTTTGAGAAGATGTGGAGCTTCCTTGCAGTGCATCTCAATTCCTCTACTTGATTAACAAATTGATGGTAAATCAAACTTCTTTCAATTGCAAAGCTTACTTAAATATTTTCAACACAATTGGTGGTTACCTAGGCTACTTCTTGTAATGTTCTGGAGCTATGGATACAATCAGATGGGAGCTAGAAATTCGACCTGTGTTTTATTAAAAGGTTAAAAAGTCTACTTAATTCATTTAATTTCTTTTATTCCTTTATGTCTCTTATTATTTTTAGCTGCCTTAGATTTAGGTTAATTTTCTAATTATGCGAATTAGAGGTGATTATCCATTA
Organism: Juncus effusus; assembly: GCA_027726005.1. Classification (NCBI taxonomy): domain Eukaryota; kingdom Viridiplantae; phylum Streptophyta; class Magnoliopsida; order Poales; family Juncaceae; genus Juncus; species Juncus effusus. The sequence goes on along the minus strand of CM050906.1, from coordinate 8,472,194 downwards.
GTTCACTATAATTCTGTTCGTAATATATTTATAACTTATCGTTATTTCAGGAAGTTTTTGGTAATTCCATCTTGAAAAAACTGAACTTGAGGCACTCTCCCACTCTATCTCTATCGATGAAAGGAGAGAGTAGTTAGCTTTTTTCGTCCAGCAGAGCTTCCGAAAAGTCTCCTGCCTTCAATGCTTATTTATTAGAAAATCAGTTCAAAGAAGCAGGATTTACAGTTCAATAGGTAACACTCTTATGAGGAGGTAATCTCACTAAAAATTACTTCTTTACTGTTATGGTTGTGCGATACAGTCCAATCTCCAATTTCAATTTTATCGGTTTTTCTTTTTTTGTAGCACTGATTTCTTTCATTTGTGCATCATTATATAACAAGTATATGTGAAATTTTTAGTTTGTGTTTTATTTTTATACCATGCACACTTCTTTTATTTGCACAAACACACCTCAATTTCATTTTTCCGCATCTTCATTCGCACAATTTCACATATGTTTTTATTTTCGTGCACTTCTATGCAATTTAAAGGTGCACAGTGATTGCCAATTTGGTGATCTACTTCAGAAAAGATCGAACGGTTAGTACCACATAAATCTCACTTCATTTGTACTTCTTGTCCTTCTACATTTGAAGAAAATGTTATAAATGAAACAATAACGAAATAGGGTTAAATCAAGGGCGGTCACATATTTTTCATGCTCCCTTGGCTCAGAAGAATGGTTGCGAGACCATTGACTCCAGCATGAGTATAATTTCGATGCTGCCGGAGCCACATGAGGATGAAATTTGGTTCATTTTGAATGTCATCTGCAATTATCCAAATGTCCCAGTTTGTTTTGTAAATATTTCGTTTTGTTGATGTTTTTTTATTGTTTGTTTACTTGACGAGGTCTGATGTTCTTTCTGCATAGCGGTTATTCTGATGTGAGGTCTTACCCAAGGAGTGGCCCTTTGGCTGTTATTGAGTTCGTATCTTTGACAGAAATTAGGGTTCTGGCACTGAAAAAAATGGAAGTTTGGCACCAGATGATCTTCAGGCAAAAGAGACCACATCAGACGAGCATCCTTGCAGAAATCAACCAATAATCTGCAAACTGGAGGCAGTTGTTGTGCTAGGGCATAGATTCAAGCTTGGAAACAATTGTAGTATTAAGCTTGATCTTTTCCTCTTTATTCTTTTTCCCTCTTTCTATTTGCAAAAAGTTGGTCTGTAATATATAAATAACTCGAACGATTTGTAATTTCTTCTTTTTTATTTTATTAATGAAAATCTTAGTGAGGCAATTCGCCTCCCGAAGCTTCAAAAAAATATGGAATATTGTAGCGACTACTAAAGAGGAATTGCCCAAAATTTACAAGGCAACAATTTGTTTTTTCATGCTGATAAATCACTTATCCTTTTTTGATGAATATAGTGAATCTATTTAGTTCTACTTAAATTTGTTGTAGTTTTGTTGTTTTGAGACAATTTGAATTTGAGCTGCTAAAAGCAATCAAATCATATTCTTTTTCTTTTTTTATTCTTTCTTGATTTGATGACATTTTTTTCTTCAAATTATGTTGCCAGCAAGTTCCTTTTTCTCCTATTCACAATTAAATTCACTTAATTTGATTGTTTATTTTTCGCATTTATCATTGGACTGTTCTCAAGATGATATTAGATTGATCTCTTGATCATGATTTCTTCTATCTCGAGATTTAAATATCTAAGATCTACTGCAAGTAATTTTAGTATCATCACGTGCAATGACAATACTATTAAATATATTTAATATGCTTATACAAACATTATTTTCGTCAATTTGTTTTTGAAAATTGGTGTATAATATCGCGCAACGCACGAGGTGCTTGCTAGTTACTATAAAATTTAGAATATTCAAAATGTAATCTATTTAGATATAAACTCCATTTTTCCGAAAGCGAAAATATAACAACTTTTCCTTAATCATATCTAAAACCTTTATTAAAACAATACTGATGTAAACATTTTTTTTCAGTAAAAACATAAATAAATTCACATCATGACAATTAATTATAAATTAAACACAAAAACAAAATATTACAATGTGATCGAAGAAACTTGTTTGGTCGGAGTCAAGATTCACAGACACAAAATCAATGATTGTAGGAATGCTATTAAACTGCATGAAAACATGCTTCGTCTCAGGAAAAGATATTTTCATTTTAGGAAAAAAATGTGAATGCACGCTAAATATATAATTGTTCTTGTTAACTAAAATCTGGGCCATATATGAGCCATGATACGGGCTGACTTAATAGAATTTGGACTGTAAATCCATATATTGTTGGGCCCCAATCAAAGGGCCTTTGATAACGTTCAAGCAGAAATAATTGATAACCCAATCAAGATTTTTAATATATTTATATATGAAAGAAAGAGGTCTTATCATGAAAATGAATGGTTAACAATAAAACGTCATTTATTTATTCGAAAACATAAACCATCATTTCCATCCCTGAAAAAAAATATCTCCGTAACTTTAAGTTACTAATTGTCTCAGTCAGTTCATTGTCACAAGTCAAGTCTTTTCTTACAAACAAATGTCTCAAAGAAAAAGCCTTTCCAAAAGTTGAGGTTTTATACGGCTCAGTTTGTATTACAAGAGCCAGTATCATATAATAACATATCATGATTATGTATATATATAATATCATTTCGTACTAAAACTTTATAAATATTAATACCTAGAAATATGATGTATTAGCATGAAAATTAGTTACAAAGTAATTAACATGTAATTGAGTGATATAGAGAACCCATTGCTCAAGCTATACTGTAACTAACCTGTACCCCAGCCACAGGTCCACAACCCGTCAATTGAGTGATACTGATATCGTTGTACCGTGTCCATTCATCTGTATACTAGTCAAAGCAAAGAAGTCATTCAGTGCACCAACTTTATATACATAATATACATAAAGATGTTGGAAATGTTTTTTGAGCAATCAATCTTTCATTCTTACTCCCCTATATGCCACACAAAATACAAAATGCATTGTTTTCCAGCTTTTCTCCTTTGTCTTTTAGCCATTCAAACAATTGGAGCATACAATTGTCTTCAGCCTGAAAGAGATGCATTGCTCGAATTCAAGGCAGGTGTGAATGATCCGTTTCATCGTTTAACTTCATGGAGAGGTGACGATTGTTGTACATGGGCGGGTATCAAATGTAGCAACCAAACCGGTCATGTCATCAAGCTCAACCTCGGAACCTTCTCTGCCATCAAGCTCAACCCCGGATTATATCATTGGAATAACAACAGCTTGAGCGGTGAGATCAACCCATCTTTGCATGCTTTAACTGATTTGATACATCTCGATCTCAGTTACAATAATTTTAGTGGAAGTATATTTCCCAAAATTATTTGCTCATATAGAAAATTAAGGTATCTCAGCTTGTCTAATACGGGCTTGTCAGGAATGATACCTTCTCAACTCAGTAATCTATCTAGATTACAATATCTTGACTTGTCTTATAATAGCTTGTCAGGAATAATACCTCCTCAACTTAGTAACATGTCTAGATTAAAGCATCTTGACCTCAGCTATGCTGATTACTCTTCTACAAATCCCCTTACTATTGCTAACATTTGGTGGTTATCACACCTGACCTCTCTTACCTATCTTGATTTGTCTACTATCAAGCTCCAGGATTCAAAAGAATGGGTTCAAGCATTGAATATGCTACCATCACTAGAAACCTTGAATTTGAATTCGAACAATCTTACAACAATTCCGTCATCTCTGTCCACCGTTAACTTCACTTCGCTTACATCTTTTAAACTTGATTCCAACAATTTTAACAGCCAAATACCCGCTTGGATAGGACAATTAACTAGCCTAAGAGAACTCGATCTTTCTTACAATTTATTTTTCGGCCCAATTCCAAATCTATTTGGTAATTTGGGCTCACTTAATATACTATACATATCTGACCGTTTAGAGGGTCCAGTACCATCACTCAATAACCTCCCCAACTTGATCGAATTAAATTTGGATGGTATAAATATTAACGAAGATATAAAAGAATTGTTGAGCAAGTTTTCGGATGAGGCACTGGGAAAATTGGAGTTTCTAGAGCTCAGAAACTCTAAAATGACAGGAAATTTAATTGGATGCCTTAATAAGATGCCAAATTTAATTGAACTTTCACTTGATGGAAATAAGCTAAACGGCACCATACCGGCTGAAATTTGGAAACAAAGTAACCTTTCTTTTTTGAGTCTTTCCGGAAATTCTTTTATAGGGGAGATATCAGAATTACATCTATCTGGTTTGTCAAAACTAAGAGGGCTGGATTTATCTTCCAATTTCATCAACATCACAATAGATAGCAATTGGGTTCCTCCATTTCAACTTTCCGATCTTGACCTAAGTGCTTGTAAATTGGGGCCAACATTTCCATCATGGCTCCATAATCAATTTGAATTATCCAATTTAAATCTCTCTAACTCTGGAATTTCCGATTATATGCCTGATTGGTTTTGGAATTTATCATCTCTTAACATCATAGACTTATCACATAACCAAATCGAAGGAAGGCTACCAACGAGCTTGGAACATTTTACTGAGCTACTCACAATAAAATTGAGTAATAACCAATTCCACGGTCCGATTCCAGCTCTACCTAGTTACCTTGAAACATTGGATTTCTCTTATAACTTTATTTCAGGACCGTTGCCGCAAGAGTTTGGAACGCCATTTCTAGTAGTTCTAATCTTGTCAAATAATCTCCTAAATGGCACCATAGGTCAATCTATTTGTGGATTAATAAGCTTGGGGGTGTTAGACCTATCAGGTAATGATATTCATGGGAATCTCCCTCATTGTTGGCCCAATACGTTACAAGTTGCAAATTTAGCAAATAATAAAATTAATGGTATTATACCTAGTACTTTAAGTAGTTTGAATATGTTATGGGCATTGCAGCTCAGCGGTAATAGTTTGACTGGTGAGATTCCTTCAAGCCTGCAATTTTGCAGAAATATGTCTGTTATCGATCTTGGAGAAAATAAAATTTATGGAAAAATACCTGAATGGTTAGGAGAAATGCAATTGTTGACTGTACTTCGATTATGTTTGAATTTATTTACTGGTAGCATCCCATTGCAACTAGAATATTTAACTAATCTTCAAGTGTTAGGTCTTGGTGGCAATAATCTTTCAGGGTTAATACCTGATTATTTGGATAATATGGCAGCAATGACTTTGCCAAACCTGGATCTCAAAAATAATTCAACATTATCCAATTTACTAAATTCTGTCCCGTCTACATATCATGGGTCTTCATATCACGTAAAGATTTTTTTATTTACAAAGGGTTTAGATCTCGAGTATTCAACTACCCTCAATCTTTTGACAAGTATTGATTTGTCAAAAAATAATTTAACAGGTGAGATACCCCAAAGTATAGCAGCTCTTCTTGGACTAAGAATCTTAAACTTGTCTTACAATTACCTAGATGGAACAATTCCTATGAAAATGGGTAGCATGCAATCGCTCGAGTCTCTCGACCTTCGTATGAACGAACTTTCTGGTATAATTCCACAGAGCCTAGCTAACTTGAACTTTTTAGAAACACTGAATCTTTCTTACAATAACCTCTCTGGAGGAATTCCAACAGGAAATCAATTACAAGCAATTTTCGACCCATATGAATTTATAGGCAATGCTTATCTGTGTGGTTCTCCATTGAACAAGAGCTGCAATACAAGTGAAACTTCACATAACGATATTGTGGAAAATAACGATAATGATTTGGATGAAATTCTTTTATACTTAATCGTGGTGATTGGCTTTGGGTTTGGGTTTTGGGTATTCTTTGGTGTTCTTGTGTTAAAAAGAAATTGGAGGTATTGCTTTTTCCAAATGGTTGATAACATGTTCGATAGAATCTATGCATTTGTTATACTATATTTTTCCAGATTGAGGAGAGATGCGTAGAAATAATGTTAATTTATGAAATTGGCATGGAAATATTATATTGGTATGCATTTAAATTAAGTGTATTTTTTTTTATGTTTTTCTTAGTTTTGAGTATGTAAAAATATTGGGAAATTTTTTGTAAAATAAATCTTGTAAAACTTTTGTAGAATTGTCCATAATTTTCTAGTGAGTATAAATTGAATAATTTAGAGTACTATAACTAATTATCCTTTTCCCATATATATACAGACAATCATGTGAATTGTTAGATGTAAATTTCAATTTCTTCATTTTTAGTTAGTGATAGATACTACTTAAATTTAAGCCCAGTTTCCCTACTTCTCACAATGTTATATATCTCATGTTATATATAGTCCAATAAGTTCAACTAGATATGAACAGAGTCGCAGTGTGTATTGCACAGCAAGGCCAAGACTAAGAGAAAATTTGAGAATATATTTTCCATAATGGTTCCCAAACCTCTGTTAGTCCTTACAAATTAATTGAAAAAAGATTTTAAAATATGGTATATCAGTTTTGAAAAATGGTTATATTATTTGAAATTACAAATTAGTTCCAATTTTCAAGTAAAAAATTACCATCATAACAAGGATTAACCCAGAAAAAAATATATTATTCAGTGCCACAGAGGCACAGACCACATTTCTTCATCTCTTTCTTCGTCAACAAAAACTGAGGCTTTCTTCTGTATACTGTTTGCCTAAAAAGAGTTTCATACAAAATAGATGCCAACAAAATTTCTCAAACAAAGACAACATACAATATCACAAAACAAAAATATATCCATAAATCACAAAAGCATAATAAATAATTTCAAACAACAAGATTCAGGGTTACTAGAAAGGGATCCAATATTTTAACTACAACAAAAGATCTAGCTCCATTTTTATGACAGAACCAACCTGAATTTTATAACACTGCTAATAACAACCAAAAACAAACATTTTTCAACAGAACGGTTGACAAGAAAAAGAGGAAAACGAAACAAAATAGAATACAGGAGATACCAAAAAGATATAAACACAAATTAAAATCTGACAAAAAAAGATAAAATTCGGAGAAATAACAGCATAATCCAGGTTCAAAAAACACAAACTATTATATCCCATAAAAACTAGATAGATAGACCCACCAAAACTTACTTCAAATTACCACATAAACAAACTCTTTATCCAAACAAAACACTAATAAACCTCACAAAAAAGGAAAATACTCTTAAAACACTCTAGTCAAACAAACTGAAACCCATATCATCATCACTCTCTTCCTTGGCCTCCTCCTATTAAAACAATCAACCAACAAATAAATTACATTCACTAAATATATACAGAAAAAGAATTTAGGGTTTGGGAATTAGGGTTAGGGCTTTTACCTTCTTCTCCTCGGCGGCCGGAGCAGCGGCGGCGCCAGAGTCACCTCCTGCTGCCGGAGCGGCAGCAACAGCCACAGCTCCACCACCACCACCTAAACAAACCAAAAAAATGAATTATTTTACTCTCAAATCAAGAAAATCAAGATAATCAAGAAATGGAGATCTAATCAGTACAAATTAATTGAGGTTATTTAGAATCAGACCTGAACCGCAGCTCAAGACGAGGTCCTCAACGTTCCTCTTTTCCAAGAGCTTGGCAAAGAGACCAGGCCAGTAAGAGTCAATCTTCAGATTTGCGGCCTGGACGATTGTGTTGATCTTCTCGGCCTGAAGAATCAAAGGATTATTACAAGATTAGTTAAAACTAGATCTAATTTGATTGTTAAACTGAAGATTAAGTAATAAATATGTTGACAATAACTCAGATCCTAAGATCGGAAGTTCAAGCAAGTATTGAACAGTGTTAAAAATTGTTCGTACTACATATTTAAACTAGTAAGTTATCGTAAATTCATTATACAACGTCATATTATGTTTTTAAACTAGTAAATTATTAATTTTATATATATTTGGAAATATTGCATTATCAATTTTATAGATCTAAACTTCAAGTACGAAAACAAAATCCAGAATACAGTATCGATTTGAACAGAAAAAAAAATGAAAAATGGAAGATCAAAAGCATACCGTGATGAATGGATAAGAAAAATATCATAAATTCGTTTTATAACGTCGTATTATGTTTTTAACTAGTAAATTATTAATTTTATAGATATTTAAAGATATTGTATTATTAATTTTATAGATCTAAAGAGCAAGTAAGAAACAAAATACAGAACACAGTGTTGATTTGAACTAGAAAAACGAAAAATGGAAGGTTAAAAAGCGTACAGTGATGATGATCCCATCGTCGTGAAGGATGAGTGCGGCGTAAGTGCAAGAGAGCTCTCCGACTCCAGCCATGTCTACAAATCTCCCATTTAACCAGAAGAAAAACGCAAAATCACTACAAATAACAACAAATCTGCTACAAACAACAAGTCAAAGTGTTTGAGAGAGATTTCTCCCTCGTTCGGAGCTTAAGTAAATCACTCCCTCTCGCTCTCTCACATATATGCTGCAGTCGAAAGAGAGATTTGATCATATGTTTTTCGAGCCTGGAAATCATGATTTTTGGGACAGAAGAAAAGAGGGCCGATTTTTAAGTTTACGTTTTGTTTATTTTGACTGTTTGTGAGTGCCTATGAACTGTTTGTCGAAATGCTTTGAGAAGATGTGGAGCTTCCTTGCAGTGCATCTCAATTCCTCTACTTGATTAACAAATTGATGGTAAATCAAACTTCTTTCAATTGCAAAGCTTACTTAAATATTTTCAACACAATTGGTGGTTACCTAGGCTACTTCTTGTAATGTTCTGGAGCTATGGATACAATCAGATGGGAGCTAGAAATTCGACCTGTGTTTTATTAAAAGGTTAAAAAGTCTACTTAATTCATTTAATTTCTTTTATTCCTTTATGTCTCTTATTATTTTTAGCTGCCTTAGATTTAGGTTAATTTTCTAATTATGCGAATTAGAGGTGATTATCCATTAGTTCACTATAATTCTGTTCGTAATATATTTATAACTTATCGTTATTTCAGGAAGTTTTTGGTAATTCCATCTTGAAAAAACTGAACTTGAGGCACTCTCCCACTCTATCTCTATCGATGAAAGGAGAGAGTAGTTAGCTTTTTTCGTCCAGCAGAGCTTCCGAAAAGTCTCCTGCCTTCAATGCTTATTTATTAGAAAATCAGTTCAAAGAAGCAGGATTTACAGTTCAATAGGTAACACTCTTATGAGGAGGTAATCTCACTAAAAATTACTTCTTTACTGTTATGGTTGTGCGATACAGTCCAATCTCCAATTTCAATTTTATCGGTTTTTCTTTTTTTGTAGCACTGATTTCTTTCATTTGTGCATCATTATATAACAAGTATATGTGAAATTTTTAGTTTGTGTTTTATTTTTATACCATGCACACTTCTTTTATTTGCACAAACACACCTCAATTTCATTTTTCCGCATCTTCATTCGCACAATTTCACATATGTTTTTATTTTCGTGCACTTCTATGCAATTTAAAGGTGCACAGTGATTGCCAATTTGGTGATCTACTTCAGAAAAGATCGAACGGTTAGTACCACATAAATCTCACTTCATTTGTACTTCTTGTCCTTCTACATTTGAAGAAAATGTTATAAATGAAACAATAACGAAATAGGGTTAAATCAAGGGCGGTCACATATTTTTCATGCTCCCTTGGCTCAGAAGAATGGTTGCGAGACCATTGACTCCAGCATGAGTATAATTTCGATGCTGCCGGAGCCACATGAGGATGAAATTTGGTTCATTTTGAATGTCATCTGCAATTATCCAAATGTCCCAGTTTGTTTTGTAAATATTTCGTTTTGTTGATGTTTTTTTATTGTTTGTTTACTTGACGAGGTCTGATGTTCTTTCTGCATAGCGGTTATTCTGATGTGAGGTCTTACCCAAGGAGTGGCCCTTTGGCTGTTATTGAGTTCGTATCTTTGACAGAAATTAGGGTTCTGGCACTGAAAAAAATGGAAGTTTGGCACCAGATGATCTTCAGGCAAAAGAGACCACATCAGACGAGCATCCTTGCAGAAATCAACCAATAATCTGCAAACTGGAGGCAGTTGTTGTGCTAGGGCATAGATTCAAGCTTGGAAACAATTGTAGTATTAAGCTTGATCTTTTCCTCTTTATTCTTTTTCCCTCTTTCTATTTGCAAAAAGTTGGTCTGTAATATATAAATAACTCGAACGATTTGTAATTTCTTCTTTTTTATTTTATTAATGAAAATCTTAGTGAGGCAATTCGCCTCCCGAAGCTTCAAAAAAATATGGAATATTGTAGCGACTACTAAAGAGGAATTGCCCAAAATTTACAAGGCAACAATTTGTTTTTTCATGCTGATAAATCACTTATCCTTTTTTGATGAATATAGTGAATCTATTTAGTTCTACTTAAATTTGTTGTAGTTTTGTTGTTTTGAGACAATTTGAATTTGAGCTGCTAAAAGCAATCAAATCATATTCTTTTTCTTTTTTTATTCTTTCTTGATTTGATGACATTTTTTTCTTCAAATTATGTTGCCAGCAAGTTCCTTTTTCTCCTATTCACAATTAAATTCACTTAATTTGATTGTTTATTTTTCGCATTTATCATTGGACTGTTCTCAAGATGATATTAGATTGATCTCTTGATCATGATTTCTTCTATCTCGAGATTTAAATATCTAAGATCTACTGCAAGTAATTTTAGTATCATCACGTGCAATGACAATACTATTAAATATATTTAATATGCTTATACAAACATTATTTTCGTCAATTTGTTTTTGAAAATTGGTGTATAATATCGCGCAACGCACGAGGTGCTTGCTAGTTACTATAAAATTTAGAATATTCAAAATGTAATCTATTTAGATATAAACTCCATTTTTCCGAAAGCGAAAATATAACAACTTTTCCTTAATCATATCTAAAACCTTTATTAAAACAATACTGATGTAAACATTTTTTTTCAGTAAAAACATAAATAAATTCACATCATGACAATTAATTATAAATTAAACACAAAAACAAAATATTACAATGTGATCGAAGAAACTTGTTTGGTCGGAGTCAAGATTCACAGACACAAAATCAATGATTGTAGGAATGCTATTAAACTGCATGAAAACATGCTTCGTCTCAGGAAAAGATATTTTCATTTTAGGAAAAAAATGTGAATGCACGCTAAATATATAATTGTTCTTGTTAACTAAAATCTGGGCCATATATGAGCCATGATACGGGCTGACTTAATAGAATTTGGACTGTAAATCCATATATTGTTGGGCCCCAATCAAAGGGCCTTTGATAACGTTCAAGCAGAAATAATTGATAACCCAATCAAGATTTTTAATATATTTATATATGAAAGAAAGAGGTCTTATCATGAAAATGAATGGTTAACAATAAAACGTCATTTATTTATTCGAAAACATAAACCATCATTTCCATCCCTGAAAAAAAATATCTCCGTAACTTTAAGTTACTAATTGTCTCAGTCAGTTCATTGTCACAAGTCAAGTCTTTTCTTACAAACAAATGTCTCAAAGAAAAAGCCTTTCCAAAAGTTGAGGTTTTATACGGCTCAGTTTGTATTACAAGAGCCAGTATCATATAATAACATATCATGATTATGTATATATATAATATCATTTCGTACTAAAACTTTATAAATATTAATACCTAGAAATATGATGTATTAGCATGAAAATTAGTTACAAAGTAATTAACATGTAATTGAGTGATATAGAGAACCCATTGCTCAAGCTATACTGTAACTAACCTGTACCCCAGCCACAGGTCCACAACCCGTCAATTGAGTGATACTGATATCGTTGTACCGTGTCCATTCATCTGTATACTAGTCAAAGCAAAGAAGTCATTCAGTGCACCAACTTTATATACATAATATACATAAAGATGTTGGAAATGTTTTTTGAGCAATCAATCTTTCATTCTTACTCCCCTATATGCCACACAAAATACAAAATGCATTGTTTTCCAGCTTTTCTCCTTTGTCTTTTAGCCATTCAAACAATTGGAGCATACAATTGTCTTCAGCCTGAAAGAGATGCATTGCTCGAATTCAAGGCAGGTGTGAATGATCCGTTTCATCGTTTAACTTCATGGAGAGGTGACGATTGTTGTACATGGGCGGGTATCAAATGTAGCAACCAAACCGGTCATGTCATCAAGCTCAACCTCGGAACCTTCTCTGCCATCAAGCTCAACCCCGGATTATATCATTGGAATAACAACAGCTTGAGCGGTGAGATCAACCCATCTTTGCATGCTTTAACTGATTTGATACATCTCGATCTCAGTTACAATAATTTTAGTGGAAGTATATTTCCCAAAATTATTTGCTCATATAGAAAATTAAGGTATCTCAGCTTGTCTAATACGGGCTTGTCAGGAATGATACCTTCTCAACTCAGTAATCTATCTAGATTACAATATCTTGACTTGTCTTATAATAGCTTGTCAGGAATAATACCTCCTCAACTTAGTAACATGTCTAGATTAAAGCATCTTGACCTCAGCTATGCTGATTACTCTTCTACAAATCCCCTTACTATTGCTAACATTTGGTGGTTATCACACCTGACCTCTCTTACCTATCTTGATTTGTCTACTATCAAGCTCCAGGATTCAAAAGAATGGGTTCAAGCATTGAATATGCTACCATCACTAGAAACCTTGAATTTGAATTCGAACAATCTTACAACAATTCCGTCATCTCTGTCCACCGTTAACTTCACTTCGCTTACATCTTTTAAACTTGATTCCAACAATTTTAACAGCCAAATACCCGCTTGGATAGGACAATTAACTAGCCTAAGAGAACTCGATCTTTCTTACAATTTATTTTTCGGCCCAATTCCAAATCTATTTGGTAATTTGGGCTCACTTAATATACTATACATATCTGACCGTTTAGAGGGTCCAGTACCATCACTCAATAACCTCCCCAACTTGATCGAATTAAATTTGGATGGTATAAATATTAACGAAGATATAAAAGAATTGTTGAGCAAGTTTTCGGATGAGGCACTGGGAAAATTGGAGTTTCTAGAGCTCAGAAACTCTAAAATGACAGGAAATTTAATTGGATGCCTTAATAAGATGCCAAATTTAATTGAACTTTCACTTGATGGAAATAAGCTAAACGGCACCATACCGGCTGAAATTTGGAAACAAAGTAACCTTTCTTTTTTGAGTCTTTCCGGAAATTCTTTTATAGGGGAGATATCAGAATTACATCTATCTGGTTTGTCAAAACTAAGAGGGCTGGATTTATCTTCCAATTTCATCAACATCACAATAGATAGCAATTGGGTTCCTCCATTTCAACTTTCCGATCTTGACCTAAGTGCTTGTAAATTGGGGCCAACATTTCCATCATGGCTCCATAATCAATTTGAATTATCCAATTTAAATCTCTCTAACTCTGGAATTTCCGATTATATGCCTGATTGGTTTTGGAATTTATCATCTCTTAACATCATAGACTTATCACATAACCAAATCGAAGGAAGGCTACCAACGAGCTTGGAACATTTTACTGAGCTACTCACAATAAAATTGAGTAATAACCAATTCCACGGTCCGATTCCAGCTCTACCTAGTTACCTTGAAACATTGGATTTCTCTTATAACTTTATTTCAGGACCGTTGCCGCAAGAGTTTGGAACGCCATTTCTAGTAGTTCTAATCTTGTCAAATAATCTCCTAAATGGCACCATAGGTCAATCTATTTGTGGATTAATAAGCTTGGGGGTGTTAGACCTATCAGGTAATGATATTCATGGGAATCTCCCTCATTGTTGGCCCAATACGTTACAAGTTGCAAATTTAGCAAATAATAAAATTAATGGTATTATACCTAGTACTTTAAGTAGTTTGAATATGTTATGGGCATTGCAGCTCAGCGGTAATAGTTTGACTGGTGAGATTCCTTCAAGCCTGCAATTTTGCAGAAATATGTCTGTTATCGATCTTGGAGAAAATAAAATTTATGGAAAAATACCTGAATGGTTAGGAGAAATGCAATTGTTGACTGTACTTCGATTATGTTTGAATTTATTTACTGGTAGCATCCCATTGCAACTAGAATATTTAACTAATCTTCAAGTGTTAGGTCTTGGTGGCAATAATCTTTCAGGGTTAATACCTGATTATTTGGATAATATGGCAGCAATGACTTTGCCAAACCTGGATCTCAAAAATAATTCAACATTATCCAATTTACTAAATTCTGTCCCGTCTACATATCATGGGTCTTCATATCACGTAAAGATTTTTTTATTTACAAAGGGTTTAGATCTCGAGTATTCAACTACCCTCAATCTTTTGACAAGTATTGATTTGTCAAAAAATAATTTAACAGGTGAGATACCCCAAAGTATAGCAGCTCTTCTTGGACTAAGAATCTTAAACTTGTCTTACAATTACCTAGATGGAACAATTCCTATGAAAATGGGTAGCATGCAATCGCTCGAGTCTCTCGACCTTCGTATGAACGAACTTTCTGGTATAATTCCACAGAGCCTAGCTAACTTGAACTTTTTAGAAACACTGAATCTTTCTTACAATAACCTCTCTGGAGGAATTCCAACAGGAAATCAATTACAAGCAATTTTCGACCCATATGAATTTATAGGCAATGCTTATCTGTGTGGTTCTCCATTGAACAAGAGCTGCAATACAAGTGAAACTTCACATAACGATATTGTGGAAAATAACGATAATGATTTGGATGAAATTCTTTTATACTTAATCGTGGTGATTGGCTTTGGGTTTGGGTTTTGGGTATTCTTTGGTGTTCTTGTGTTAAAAAGAAATTGGAGGTATTGCTTTTTCCAAATGGTTGATAACATGTTCGATAGAATCTATGCATTTGTTATACTATATTTTTCCAGATTGAGGAGAGATGCGTAGAAATAATGTTAATTTATGAAATTGGCATGGAAATATTATATTGGTATGCATTTAAATTAAGTGTATTTTTTTTTATGTTTTTCTTAGTTTTGAGTATGTAAAAATATTGGGAAATTTTTTGTAAAATAAATCTTGTAAAACTTTTGTAGAATTGTCCATAATTTTCTAGTGAGTATAAATTGAATAATTTAGAGTACTATAACTAATTATCCTTTTCCCATATATATACAGACAATCATGTGAATTGTTAGATGTAAATTTCAATTTCTTCATTTTTAGTTAGTGATAGATACTACTTAAATTTAAGCCCAGTTTCCCTACTTCTCACAATGTTATATATCTCATGTTATATATAGTCCAATAAGTTCAACTAGATATGAACAGAGTCGCAGTGTGTATTGCACAGCAAGGCCAAGACTAAGAGAAAATTTGAGAATATATTTTCCATAATGGTTCCCAAACCTCTGTTAGTCCTTACAAATTAATTGAAAAAAGATTTTAAAATATGGTATATCAGTTTTGAAAAATGGTTATATTATTTGAAATTACAAATTAGTTCCAATTTTCAAGTAAAAAATTACCATCATAACAAGGATTAACCCAGAAAAAAATATATTATTCAGTGCCACAGAGGCACAGACCACATTTCTTCATCTCTTTCTTCGTCAACAAAAACTGAGGCTTTCTTCTGTATACTGTTTGCCTAAAAAGAGTTTCATACAAAATAGATGCCAACAAAATTTCTCAAACAAAGACAACATACAATATCACAAAACAAAAATATATCCATAAATCACAAAAGCATAATAAATAATTTCAAACAACAAGATTCAGGGTTACTAGAAAGGGATCCAATATTTTAACTACAACAAAAGATCTAGCTCCATTTTTATGACAGAACCAACCTGAATTTTATAACACTGCTAATAACAACCAAAAACAAACATTTTTCAACAGAACGGTTGACAAGAAAAAGAGGAAAACGAAACAAAATAGAATACAGGAGATACCAAAAAGATATAAACACAAATTAA
This sequence comes from Juncus effusus, assembly GCA_027726005.1. NCBI lineage: Eukaryota > Viridiplantae > Streptophyta > Magnoliopsida > Poales > Juncaceae > Juncus > Juncus effusus. The sequence goes on along the minus strand of CM050906.1, from coordinate 8,456,254 downwards.
AATCTGACAAAAAAAGATAAAATTCGGAGAAATAACAGCATAATCCAGGTTCAAAAAACACAAACTATTATATCCCATAAAAACTAGATAGATAGACCCACCAAAACTTACTTCAAATTACCACATAAACAAACTCTTTATCCAAACAAAACACTAATAAACCTCACAAAAAAGGAAAATACTCTTAAAACACTCTAGTCAAACAAACTGAAACCCATATCATCATCACTCTCTTCCTTGGCCTCCTCCTATTAAAACAATCAACCAACAAATAAATTACATTCACTAAATATATACAGAAAAAGAATTTAGGGTTTGGGAATTAGGGTTAGGGCTTTTACCTTCTTCTCCTCGGCGGCCGGAGCAGCGGCGGCGCCAGAGTCACCTCCTGCTGCCGGAGCGGCAGCAACAGCCACAGCTCCACCACCACCACCTAAACAAACCAAAAAAATGAATTATTTTACTCTCAAATCAAGAAAATCAAGATAATCAAGAAATGGAGATCTAATCAGTACAAATTAATTGAGGTTATTTAGAATCAGACCTGAACCGCAGCTCAAGACGAGGTCCTCAACGTTCCTCTTTTCCAAGAGCTTGGCAAAGAGACCAGGCCAGTAAGAGTCAATCTTCAGATTTGCGGCCTGGACGATTGTGTTGATCTTCTCGGCCTGAAGAATCAAAGGATTATTACAAGATTAGTTAAAACTAGATCTAATTTGATTGTTAAACTGAAGATTAAGTAATAAATATGTTGACAATAACTCAGATCCTAAGATCGGAAGTTCAAGCAAGTATTGAACAGTGTTAAAAATTGTTCGTACTACATATTTAAACTAGTAAGTTATCGTAAATTCATTATACAACGTCATATTATGTTTTTAAACTAGTAAATTATTAATTTTATATATATTTGGAAATATTGCATTATCAATTTTATAGATCTAAACTTCAAGTACGAAAACAAAATCCAGAATACAGTATCGATTTGAACAGAAAAAAAAATGAAAAATGGAAGATCAAAAGCATACCGTGACGAATGGATAAGAAAAATATCATAAATTCGCTTTATAACATCTTATTATGTTTTTAACTAGTTAATTATTAATTTTACAGATATTTAAGGACATTGTATTATTAATTTTATAGATCTAAACAGCAAGTACGATTAAATAACTAAAACAGTATCGATTTTAACTTAAAAAATCGAAAAAATGGAAGATAAAAAGCGTACAGTGATGGTGATCCCATCGTCGTGAAGAATCAAAGCGGCGTAAGTGCAAGCGAGCTCTCCTACTCCAGCCATGTCGTCAAATCTCCGATCTAACCACAAACAAAACACAAAAATCACTACAAATCACAACAAATCCGTTACAAACAACAACTAAATCGCTACAAAAAGATACAAAAACTAATCAAGAGTGTTTAATAGAGATTTCTACCTCAACTGAAGATTGATTCTGCGTTGGGGTTTTGGATGCGCGAGAGAGATTTCGGCGGCGCGAGGGAGAAGAAGGGTTTATATATAGAGAGCGAACTAGGGTTCGATGCTGTGTTGTTACGCTGGATCACGTTCAGGCCCAGTTCTGTTGTATAGAGAGCCTGGAGGAAATATAATACATTGGGCTGGATCAGGCTAAAGCCCATATGTAAATGATTTTGTTTATTTGTTTTAGGAATCAATTTGACTTGGGCCTGATTGAGAGGGGGTTTGATATATGCGGCTTGCTCCTTGTAAAATTTTAAAATGTTATGGATATCCCGGGGAATTATTCATGATGTTTGTTGACTGTACATGAATGCAACGAAATGACAAAAAATTAGGGAAAAAACATGTCCTTTATTTGTTCATTTCTTAACTTTTAATGCGCAACTTTGCAAAAAAAAAAGAAAAAAAAAAAAAGAGATTCAAGCATGACAACAAAAATAATGCATCTACTCCTATTGAATTAGACTAGGATAATACTTGCATTACGCTGCAGATATTTTTAATTATATTGTTCATTTTTATACAAAATGCAAGACATTATACTGATAAAAAATCTAAATAATATTTATTGATTTACATATACAAATAATATAATTATGTAATTAGGATGACACCCGCGCGTTGCTACGGATATAAATTTATTATAAGTGATAATATAAATTTACTATTGTGATATTAATGACTAATGACATGATTTATCTTTTGCAATTTATAATAATAAATTATTTTTACAATTTTGGGATAACATAATAACTATGTTTTTATTTGTAATTTTCAATAATATTTTTTTTTACCATTTCGGATTAATAGAAAGGTTTTTTTTGAAAATTATAATAATATCATCCACTCATTTTAAATTGTTCAAAGAGTGAATACGTAGTGACATTTGCTGTAATAATATTTAACTTTATGAGTATTAATTAAGAAGATATGGTCAGAGCAAAATAAAAAATGATGTGAAGAATTGTGTAGTTGACACATGTCACTTAAAGAATTGAAGTTCATATTGTTGTATTCTTAAGAATTTGTAGAAACAAAAATGCATATACATTTCTAGGAACCAAAATGCAGAAGTTTATGGGAATCTTTCTAGAATTCATCATATAACTCATTTGGATTTGGCACGAAAAACCAGCTCTTGAGTGTTCTCTTATTCTGTAAATTTTATGCTATCTCATTATGTTTAGGAAAGAAGCTTGGAACTAATTTTGTATTTTTTTTAAAATCTACGATCGCGACGTTGAGCGCTTCCTAGCAGTTTAGTTATAATATAGACGGGTTTGATGCAAAACTAGCATAACAGTAAATTCATAACTTGCTAGCACAAGTGCATACAGTTTCTTTTTCATTTATTTAACTTTCATTCCCAAAAGAAATAGATTTCAATGCTGGTGAATTTTCCTCAACTTACATGCGTTTGAGTTAGTTTGCATTGATTGGTGATAACTCGAGCTGAATCAGAGTATCTATTATTAATATTATCTTTTCATACTTAAATAAGATTATCTTACCTTTTTTTAGCAATAAAAAAAAAGGGAAATGAGAAATCACGACGGAGTACCATAGCGATCATGTAGCGACGGATTGAAATTTTATATTATTTTCTCGCGTTTCTATATATGCTATATACTGTTTTCATTTTTTCAAATATATATTATTTACCAAATGAATTTGTATATACTGTTTGTTTTCAGTTTATATGATTTTGTATATTGTTTTCATTTTTTAAAATATATATAGTTTTACCGAATGAATGTTTCATATAGTATTTTTTTTTCAGTTTATATATTTTTTCAATTTTTATATATCGTCGCTACAATACTCGCCGCGCAGTATAAACTCCCTAAAAAAAAAGATGTTTTTGGCAATAGCCGTATAACTAAAATGTAAACAATGAAGTCTTTTCTACTAAGGCTGTGTTCTACCGCTTGAGTCTTGTATATCTCGAAATATCATACACACCCCTGAAAAATGATTCATATTAGGAAATAAAAAATATCATGTCCTATAATTATTCACGTTTATTGTGTACATAACATTTGGCACCAGTAACAGGGTGGAGCAGTGGGATTCTGTTTTTTTTTAAAGTAGAATTTTGTTATTTTGTTATGCACGTGATTTGTCTATTTACTATAATTGTCATATAATGACTCACGAAAGCAAATAACAGCTGGGCTCGTTGATACATCTCAGCGTTATACATCTATACAAAGGACTAGCGCGAGACAGAATCTACAATTCCCATAAGTTGTTTCCTATTATTTTCTAAGAGAAAAGTCAATTTCTTATAACTTATTCCTTCATTTTTCTTCAATCAAATTGTTTGAAATGATGGATCTCAAGTTTAAATCTGCTTTTGAAACTGAGGATTCCTCAAATCGTCACGAGCTCAAAGCCCAAATCAGACCAACGGAATATGACCTTTTTCGTGGCGAGCGACATGACACGGCAAGTCGAAAAGCTTCAATCGGACCATTACCGGGTAAATTCCTTCATGATGAGCCCGAGGGTGTGAAACTGGTGGCGTACGACTATTTTGGGCACGGGGTGAATAATAAGATGAGTCTAGGTCCTTACAATTTTTTCTGCGATAGGCCTGCATCTCTTGGTTCGACCCGTAATCTTTTAAACTTCAAAATGTTTGAAAATGTTATACAAACCTACGGATTTCCATTAAAATGTGAATATATTCCCCTCCTTCCTTTCTTAATGTAACATATATATATATTTCAAAACAGGTCTTCATCATGCCGGTGTTGCTGCAGATTGATGGGTTTACGATCAGCCTCAACATGCCCTCATGCATTTAATACCAGAGCAAAATATGCAAGACTTTTCTAGAGAGAATAACTCTGGCCCTGCTGCGTCATGTGTGAGTGTTAACTCACCATTCACACCTGAAGGAGGCAAAACGATTGATCAATTAATAAGAGAGTTTTTCGGTGTTGATTCGGCCGGATCAGTGGTTCAAAATCTGGCCGACCAGATTCCTAAGCCAGTCTCACAAGCCAGGCCTTCAACAATGGGTAATTTGTTTTATCACACGGATCGAACAAGTTTGTTAAGTTTCGATCTGAATGATCCGGTCCAACCTATGGACTCAATGGACGGATTCGGTTCAGCGGATATTCCGGATCTAAATGTTCCGTTTGATGAGATAACGGTTCATCAAGCATCGCCATTATGAGTAACTAAAGAGGTGAGCCATTTTTCCTGTAAATATTATTATGTTTACTATTATTTTTAACATGTATTCTATTATTTTTTTATTCCAAGCATTGTCATTACGAGTAACTAAAGAGGTGAGCCATTTTTGAGCATTTTGGAATGTTTACTTATTTTTATTGTCTTGTGATTATATTTTACAGACGAAATCATCTAAGGATTCAAGTAGAAAGCGCCAAAGAGAAAATGATAATGATGATTTCGGCGAGTATCAAAGTCCACCAAAAAAAGGACGACAAAGCTAACACGACCATTATGTTATTACGATAGAAATAAGGTAAATTGTTGTTTATTACAAGCATTAGAGGCTGTTCATCAAGCTGAACAAATAAGAAAAATAAAATATATTTCAGATGTTCCAAATTGAACATTTTATAATTTTTCCAAAAAGAAGTTATCATATACACGTAATTCATTTCCAGTATTAACATTTTTTTTTGAATAATTACTATTAACATATTTTTTTTGTCTCTTGCAGATGGTCAACGAAAATAGGAGCTACTACTAGAGAGAGAGAGAGAGAAAGAGAGATTACTACATGAAAAGTAGGAAGTTGTTGTGTAGTAATAGTATGAAGGGATAGTTGTGTATATTGTATAAAATTATAAAGTATATTATATTGATTGAATTATATAGAATTTATATGAGTTAGTTAGAATTAGATAGATGTTTATCCTTTAAACAGAGTCTCTCTCTTATTATCTAAACATTCAATTCAATCAATCCTAATTATTCTAATACTTTTCTCCTCTTGTCTTTTTTTTTCTTTTTTGAAGTGTATTTCTCTTCTTGTCTCTACTCACTCATTCTCCCAAAACTCTTACAATTCATTCGCTATTACAAAGTAAATGAAAGTAGAAGCTTCTACTACGAAAATAGAATAGTTAATGAATGTAGGAGTCTTTATTAAATGAATGAAAAGAAACTACTACATCCATTTGCCCTATAAGATATAGTCAATGAAAATGGACCTTGAAAGAACACGTTAAAAAGGCTACTCATGTTTTTTTTAAGTTCTCGAGTGAGAATAATTTGTATGAAAGAAAAGAAAATTATTTAATTAATGTATATGTGGTTTAAACTCATTATCTCTTATATCTCAACTAAAATATTCTTTCATTAAATTATGCCCATAAGCATTGTCATTACGAGTAACCAAAGAGGGCAGCCATTTTTTGAGCATTTTGGAATGTTTACTTATTTTTATTGTCTTGTGATTATTTTTTACAGACGAAATCATCTAAGGATTCAAGTGGAAAGAGCCAAAGAGAAAATGATAATGATGATTTCGGTGAGAATCAAAATCCACCAAAAAAAAACGAGACAAAGCTAACATAACACGACCATTTTGTTAGAACGATAGAAATAAGGTAAATTGTTGTTTATTACAAGCATTAGAGGCTGTTCATCAAACCGAACAAATAAGAAAAATAAAATATATTTCTGATGTTCCAAATTGCACATTTTATAATTTTTCAAAAAGAAGTTATTACGCTATATATTTTTCATTTTATAAGATAAATTGTTGAAATTATATCATGTTTGCTTGCATTTCTATATACGCTATATATTGTTTTCATTTTTTAAAATATATACTATTTACCGATATACTGTTTACCGAATGAATTGTTATATACTGTTTGTTTTCAGTTTATATGTTTTTATATACTGTTTTTATTTTTTTAAATATATATTGTTTTACCAAATGAATTTTTTATATACTGTTTGTTTTCAGTTTATATGTTTTTTTCAATTCTTATATACTGTCGCTACATGGTCGCTACATTACCGTCACGCAGTATCAGCTTCCTTAGAAAAAAACTTGCATAGTAATAGTGTGAAGGGATAGTTGTGTATATTGTATAAAATTATAAAGTGTATTATATTGATTGAATTATATAGAATTTATATGAGTTAGTTAGAATTAGATAGATGTTTATCCTATAAATAGAGCCTCTCTTTTATTTCTAAACATTCAATTCAATCAATCATAATTATTTCTGAGTTGCAACCATGAATCCGGTGTGAGGGTTTGTCATAAGGGATTGGTATGTTGTGGTGTTTTGCGATTCAGATCTGTCTTTTAGTGATTCCGATCTGTTTTGGCACATGTGTGTTTTTATGGTTTTTAGCATCGATCTTGACGGATCACGGATCACGGATCTTGACGGCCTCCGACGATCCGATTTGTAGCTAGTATAGGGCAGGTTTGGTACTGCCAACAACTATTGCGGCAACATTCGGCATCAACGATTGCGGAAAAAGTCTTAATCCGTATTTGGAAAATGAGGATAGAGATTTAGGGCAAGAGTTTCTATTTTTTATTTTCATATTTAGGCTTTGAAATGTAGCAAGTATCGTGTAACTATTTTTTTTATTATTATTAATGAAAGACTTTAGTAGGCTCGCCTACTACTTAAAAAAAAAAATTATTCTAATACTTTTCTTCTTGTCACTCTACTCACTCATTCTCCCAAAACTCTTACTTTTCATTCGCTATTACAAAGTAAATGAAAGTAAAGCTTCTACTACGAAAATAGAATAGTTAATGAGTGTAGGAGTCTTTATTAAATGAATGAAAAGAAACTACTACATCCATTTGCTCCTATAAGATATGGGTCAATGAAAGTGGACCTTGAAAGAACACGTTAAAAAGGCTACTCATTTTTTTTTTAAAGTTCTCCAGTGAGAATAATTTGTATGAAAGAAAAGAAAATTATTTAATTGATGTATATATGGTTTAAACTCATTATCTCTTATATCTTAAGTAAGATATTATTTCATTTAATTATGTCCATGAGACTATTTGCAAGAACCCCAGTCAGTGTTGGCAAAGTTTCTTCTTGTAAACTTATTTTGCGTTGTAAATGTCGAGCACAAGATATTCCGAAATAAATATACTTTGTTTTCTTAATATATATATATATATATATATATATATATATATATATATATTTTTAACATTTGGATCGAATAATATTTCGTTCCTAATGACTTGTTCTCTGTAATACATTTTCTTTGAACCACCAAAATTCATTTAATGGAATTTTTCTGCCAAAGAAAAAATATAAAATAATCTAGTATGCATCAAAATTAAAATAAAATAAAATAAAAACATAAATTTCCCCAATGCCCAAACTAGTCTTTCCTCAGGCTTTAAGCAATATCGGCCCAAGAGCCCATATCCACACAAGTAAATTATCCGGATTCCGATTCCCGGTTTTCCCAAATCCAGGAATTCAAAGCCATCGCCATTGCGGTTCATCCTGTTTTCTAAAACACTCGTAACTTACCAAATTCAGAGTTCTTTTGTGGAAAGACAGAGAGAAGGAAACAAACCGTGAATCCTTACAGTTTCCTTCTTCTTCTTCTTCTTCTTCTTCTTTGCCATTGCCGAACTCTGATTCTAGATTGGGAATGGATTTCGAACTTCCAGAGCTTCGTGGCGGTTCTTTTTCTTCAATGTCTGGCGGTGTGAGAAACTCTGCGTTGATTGGTAATTTGTAATTGGTTTTTCATACTTTTGATGGAGAATAAATATGAGATTTGTTTTGGGGATTGTGGGGTGTTTGATTGTAGAAGATAAAAAAAAAATCGAATTTGTATGGATTAAATAGAACAAGCCTTAAACAATTGGTATGCATGTTTATAATTTGAAGAATATAATCTGTTTTTGTTCAAAAATTGATTGCCAAATAAATAACAAAATCGAATTTGCATGACTTGAAATAGAACAGTTCTTAAACAATCACAATTTGTCTTATTTTCCCTCAATCTTTCATCAAATTTTAATTGCGAATTTTCCCTAAATCTAAGCAGGGTGTGGTAGCAGTGCATTATTCAGTAGAAATCTCAAAGGTATAAAAACCCCAACTCTCTAAACCTCAATTGATTTTCCAACAATTAATCCAGTAATTGAACAGATTTCTTTTTATTTAAAACAGGTAAAGATCAGGAATTTGAATTGAGACGCATCAAATTACACGAAGAAGCAACCAAAATAGAGCAAGCCCATTGTAAATTACTAGAGCAGCATGATAAAAAAATCTTAGAGAGATTAAATGCTGAGCTGGCGGAAATCTCGGTCTTCATCCCTCTCTATCCTGAACTTCCTCTCTCTAAAATTACTGATCGAACGGGTCAAACGGGTCAAAAAAGACAGAGAGAAGATGAGCGTAAAGAATCTGAAAGTCAGTCAGATAAAAGGCAAAAAATAGATTTAATTAAATCTCCATTAAAATCAGATGAATTAATTGTAGAAGAAACTTTGGAAGATGAAGGAAATAATACTGGTACTGGTACCTGTGTTTTGAATGGTCAAATGGAGAATTTCGATGAAGTTTTAAACGGGTCTTATGAAACTGAACCCGTTAAGGAAGCAATCACAGAGAAATCCAAACCCGATAATAATTTATCCGCTGAGGAATCAGAACCCGTCAAGGATTTAATTGAACCCGTTAAGGAATCAGTTCATGAGAAATCTGAACCCGTTAAGGAATTAGTTCAAGAGAAATCTGAACCCGTTAAGAAATTAGTTCGTGAGAAATCTGGACCTGTTAAGGATTTAATTGAACCCGTTAAGGAATTAGTTCGTGAGAAGTCTGAGCCCGTTAAGGATTTAATTGAACCCGTTAAGAGATTATTTCATGAGAAATCTGAGCCCGCTAAGGATTTAATTGAATCCGTTAAGAGATCAGTTCATGAGAAATCTGAGCCCGTAAGGAAATTAATAACGTTGATAACGGAGGAATCTGAACCCGTTGAGAAATTTGTCGCTGAGATTAAGAAATTATTCGCACAGGAATCCGAACCCGTTAAGAATTTAATCACAGAGAAATCTGAATCCGTTAAGGAATTAATCATAGAAAAATCTGGACATGTTGAGAATTCAATAACTAACAGTTCTGAACCTCTTGAGAAATTAACCACAGAGAAATCCGAACCCGTTGAGAAATTAGTCACAGAGAAATCCGAACCCGTTAAGAAATTAGACACAGAGAAATTAGAATTTGTGAAGAATTCAATTGAACAGGAACCGTCTCGACCCGATTCGGTGACCCACTTGGATAAAAAGCGAAAATTAGACTCACCAACATTTCCATTAATCATCAAATCAGAAAAACCGGACGAAAATAGAACATCTCGAGCTGCAAGTGTCGGTACGAAATGGTCGGAAACCCTAGAAAATAAAGGAAATGCTGGTACAACCACTCGTACCAACTTTTTAAAGAAGTCCGTACCGGCTCCTCAAAACGTACTTGTTCCCCATTCGGCGAGTCTACTCGCTGATCAATTTCATGAAAAGAATAATGACAAAATTAATTGGAATAAATTTCTGAAAGGAGAGTGGTACTGCAAGCTCTGCGACATCAAAACCACATCTAGGAAAACTTTAGAAGAGCACTTTAACGGGCAGAAACACAGATCCGTTAAGAAACGCCTAAAAAAGTCCCTGAAACCGAAACCCGATAAGAATAAGGTAAACCTTATTTATTTTATTACACTCTTTTTTCTTTTCTTTTTTCTATTGGGGGATTTTCATATTTACCCTTGTTGTAAAAGTGAGAATTTCATTTAGACTTGAAAAAGTGAAAATATCATATTTACCTTTCCGAAATATTCAAAGGGCGAATATAAAAGGTTTTGAATATTGAAAAGGTAAATATGATATTTTAGTAGAGTTTCATTATTTTCATTTGAGCATAGTACGTATCATACATACTATAGTTTGTTCGGCCGGTACATAACAAATATTTCATAATAACAACTAAAATAACTAGTACCATTAATTCATTATTCATTATTCATCTTTCTTACTTTTTTGACCAATATCACAACATATATACCAAAACTATACTTTGCACTGATAGAACATAATAATCATTTACAATAATATTCTTTTTTATTTCGTCAGGCTCAAGTTCCAAAACAAAAATGGTTTTGCGACCTTTGCAAGGTCAAATCACTTTCCCAAAGTTCTCTAGAGCATCACATGAGGGGCCGTTTACACAACAAAAACCTCCTAAACGGGTCCCAAAGCCCAAAACCCGAACCCGTTAAGAATGAAACCGCTGAGTTTACTGGTACGGGCAAACTGGTACAGAAGCTAGGGCATAAGATGTGGCTCTGCACGATTTGTGATGTTAAATCTTTTGACTTTAACTCCATGCAAGGGCACTTGAATGGCAAGAAGCACAGAAACATGCTTAATGGGTCCGGATCCGGACCCGTTACGAACTCAGTACCAAGACCTGAACGGAAAGTTAATGGTTCCGGATCTGGACCCGTTATGGACCCGGTACCGAGGCCTGAAAGGAAATTTAACGGGTCCGAATCCGAACCCGTTATGGACCCGGTACCGAGCATTGAACGGAAATTTAGTAAATCCGAACCCGTTACGGACCCGGTACCAAGCATTGAACGGAAATTTAGTAAGTCCGGATCCGGAATCGTTAAGGATCCGGTACCGATGCCTGAACGGAAAGTTAATGGCTCCGGATCTGGACCCGTTATGGATCCAGTACCCGTTATGAGCCCGGTACTGAGGCCCGAACGATACTTTAATGGGTCTGGATCTGGACCCATTATGAGCCCAATATTGAGGCCTGAAGGGAAATTTAACGGGTCCGGGTCTGGACCCGTTAGAAACCCAGTATCGAGGCCTAAACGAAAAGTTAATGGGTCCGGATTTAGACCCGTTATGGATCCGGTAACGAGGTCCAAACAGGACTTTAATAGGTCTGGATCCGGACCCGTTATGTACCCAGTTCCGATACTTAAACGGACTTTTAACGGGTCCAGACCCGTTATGAACCCAGTACCGAGGCCTGAAAGGGGGTTTAACGGGTACGGAGCCGGACCCGTTATTAACCCAATACCGAGGCCTGAATGGGGGTTTAACGGGTACGGAGCCGGACCTATTATGAACCCGGTACCGTTAGCGTGTGTGCTATGTGAGTTTAGGAGTTGGAATGAGAAGGATTTGGCGGATCATTTTTGGTGGGCGCATCAGCATGATGTCATGCGGAATATCGAGTGAAGATGATTTGAACTTGGAATTTTTTTTTTTATTGAGACTAGAAGTTCTGTGCGAGTTTTAGTAACTTGTTAATTAGGTATTAATTAATTTTTTGACATATTTTAAGAGTTCAGTTGTCTAAATATACGTGGTTTTGTATACGTCTTTAGAGGTTTAATATTTGAAAAGTTAAGAATGATTTTATAAATGTGAAGTTTTAGGAAATTAAAGAAACTCTTTTTTTTTATGAGACTAATCGTTCTAGTTAAATGTTATAGTCTAAATTATCAACTGAGTATTACTTATTAAAACTATTCAAAACCAATAACTAAATAAGTTTAAATCATGTTATGTCTCCTTGAACAATTAAGTGAACGTGAATTTAATTTCTATATAAATAGAAATTAAATTTGTTTGTCGTCCAATTTCGTGTCATGAGTGATGTGTTTGTATGTAAAGGTAGCTAGTAGATACTAATAGTAATGACATGAGCAGGGACGGAGCTTATTAGGGACTGGGAGGGACCCCCTCCTCTCCCCCAAGATTTTGACGGAGTAGTATATATCAGTAGTGCTTTAGTGGGAAAAAAAATTGAAATACATGTATTTTTATGCATTTGGCCCCCTCAAAATTTTTTGTACAGTATTAATCAGTAGGAAGAAATTTTTTGGCCCCCCAGTAAATTCAGTCAAGCTCCGTGCCTGGACATGAGCAAGATAGATATGATACTTTATACATATTTACAATGTTGAGTTTAGTTCAACTTTGTGATATGTGTCGGTGACCGAATTTTCTGTGAACATCTCAAATATTTTATACAAATTTATTTCTATTACCAATTATAATAATATGTCTTAAAATATAAAACATACGACACAATAATTTAAAATTTATTATTTTTATTAAAAATATAATAATTGATTAAATATATTTTAAAAGTCTGAAAACATAAATTATATTTTTTTTAAATATTTTATAAAAAATGTTTCTGAAAAGACTTATTTACAAAATTTGATTTTCAAAAATGTTTTGGAAAAGACTTTACAAAAATGATTCTTACGAATATTATTATAAAAAATGTTATTTTGAAAAATATTCTTTTCTTTGAAATACTACTAAAAAAATATTTATAAATATAATTTCTTAAGAAAAAATCTTTCTGAAAATAATGTTTCAATTTTTTATTCAATTTTTTTTTAAGTTTAGTTATTTTTTCGGGAAATTGTGAAAAATATTTTTATGTTTTCTTTTACATTTGTGCCATTTGGTATCATATAAAAAGTTTTTTACATCCTACTTGAATTATTTTTTACTTTCATCCAATTAATTTGTATTGGGATCAAATTAAATTTTTTATATATTTTACTTTGTTCAAATCAAAATATTTGAATACATAAAGAAATAATATTTCAAATAAAACTAAATAGTGGATATTTAATATACAAATAAAATTGTATAAATAAGTAAAGAAAAATAATAATTTACATTAAACAGAAAACAACAATATTTTTTATAACACAACTTGATAAGTTGATAGTATAAAATGTAATGCAAATAATATCATAAAATATAATAACAATAATATCGTGAAATATCACAACAATTTTTCTTTTGTTCATTTTTTATGATCATATTCCTGAAATTGATGATTTATTAGATGGCTATAATCATCAAAAAAGGAACTTCATCTAAATTAGATGACTCCATCATGAAAAATCTGCTAATGGAAAAGGAGGATCACAATAAATTTGTGAAACATGAAGTATAAATTCTTGGTTGAAAAAGATGTTAGTTTAAGCTTCTATTTTTCTTTTCTCAAATTAGTTAGGCAATCAACATAAAAAATTAAACAAAAAAAACACTTATTTCATAGGCAATTGGAGGAAATCAATAAAAAATGAGTTTGAAAACCCGGGCAAACATTTTCAACTAAATTCTCGAAATGTATTTCACACACCATTTCTTATTATATGTCAGGTAGTCTTATCTCTTTTAGTATCTTCTTAAAGTTGGATCAGTTGGTACTTTTTTTTTGGGAAATTGTAGTCTCACCAATTTGTATTCTAATAAATTTGTAGAAAATGCATTCTTTTATATGAATGAATGTTTTGTTGTACAAACTAGAAGTGCCATACTATGTGATTTGTTGATCTATGGTTTAGCATCATACAATAATTGAGAAGTTTATTCTAGTTAGGTATAAAAAAGAGATTCATCTCAAAATGACATAAAAAAAGATATGATATGTCACTCCTATTAGTGCACCCCAATTTCATTTCTGGTGCTACATACAATTAAAATTTCCAGATTGAAGTTCTCGGTTTTACTTAAAAACTGTTATTTTAATTCCCTTTTGAAAAATATTGCGGGCTAGAAGAAACCGTAAGTTTATATTTTTTGAAAAAACCAACATATAAATAATATCCATAACGTTTGTACTTCTGAATGTTATATAGGTGTGTAATACTTTGTTATTTTGTTGGCTACACACATAAATTATGCATTTTCTATTATTATCTTAAATTACTCAAAATCTCGTTGGGTTTTATTGTTTTAATTAAAAAAATTCAAAACTAAACCCATTGCAAAAAAAATTATATAATTAGCATTAGAATTTTGGAAGACCTTTATTAACGACTATTAATCCTCCAAAATCTATATAAGAACTAGCATAATAATAAATACATAACTTGCCTTAAAATGTCTTTAAAGTTGGTTGTTTTTTATAGAGTAGCGGGTTGTACAAAATAAACATCAATAGAAACCATAATTGTGGATTTTCTTTCCTCCATCCTGGGCCAGATCTAAATTGCCCATATCTTCTTTGACTCATCTTCATTCAATGTGCAAGAACATGTAATGAAATCGTACAAGAGATGAAATGAGACGAATAAACTTAATAAAAATTAATAAATCCATGCCTTCAGCATGGGGTTTGATTGTCTTCATTTTTCTTCATTTTATTTTATTTTATTTTATTGACTAAACATGTGAAACTCATATTTTGCTGAAATTGAAATATATTAAACACTTAGAACCATTCCCCATTCTCATGCGTGGTAGATATGTATGAATTGTATTTTTAAATAGTTTATTGATCAAGAAAAATCACAATAGTCCTGCAAACAATCAATGATAATTTCTCTACATGACTTACATATTTGAATATATATTCTTTTAGTTAATAAATGAGACAAGGATTAATTATATGATTAATAATCAGACTATTCTATTTTTACTCTATTTTGCATATAAACTTAAGTTTATTATGTATGTGACATGTGAGTATATATTATATATATGGTTGTATTCTTAAGAATATGGGCATAAACAAGACGTGCTCAATAAATCCCGAATCAAAGAGCTCCATTATCCCTGCACTTCAATCATCAGGATTTCAATTACCGGTTTTACCAAAAACCAAGAATCCAAATTCCTCCACACTGCTCTTCTCCATCCTTTTCCGCACCGTCTCTTTGCGTGAGAGTGACACTCGTTACTAGCTTACCAAAATTCAAAGTTCGTTTTGGAAAGAGAGAGGCGGAAAGAACCCGCGCCGCAACTCTATACAGTTTCCTTTTCTTCCGTTTGATCTATCGTCGTTGTTGAACTCCAATCCTGGATTGGAAATGGATTTCGAATTTCCGGAATTTCGTCCTTCTTTAATGCCAGGCGGCGCGCCACACTCTGCTTTGATTGGTAATTTGTAAACAAAAATTTCAAATTTTTTTTATTTTGATTTGTAATAGATATGGAGAATAAAAACGAGTGGGGATTGTGGTGTATTTGATTGCGAAAGTAATTAAAAAAAAAACGAATTTTCATGATTTACATTGAAGAATTTAATCCTTTGTTCTCAATATTTCTTCAAATTTTACATTTTAAAAAAAAGTTATATTTCTTCAAATTTTAATCGCAATTTTTCCCTACATAATCAGGTTGTTGTAGCAGCGCATTGTGCAGTAAAAATCTCAAAGGTAAATAAATTCCTCAACTCTCTAAACCTCTCTCTAATAATTTTCCCAAAAATTGAAACAACATTCAATTTCTGGTAATTAAAACCGAATTCTTTCTTAATTAAACAGGTAAAGATCAAGACTTTGAGTCAAGACGCATCAAATTACACGAAGAAGCAATCAAAATAGAGCAAGCCCACTGTAAATTACTAGAGCAGCATGATAAAAAAATCTTAGATAGATTAAACGCTGAGCTGGCAGAAATCTCGGTCTTCATCCCTCACTATCCTGAACTTTCTGTCCCAAACTGGAGATCTTCAGTTGAAGAAATTACTGATCGAGTTGATCGAGCGGGTGAAACGGGTCAGAAAAGGCAGAGAGAAGATGGTCAGAATCAGAAAGAATCTGAATTACAGTTAGATAAAAAGCAAAAAATGGATTTAATTAAATCTTCTGTAAAATTAGATAAATTAATTGAAGAAGAAATGTTTAGAGTGGAGACTTTGGAAAAGGAAGGAAATAATGGTGGTGCTGTAAATATTTTAAATGGTTTAATAGAGAATCTGGATGAAATTCTAAACGGGTCTGAAGAAACTGAACCCGTTAAGAAATTAATCAAAGAGAAATCTGAACCCGTTAAGAAAATATTCACAGAGAAATCAGAACCCGTTAAGAATTCAGTCAAAGAGAAATCTGAACCCGTAAAGAAATTATTCACACAAGGATCTGAACCCGTTAAAAAACGGAAATTGGATTCCCCAAACCCTCAATTTATTATTAAATCGGACAAAAACAGTGAGCAAAATGATTCAATGAAAAAGTGGGCTGTGTTTACGTTAGGATACTGGCATTGTACTCTTTGTAAAATCAAAACTCTGAATAAAGAAGTGCTGGAAAAGCATTTTTACAGAAAGAGACACAAATTAAATCTGTTAAATAATAAGAAATTAAGTACTGAGAAATCTGGACCTGTTAAGGATCCAATTGCACAGGAATCGGGACCCGTTAAGGACGTAATAACTGAGAAATCTGAAACCAATAAGAATTCAATTACAGAGAAATCTGAACCCTTTAAGGAATTAATTACTGAGAAATCAGAACTGAATAATAAATTAACTACGGAAAAATCTGAACTCGGTAAGAAATTAACTACAGAAAAATCTGAACCCATTAAGAAATTATTAACTGAGAAATCTGAACACTGTAAGGATTATATCACACAACAATCTGAACCCATTAAGGAATTAATCACAGAAAAATCAGAACCCGTTAAGAATTCAATCACACATGAATCTGAACCTGTTATGGAATTAGTCGCAGTGAAATCCGAGCCGGAACCGGAAATGCACTTGAATAAAAAACAAAAAATAGATTTACAAAATTCTCAATTATTAATTATTAATAAATCGGAAAAACCCAATGAAGATAAAACAAAAAGAATCTCCATTTATAAGGTAACATTCTATTTTTCTTCAACCAACATTATCATTTTCATTAATATATCGCACATATCATATAATACAAAACAGAACTACAATCTTGTTTGCATTAACGTTTTACAATCACAATCATTTTTATTAAAATATCACACACAT
Source organism: Juncus effusus (assembly GCA_027726005.1). Lineage (NCBI taxonomy): Eukaryota > Viridiplantae > Streptophyta > Magnoliopsida > Poales > Juncaceae > Juncus > Juncus effusus. The sequence goes on along the minus strand of CM050906.1, from coordinate 8,438,974 downwards.
ATCATCGTAGCCACAAAACAAAACTATACTCTTAATTCCATTAATCTTTCACAATCACAATCTCTTGCAGGAACCTCACAAAATCTCCAACAAAAATAAAAAATCCATCTCAATTCACGAATCCATGAAAAATTACGCTTTATTTACAAAAGGATATTGGCACTGCACTCTTTGCAAGATCAAAAACCCGTCCAAAAAGGTCTTAGAAAGCCACTTTTACGGCAAGAGACACAAATCCAACCTCCTTAACCCTAAACCCGCAAACCCTAAACCCTTAAACCCTAAACCCATTAAGGATTTGGCCGAACAAGATACGCCAAATCTCCTTAATGGGTCCCCAAACCCTAAACCCTTAAACCCTAAACCCATTAAGGATTTGGCCGAACAAGATACGTCAAATCTCCTTAATGGGTCCCCAAACCCTAAACCCTTAAACCCTAAAGCTGTCAAGGATTTGACTGAGCAAGATACGTCAAATCTCCTTAACGGGTCCCCAAACCCTAAACCATTAAACCCTAAACCTGCTAAGAATTTAGATGAATTTCTGACCGAGACGGAATTTTTGACTCGTGTGGGAAATGTGATACAGAGGCTCGAAACGGGATATTTGTGCACGGTTTGTAATCTTCCTTTCGTGCCCTTGGGAAATGTTAAATTACATTTGAAAGGCAAAAAGCACAGAAAGAATGTAGAAAAATTAGAATCCGGGTCTGGACCCAAACCCGTTAAGGAATTTGTATCTGAACCTTTTAAGAAATCCGGATCTGAACCTGTTAAGAAATCCAGATATGAACCCATTAAAATATACGGCTATGTGCCCGCTAAGCACGTTGAATCTGGACCCGTTAAGCCATCTGAACATGTACCCGTTAAGAAATTCGGATCTGAACCCGTTAAAATATCAGGATCTGGACCCGTTAAGCCATCTGAACATGTACCCATTAAGAAATTCGGATCTGAACCCGTTAAAATATCTGGATCTGGACCCGTTAAGCCATCTGAACACGCACCCGTTAAGAAATTCGGATCTGAACCCGTTAAAATATCTGGATCTGGACCTGTTAAATATTTTGAATCTGGACCCGTTAAGGCATCTAAATCTGGACCCGTTAAGCAGTGCGATAATATGATCCGAGACCCGGTAGAGAGGATGGATCCGAAACCCGTTAAGACGGAGTTGGTTTGCGTGCTCTGTGAGTTCAGAGGTTGTGGTGAGAGGGATCTGGCGGATCATTTTTGGAGGGCGCATAAGGATTTGGCGGGTTATTTTTTAAATTAATAAAATTGGATTTTGGTTGTTTGTTTTTTTATTTATCTATTTAAGGTTTTTGTTGCGGTTTTTTTTTTTTAATTTGATGTTTGTTTTTGAAAATAAGTGCAAATCTAGCGTCTGAATGAACGGCGTTGTTTTAAAAAATAATTGCAAACCTAGCATCTGAATGAAAATATTTGCAAATCTAGCGCTTTCGTCACATTGGATGGTGAAATAATAACTTTCGCCACCCTGGTTGACTAAAGTGTATAAAAAAAATTCTTCACCCAAATAGATAGTTAAATTAACTACGATTTGAGCAGAGATTAAAGAAAAAAACTTTCACCACCGAGCTAGCGAAAGTGTCTAAAAAAACCTTTTTTCGACTTTCCCAATTTTCACCGGCCTTTCCTTCTCTAGTAAAAATGAAAATTTTCTATTTTCACCACCTAACAATGGCCGAGCTTAAAATTGGTTCCGTAATAATTTTGGGAGGGTCAATATATATATAAATGTATAAAAAAAATTCATTGTAAGAAATATTAGAATTCTACTAATATATGTTAGTCCGTAATTTTTTTTTGTGAGGGGTATGACCCCCTCTAGTCCATATATAGCTTCATGCGAAAAAAAAGGATTCACAAGTTTCACCAGCAGCGTCGGCGAAACCATTTTTTCCACAGGCTAGTGAACTGTTAACGTTAGTAGTCTAACACCGCGAAAGTCGTTAGATTTGTAAATATTTTTCAAACTAAAATCAAATGAAAAATGAATTTAATTTAATTCTGAAGTCTGTTTGAATAGAACAAGAAATCGATGCAATCTTCATACCTAGAATTTGAATTATTGTTTTAGTTATGAAAAAAATACAGAAATAAATTTATGTAATGTGTTTTTCTTATTTTGGCCTGAATAAGACAAGAAAGTGATGCAATCGTTATACCTAGAATTTCAATAATTGTTAGTATTATTATTGGTTGCTTTGTCAATTCAAAATCATTTATGTACAAAAGAAGTGCCCCTTCACTTTAACGACTGCTTTAACGGTAATTTTCTTGGAATTAGAGGATATATCAGTAAATTTCTCAAAAGATCAAAGTTCAGATGACCAATTTTGGACTTGCAGCGCGATTTGATACTTTACCATCTTTTGGAGCAATGCTTTTATTTTCCTTCGTTCTTTTTTGTCTATGGATTCTTTGTACCTCAGCTGGGTAAAAAGGGGCTTCCTTTACACACATAATACCCAAAACAATAAACAAAATATATGATTGAAACATAGTATATTAGAATTAAATTATAGAAAATAAACATAGAATATTAGAATTAAATTAATATTTCATATACTTGAATCTGGTATCTATATAAATAAAAAATTAATAAAACAGTAGGTTAATGTGTGAGTATAGCTAAACTACAGGTGTGGAGATATTATTAACTACAATTGTGGAGATTATTAAAGCATATCAACTGTCAGATCTAAAAATGATAAAAAGCACTATGTCCTATACTACTATAATCCACACCTTTTGGCACCCCTTCATTATTTTCATCATTAATTCCCCACTCTTCCCTCTATCTTCTTCTTCTTCTTCTTCTTCACTCTCACTCAACACACTCAATATCTCAAAATTCACAATGCAAAACCAAATTCTCCTCCTCCTTTTCATCTTAACAATCTCCATTAACACTCTCTCAACCAATTCACTCGGAATTAATTACGGTCAAGTAGCCGACAATCTCCCTCCGCCTTCTTCCGTCATTCCACTTCTGCGGTCTCTCAAGGCGACACGTGTCAAGCTCTACGATACGGATCCCCGAGTTTTATCCGCGTTTGCCAATACCGGCATAGAATTCATTGTCGGCCTGCCAGACAATTCAGTTCCACGTTTAGCACGTGACTCATCGGCCGCTGGTGCTTGGATTCGTTCTGCGATCCTTCCTCATCTTCCAAATACTAAAATTGTTGCTATAACGGTTGGCAATGAAGTTTTGACAGGTAACGTTATATTTTTAAATGAAATATATATCTAAAATAATTATTAGATTCAATCAGCAACCAAAAGAATGCGAATATTTTTTTTTATTAAATTCTGATGTCATAATAGGTACTGATGCAACTTTGATAAAATCGCTCGCACCGGCAATGGTAAACCTCCACTCGGCACTGGCATCATTAGGGCTAGACACTAAAATCTCTATCACAACCGCTCATTCTCTCGCAGTGTTAGACACATCATTTCCCCCATCTGGCTCGACATTTCGCAAGGATCTAATACCGTACATCCTACCAACTCTAAATTTTCTTCAGAAAACTGGATCACCATTTTTAATTAACGCGTATCCGTATTTCGCATACAAAGCAGATTCAAAGAGTGTTAATTTGAATTATGTTTTGTTCGAGCCCAATGCTGGTGTTTCTGATTCTGGGTCGGGATTGCGTTACGATAATATGCTCCATGCGCAAGTCGATGCAGTTAGGACGGCAATTAAAAAGGTGGTTATTAATATAATGTTCATTCTTAAAAAAAAGATAATAATATAATGTTTCGGTTCATAAAAAAGAAATGTTATATCGTTTTGAGTGAGATATTGATTCAATATTTTATTTAAATTCAATTATATTTATTTGATTCGTCTACCTATTTTATATAAGTCTACTAAATTCTAAGACTAGATTAATTACTTACAAACTTAATTAATCAGTACAAAATCAATACACAGGTATCGCCAAATAACTCAAACGTAGAAATCAGGGTATCGGAGACAGGCTGGCCGTCGGGCGGAGACGACGACGAGGCCGGAGCGACGCCGGAAAACGCCAGGCGGTACAACGGAAACCTAATGAAGCTCATCTCTCAGAGCAAGGGAACTCCGGCCGCTCCAAACCAACCACTCCAGGTCTACGTCTTTGCACTTTTCAACGAGAATCTGAAGCCCGGCCCCGCCTCAGAGCGGAACTACGGGCTGTTCCGCCCTGATGGGTCACCGGCGTACGATTTGGGGGCGGTTGGAAAGGGCGGTTTGGGGAATGTGAGTACCGGAGGGGTGGCGGATTCGCCGGCGCAAATCGGGGAGGTTTCTTCTCCGACTGGTTATTATTCCATTTCTAGTTCCAAGGTAATTGGATTGTTTTTGTAATAAACAAGTTTTCTATTGAATTTTTTTTCTGAATGCGAGCTTGAGTTTTATTGAAATTTTTGTTTTTTGAATTCTTTTGTTAGCCTAAAGACTGTTTTATATTGCAGATTTTGAAGCCGTTGTGTGTGGAGATATTGTGTGCTTTGGTAATGGCGATTGTAGGGGGATTTTATTAGAGGAAATTGGAGGCATTTTATTGATTAATCAAATTATTATCAATTCAATTTTTCTTATGGAAATTGATTTATTAATTTATGATTTTTTGTCTTTCATTTTGCATTCTATGCATGAGAGGCGCCATTATTAGATTCAGTGTTTTATATTTTTGAATGTTATACCAATACAAATTTTTAATATAAAATTTGATTGATATATTAGTTTTGTATTGGATGCACAAATGTAATATTAGATACTAGTTATATGGTTTCAAATTTCATGCAGTCTTTTGGGTTATGTTTAATCTTTCAAATGTTTGGCATCCTTTCCACCTAGCTATTAGGCGTAGCACGTGCGTTTGTGCACAGTAAAAATGTATTTTCTTACCAAAAGTGGCAGTTAGAAACTACATTAGCATGAAATGGAATAAAAAATACATGACATTCTAATATTATAATGTTTATATATATAGATCCGAATCCAATTCTAATAGCTAATACTATTCAATCAAATTCCAGTTCCAATTAGTTTCCATATGTTTTACATTGGTAAAGGCACCTTTGATTTTTCATAAAAAAATTGGAGGAAACTAAAAGGTAAGGTTTTTTATTATTGACATATCAAATACGTAATAGTTAAATAATGTGTTAAAATAGTTTACATATGTTTATCCAGTAACTTGCATCCTTTCATCCCTCCAATTGGTTCATGGGAAATGGATCGCATCTCCAGGGTCGCACCAAGTCCGATTACGTGACACACAAATTGGAGAGTATTTTAATGGATAGAGATATATACATTTGAAAAATCAAAATGCATCAATTCATATATCTTTATTTTATTGTTTGCACGACAAAGGAGCGGAATTTTGCTTTCAATTTTTATAATGTCATTAATATGAAGCCCAATGTACTCAATGCCCAATATTAGAGGTGGGCAAATGGTTCGGTTTATTCGGGAACCGAATCGAACCGGTCGAATTCGGTTTAATCGGTTCGGTTTTTCGATTTATCCGGTCGGTTTAGTTTGAAAATTGAGATTATTCGGTTTAAACGGTTCGGTTCTGTTTTGATTTGGAAAAACCGAATAAACTGAACCGAACCGATATACGTTATTATTTTCTCATTTCTTTATGTTTTGTCAAATTTTCATCTTTAAAATAAAAAATTATATTTAAAATAAATTAATCATGAGTTTAATTGATTTAGTTATACTCTTAATTAAATTTAGAATCATTTTTGTTCTTAAAAAATTATAAATTAAAGAATATTTATTTTTTATTCAGTTCAACCGAATAAACCGAATAAGAAACCGGTTTATTCGGTTCGGTTCTAAATCGGTTCTATATTTATTCGGTTCGGTTCGATTTAAAACTTATTCGGTTCGGTTTTATTCGGTTTGCTCTTATTCGGTTCGGTTTTATTCGGTTTGCTCTTATTCAGTATGCCCATCCCTACCGAACCGACCGAATGCCCACCCCTACTCAATATTCAAAATTATTTTCAGTATGATGAAAGTATGAAAAGTTACGTCCAAATGTAACTTTGAATAAATTTCAAATATATCGAGCAAAATCCTCGTATTCAACTCATCTATAAGTGCGAAGAATGAAGGACTATTTTTTATGAACATGGAGGGCGGCCAATGTTGCATTTTCAAAAAATGGAGGGCGGCCAATGTTGCATTTTCATAATGTCGCATGTTGTTAAAGGAGTAGAGTTGGAAAGCTGCCACATTGTAAAAGCGATTATTTGATACATTGATGTGATTACAAACTATCTGCTTTTGTAGCAGTGCGGTTATACATCTCTCATGATGAATGATTATGTTCCTTCAATTCTCCATTTCACGAGATGCTTAGATGATAATTATGTAATAGTGTAATGTAATATCTATTCAATTTATTGTTAATATATACAATTTGTCCGTTAAATATCAAATTTATAATTTGTTATCAAATGTTAATATGAGGCCCAAATATAATTTATTCTACCAGTTATGGATTCAATTGAGTTGTAGACTCAATGGTAATATGAGGCCCAAATATATTATGGCCTGCACTTAATCAGATCCATTGAGGTGTGACTTGTCACAGAGAAATTTTTTCATGTTTTGAGATTAAAAGAATTAAAGAAATCGTTGAATCTCCAAAATTTTGACCAAAATACTATGGGAAATCACGACGAGATTGGTAACGACCCCGCAGTGACCATATATTATTTCTCCCACATTTTTATATATTATATATATTATTTTTCACTTATATACTGTTTTCATTTTTTCTTTATATATTGTTTGTTTTCAATTTATATACATTCTATATACAGTCGTTATATCATGACGGAAACCGTCATGATATATCAGGTCCCACTATGGAAGGGAAATCTCTGAAATATGAATAATTGATAAAGTCACATATAGTATGTATATTTTGAAGAAAAAGGGCTTTCCATGTTGTTTGATTTATATAAATATTTTCCAATTTTTACATGCATGAATCATAAGAAATGTGTGCATATTTCCTGATTATAAATATAAGTAAAATTGCATAAAGGCCAGCAGTCAAATATCAATTACCTACCATGAGGAAGAAAGGGGTCATTAATCATGATTCATGACAATAACCAACCAACGGTAATAATTACTTTCCTTCTCTTATATAATTTCCACTGTATACAATATTTATGCTATCTTTTTATATAATAAAAAAGGATTTCAAATCATACATAACTTATGATCATAAAATATTTAAGTCTTTCATTCATTTTCGGAGGAATTAGTTATTTGAATAAATGTTTAATCAGATTATATTATATGCTGCCTTTAATCGAACACAATAGCGGTAATGAATGCATGAGCTTTGTGTTGTTTCTAAAAAGGGGTTTTTCTAAAAAGGGAAGGATGAAAAGACTTGTCAACTCTTTAAACCGTCAAGTATCTTTCATATACTATGTTGTTATAAACTTATAACTATGCTTGCATTTTTTTTTTTGCTTCTATTTTTTCCCAATTTTCCATGCTGTTTTTGACCTTATCCTTTTAATTCTAGCATGTTTTTTTATTCTTACATATAAAGGAATTCAATCAACACTTTTGACATATTGTTTTTGGAAATATAGGTTAAATATTGTTGATCAACTTCATGTTTCATCACCATTTAATTATGCACATCATCCAACAATCCATTATTACTATTTAGGTGCAACAAATTATAAAGGTGAAAAATATCTTCATAGATTTGTTCCCCATGCAAAGTCAAAAAGAAAGAAAACTTGATAAATGGCGCATCATGAAATTTAAAAAAGTTTAATTGCATATCTGTCTATAGTCAAATTGTAAAGGTAATAAAGATAGCTCCCCCTGAAGATGAAATTATGATCATTTTTCAAGGAAAAAATTGAAATAATAATAATCAGTTTTACGAGCACAACTGCATATAATTTTATTTTTAATGAAAACTTCATAATTTTTGTTATGTTACTGAAACATGTTAATGATTAAATATATTACACTGATATTTTTAAATTTGGTTTTAATGGCTAATTCAATATAAAAATATATGACACTTATAGCTAAGATAAAAATGTTAAATTAAAATAGAAAATGTCTGAATTGGATCGTGTCGGTAGTTTCGTGTCTGGATTAATTTTATATGTAGTCTGGATTATATGAACCTTGCTTTCACTAGGCCTTTTTTTCAATAAACTTTTGAGGAGTGGAGCCATGAAGCTACTAACCATGATTAAGAAATGCTATGAAAATATTGTAGGCCATAAAATATGAAATTATTATGTCATAGCTTCAAAAGAAATAAATATATTACGCAATATTTTTTCCTAAATCTAGATCCATTATATGATAACTTCATCTTGTCCCACACAAAAACAGATGCAATTAATGCAACCTAGGAATTATTGGGGGAAAGAAAAACACGTGCCATGGCTTAATTACATAACTTAAATTTGTATAATGTAAATTTCATGATCCAAATACATGACCCTCTTTTCTGTTTTTTTTTTAAAATCTTAAATGATTTGGTAAAAGATAATGTTCTTATACAAATAGCGTTCTTAATTAAACATAATTAAGAATTTATGTTTTTGCTTATTTCGAACTCTGATATTAAATAAAATTTCTATATTTTCAGCTAATTTGACATTAAATGATCTGCTACAAATTGGAATCAAAGAACTTGAAATAGATGTCAAAACATTATTTTTTTGTAATATTTTTATTATAAGATTACTTCACAAAATAACTTTTTTTTTCCTCTGCATCACCTTTTGCCTTTGTCGTGACCATCTCCATCAATCCGCTCCAAATGTTGCCCTTGATTATTCAACAAAGTCTAGGTTTTATATGGAGGTCACCATGCAGTTTAATATTTTCAGACTTTCTGGCTACTAGACAAATGTAATATTTGTAATATTATTTAATAGAGAAATTATACCCAACCCCTAGAATCATCACCAATATTTGATATTGGTATTCATTTTTTTAATGGTAAGTGGTTATTGAAATAAGTGCTTATTATAAATTAATGGTTATTAAAATTTTAATTATATGTGGTTGTTTTAATATATTTGATGATTATTAAAAAAAAAATTAATATGAATGACTATATTATGGTGATTGACCACTTTTACTATAAAATTGATGAAAATTCTATAAATTAAGTCTATAAGTCCATATATAGTAAAGTAACTTATGTGAGCATCAAACATTCTCATATATCTGAAAAGAAAGGATAACAAGAAATCACATATGTAGACCGGTTATTCTTCACAGCCTATCATTAATTGCGATATTGGATCAATTTGATCTATTTTCTCTCGTCACTTTTTTATTTAATAGAAATGGTTCTTTTGTCCAACTTCTATTTTTTTATTAATAAGTTTTGAATCCCCAATATATTATTTATTTGTTTCGTACTCGACCACTAAGCTATGAACCTTTAATCCACCGCTTCTCTTTCTACTCTTATTTTGGGCTTTTACATCTGCTTTTTGTTCTTGATTTTTTTCTTCCTTTTTAGCGGTATGAATTTTTTTTTACTATTAATTCAGGCTCGATAAACTATCGTCCTCCATCGGAAAATAGTTTGTTGTCTATGAGTTATGTTCAATAATCCCTAATCTACATATTTTTCACATTTACTTCTATTTTTACATGTATTGTTCTTTTATTTTGGTTCATATGTTTATCATTTTGATGTTTCTTTCTTGTGGTCTCATTTTCAAATATTCATGTAATGTAAATGATACTTAAAATTCATGAAATTTGATTTGTGCAGACAAGAGAGCAATGAAGAATCATGCTTTTAGTTTTGCATTTCTTTGTCATTTTTGATGTTTCATAACTTTCATACTACTATGTAGGAAGGCAAGCTAAAGTGTGATAAGGACAAATGCTACTTGATTTTTTTACTATCATATAAGAATGTTTTTATTTATTTGGGATAAAATATTACAATATTATTTTTTTCTTTATGTTAATTGTCAACTATAAAATGTAAAAGACATGTTTTTCTTTCTAAAATTTCATATACATATTATGAAACTTACAGTTGAGGCTTCAAGTACCCAACAAAACAACACAAACAGCCCACATGGGTCATAGAAGATCACTGCTTCAATAATCTCACTCATTGAAAAGTGACCACATCTCACTCACTGCACTAAAAAAAGATCTCTTTTCTCCTAACAAGCATTCCTCACATGCACATACCATTATGCTAAACCTAATTAATTAACAAACTGATCATGCTTTTGACAGCTCCATTCCATCTCTCTGTTCCTCCCCCCCTCTCTCTCCCAAAATTATTTAAATATACATTACAGTAAAAAGTACAAACTAGTCATTATTACATTGGTACCACTGTCTCATTCTCTCTAAAATCATGTTAGTGCTTGGTACCGTTATGTATCAGAAGAAAAGACCAATATGATCTCCAAATATACTTGGTGATGCACAACATTTTGTAAAGCTCCAAAGGTCTCCATCGCCTCCAGTATATCCATTTCCACAATCCTGTCCAGTACTTTCAATCAACTTAACACTTGATCCAAACCCAAAACCCGCATCTTCAAAATAATCGACCCGTTTTGACCCGTCAGAAGGCTGACTAATCATCTGGCAAATGTCAAGTGTAGGACAATCAGTCGGTACCGACGGTAGAGAAGGTGCGGTACCAGTGTTGAAGAGAGGCTCAAAAGGATGATGAAATTTCGTATTGTTGGTTGTTTCTCTCTCTTCTTTGCATGATCTGCTCATGAACTGGAGGATCTGGTCCAGTGTTTCATCACTGGAGACGTTGCGGATTTGATTTTTTACGTCGAAAATTGATGTGGAATTAGAAAAAGAATTTTTAGGGCTGTCCATTGATTTTTGAAGGTGTGTCTTCTTTTTGAACACTCTACACACCACCCACCCTTCCTCTTGTGTTGCTTCTCCAATTGTATTGGAGATCTATATATTAAAAAAGCGCAAAAAAAAAAGAAAACATAGTTTTTCAGTTATGAATAAGAAAAGCCTAAAGTGATAAACCAAAAAGGGTTTAATATCTTTTATGTTATAATTATCTTTTTTTTTTTTGAGAAAAATGCAGGTACTATGGTGTATTTTGACTCAAAATCTTCAATCTTAATAATATCTTTAACAAATTAATCGCAAGGTTTAAAAGCTTTAGTACCAATTAATTTGAGAAAAATGCAAGTACTATGGGGTAACCATAACTTTATAATTATAAAAAAAACATTTTTTGTGCTTTAAACAAAGAGGTAATAATTATTCACATACAATAGATTGCAAGTTGGTGTCTGAATTTTCATCGAGTCGGTACTCATGCATGATCCAATCAGATTTCTGCCCATGAGGGGCTCGACCTTTGTAAAACACAAGAGTCTTTCTCATGCCGATCCGTTTGAAACTCGTGTGGATCACTTTGTCTCGACCGGTCGCTTTCCAAAACCCGGCTGTAGTTGCACGGTTTGTACGAGTGCCGGTTGGATACTTCTTGTCCTTGTGACTAAAGAAGTACCATTCGTTTTGCGGTGTAGAACCTATCTTACATTTCTCTACACAAAAACAAAACATGCATGCATATAAGATTATGTATTTAAATCCAAGTTAAGTAGTTATCTTACATTAGTTGTAGTAATGTGTTGTGAAGATTTAGGTTTTTTAGTGATAGAAGAAACATAAATGATCATAAAAGAAAAATGGACTCTCCACTCAATATTATTTTTGTTTTCCTCAAAAAAGGTCAATAAAATTGAAAAAAGTATTGATGTTAATGGCGTGAAAATACCTTGAATATCCCACGGTTCAAGCTTGTTTAGATCAACATCGCGTATTACATCTAAATCGATCCGCTCTGACGCGACCTTCTTTCTCAAGTAGTAATTGAGCAACTCTTCTTCTGTTGGATGAAACCTAAAACCGGGTGGTACACACGATTTTCCTTTTACTGTTATGCTCATTGAGATCCTTACTTATTTTTCTTAAATAATATATAGACAAGTAGTTCGAGTTGTGTATGAACTGATTTGAGAAAAGAGACAAAGGAAAATTGTTTGTTTCTAGTAATGAGGAAAAGAGTTTGTTTTTGTACGAAAAATGGTGGAAAGAGGTGATATATATATAGAGTAGGTTAGTTTTGCAGAATAAGAAGAGTCACCAAATCTGATAGAGAGAGCTCAGTGGGCTCTACTAGTCAGAAAAAGAGAGAGAGGGACGACATCTTTTTAACCATGACACTCGACCTTAAAAATCTCTAGGAAATAACAAGTGAAACGAAAGCCATGGCCATACAAGAAGGATCTTGATACACCTTTAAATAAAAATTCTCACTTTGATTTATTTGTGCAGATATGACTTGTCTTTCTTACCTTTGTAACCACCTCAACAACTACTACACATAATAGCACGCAGTGATTCTGAAAAGAGAGTATGAAATATTGGAGCCGTCCAGTTTCGTCCGTGTGGACCATCAAAAGATCATATCAATACGACAAAAATAAATAGGAAGATTTTGAGCTAATTTCCTACAAATTTCCTAAGGAATTTCCTTAATGATTACATTTCAAGATTTGTTAATTTCGCATTTCTCATGCATGTTGATCTTGTCTTTGTATTTTATTTTATTTTTTGCATCAATGCCACGAGAAAAATGTTAGTGGTTAGGGCTTCTATGAACCTTTTTCTCCTTTGAAAGTTGAATAGCATCTAACCTATTCATATAAGCTTTTGCTCAAATGAAATTTTTTCATATATATTATATATAAATCTAACTGTAGACTTGTCCTAATTCAAAAAAAACTGTACACTTGTAAGAAAATGTTTCTATGTTTGTGGTGATATGGGAGTGGAAATGTTTAGCTTTCATGGGACCCAATTACACGAATATTTTCTTCTTTTAAGTTGGTCGGGTTTGCATGGTGATTTTTAGATTTGTATTAGTCAGATTATGATTTATTGGATGAAAATTGAGTTATATTCTAATGAATGAAATGCATGTTGGAATTAGATTCGATTTTAATTAGCCAAGATAGCTATTTAATTTGGACAATTGATTTTTTTTTTTTTCAAAAATATTGTCATGCTAGTTTGAGTTAGGATTTTTCTAGACATGTCTCCTCCCTCAAAAATAAATAATAAATGAATGACCAAATAAACATATTCCCTCCAATCATTTTTATTCCTCTTAATTAATAATCCTTCTCCAAGATATTTCATGCCGAATCTGATGTTGTCAGTAGGACAGATTTACCTGATCATATAGCAAAAGACAAACTTATAACTTACCTTTTCTACTTGAATTTATTTATCTCCATCAAATCATATATTTGAGATAATGAAATCAGACTTTACACTTGAAAAAGAGATGTTTTGAATTAAATTAGATACCAACATGGTCTCCAAAAGATATACCGACATTCATCCGAGGTTGATACTGTCGGGCTTTCTCACTCCTCTCCATTCTAAACTCACTTGACCTCTAAATACTCTAATTAATCCTTATTGTTAATCAACATAATATCTTCATTTACAGTTTAAATGGAGAGGATTGTAAGTACTCTGTCGGGAAGTGATACTGTACTCTACTTCCAGAACAAGGGCCGATCAAATCAGAGAGAGAAAAAAAGTGTCAATCAATTTCTGTCTCTATGGATTTTGATTTGAATTTTTAAAAGTACAAAGATGTGAGTACAGCTATTTTTCAATGTTTTTTTAAGAAATAGTGTAGACTTAGTGACGGTAATCCTCTTTGAGACGTGGCTGCATGTGGTAATGACATTAGATAATTAAATTATTCTATTTACTTATTTATGATTAATTTATTTTATAACATAAAACAAATGAACTATCTATTCCAGTGTACTAAACTTATTTTGTGAAATAATCTTATCTTTGCAAAAATAATATTTTTATGTTTTTTTTTAATTTAAACTCACCGTCAAGTGGGCTCATTTGACATTATTTCTGTTTTTCTGTTTTTTGTCTTTTAGAAACAGAAAACAGTTTTCTGTTTTTTTTTCTGTTTTTGAAAAATAATTTTTTTAATTCTAAAATTGAAAAATATTATTTCTTCAAACTTCACATATGTCATCACAGTAAAGTAACAACATTGAAACACAATATTTATCGACAAATTACGAAATTATTGCAAAAAGAAAGAAAAAGTGTTAGATTACCAAAATATAAACTGCTTAAATTAAAGATACAATATGAAAATAACCTAAACTAACGATACAAAGATGGAAATAAGCCACCTCCTTCCATCCGCCAAATATTTTCTAAATATTTATTTCCTTCTCTTAATCCTTCCTAAATATCATTACCAAAAAGGAAACATATTATGGTGAGATATCGAGGCATACATAACAATCTCCACCTTGACTCGAAATCTCATCCTTGATACACAGCCGTAAAAATGACTATCCAAAACGAGCTCCTCCTTAATAGCAGCAATCCACTTTGCCGCTCCACACGAGACTACTACCTCCTTGTATCGAGAACTCGCCAAAGTTCAATTCGTTGACCGCAGCCAAACAATACACAAAATTGAAGTATCCATACCTCACAGGAGATCCAACACGATCCCTTACCAAAGCACCTTCCCGACTCGCCTTAACCGATGCATCATCGTCAAAATTAGAGACATCATAATGCTCCAAGTTACGTCGAGTAACTTCACCTTGTTGACCGGGAACTGCAAACTCCACCTCCTTTCTGACCGTCACAATCTTCTTAATAACCAGATCAGACACTTGCTTCCTTGTCCGTACATAACCGACTCAAAAGTTGTGTCTCTCAAAATAAGGTGTCCCAGTACTGGTCACCGCAAACAACACGCCTTCACATCTGAAGCGTATCCAAGAAGAAAACATTTCTTCTCTCCATACTCAAGTTTCCATTTAACGACTTGTGCATAAATGGGATATCCAAATACCTGCAATATTGAGTAATTCACCTGTTTACCCGACCAAACATTTGTTGGTGTTTTGCACCAAATTGCTGTATTTGAAGAACAGTTGACCAACTATCAAGCACTATTAGTGGCTTCCGCCCAAAACTCCTTGCTTGAGCCTGCCCCAAAAAGCATGCACCAAGCCTTCTCGAGTAGTTTCCAATCAGCCACATCATTATGTTGTCGAGAGCGAACAACCATGCAATGCTGAACAATCCTTATAAAAAGATCACAAATTTGTCCCGACAAATCCAAATAGATATCGTCCAAAATTTCCTTCGTGTGATGAACGGGTGTACTAAAGTTGAGTCTCCTCCGTTTGCCAAAAACATAATCTTCACAAAACTCATGCTTTCCGGTATTCTGGCCACATAGTAGATCTCTCGTGCTGAAAACTGTCACTCTGCATCCAATCGTTCTAACTGAGGCAGAGAAAGCGACGACGAACGAGCCTAAAACTGCGCCAACTTCCCGAAATAACTTTCCGGTACTCTGGACTTTCAGAATATATAGCACACCGGTATTCTGGCCTTCATCAATGCAAGAGTCCATCTAGATATCTTGATGACTCCACCTTCACATCGGAACTTGCAACCGATATCTCCGAGAACGCCTAATGAGATCAAATGGACAATCCGGTCCTGCATCTTGATCAAATGGACAACCCCGTCCTGAATCTTGATCTCAAGCGTGCCAACAACGGCAACGCAACATAGATGATCTTCTCCCAAAAGAACATCTCCACTAGACGTATCATATGTGGTGAACCACTCTCGATTCAGGATCATCTGGTTTGAATTACCCGAACCCACCCAATTCTTCTTAAATCTCTCCTTCTCATTCGCCACAAAAAGTACCTCAATCTTACCGGATTTAGTCTCGTAAGCTTCTTCCGATAAAACACCGGTATCCGCCTCCTGCTTCTCTTTGATCTTGTAACAGTCGGCCTTAATGTGTCCCGTCTTCTTGCAATAGTTGCTCATCAGGTTCTTGTACTTGAATTGCGAATGAGTCTTCTCTAATGTTGCATCTCTCTCCTTACGTCTTCCCCTCTCCACAAACAACCCAATTTCTTGATGACTACTTTCGGCCATAGACAAGTCATAGTCGATACCTAACTTGACTAATAAGTTACTATTGACATCCTCAACGGTAAATAACTCCCTGGAATGAAGCATGGTCTCCTTAAATCCATTATATGACTTTGACGGAGTGCACAACAACATCACAGCTCTGTCCTCTTTGTCCATCTTAATACCGATTCTCTCCAAATCATTAAAGATACAGATATACACCAAAACATGGACCTTAACATACATACCGTCTGCCATATTCAAAGAGTCGAATCGCCGCTTCAAACATAACCGGTTTGTAACCGATTTCTGCATGTAAATTTCTTCTAACTTCTTCCATGTGCCATCTGATGTAGTCCCCGTGAGAATTTCTTGAAGAGTCGAGTTGCCCAAATATAGTTAAATTGTCGAGAGGGCTCTATCATCCATCATCTCCTTCGGTCGTTCGGAGATGGCGACCTTCAGGTCTAGATTGGACAAGATAGTCTTCATCCGCACTTGGCAAAGTGCGAAACTCGCCGTGTCATCATACTTCTCACTATCAAATTTTGTCGACATAATCACATGTGAAATCATGATGATACAAAGTGGTATACTTGACTTGCGGAACACAAAGATTGTCGTAACATAGCTCTGGTACCAATTTGTTAGGGTAATGGGGAGAATATTGATGTATAGTAAGAGAACTCATGAGAGAAATAACTAGAGAAGAAGAGAAAAATCGTATAATCAACTAGAGACTACATTATAAGAATTAGAATACCATTACAATAGGTTTAGGCCTCTTTATATAGTAGAGTCTTGACTAATTACCAAAATATAAACTGCTTAAATTAAGATACAATATGAAAATAACCTAAACTAACGATACAAAGATGGAAATAAGCCACCTCCTTCCGTCCTCCAAATATTTTCTAAATATTTATTTTCTTCTCTTAATCCTTCCTAAATATCATTACCAAAAAAAAACATCTTATGGTGAGATATGGAGGCATACATAACAAAAAGTTTCTTGCAAAAATAAATACATACAAGTACTCCATATTTGTGGCTTTTAATATATGTTTGTTCCATAAATTATGTGACAATCAGTCTTAAAATTCATTTGATACACTTCAATTTATATTAACCACCCTTTTTTGGTAAACATCACAGTTTTTCTATTCTCACAAAACTAATGAAAATATCCTCAATCGCACTAGCCCCCATACACCATCTTGGATCTCAACCACTTCGTCTATTTCAACACTATAGATTGGTCCATCCATCTATTAAATATAATAAAAATTTAATAAATATAATTAGACATAACAATACTTACAATTTTGAGACTAGAAATATCAACACATACCATGAGATATTGGATAAATAATATTACTAGAATTTAATGCATGCATCACATAATTTGAAAGATACATACACTAGAGCCACGTTGCATATTAACAATCAAACAAAAATCATAAAGAAAACAATGATAAGAACATCTATAAAGGACAAAACATGGAAATAATTTATTTGACTTCCTAGGATGCCAGGAAATAAATATGAATGTCAATTATTAACAACTCAATAATTATTGTAGAATAAGATAGTTCTTTCTTGAAAAAAAAAACGAGCAGGAGAGAATATTTAGACACAAATGAGTCCAATTTGAGAGGTGTTTAATCAATACACCGGAAGTTATGAATATAAAATTGACATTTAAAAAAAAATAGTCACGGAGATAATCAGATTAAAATGAGAAAATAATATTAACAATACTTTTGATTGATCATACATAGTTCCTTATTTTAATTTTATATTGTCAAATTCTTATCACCAAATATAATTAAAAAATAAAAAAATATGTCAATTATTGAGAATTATTCATAAACCTTTTCAAATTATGCACAAAATAGTACCAATTCAATGCAATATGAATTCGGGTTAAACCAACTCATTGAATTTCAAAATACAAATTAATATCTTCTTTTTCGACATAAATATTTCCCGTATGTTTTCATTCAAATCATTAAAGTTTAATACATAACTATCATAATACAAAAATCTAGCTTGTAAATTGATAAAGAAAAAACCTAATCCATCAAATTTAAAACAATTCTAAAATAACACATCTCAAAATTAAGAACCAATTAAAAGCTTATACAAATTTCAAAATACAAAAATTTAGCAAATAGCAAATTTCAAAATACAAAAATTAAAAAAAATTCACAATCAGTCATAAGTTTAATTTATATTTATCATTTCTTTTTCCAATACAAATTTATTACGGCAATTCGATAAGTAGTACCAGTATACAATAATCTTGAAAGAATTTGTTTTTCTATTGAATTTAAGACCAATTATGCTTGGTTCTTCAATTACAGATAGCAAATTAAGCACAATTTCATCACAATAAATTACACTTTTCTGTGTATTTTTTAATCACTTTCTCTCGCCTTTCCTATTGAAAAATCCAGTCCGAGGTCCGTTTTCAAAAGCCACAAAAACAGCTACTTTCCGTGGAATCCGAGGCTTGTAGGAGCCAAATCCGTGAAATTTCTTGCATGACCGGAACAGCAGTTTTGAGAAACCGTGGAGAGCATAGTCCTAGGCAAAACTCGGGTGAAAACTACACGTCCGAACAGGCCCTTAGTCTAGGGCTAAGAAAGGGGCGGCTGTAGACGAGAGAAAGAAAGGGTGTGAGACACTAGAAAGAGCTCTAACTTCTTAAAGAGAAGAAAATTTGAAGGGTGAGGCGCCAGGTCTTTTAAGGAGGAGCGCCAATTTCAGCGTGCCCTTCGCCATTTTCAGCCCGTGTTTTTCTCCCGCTAATTTCTTTCTCCTTCCGTAAGTCGGAAGCCGGGAGTTTTTAGAGGAGGTGGACTTACTGCACAAGAAGGCATGAGGAAACTCTAACTGTTGTAGTTGGATCAATTACTTCAATCCAAACAAACAAAATTCTTTAATTGCAGTAATTAGACTTTCTAACTACCCTACTTACGGTGAACCAAACAGCCTTGAAAGAAAGTAGAAATGTTCGGAGTTCAAATATATTTACTCGCTTAGAGTTTGAAACACTATTTTTATAAAATCAAACATAATTGCCAAGCCTTGCTAGCTTGACTTGTTATACATCCTTGAATTTTAAGGAGATCCAAATTCGAATTCTAATAAATACATTTATCACAATTTAAGGTCTCGCTTGGTATCGATTTTGTTTTTTATTTTTTATTTTTTTGCGCCCAAAAAAAATCAAAACGTGTTTGACTAAATGTGCTTGTTTTCAATTTTTTCATCCAATCACCAAAAAAAAAACTAGTTTCTTAAAACCATAAATATATGTTTCCATTTTTCCGTTTTTATTTTCTCTCAATGGGCGGCTAATTAGTCCTACCATATTTGCTTAACATAGCATTCAGGAAAAACTCAGATTTGCTAGATTCAATAACCTGATTAATGCTATAACCTAGCTTATTATTTTATAAATCAAATAAATATAAAACTGATGAATAAGTTGGACATATAAATTTCGAAGGTGAAATAGGGATTAGTTGACCAATTTAGAGTATAATTTGGGCATATTTGTATATAAAAAGAGATTAATTTATACTATAGTTTAGTATCAGTTTTTGGATAAATTAATAAGTTCAAGCAACTATTTAATGTAATATAGTATATAATCAAGTTATCATACGAAACTTGCAGATTGTGACTAAGCAAACTAGTTCACTGAATTTCCCCCAAATGACGATGTTGAAGTGAAAATAATCCATAAATTCATGATTTTATGTTTAAATTTTGTACTAACAACAATTTCTTACTTTAAAATTTTTTTAGTGAACGATCAATAAGTTATTAGTTTGCTAAATATTGAATTAAATGTGTTCGCTGTGATTTGAACTTTTGTCTCTCTCAAAATTGACGGAGCGTATTTCTTTAGCTAGCAAGTTTTGAAATTTTGACTTCTTATTTTAGAAGTTATTGAAGAGTTTATTTTAGAAGTTATAATTTACTCCAAAAAAAAGGTACAACTAGAAGTTTTTTTTTTTACTTTTTTTTTTTTTAAAATTCTATGAGTTCCAAATTACTATTTTTCATCTTAAGTCAAGCAGAGGGGCCTTTTGGATGACCGCATTAGATATTACTAGAGAAAATGGAGTTTTTGTAGCTGAATCTTCTACATTTACACTTACAGTCTAGTGTTTGGATGGAAGAAACTCAATTTATTGTAGTTGCAATTTTCATGTTTGAATTGATGTAATTATGATATGTAATTCTATAAGATCATTTAGTTATCAAACTAATGTCATCTACTCGTTGTTCATCAAAACCACGAAAGCTCTCATCATAGCACTTACAGCAGCTACTCGTTGTTCATCGATTAATATTGTGAAGTCTACACAAATCATGCATAATTAGTTTAAGCTATTAGTGTTCAATCAAATGGCATGGAACAAATAAGATACAAAATCCAAGAAAACTAAAAGCAAATTATTTTATGGATTATTATTTAAACTACAAAATATGTCATTATATCATCAGTATGTCACAATAATTATGTACATTATATTATAAATAGGTTAAAAGCTATAATCCTGTCATCACATTAAGCCACGTCAGCCCATTAATTAATCACCCTCCAATTTGAATCTAAAAGGTAAAAATACACTCAGGCCTTTCAAAGTTTGGCCTACAACATTTTATCAAAAGAAAATACAATCCTTTTGTCTAATTTTGATCAATTGCAATTTGCAAATGATTTATATTTTTCCAACAATTAAGATGATCTAATTATTTATTTTTCATCTTTATTGACAACTTTTCAAAAAACATTAATGGATTAGCTGCCCAACATATTGTTCTAACATAATTTTTTTTTATGAAAACATCGGCATATAAATTTGTGCAAACCAGTATATTGACATATAATAGAATTACATTTTTGATAGTTGGATATAAATATTGTTGTGAAATATTATATGAAAAATGTTATAAATATTTTGCGCAAAGTGTAAACGGATTGCTAAATCAGTATATTGACATGCATGTAATAACACTACGTTTTTTATAGTTGGAAATAAATATCGTGATGAAATGTCATATGAAAAATGTTCTAAATATTTTGCACAAAGCTCAAAGGGATTGCGAAGTCTGTCAATAAAAAGCAACTCATCCAATGCTATTTAACATCCAAAAAACTGCCAAATTAAATACGTCTCAAGTAGAAATACACAAGTACCGCTGCGTTCTGATCTGTCGCAAGAAAAATTATAATCAAAATTCTTTTTATCTAACATCAATATGGAACCAGTGTGCATCTAAAGCACCCTTTACCAAAATCATTTTTATATGACTTTTTGCTTCTTTATATTGTTTTTTGGTAGATTTTGCTATTTATGTCTCAGACTTGATATTGGTTTAGAATTTCAAAAGAAATGTGTTCCTTTACTTCCAATTTTTATTACCTAATTTTACATACTTCATAGGCTTTTTTAGATCCACTAAAAAATATATTCGGTTGACGCGTCGATCGGGTGCTTGCTAGTTAATTATCATATTTTTATCTTATAAGAAAGATGGGTTTGGAGTATCAAAACATATAATGTCCCAGTAATAATTCCTCCATTTGACTTCTCATAATTTGATTGCGTAAAATATAGTTATATACACTTTTCTAGTGCATTTCGTTAGAACTTACATTTCATTACAAGAACTATCACCCACTAAGGTTAATTTGTAGTAGTGGAGATTTGATTAAGCACAAGTGTTTAGCGTCTAGAGACAAATTATAAGTAATATTAACACGTCTAATCATCTAATTTAATTTGTTAATGACAATGAACCATTAGTAATATTAAACGAGAAGATCAAATATGAGCAAAATATTAACACCAAAAATAACTCCTCAACAAATTATTGCTCAGACGTCATGAATAAATTTTTTTTCTGAATTAGAGACGTCATGACTCGTGAAAAATTACCAAAAAAGAGTTTCTTTCTGTTCTTTTTTAAGTTTCAAATGCCCAATTTTGTGCCGGCTGGTACTGGAATAAACAAATTATTTTACCCAACATGAATATATAAAAAGATAAAATAAAGTGGATGAAAGATGTGAAATAATTTATTTGATGTAAGAGATACAGAACAGTGGAATATAACTAATGAAATAAACTAAATTGTCTCTTCCTCTCTCTTTTCAATAAAAAAAATATCAATTTATCTCATTATTGTACTAATTGTACTAATTTTTTTTGCTGAGCATGATTGGCATATAATGAAATAACCTACTATTTCATAATTCATAATTTCACTATTCCACTTATTGCTTGATTGACATATAATGAAATAACATACTATTTCATAATTCATAATTTCACTATTCCACTTATTATCGAAGCATGCAGTAGTTTTCAAGTACTACCTTAGCTGTCCTTGTTAGGTATATCTTTTGCCATATTTTAAGCACCGTTATGACTGATTTACTTACCATCACTTAATATTAAATAGCTTTAGATCATGATTTCTAATGACTAATTAGCTCACTAAGTGTCATTTGGTTCAGAAAAATATTCTCTAATCATTATAACGAACATACAAAGCACCATTTTCTTATTCCTTATCCTCTACAGCACGTACTTCTCTGTGGGCTATGCAACAACCTGTTTATCAAAATTTGAAGAATAAACTTCTCATAATGACTCGCTACACAGACGTTCACACAGATTATAAAGATTCAGTCCATTTAGGGTCATTAATAAAGGCCCATACATAATTTCATAAAGACCTTTAAAGGCACTAACTCAAAAAGGCCCATTTACAATTTCATAATAATAAAAAAAGCCTGTTTAATTAATGGACTGTGCACATAATATCTAGCCCATAAAGGCCTAATTAGAAAAGCCCATTAATTTTCGGCCTTCTTTGCTGCTATGTGATAGAACAATATTTCTTATGTTATAACTTACAATTGAACAATATTTCTAAAGAAAAAATTGAATAGATTTCCAAAAAATTGAATGGAAACAACACATAATACAATGTGCAAAAGACAAATTAGAAATAAACCAAATTGACATAAAAAACTAGCAAATACCATCAATGTACCAATAAATAAAATACAAACTACATGTCAAATATAACAATATCCCCATTTCATTTCATACCACATGGATCCCACCATGCCATTACACCAAAAGAAAAAAAAAATCAAAAAACCAAAAAAAATAAAATAAAATAAAATCACCTATACCAAACTTCTCCAACTAACCAATTATCCCATTCAACCCCTCAAAACTCCCCCAAATCCCATCTATCATCCAATTATGCAATTTAACCCCTCAAAATTCCCCAAATCGCACTTATAACTCAAACTCATCGTCCATCTTCATCATCTCAGCCGCCGCTTCCTCCTCATCCTCATCGACCGCAAAATACGGGTTCCGTGTCTCAGGTCTGAATTTCAATCCGGTAAAAACGTAAAACGCCAAAGTCGCCAGCTCACCAGCCACAACGCTCGTCCACAAATATCTATACGAAGTAATTGTCACAAGAGCGTAAACCACAACCCTAGTGAAATATATGTAGCATATCACCACCACGTAATATTGTCTGAATAAGGTTAATTTCATGAGATTTACGGCGGCTTTTCCGTCGGATCGAGCGGCTTCACGGAGGTTTTTGATCGACCAAACGATCGGGAATAAAATCGCGCAACAACAAATCACGTCGACGAGTAAAAATATTTGTTTCCATGTGACCCAATCGGAAGCGAAAGGGCCTGACTCATCGATTATCACTTGCGCGATATTCGCAACAACTTGAAGAGGGATTACAATCATTAAAACCTTCTTTTCCTTATCTTGCAAGTAGGGTTTGAGAAACGACCAACCGGTTCCGATTAAAACGATGAGAGTAAAAAGAGAGATTCCTTTTAAAAAGGAGAAGATGTAGAATAGAACATCCCAACCATGAGCGGTACCAGTTCGTTCTATGTAGGATTTATCCTCTGCTTCTGCTAACAGATTCAAAGCTTTGAGGATTACTACGGCCAGCATGAAGTAATGGATGTGATAAACCGCGAGTCGTTTTTTAAACAGGACGGCAACCCAGAGCGATCCAATTCCGACGTAAATCAGGAAGAGGAGGAAGTATACCATAGGAAGAACAGCGGATCCGGCGGAAAGATAAATTCTCTTCTCCGGATTTTGCGGATCGATGTTATACATGGCTGACGTTACTTCCATCGAAACCTTCAGATTCGGTATACAATTCGCAAATACAAGCGTGTACTGCCCCGGATCCGAAATGTTGTACCTAATCGAAAACGAGCTGGATCTGGCGTTGGAAACCCCGGAAGGGTTCGACGGCGGGTGAAGCCGATCGAACGTATAAGCGAGTTTTACAAGTTCCGATTGGAGAACGCAGGTTATGTCGAGGTCTTGGAGCTGGTGGAGGACGTGCACCCATGCGTCGAGGGTTGACAGGAAGAACCCGAACTGGGATAAATCGAGGTCGGGGGAGGGATCGGAGAGCGAGATGGATGAGACGTTGAGCTCGAGGATTCCCTTGTGCGTGAAGCCGAACTCGTCGAAGGGGATGATGGAGCGCGCGTCGGATTTGACGGTGGTCGTGCGGATCTCGGCGGAGGAGAAGGGGATGAGCAGGACGAGGAGGAGGAGGAAGATGTAGCCGTTCGCCATGGATGGAGAAGGAGAGAAATGGGGGTTTGAGAAGAGAGTTGGGAATGAAGAAGGATAGCGTGATTCGTAGGAAAAGAAGGAAGGAGAGGAAATCAAGGAGGAGACTTTGTGGGGAGTTATTGGAGAATGTGGGAATTGTGAGGGGGGATTGGATAAAAAGATTTGATTTAATGTAAGTTCTGATAAATAAATATAAGTACTACCAAGTACTAATGCATGAACATGAACAAAATAATAATATTGTTGTCCAAAAAAGTTGAATAAATAGAATAATAAATATTGCTGAAAGGTCTTAAAGAACGTGAAATGCTGTCTGATATTTAATCATGATTATTTTAAATATTTTCTCATTCGAGTAAGGTGGATTTGTTGCATTTTAAAATCTTCGAAACTGTATTTCAGGAGTTTAATAAGGGGCATGCGAGAAATATTCCAAGGACCGACACGACTGAACGAACCTTCGAGTTATTTATGAAACAAGGCTTAGAGTTGAGATTAATTACGAAGATTGCCATTTGTCAAGTGTTTCACTATTGAGTAGCAAGGGTATTTCGGTCATTGGGCATTGAAGAGTAGGTTGGTGAAGTTGTGCCGTTGTTTTCCGTCTGCTTTGAGATTCGCGCCATGAATAAGATCTGCTAACTTATTAAAGGTAGCAGAAATGTCTTATTCTTACAAATGGGGCCCCCAAGTGTTATTTAGTTGCTGTTATGACTTCAGAATTTTATTTAGAAAAGAGAAGAATATGACAAGTGGAATTGGTCTTTGCATGACAATATGGCATCCAGTTGTGAATTTAAAAGTTTGGTTCTAGTAAAATGGGAAGCTGTTTTATAACAACTAACAAGCAGCATGTGTGCACTTAATTAGTGAAGACTTTACAATAATAAATAATTAATCATTCTATATAGTGAGTTGTATTAAATGAAGATTACAGCTGGATGCCTGGATAGCTCGAATAAACACATTGACCATCTCTACACCAACTGGTTATAAAAAAAAACTTAGAAGTTGATGTCAATTCAATTTGTTATTATTATGCAATTGCAAAACATATTTGGGCCCAAAAAGCCCAATAAACTATTCAATGTAAACAACTCAGGCCTATATACAAAAAAAATAGCTAAAAATTATATTGACAAATAATTCACCTTAGCACTTACATAAACATACAAATTCGATTCAATACAATACAATCTCACCAAAAAGAATCTACAAATCTACTCACCCTCCAAAAAATAACAAAACTCACACATTAGCTCCAATTGGGACAGCTTCAAAAAGTTTCGCGAAATAAAACTGCGTGGAAATAAACCCCTTATTCTTCACTCTCCATCCAGCTTTCCTCAACGCCTCCTCCACATCTCTTTCCGAGTGCAAGTACGCTCTCGTCGCCTTACTCGGTCCAGGAAACAACTCCCCCACTCTTTTCAAAAAGTTAAAGTAAAACGTTTGTGGCGCGAAACTCAAAATGACTCTCTTCTTAGCCAAAGAGGCTAAGTGTTGAATCATCGCGCCGGCTTTGTCTTGTGGGTAGTGGATCAACACGTCGAGACATATGACCGTGTCGTATGTTCCGTCCAGGCTTTCTAAATCCTTCACTTCGAATTTCGGCATTTGGAAGGATGGTGAGGTGGCGAGAGCTGATTCGGCCTGGCGCTGGGCTTCTGATACCATGGAGGCAGAAATGTCAGAGGCTAAGACGATTGCTCCCTCGCGAGCGAGTGGGATTGTGAGCGAGCCGGTTCCACAACCAGCGTCACATATTGTGGTACCTAGTTATTATATTAATATAGTAATTATGTTAAAAAACTATACAATATAATTATATGTTGTAACTTTAAACTTTATAATTATATGTTGTAACTTCAACTTTATTTTAATTAATCATTTGGACTTTAATAATTGCTTGTGAGAATATATATAATAAAAAAGCTACATCGCATGACAGTAATATCTAATTGTAGCATGATAAGGTCTTAAAATGCAATTATTAGTATAATTGACTATAGTTAATTAAGAAAGTAATATTTGCAATATTAAGAAAAATAATAATATGATTAACATAAAATATTACAAATTAAGTCCCTACATTATGCCTAAATTGCAAAAAAATTCCTGCATTATTGAAAATTGGAAGAAAACCTATATTTAAGAAATTCAAAAGACCACCCTACCATTTGTTCAAAATAATTGAAAATTCACCTATTATCATACATAAACAAATACCTTTTATTGAACCAGAGTCTTTGAGCATTTGCAAAGTCGCATCAACAGTCTGTGCATGTCCAACTCTAATATCAAGCTGGACCCGGTTCACGTCATCAGTATTAGACCCATATATCTTCCTCCACCTCTCAAACCCCGTCGAGTTGAAGTAATCTCTCACGGCAGCCTTCTCATCTCCCCCAGACCCCTCCGCCTGCTGCTTCCGCCGGCGTTCTGGGTCGGAGAGCGACAGCGCCGCGGCGACGGCCGCGACGGAGGTGGCCGCGGCCACGGCGGTGGCGTCCAGCGGCTGGAGGTCGCCGACGGAGGGGAGGGCGGAGAGGCGGAACCGGGGTGAAGACCGGTGAAGGGAGAATGTTTGTGAGCGAAGAAGGGAGAAGGGGGTGCTGGTGGCGAAGGACATTGTTTGAATTTTTGGCTTTTGGAGGGTTTGGGTGTGAATTTTGTTGATGGGTTTTGGAGGGAGGTAGGAGATTTCCGATAAGGTTGGTTATCTTCTCTGATTTTATTCATTGAAACCCCTGAAGTAAGAAGATAGAGGCGTTGCAGAAATTATTCATTTTGTTTGGGTACATAGGGATTATGATTATTGGACATTTTTCAGATTCAGGCTTGTCCAGTTGGGGGATTAAATGGCCTAAATACGAAACAAGGGTTTATTTGATGGACTCAGATTTGTACTGGGCTGATATTTGTGAATATTGTCTCTCATCTTTTCAAGTAACTTAACAATATTCAGTTTGATTGAGCTGCTCTCTCAAGTTTCAACAGAATCACCACGCCAACTGAAGTATATGTATATGCCCTTTCCCTTTTCTATTCTTTTTATTTTATTTTATTAAAATGTCCTTATACTTACTGCATTAATAATGAAAAATAATATAAAAGGTTACATTGAATTATATTGAATTGATATTGCATAAGAATTGAGAACTAAATAACAACACAATGTCTCTTGATTCAGCTTGTTACGTCTTCTCAGCCTCCTCCAACGACCCCAACTTCTCCTCTTTTTTCCTCTTTGATTTTCCCTGTTCTTATATGTCCCAAATGCAAGATTATAATTGTACACATCTCTTCATAAATAACATTAAATTTATAGCGTTTCATCAAAAAAAATATTAAATTTATTGTGAACGACACACATCTTGACCAAATTATAAATCACAGATTCACCCATTACAAAGTGTCAAATACAATACACATCAGAATACATATAGTCTGAAATACAATACAAATAGGAATTGTCTCAAATGCAATACACATCAGAATAAATAAAGTATGAAATAACATTACAAATAAGAACAAATAAAGTCTCAAATACAATACACACCACAACAAATAAAATCACAAAACATTTCAAACTCGAAAGCAATAAACCAAATAAAAACATGAAACGAAATTACTTGCGCGGGAAAACAGTGAACCAAGTCGCCACACCTGAAAGAAACAACAAGATAATAGCGGCAACTACCGATAGGAACGTCCACGGACTGTTACAATAGTTGTGCATTAATGAGGTCGAGTGGCGGCGCCAGCTCGATTGAGAGTAATCTAGCATATCCATTATATCCGGAGCATAAAAGTTGCCCTCCATATTGTCGACCCCACATCGAGCGCCAAGGGAATTGAAGAACTTGGCTGCTTCTGCTTCAGAATCTAATTTGTTGTTAATAACACCACATTTTTGGAGTAACGCAATATCCTTCTTCGTATTGATTAAAGAATCCATCAGAAACACGAAGCTAGCCACAATTTTATCTACGGGTTCCTCATTGATCTCATGTAATAGGAGATTTGCTATAAGTGACATCATCTGTAAATCAATTGTAAGAGTTGGAATTTGGAGGACTCCATTCTTGAAGTTTACATCAAACATATTCCGAAACATGGTCTTCTCTTTGAACTTTATGCCAGTCTCGTATAGCTCAACAGCAGATGGAATCAATGAACTTTCGGCCTGCATTAATGCACCTTCAGCCTCTCCCTGATTAGAAAGTAAATAGTATGTTGTATTAGTGTCGGTGAAAGTAGATAAAAATAAATATATCATAACATTTTTGTATTTTGCAATTAAATGATACAATATGCTTTCATACCTTCGCGTCTTGCTGAGGCCGGCCCACAAAAGATCTGAACCAAGACCAGAACTGTTGAAGTCTGTGAAGTTTCTGACCCATACAATATCTGATCCAAGATTGAGGTCTCTGACATTTCGAGATTCTTTCCAAGATTGGCACATTCCATTTGTAATAAAGGTCGGTTAAGTCTATGACATCTTCTTGGACCAAATCATCCGGGGAGAGGCCTTTTTTATAGAACAGTCGACTTGTTTTAAATAAGCTGATGAGATTCGGAAATTTTGGATCTTTAGAATTTTCAAAATGGCGCTCCCAAACTCTGTTCAAGAGGGAGAACGGGACTTGATTTTCAACCAAGATCCAGTCCAGGAAGTACGTTTTCAATACAGTGTCAATAACACCATTATATAATTCGTTTGAACCAAGAAGGAGCTGGATGATGAAACAACTATCAAGCAACAAGATCTTGACCAACTCATCACTAGATAAGTCCTTAGCATTGTTGGCGTAGTACAAACGCGCTTCGTTTTCATTGTTTCTGATATATTTGACCCATTCTCGAGATTGAATTGTAGACTTACATACAGATTCAAATAGAAAGAAACACTTCGCTTCTTCACTCAATTGAAGATCAGTCAGTTCTCTAAAAACTGGGCCAATGGATACGATGTGAGGGCGAAATAAGGAACTATTCTCTGCCAAGACGTTGGGACCATACTTAATATCTGACAAATTATCCTTTGCAGAGAGACCTCTCAATCTAATTTCCCTCCCCAACAAATTGTCGGGGGATGGGGAACCTTCTGATTCAGACGAGGAATCATCACTAGTGATCTCATTGCTGACCGCCTCAACCATTTGGATGGTGGGATTTTCATCCAAATTGGACATTGTTCACTGAAAATGCGGTAGGGAATTAAAAGGGATTTGTGCGTTTGCTTTGCTGGTGAATGGTGGTAGGTGAATAGCCGATGGGGAGATAATTGGAATCAATGCTCGTATTGATAGCTTAGTTGTGATGGTTATTCACGACTATCCGATGTGTTTATAATAATGAAATTGGAAGTTGGCTTATGCTTTGCTTGGTCTGGGAGTAAAGAGAGGGAAGTAAAGATAAGTGAATAGAGGTGGGGGCAATAAGGGAGAAGAATTTAACTTTTTTCATGCTTGATTTGAGGGTAAAGTGGGGGAGAGATAAATGAGGGGAAATGGAGATGATTTCAAAATTTGTAGTATATAATATGGTGAGAGTGAGTAAATAAATTTTCTAAATAATATAAACATTAATCTTCTCCATTTTATTCAAAATTCATCATCTCCATTTATTATGTAAAGGCCCGTTTGGCAAGTGGAATTAGTAGAATGGAATTGAATTTTAAGATGGAGAAGTATAAAATTCTGAATTGATTCATTCTAAAGTTTGTTTAGATGTTAGAAGTATAAAATTCTGAAAAACATAATTCGTTGTTTGGTGGTTTGTTATAATATAATATAATATAATATAATATAAGATAAGATAAGATAATATAAGATAATATAATATAATATAATATAATATAATATAATAAAGAGATTATGGAATTTTGGATTCTAGCTTTTAGAGAGAATTACATTTGGGTGAAATTGTATAGAGAGAAAATTCCAAGAATTACTTAATTCTTATTCCAATGGTTTGCCAAATAAAGAATTTGTAGGAAATGAAATTTTGAGATCCAATTCCACTTAATTCCACTTGCCAAACGGGCCATAAGGTAAATGTTTTCCCTTGATTTACTTCTCTTCCCTTTACTTATCCTCAAATCAAGCATGGTTAATAATTTCCCTTCTCTTTCCTTCCCCATCCTACCCTCAAACCAAGCAAGTCCTTACGAAACTGATTGCTCACTAGCAGGGGCGGAGAGAGGCAGGGGCTAAAAGGGGGCCGGGCACCCCCAACATTTCAAAACATGTGTATATATGAATATATGATATATGCTTTAAATAATCTATCCATTCTCATAAACTATATAATTACATTTCATATTAAAGTGGGCCATGTATACTCAATTAAAAACTATTAGAAGCCCATGACCATCTCACTCTTTTCTCACAAAATAAAATATATTATATTATTCACTAAACCCTAAACCGACAAAGCTCTGTGCCCTCTTTCCCTTTCGTCTCTTTCTGGAGGAAAAACCACACAGAGAAAAAAAAAATCAAACCATGTTAATGGTCCCCAAATTGAATACAAAATTATCTTCTTGTGATTTTGCCCAATAAATCTCTTCCATAGTTCCACCTGATTGGCTGATTTGGCCACTTGTATTATTTAATTGCCCGAAGGTTGAGGTCTTGATTTCATCACATCAACAGGAGACGGTATAGAAATTTAGGTATACCTTTTACAAATTAGTTTTTAATTCAAGTTTTATCCTTATAGTACTAAATCTTCTTGTTTAAATGGATAATTGTATTGATAATATATATTTTTTTAATCACTAATTAAATATTATTTTAGGATAATTATGTCTAAACGAAAGACAATTGATTCCTTCTACAAGAAGAGTACCACAAATACCGTTAATTCTCAAGTCAATGATTCAAGCATCTCTTCTTCGCCTAATACAATTAATGAACCTACTATAGTTAGTGAGCAACCCCCAATATCTTCTCAACAACAATCTTCTCATAATCCACAAATTACAGAAGTCGAGGTCAATACCAAGATTGGAACAATTACTGTAGAACGCGATCCCGGTATACGGGGTCCAATTTGGGAATATCCAGTTGATCAACAAGATAAAGTCCGGCGAGCATATATTATGCTCGGTCCATATCAACCTACCGATTGTGATTTTCAATTTTCTAGACTGGGAAATCACCAACGTCGATTTCAATCTCATTGGTATAAAAATTTTCCATGGTTAGAATATTTACCTTCTCGGAGTAAAGCTTTTTGTTTTCCTTGTTTTCTTTTTTCGAAAAAGCCAATCGGAAGGCGTGGGTCAGATACTTTTACGATAAAAGGATTTGATGCATGGAAAAAAATTAACGGGAAAGGTTGTGCATTTTTATTACATATTGGAAGAGATAATAACTCGGGACACCATTATTCAGTTGAATGTTTTGAAAAATTTAAAAATCAAGCAAAAAATATTCAACAAGTAATAGAGAACCAAACAAGCAAAGAAATCTTAGACGGTAGATTGCGTCTTAAAACATCGATAGATGTTATTCGTTGGCTAACTTTTCAAGCTTGTGCTTTTAGGGTGCACAATGAAAAATCGGGTTCTAAAATAGAGGGAATTTTCTTGAAATGGTGGAATTTTTGGCATCATATAATGGGGAAGTAAATAAAGTGGTGCTAGAAAATGCTCCAAAAAATGCCACTTACACATCACCGACAACTCAAAAGCAAATTTTAGAGTGTTTCGCTAAAACTGTTCAATCATTTATTCGTAATGAAATTGGTAATGCAAAATTTTGTTTGATTGTTGATGAATCTAGAGATGAGTCAAAAAGGGAGCAAATGGGAATTGTTTTAAGATTTGTAGATAGAAGTGGGTATATTCGAGAACGTTTTTTGGATTTGGTCCATGTTAAAGATACAACCGCAAGAACTCTAAAGAAAAAAAATTTGAATGTTTTATCTCATCACAATCTTGCTTTTGAAAATATTCGAGGTCAAGGATATGAAGGAGCAAATAATATGCGGGGTGAGTGGAACGGATTACAAGCTTTAATTCTAAATGAATGTCCCTATGCATATTATGTCCATTGTTTGGCTCATCAATTACAGTTAGCTCTTGTTTTTGCGTCAAGAGAAATACCCGATATTCACACTTTTTTTCAAAATATGTCATTTATTATAAATGTTGTTGTTTCTTCCTCGAAATGGAATGATGAATTGCAAGAAGAACAAGTGTTAGAAATTGCACATCTAACTGAAATTGAGTTAGAAACGAGAAGAGGATTTAATCAACTCGGTACTTTACAAAGACCCGCTGATACAAGGTGGAGTTCTCATTTAAAATCAATTTGTAGTTTGATGAGATTATTTGGCCTGGCATGTCGTGTTCTCGAAAGCATAGCCGGTGATGGCAATTATTCTTCTCGTGCTAATGCAAGGTCCTCTCTTAAAATACTCAAGTCATTTGAATTTATTTTCATTCTTCATATTTTAAAAGAAATCATGGGATTTACCGAAATATTGTGTAAAGCTTTTCAACAAAAGAATCAAGATATTTTAAATGCTTTAAATTTGGTTACAAGTACAAAATTATTGCTTCTAAAATTGAGAAACAATGGATGGAAAGATCTCTTAGAAAATGTAAAATTTTTTTGTCAACACCAAAACGTACCAATTCCGGATTTAAATGCTACGTATTCGGATATAATTGGTTCTCGTCGCTTGAAGGATAAAGTGACGGTTGAGCATCATTATTGTGTTGATATATTTATCGGGACAATAGACCAACAAATACAAGAACTAAATAATAGATTTGGCGAGCAAGTAACACATCTTCTTATTTTGAGTACCGCATTGGATCCGAAAAACTTGTACAAGTCATTCGATATTAATGCCATATGCGAGTTAGCCGAGAAATTTTATCCAATGGATTTTACTGAGTATGAAAGAACTCTTTTAAAATACCAATTGCAACATTACCAAATTGATGTGTCTAATGATCCCGAGTCGCGAGATTTATCTACTATTTTAGATTTATGTCGAGCGTTATTTAAAACTGGAAAATCGGAGACATTTTATTTGGTCGATAGACTTATACGTCTCGTTTTAACACTTCCGGTTTCAACGGCAACGACAGAACGTGTTTTTTCGGCAATGAAAATCGTGAAAACGAGACTCCGTAATAAAATGGAGGATGATTTTTTAACGAATTATTTGAT